>CM042480.1:26053083-26653083 GCA_023621385.1 Quercus gilva | reverse complement strand
TGTAAGTCCTGGATTAGGTACCCTGGCGGTTGTTTTGCTGCGCAGGTATTGAACTGGGTACATTGGGTGCTTTTATTTATTTATTTATTTTTTTAAGTCCCAGATCATGAACCAAGCAGGCCTTCTTCCGCCAAATACTGGGCTAGGTATCCTGGACATTTATCTTTGCCCGTGATCATAGGCCATGTATTTTGAACTAATTGTGGGGTGGGTCCTAGGTTATGTGTCAAAGTTCTCTTTCTTTTGCATTGGCTTGGGTACCCCCCTTCAAGTCTGCCCATATTTGGACTTTGCAATATTTAATTTAACATTAACTTAAAGGGGATAAAAGAGATTTTATTGAATCAAAGCGCAATTACTTTTTGAGGAACACAGAAAAGTTATCACAGATAGTAAGGATCACAGAATGTCCTTCTATCTTGGGTTCCTGAACAAAATTACTTAAATAAAATTTATAACAAAAGCAAAGAATGATGAAACACTTAGCAAGTTAGGGAGTAGGCAAAAATAAAAAGGTTCTTGTTGTGCTGAGATATCCCCATTTCTATGCATAATACTGTTTCAGCCACTTTCCATTTATGGGATCTTCCAAGACTGTTCCGTCTTCCTTTGAGAGGTAGTAATACCCACTATCGTGGGCTTCCTCGATGATGTAGGATCCTTCCCACTTTGGGGCAAATTTGGAGGGTCCTAGGAGGTTTCTTCTTACATGTTTTGCTGTTCTCAACACCAGCTGCCTCTTAGTGAAAGCTCTTGTATGAACTGCCTGTGCATATGCCTTAGCCATCCTTTGCTGGTACCTCAAACTTCTCATTCTGGCCACTTCTCTTTCTTCCTCTAACCCCTCAAGATCTGCCAACCTCTTTTCATTGTTTGCTTCCTTAGTGTCCTCCCAGTTTTCTTCAAACACTACTCTTGGTGTGGGGACTACTAATTCCACAAGACTAATGGCTTTTGTCCTGTAAACCAGGGAAAATGGTGAGAATCCTGTGGCTGTTTTTACAGAGCTCCTGCATGCCTAGAGTACATCTGTCAAGTGGTTACTCCATTTTCCCCCATACTCATGTTTCATCTTCTTAAGAATCTTCAGCATCACCTTATTAGTGGCTTCGGCCTGGCCATTTCCTTGCGAGTAGTATGGTGTAGACCTTCCATGCTTGATGTAATATGCTTCAATCAGGTTTTTCATGTCTTGCTTATGAACGGGGTCCCATTGTCACTGATCAGTCTCTTGTGGATCCCGAACCTTGTGATGATGTGCTCTCAAATGAAGTTTGCCACGGCCGCTCCAGTGGCCTTTTTCAAAGGGACAACTTCTACCCATTTTGTAAAGTACTTGATGGCTGCTAAGATCCATATGTAACCATTGGAAGGGGGGGTTTATAGGCCCTATGAGATTAAGCCCCTAAGTGTGGAAAGGCTATGGTGTTGTCATATCTTGTAGTACGTTTGGGTGAGTGTGGATTGCATTTCCAAGAACTTGACAGGCATGGCATGTTTTGACCAGTTCCTCGGAGTCCTTCTTCATTGTTGGCCAATAGTACCCCAACAGTAGTAACTACTTGTAGAGCCTTCTTTTCCCTAGGTGACTTCCACAGTCACAAGAGTGGACTTCCCTGACTACTTCTCTGGCTTCCCTTGGCTTTAGGCATCTTAGGGGATCCTCGTTGTACCTTTTTTTGAACAAGATCCTCTTCTGTAAAAAGTACCTGACTACAAGTCTCTTGAGTCGATGGGCTAATGTCCTATCAGCTGGTAGGATCCGTTGAGCCAAGTATTCCATGAATGGTAGTCTTCTGTAACAAATACAGCGTAGCTTTCTTCCTTATCTATTGAGAGTAGAAATTTTTGGCATTTCTCTTGTATAGTTACTGCCTCTTTGCTCATAGTTGGCCAGTAGTACCCTATGCGCTGCATCCTTCTGTATAGATTGATTTTTTCTACAACTCCACAGGCCTAGCTTTGTAGTTCTTCTAGTCTCAGCTTTCCTTCTTTCTCATCGATGCACCGGGATAGGATCCCTCCGGGCAGCCTCCTGTATAGCTCTCCTTTTATCAAAGTGTAGTACCTCAACTCTTTGATACTCCCCCCATATCCTGCCTCTTTCATTTTCTTCTTGACCTCACTCCTCCAATCCTATTGCTCGGGCTCTTCAGGGAACATCCTTTGGAGGATCCTTATGATAGAATGTTCCTGCTTACCTATTCTTACCAAAGTGTCTTTCCCCTTAAATGGCACTTGAGACCCTAGGGTGGCTAGTGCATCAACGAACTTGTTCTCGCTCCTTTGGGTGTACTCCACGCTAAAGATCTGGAATTCCTGTTCTAGCCTTTGCGCCCAAGTCCTATAGGTTGCCAAGCTCTGCTCTCTTAGTGCATAGTCACCTTTCACCTGAGAGACCACAAGATTGGAGTCTCCTAGAACTCTCATGTGCTTCACTCTTATACTGAGTGCTATGATTAACCCAGTCAGGTATGCCTCGTATTAAGATGCATTATTTGAATAGGAAAACCCAAGCTTAAAAGATAGGGGTATGGTGTCCCCATCTTCGCAGCTAAGTACAACTTCCAGTCCATTTGAAGTTGTTGTTGCTAAGCCGTCAAATCTCATTGTCCACTTCATTCTTGGGATTTTTGCCACTGCCACTTCCCTTGGGATTTCTTCACTTAGTGAGCACTCTTCCTTTCCTAGAAACTGGGCTAACAGATTTGCTATGGCTTGACTTTTGACAGCCTTAAGGGTCCTGAGGCTTATGTCGTATTGAGAGCACAAGATCAACCATTGTGCTATCCTTCCTATCAGGAGGGGCTGATGTAGGAGTGCCTTTATAGGGTGTGACTTAGTCACCAGAAGGATTTGGTGAGATGAGAAATATTGCTTTAGCCTTTAGGATGCGTAGATGACTACTAGGCAAGCTTTTTCTATCTTGGGATGCCTGGTCTCAACATCCTTAAGTGTCCTGCTTACGCTGTAAATGAGTTGCTCATTCCCATCATCATCCTCTTGTGCTAGTAGGGCTCCTATCGCCTGGGAGTTTGATGCTAAATATAGCAATAGGGGTCGCCCATGTACTGGTGCTTGGAGTGTGGGAAGGTGATTTATGATCTGCTGGATCCTTTGAAAGGCTTCCTGCTGCTCGGTTTCCCAAGTGAACTCAGCCCCATTTTTCAACAGTTTGGATAAATTACTTGTGATTGAAGCCAATCTTGGCACAAACCTCCTAATGTAGGAGACTCTTCCTAGGAAACTCTTGAGTTCCCTTACTGTTGTAGGCCTCCTTATTGTTGCAATGGCTATGACTTTTGCTGGATCTACACTTATGCCTCTGTGATGTACTAGGAACCCAAGAAACTTTCCAGCAGACACCCTGAAAGCACACTTCATGGGATTCATGCGTAGTTTGTGTTTCCTAGATCTTTCAAAAATTGGTTCAAGTGTCTGAAAGTGCCTTGCTCTGGTTTTTGATTTCACCATGATATTGTCCACATAGTCTTCCATCTCTTTATACCTCATGTCATGGAAGATAGCTATCATGGTTCACTGGTACGTGGCCCCTGCGTTTTTTAGGACAAAGGGCATCACTGTGTAATAAAAATTTTCAACTGGGGTCTTGAATGCTGTCTTTTTTGGATCTTTGGCAGCCATGCGATTCTGGTTGTACCCACTATACCTATCCATAAATGAAAACATAGAACTTCCCACAGTTGAATCTATAAGGAGGTCAATATTAGGCAGATGGAACTCATCTTTTGGACGTGCCTTGTTTAGATTGCGAAAGTCCACACAGCAACAGATTTGGCCATTCTTTTTCTTCATAGGTACTATGTTGGAAAGCCACTTGGGGTGCTAGATGGGCTTGATAAAACCAATTGCTGGCAGCTTCTTGACTTCTTGAGTGATCTGAGTTTCTATATCAATATGAAAGACCCTAGCTGGTTAGATTACTGGCTTGACTCCTGGGTTTATGTTGAGAGAATGGACCACCAACCCCGGGTCCACACTAGGCATCTCATCATAGGTCCACGCGAACACATCCATGTATTTCTTGAGCAAGGCCACTAATTGCTCATTTTCTTGCACTGTCAACTGACTACTAATGAAAACAGGCTTCTGGGATCCCAACTCAGCTCCTAAGTTTATTTCCCTTAATTCTTCCTCAGGCTGAATTTGTGCCTCTTTAACTAGTTCCCCTAGGACTTCTTCTTGAGCCACCATACATTCTGGTGGTTTAGGACACTCCTGCATAATGCATTCAGGCCCCGCGCACCTTCATAAATGATAAATTAACCTTGCTCCGGGTTTTCATACTACTACACATTCCCGGGATCCTGAGGTGCTGGGCTCCCTCTTTTGCCTTTTTCTCTCCAAGAGGTTTCTTAGGTCACGGGTACCTCCTCCTTCTTCTTCTTCTAAGATAGGTGCCCTTGGGGTCCCCATCGTGGGGCTCTCATCATCTGGCTCTAACTCATCGTAGAACATTGTTTCCACAAAGTTTACCTCTCCTTGGCTGAAAGGGTTATGATTAGCAGGGATCCGTACGGGCCTTCCATTCAATCTCCTTTTAACACATTGATGGTATGTGGATGGGATAAGGTGGTGCTTATGAAGCCATGGGCGTCCCAATAGTACATGGTAGGAAACCTCTGAATTGATCACGTGAAATCTGGTCAGGGCTACTATTGGCCCTACTCTTAAGGCTAGCTGCACATATCCCTCAATTGATTCTGCTAATCATCCAAACTCTGTTATCTCCATAGGAGCCCCTAAGATCCTCATACCAGTCAGGCCTACGGCTTCTAGGGTATTCAGGGCTATAAAGTTGAGTGATACCCCTGTGTTCACTAGCGCTCTTTTGAATTGGACACCATTTATAGTGGCCATTAGATAAAGGGGTTTACGGTGGTCTGGATGCTCGATCTCCATATTTTCATCAGTGAAGGTTATTGCATTAGTTGTTTCTAAGTAAGCTTGACTAGCATGGGATTCTGCTGTGAAACATTTCATTCCTGAATCTGCTGCTATACTCATAAGGGACTCTGTGGCCACCCTTCTTGCTTCTGGCCCAAATCCCAACTGATTGAATAATGACCTGAACTTAGGGTTTTTTTAGAGAGTCTTGACTGTGCTTGGGTGGAAGGATCCTTCAAATTCTTTTGCTTCTGCTGGGTTCCCGTGGATCACCACAGCCACCACCCTTTTCCCTTTGTGGTTGGGTAGGGGATTCCTTTGCACTTCGGGTTCCTTTTGAGTGAGCTCCAAGGTTCCCTCCTTTAGTTTCTTGTGAAAGAGCCTACGGAGGGTCTAGCAATCCTTGGTGGAGTGCTTGACGTAGTTGTGAATCCTGCAAAACAAAGGGTCCTTTCTTTCTTCCTCAGTTGGTGGCCTGGACATAGTGAATGGCCTTACGATTCCATCTCCAATCCACTTGTCCAAGACATGGTTCAATTCCTCTATAGTACATGGAATCACTGGTGGTTCTTTGAACATTTTCCTTTCAGGTTTCTTCCTTTTCTCTCCTACCGATGCTGTCATGGCCTGGGGTATTGGCACTCTCTTCGTTTTCATAGTCTGTGTTGTCCTTTTGGTTCTCTGTAGAAAGTCAGCAAACTGAGTGATGCATAAATTTTCGAGGTTGAGCTTGTAATTGAAGAGCATGTTGGATATGCAGGTCTCCACGAGCTTTTTTTCCTCATGGTCTTCATAACAGTCTAGAGAAACATCTTTAAATCTTTTGATGAACTAGACAGGATCCTCTCCAGGCCTTTGCCTTACCATTTGAAGGCTTTGGAAGGTGGCCTTGTCCTCATCAGGGTAATACTTTGTATAGAACCTCTCCATCATTTCATCCCAGGTTTTAATGGACCCTGGCCTCAGCGTGGTGTACCAAGTATATGCTCTGTCCATTAGGGACTTAACGAACTCCCTTAGGCACAATTCTCTATTTCCCACGTAGGGGCCCATAGTGTGAATAAATCTATTCACGTGTTCCACAGGACTCCCATTCCTTCCATCAAAAGGATGGAACTTCGGGGGTTCATATACTTTGGGATATGGCTTGCTGAGGTGCTCTGGTGGGAATGGGGGATCCCGAGAAAATTGCTTGGGGATCTCCGAGAGTTTTTCCCTTTCTTGCTCCAAAAAGGCATTAACATCTGCTAGTGTCAGGTACTGGGGGTTGCCACCCCTCCTACTGCTGACCCTCATTCTGGTTGGGCTCTGTCCTGATTGACCACAAGGGGAACATTGTCCCTGATTTCTTGTGTCCTGCCCTCTTTGAGAAGACGAATTTCTTGCTGCAAATCTTTCAACATTTCTGCCATTCGAGCCACAAGGTCTGGCTTTTGTCTTGCGCGCCTTTGGCCTAATACCACTTCCTGTTCTACTAGAGGCACCTCATTCCTCTATCTAGAGGCTACTTCATTCTCTCTTACGGGCTTAGAGGCCGCAGGTGGCGCATTGGTACCTTTGCTGTTCCTTGGCCTTGGAGCCATGCTCTGCGAAAGAATTGCTTTTTCCTTCTCCTTTACCCAGTCCCTAGTGGAGTTGCCAAAATGTTAAAGGTCCTTTTTGACAGTGTCCAGGCCTAAACTGAAGCGAGGACCCCGGGGCCTTTTATTGTAGTTTGAAGGGACTGGGCTTGGTTAACCGCAGTTGAATGGGTTGTTTACAAACCAAGTGGTACACAGAGCAAAAACCCTACAATACGTACATACTTGCAAGCAAGAATTTATGTATTGAACAGTAAAGAAAACAGCAAAGGAGAAATAATGTAAATAAGAAATACGCAAATAGTTGTTAAGGATCCTCAGACTCGTGTAAAATATTTCATTTTTTTTCTTAATAATGGGTTACAATGTGCTTACTAAGACGTGATACAAGGTTCAAATAAGTTCAAAAATTACAGGCTTAAATGGCTATCTAGGCCTCTAAGACTTGCAAAGTTTGAATCTTTTGAATCCAAGTATATGTTATAGTGGCTATTTCTAGGATACCAAGTGATATTTCCCTGTTTTCTTTGTGTTTTGACAGAGTTTTCTTAATTATTCTATTATGATTTTACTATTGTTGAATACCCCTTTAATGTTGGTTGCTTCTCCCTTTTATAATGTCACTCTAGGGCTCCGGGGTACCATTAATCCCTATTGTCCCAGCCCTTTTGACGATTGATTCTTTCCTTGTTTCTCATTGTTTCCCTCTTTTGGTGTTGTTTCCCCAAAAGTCTCCTGCTAACTTTCCATTCTAGGACGTCCTTGGGGAGTTGAACTTTAATCTCTCTTCCTTTAATGCTTCCACGCCTTTACCTTTTTAGGCTTAGCTTTTGGTTGCCCTTCCTTTTTGTCATTTTTCCCAAGTGAGCTAAATCCTTCCTGCCAAGTCGAAGGTTTTTCTAGCTACTTCCCCTTATGGCTCATCTTTCTGGGTTCCCTAAGATACCAACCTTTTGTTCGTGAGCTGTTGCTTTCCAGGCCCTCTAGTTCTTTGCTGCATTACTAAGCGCTTGAGAAGGACATATCTGTCCTTCGTTTCTTGTGCTTTTGGTTCCCCTTTTAAGCTGTCTCGATCCCACTTTGGTTGTGTTGCATGTCCCAGGGATCTCGGGTCCATGACAGTTTCTGGGATCCCGGCCCAGTTCTTTCTACTGGACTCTCTTTGGTCCTCTGATCTTGGTAGGCTGGGCCTTTTCTTTCTTCCCTTTGTTTCATGGGCTTTAAAAACTTGCCCCTTCATGGATCTTGGGCTTCAAATCTTTTGGGCCTACCATCCTTTTCTTTTGTGAGCTCAACCCCTTTTCAATTTTACTTTCCATAGGGTTGGCCCAATGCGTCATTTCTTTAGGCCTTCTATTATGATTTTTTTTTTAACCTCAACACTTTCCCAACTACCCATGCTAGCTTGCACTTCATCCCACTTTCCCTTTTCCTTCTCCCAAACCCACAGCACACTTTAACCACTAAAATAAGCTCTAGAAAACGGCGATCAGCATAAGGCTGAGCTTCAGCAGGTTAGCTTCGTTCACCGAAGCAGCTTTCTGGTGAGACCCAAATTCAGCCCCTCCATCTGTTTACATGCCTGAAGCTGCTGGGTTTTATTTTGATATTTTTTGTTTTTTCCATTTTCCTCCATTTTTTGTGTTGTGTTTACTGAGACCTTGGCTCACTTGGCTGTGAATGCATGTTTATTTATGCCTCTTTTTTTACTCTATACTCAAGTATAGCTTTTATGCATCCTTTTTGTTTTTATTTTTTTATTTTAGAAGTTTCTTTGTCTTGTTCCTTTGTTGCAGCCATGGTATTATGAACAATGTTTACTTTAATCTGCTGTTAGCTTAGGAAAAAAAAAATATCTGTACCGAGACTCTACCAAAACACCGTCACAGATTCCTTGAGGTTTAGATTTAGTTTTTTTAATCATCATTTTTTAAGAAAACTAATCACCCTTTCATGTTATGGGTTCCCCTGCTTTGCTCATTTTTGAATAATGTAAACAATGTCTGCTTTGCTCTAAAGAAATATTAGTATTATGAACAATGTCTGCTTTGCTCATTTTTTAAGAAAACTAATCATCGTTTTTTTTTCTTTACTTAATCCGTGCTGTGGGTTCCCCTGCTTATTTGCTTACTGATTATACTAATTTCGACATGGTTCATGTGATATTCTTATAATGGAAGATGGATGTACCTTTTTCAAAAAAAATATTAAAATCAAAGATGGATGTGCCTTAGTTGCTCCATCTTGTTTTTTTATTATGATTGTTACTTTAGTTACTACTTAGTTTAACTGATAAGATGTAGCTACTGATAGAATATACATCAATAGATCAATAGAGTATGTAACATAGCTAACTGTATCCATATCCATAAACAATATGGTGAGTTTTTAAGGGAGGATAAAGTGAAAACTATTGCACCTTAAGATAAGACCCCTAAACACTATTGTTTGACTTTGATTGAATACATGGAAATGTTTATTGTTTATATGTCATTGTTACATGATCAGAGGTTGTTGTTAGATGGCTAGGGATTTAAGGAGGTGGGACGATGACTATGTCGATGAACTTTGTGACATTGTCTTCAGCCAATTCTTGTAGGGTAATTTTGCGGCAGGGCTTCCCCGTGAGCCATTGTGGGATGTGATCACAAACATTCTCAGCGCTTTGGTTCAAGGATGAGGAAGGAGGATGATGTGTTGGGGAGAGAATGGTGGCGGTCTTTTGGCTTTGAGGTTTGAGAGGTGCAGACAACAGAGGAGTTGGGGAGAATGGAGAGAGAAGCTGATGAGATTTTTTTATGGGAAGGGTGTGAAGAGGAGAGAGGTATTACATGCGGGTATTTACTTGGCCGTTGCAGAGCATATCAGTGCAATCAATGCTATGTGGGATCCAGACAGTGACAGAAAGTTGGGATTTAAATTTGAGTTAACTGTGAGAACAAGCTACCAAACGAGCATATGAGTGAGTTTTGGGTTTTATTGAGTTAGAGTTTTAAGATATTGGGATATGAGTTTGAGTGAGGAAATTTGAGTTATGAGTGTTAGGATATGAGTTATTGACAAGCCACACATGGCTAATTTCTCCCTTTTCTTATTTAATTTCCTAAAAGAAATAAAAATAAATAAAACCAACTAGCCATCACCACCAACCTTTACTAGCACCAACAACCATCCATCACCGGCATCGGCAAAGTTGAGCTTTTGCACTCAATGAGTCAGTAGAGCACTCGTTATTAATCACTCGACTAATAACCCTTGCAAGGTGACCAAAAAAGGCAATCTGCAATGAGTCATCCAAAAGGATCTGCGTCAAGGCAACAGTGCTGGTTTGATGAAAGTAGTCACACAATCAAGGAGATTTCTTGGTTGTGGAGATGATGAGGATTCAAGCCATAAAAAGCAGCCAAAGTTTGTGGATTTCAAACCTATAAATGGCATGGATGCAGATTTGCAGCACATCAACTTTTGATGGTGGTGGCCGACCTGGATGTTGCAGATCTAGAGTTTGAAACGAGTTAGAGGACCATGTGAGTTGGCTTGTCTGGGTCACTAACTTTTGATCCGTTGTCCTTTGACAGCACTTCAAAATAAAATAGTGGTTAGACTAGAGAGAAGATTTGGACTATGGGTGGTGGGGGTAGGGTTCAAAAGCTCAAGTTTGCCGACGCCAGTGATGGATGGTCATTGGCGCTAGTGGTGGTGGAGGAGGATTGGTGGTGATGCATTAGGGTTTTATTTATTTTTATTTCTTTTAGGAAGTTAAATAAAAAAAAAGTCAGAAAATTAGAATTTAATTAAGTGGACATGTGTTAAGTTTTTATTTATAGAGTATGCACAAAAAATGAGACAAAAGATTTAGAGCATTTTCTTGACAACACAAATCATGCAAATCCTAATCAACTATTATTACTTGAGGAAGATATTAAGGGCATGTTTGGTACACACACTGTGGCCGCCAGTTGCAGCAAGAATCATCGGTTGTTGTCTCTCTCTCTCCATTTTTCTCTTTTATAACATCATTTCTCGTTAGTTCCTTTTTGCTTTTTAATTTTGTTAATAAAAAAATTTGTAAAATTTCATGTAATTATTTTTTTATGAAAATATATTAAAAAAATTTCAATTTTCTTTTTATAATTTAAGTTTCTTAGGGCTTGTTTGGTAGGTTAATTTGAGTAATGTTGTTTAGGTGTTTTTGATACACGTTTGGATGAAAAAATATGCGTTTAAAATGCTCAAGACCGTGTTTGAAATGGCCTACCAAAGAGGCCCTTAACAAGTAAGCTATAAACAATTCCTAAAACCGTGAAATGAAGCCAGGAATTCATATTTTGCCCGAGCGTGCTACAATTAATTAGAAAACTGATGAGATCTGTTATTTTTGTTCTCATCTCTTCGGTCTCTTCGACCTTCTTCTTCATACTTCAGATTTCAGGTAAGCTCTCTCACTCTCATACTTATTTTACTTTGCTCTCATTTTCTATACCATTTTGTGCTCATGATAAGTGACAAAACCATCTAATATGTCTCCAACTTCGGCTGAGTTGCCGAGGCACGCCAGTTGTTCGACTAAATGCCTCACCGAGGCCTGGGCTCATGAAACTCAATTGTGGCGTTACTAAATGCCACGCCAGTTGTAGTTTTGAGTATTTTGACCCTGCTTTGTTTGGAATTATCAGTTTTTCTGTATAATCTTGGTGGGTTTATGCTGATATATTGTTCTGAATTTTCAATTTTAAAATTTGGTGCGTGTCTCAAATTAGAGGTGGAAGGAACTGTTGGATTTTTTTTTACCACTGTTTAAGGATAATTGAATATTTAATTTTTCAACAGTAAGCCAAAGGGCACAACCAATTTCACAATGGTTGAGTTGGCTATATGTGATTGGTGTGCAGTAAAAGTGATGTTAGTAGCGATCCCATGTGAAAGTGATGCATCACAAATCACAATCTGTCATCTCAACAAGTTGTGAAATTTGTTATGTCTATTGCATTGTTGATTCTACAAAGCTTGAGGATTAAAAAATGGAGATGATTTTGATTAAAGTATTTATTTTTGTTTAAAAAGTGGTTCAATAGTTAATATTGCACCTATAGCTAAACCCTGGCTACATTTGGGTTCACATTCAGGGAATGAAAGTATTTTATTGTCATTGAAATGATATATGCTATATTTTCATTATGATATTTGGTTTGCTCGCTGTATTGATATTGCTCACTGCCTAGGGTTGTGGTGTACTGGTGTCTGTGTTACAGGAAAATTCATGGTATGTTTTCCAAGTAAATAAATAAGAAAGTTCCCCAAATATCATAATGTTATTGGGTGCAAACTCTATAGTTTTCATTCAAGTTAATCTTAAGGATAAAATGGTTACGAGCATGGGAATAGAATTGGGGAGATCATGTTGATTCGAGTGATTAGGTGCAAAGTTGGGGAGATCATTCTAATGATAATATTATTTAATTCCAAATTAGTTTAGTTTCGTTGTAGCTAGTCAATATTTTTTGTTTTATGTATTTCATGCTTCACTCCTTTAAGATTGTCAGGCTTGAAAAAATTCATGAACTATAGATGACTCAAGAAATCTTGAGGTCCTGTTTCTTCTTTGGTTCAACCTCTATGTCTTTTTCTTGGTCCCGCAGCAATAATAGCTACACAATATGTTATTAACATATCGTGTATCCTCCTCCTTTTGTTATGGACCTCTCCCAATCACTGATACCCCAAGGTATTCTATATCTTGGTTGTTTTGCAAACTTGGAGAAGTGTTTTGACTCTTTTCTCTCCCCAAGCATTTCTGAGAATTTCCTGTTTTAAATATCCACCAGACTCTGCTCCATCTTAGACTGTTGGAGTCCCCAGCGCCTTATGGTGTGCCTTTCACCTTCAAATAGTTATGGCTATTTTTTATGACGTAAGGCATTCAATAAGAAAAAAAAAAGGCCAATATTCAACAATTACATGTCTGCTTAGGGTGGTTGAGCTATAGTATACATTATTTTATGTGTCTCATATTTTATGCTTGAGTTAAAGTTAGGTGCTAATTAAATTGTCTTTACCATTAATTTAGCTGTAGATTGGTGTGCTAAGTATGATTGTTAGTAATTTCATTTTTTTATGATTGCTATATGATTGTTTCAATAGATAGAGAATGGAAGGGACAGAAGTAAGTAAAGGTAAGCAGAAAAAAAAAAAAAGAAAAAAGAAAAAAGAAAAAAAAGAAAAGAAAACCAACTAATTGAAAATGAAGGAGAAAACAAAAGTTTTGGGTATACTGTGGACTTGTGTGGTAAGGATAGGGCAATTGGTGAGGGTGCTAATACAGGTGTAAAAGCTGATGTGGCCTCAGTTAATAGTCAAAGGAAAAGAGTTCAAGTATCAGCTACTTCCATTATTGCTCCCGCAAAGAAAAGAAAGGCCAGTAAGGACGTTCTTGCTGCTTCTTTGGCTAAAATAGCTTCATTATACAAGGAACTCATCCATTTTAGTATACAAAACTAGCAGGGGCGGAGTTACAGCTAGGCTCATGTATAATTATTAAAAACTTTATGTATTTAGCTACAAAAATAGAAACTGCCCCCCAAAATATTTGAGTTAGTCCAATGACACTCTTAAAAAAATAATAGAATTTGTCAATTAGTCTAGTAGTTATAGAAAAGGTAGTTTTTGTTTTATCAAATTTGGTTTTGTGTGTGTGTGTGTGTGTACATTTACAATATCAAACTAGACAACTTTTGTATGCTCATTGGAGTTTAAAAGATGATAAGTTTTCTTAAAAAATAATCTCACGAACATTCATGTGTCAAACTTATATTGATAGTTTTGTATACTATATATTTATAAATAATGACCTATTCATGTATCAAAACATTAATATATATATATATATATATCTCTCTCTCTCTCTCAAGAATAATGACCTATTCTTGTATGTGTATTTAGGATGTGCGTGATTATTTGTCTTGACTTTTGACTAATATATTAGTACCACAATTTGACTCCCAAAACAAAAATTCCTAACTTCATCCCTATACGAAAGTTCGGTTTAGAAGAGTTATATGATGAGGTTACTGCGATACCAGGTCTTAGTAAAGATGAAAAACTTAAAGCTTGTTCTTGGTTTATAGAGAATGAAAAATAATTTCCAATTTTGAAAATACTTCTAGCTTTTTTTGGAGGGAAAAAAAATACTTCTAGCTGAGCGTGAGAAAAGCAAGGTGTTAGATGTTTATTTCAAAAGGGACGTAGAATGGGTTTAATTTGATGTTTCTCTCAGCATACTTGAATTCTAGGTTTTATTTTATGTACTTTATGTTTTTATTTTTAACTTTTCAGGAAGACGTGAAACAAATTTGTAACTTATCTTTTATTCAATATGTCGTCTTCTTACTACAATCCTTTATTTATTTAGCTTTTTTGCTCCAACCTTAAGCGATGACGAGCTTCGATAAAATGAACTTATATTAATAACAAAAACAAAAGAATTTACTTAGTTACTTACTAGTGGAATATTTTAATTGGTTTTTACAACACGGAAATTGATTCAACCAACATACTGTATTGGTTTAAAATCTGATTATGTCTAAACTTCAAATTTTACAATTCCTATTTTATTAAATTTTCTACAAAAATTAAAACCAAACAAGAAAATTTTTAAATGATGGGATTTTAATGATCTAGATGCAAATCCTATTATTTGTAAAATCTTGTATATTTAACGATGTATCTATCCAAACAGAGAGTAAGAGTTGTAGGGTCATAATGGATATGCATCTCAAATGATTAAACCTTGTCTCTAATTTCGAAAAGGTTATGGAAAATTCTCATGAGAAAAATCAACGGAAAAAAAAAAAAAAGAAG
Source organism: Quercus gilva (assembly GCA_023621385.1). Lineage (NCBI taxonomy): Eukaryota > Viridiplantae > Streptophyta > Magnoliopsida > Fagales > Fagaceae > Quercus > Quercus gilva. Next base: position 26,638,738 of record CM042480.1, on the reverse strand, counting down.
ACCGAAAATTTCACTCTTTGGTAGAGTGTGCGTGTACATTTTTTCTAAAAATAAAAAGCATTAATTAGACTAGAAAGGAAACAAAAGGATTAGCGTAGCAGGACAGATCCACGTTGATAATGGAAACTGGAGAGGATGTGATTGTACGCAAGTGAAAAAATTTAATGTGTTGGACTTTTAAAATAACAATGTCAATTTTTGATGCTATCCTTATCCTATTCCTATTCGTTGAAGCCATAATCCAAATCCAAACCATAAAGCCTTGACAGTTGACACTTACTCAAACTCCCATGAGTTCGAGTTCACCTGATTCCTTCTGTTGTAATAAATTTAGGTTGGATAGACGTCCAAAAATAGTCCTCTTCTTCGTGCTTTAGGATGAATCATCAAAATCATATATAATATTCAAACTTATCTAAAAGATTGGAACTAAGACTTTTCTATTGGATAGATAGGCCAATCCTGAACTGTTTCTGTTTAGAAACTCTGCTCCTGCCATTCTCTTGGAGAAGAGTTGCGTTGCGTTGCGTTGCATTGAGGAACATTAATTTGGTCAGCTTGGGGAGCTTCATCCGCAAAGTTTGTTCTTACTTCTTACACATTGATTTTACAGGTAAGTTTTGAATATATTTTCGTCTCTGTTTATTTTACTCTGAGTTATATATGTAAAACTGTAGTCTAGAACAGTAAACTAAGAAGTGGGTGCATTATTGAAAACAAAATTAGTACAATAATACTATGCATAAGTGATCATGCTCCCCTATTATCGTGTGAATCCTTATGTTGTGATCTAGAGTTCACTTTGTGCTAAGATAAGATTGGAATGCGCTAGCTTCAGCGGTAAGGGAGAGTGCCTGGACTAACTATAAACCTAGAACTCTCTGCTTTGACTCCTAAATAAGGCATTTCGCTCGAAATTAATTATGTGATGCTTGCTCATTGAGTTGCAAAATATAACTATTTTTAGCGCATTGGTTCAAAATTTTGGTTATATTGTAAACTTACTTGCATGTGGCCAGTGGCCTTGAGTTATAGGTTTGTCTTGTCATTTTTTTTAGTGTGTTGCTAACATTGGTTAATTTCGTTTATTTGATAAGGCCTTATTCTCAAACTGCAACCATGCAGTGTTACGCCGTAGCCTAGCTGCTGCTTCCTCACTCCACAACCTCTCTATGCCATCTCTCCAAACCATCTTAGCTTCCCAAACATATATCATCCCACCTCCTCTGTCACTAACTCACAAAACCACCCACACCCTATGCCTTATATACAACAACCCCGCTTCCCCTGCCAATTCATCTCATTAAATTACCCACACTCTTGTCTTACACACCACACCACTCCCCTCACCAACCAAGCCATACATTACATATTCACAGTGGCGACTCTAGAATTTTTTTTAAGGGGTTCAACAATAATAGAGCAAGAAATTTGTCATGGGAGTAAATTAAAAATAAAATGATATTTTGTTTTTCTGTACATACAACTTCCATATTATATATAATAATCTAAAATAGTTTTCTAAATACAATTCAGTATATAATACAACTATATTGTACAATAATATAAAAAAGTTATTAATAGTTTAAAGATCAGTAAGACAATAAATATAATTAAATAATTAATCAATCATTTTTGTCAAATTAATAATAACTTATTATATTTATATGTATTAGCAATTAAATAAAAATATATGATAAAGAAGAATACTAACACAACTAAGAGTAGAACTAAGAGTAATGTGAAACAGTGAAAAAAAATAGTAACTAATATAAGTTTTTGCTTTTGAAGTGATTGGTTTTTTTTTTTTTTTTTTTTTTTTTTTTTTTTTTTTTTTTTTTAAGAATCATGTATGGCTTTTTAATCATACATGTGATTGCTCTCTTGGAATTTAAGCAAGCACTAAAAAACTTCTTGGACTTGAAAATCTATAGAGTATTTATCAAACAATTTGATCAAATAAAGAGAAAAACTGAGAACATATAGAAGAGAGAAAGAGAGATAAAGAGAATGGGAAAGAATCACAAATGTAGATAGAGATATATTGGTTGTAATAGTAGTGTAATTTTTTGCTTATGGAGAAAAAAAGTGCATGAAAAAACAGTTTTATTTTGCTGTCAACAGTAAAGTAAGCCAGAATCCTGCAAAGAATATACATATATATTTTTAACAAAGGAGCAAAAATGAAACGTTTTTTTAATAATATTCAATACACAATACTTTCACAAAAATTTTATAACAAAATCTGGATTGCAAGTTATTAATGGTAGGTAAAAAGTGATGTTAATTATGGGTCTAAATAAAAACCAATTACAATTTGCTATATAACATTTATTGTGAAAATATTGTGAAAGTAGTATTAAGATGATCATATTCAAATTTATTTTAGTTGGGTGTAAATAAAATTTAGGATCAGGATGTTCAAATTTTTATTTTAGAGGATCAAAATAGAAGTTTAAAAAATTATTATATATATATATATATATAAAAATTGACAAGTCAGGGGGTTCATTTGAACCCCCTAGCTTGAAGATAACGCCGCCCTTGCATATTCATGGAGAAATTACCCACGCTCTTGTCTTACACACCACACCACTCCCCTCACCTTCCAAGCCATACATTACATATATTAAGTTCTTCGGGTGGAGTCCTTCCCCCCTCGCAAGGGATGTGGGCCCTATTCATGGATCCCACACAAAGGCCCACCCCCCGTGAGTGGGGGAAGTATTTTCCCCCGAGGATGTAATAATTTCTCCACCAAATGCTTAACCCATATATATGAAGTATTACATCAAAGTTAAAACCAAAATAAACTAGGCTTTAGTGTGCAATTGCACTTTGCTAAGGAGGAGTTTATTGAATCTTATTGCATTGGGAAGTAATAAAAGCAAATAAACAAATATTTTTTTAACTAACTCATGTGCGACTACACCTAAAAAACTAATCAATTTTAATAATAATAATAATAACTCAACCTTAACCGCTGTCTTGAGCCACTAGTTATTGAAGTCCAATAAAGTATATGTGACACATTAAACAAACCTATCCTCATAGTGTCTGACAACATAGAAGCAGAGCACTTTTACAAACCCATAGACTAGCAGGAAAATTAATTGCTGATAGAATAATATAAAAACAAAAAACAAAGGAAAACCGCAAAAATCCCCGTATGATTTCTCCATAAAAAATGGAATCCCCTAAAGTTTTGATTATAACAAATTAAATCCTTTTTGCAAGGACCTTGATTAGTTTATGGCAACCATTTGGCTCTCAAAGAATGCAGAAGGATGTGCTAAACTAACTTGATTGGAAATGCTTGTGAAAATCAAGGCTAAATGAGAGACTAAAAACTCTCATTTGCAAGACTGAATGGAAATGCTCTTGTTAGTGGTTAGTCCTTGGTCTTACTCTCCTCCTCCAGAATGAATTTTAACGTTGCCATGAGATCAAATCACATTCAATCGCAACTTTGACTCGAGATTATTATGGGGTTATAATTTGTGTTTGGTTTGAAACACGTAATAAACTAATAATCTATCTAGTGAAGGTATGTAGGACCATGGAAAAGAGTCAAAAGACATATCTTACTTTTAAGGAATGTCTGCTTCAAATTTTTACCAGACCCTTAGGTTAGAAAATTTGGGTTTTTCTTCTTGATGGAACCCGACACAACCAGAACTTAAAAATTGTGAAAAAATTTCCAAAATGAAAGTGACACCCTGTTGATAGAGTATTGAAAAGAAATAAAGAAATAATAAAAAAAAAAAATGATAGAAAGAAAGAGAGTGAGGGATGCTTTGCCCCACAGTCTTGGGCCCGAAAATCATGGGTTTCCACTTCCCCCTGGTTTGGCAGGTTCCTTAACGAAAGAAAAGGGTTGTGGATTTTTTTGAAGTACTAGAAAGGGGGGCCATTCCTCATTGTCTTATGTAGATTATTATTTGGAGGGAGAAGAGTGTTTAATTGTACTTCTTTCTAATGGGATTGAGGTTCGTCTGTAGAGCTAAAATTGTAACCTTTATAGTCCATGTTTGATTAGTTGGCTGGCTTAACTAGTCATTCATTTCTTACCTTAACAGGATTTTCTAGATTTTATGTAAATTTTAGTTAACGTTTTGTTGCATCCCTGGAACGCTACTTGTGTATGTGGGGATAGATCATTTTTTTTTTTTTTTTGATGTGAAAATGCAATATAATATTAATAGAAATCATTAACAATCCGGTACATCAAAGGCAATAGCAGTTTCTAAGAAACTGGGGGTTTCCTCAACCCATGCCACAAAATCACCAACAAATTGAGCATGTTGAGCTAAAATATGGGCAGATTGTTGCCTTCCCTCCTAATATGTGAAAAATCGAAATAACGAAAAGATTGAAGGTGGAACAGAATGCCATTAAGAACATTAGCAACAGCAGGAGGGGCTTTGGAGGTTCCATGTAGGCAGTTGCAGACTTGCAGAGAATTCCCCTCGAAAATAATATCCTGAATACCAACATCTCTTGCAAAAATCACAGCTGCTTCCATAGCCTTGTCTTCAACCTCAAGAGGACCCAAAGGAGCATAAATATGTTGGCTTAAAGTTGGCACAACTTGACCCTTATCATCCCGAATAAGAACGTCCATTCCAGCACTAGAAAGATTTTTAAAAACAGTGCCATCCATATTAGCTTTATAGACACCTGGCTCGGGAGGTAACCAACTAGTTTGGGAGCGACAAGCAGAAGGTATTGGAGGGTCTTGAACAGCTTGAAACTCAGAGATAAACCTGGACGCTTCGAGGATCAAATTTTCCTTTTTCTTCGGCTCCTCACCATTTCTAATTCCGTTTCTATTCCTCCATATATTCCATGCAATTGCCATGAAATGAGCAAGAGAAATAGCCGATGATCCCACATCATAACTTAGCTTCCAAACCACATCAGCAAAAGTGCAATGACAATCCACCAGTAGATTACAAGACTCCCACACAGACCTGGAAAAGTCACAATATAGCAGCACATGACTTGTCGTCTCACTACTCTGGCCACACTGGTCACAAGCATCAGAACTGAGCACATGCCGAAGAAAAAGGTTGGATTTTGTAGGAAGGATATTTTGACCAGCCCGCCAAACAAAGTTTTTGATTTTATTAGGCACCTCAGCTAACTAGATAGTTTTCCAATGTTGGCTTTGGCCAGCATTACTAGAAGTTCCTTCTTGCTCTGCTTCTTTCATTTCCATAGCAATCCAATAGGCACTTTTAACTGTGAATGTACCATTAGGCGTCGCAGCCCAAACCAATTTATCCGGAGGCATACGAGTACTCAAAGGGATACTTAAGATATTTTCAGCTTCAAAATTTAAGAACAATTCCCTTACAAGATCAGCCTTCCATAACCCGTGGTCAGAGACAATCAGAATATCAACTGTTGCATCTTTAGGTAATAGAATTCTAGGTGACACAACCCTATATGTAGATGGGGATGGAATCCACTTATCCTTCCAAATACAAACCTTCTTACCGTTTCCAATTTGCCAACGCAACCCTTGCCGAATAATAGGCTGGGCTACAAGAATGCTGCGCCAGACATAGGATGGGTTTCTACTGCTGAGCATCCACAAAAAAAGTATCAAGAAAATACTTACTTTTAAAAACACGATAGAAGAGAGAGTTTGATTCATGTTGCAACCTCCACCCTTGCTTTGCTAGGAGAGCAAGATTAAAAGATTTTAGGTCCCTAAAACCCATGCCACCCTTAGCCTTTGGACTACACAACTTGTCCCTTTTCATCCATGTCATTTTCTGCTCCTTATTTTTTATGCCCATTGAAATTTGCTCACCATACTATTCAAATCATCACAAAGGGATTTCAGAAGGAGGAAACAACTCATTGTATGCGTTGGGATTGCTTGCACGACTGCCTTTATCAGTACCTCTTTCTCGGCCATAGATAAAACTTATCTTTCCATCTTGAGAGTTTTTTAGCAACTCTTTCCTTAAGTTGTTGGAAGGTATTGCTTTTATTTTGGCCTACCAATGAAGGCAAACCCAAGTACTTCTCATGCTAACAAATAACATCCGCACCAAATCTCTACTTAAGCTCTTCTTGGATCTCTGTTGGAGTATTGGGGCTGAAAAATAATGAGGTTTTTTGTTTGTTCACTTGCTGACTTGTTGCCCTTTCATAAACCATAAGCAGTCTTTGTACTTCATCACAATCAGCAGTGGTAGCATTACAGAACAATAAACTGTCATCAGCAAAGATGAGATGAGTGATGTGAGGGCTTCGTTTGCAAACCTGAAGACCCCAAAGAGTTCCCATCTTAGCTGCTTTGTGGATTAAAGCTAAAAGACTTTCTGCACATAACAAAAACAAATATGGAGAGAGATGATCCCCTTGACACAAACCCCTAGTTGGAATAATATGCCCTCGAGGGACACCATTAATGCAAATAGAGTATGTGACAAAAGTTACACAGCTCATAACCATAGAAATCCACCTAGAATGAAAACCCATTTTTGTCATGATTTTTTCTAAACAACTCCATTCAACCCTATCAAAAACTTTACTCATGTCTAGTTTTAAGGCCATGGACCCAATTTTCCCAGTTTTTCTTTGGCTGATGTTGTTCATAACCTCAAAAGCGACAAACACATTATCTGTAATAAGGTTGTGTTTGGTTCATGTAAAATATTTTTCGGAAAATAAATATTTTCCGGAAATTCTATTTTCGGGAAAGGAAAATATTTTCAAGTGTTTGATTGTATCATGAAAATTGTTCTAGAAAATATTTTCATGTGTTTAGTAACATTCTGAAAATGCTATTTTCCACCACCACCCACACAAAACCCACCACCACACAACAGGAAAACCACCAAAACACCACCATCCACACCACCACAACAACAACAAAAAAATCAGAGATCAAAGAGAGAAAGTAAAAAATCAAAATCACACAGAAATGTAGATCGGTTTGTGGGTTCGTGGCACGAAGGCTCTGGGTTGCCAGCGAAGTCGAAGGCTCTGGGTCGAAGATCGGTTCGTAGGTTCATAGATTAGTTCGTGGGTTCATAGATCGATTCGTAGATCGGCGAAGTTGAAGGTGTGATCTGGGCTCGCTCTTCTTCCTCTCTCTCTCTCTCTCTCTCTCTCTCTCTTTGCGCGTGAGTCCGGAAATGGTTTGAAGTGAAAATTTTGACTGAAACCAATTTTCGTGTCAAAGCCATTAAACACACGGTCAACTGAAAATATTTTCCAGAAAATTTATTTTCCATGCGCAACCAAACACTCGCATTTATGGAAAAACATTTCTGAAAGTGATTTGAAACCAAAACAAACACAGCCTAAGTCTCTCAAATAGAAAAACACTTTGATTTTTAGTGATGAGTGAGGGGATAAAAGTCTTAAGCCTATTAGCAAGAATCTTGGAAGCCAGTTTATAAACCACATTAGATAAACTAATTGGCCTATATTCTGAAACCTTAGTTGGGCTTTTAACTCTAGGAATAAGGACAATATGTGTTTCATGGAAATTATGAGGTGCTGTACTATTAATTAAAAAATTCAGAACACATGTAACAACACTATCCCCAACTACCTGCCAAAAATGCTGATAAAAGAAAAGGGGCACACTATTGGGTCCGGAGATTTTAGAGGATACATGTGGTCAAGAGTTTTTTTAACCTCTACAGCACTGAAATCTCTGTGAGCATACTATTCATTTGTGGAGTCACTCCCAGTTTAATGGCCTCAAGAAATTCCTGGGAAATATCTGGTTGGGACGTAGTAAAGAGGTTTTGATAGTAAGCAATGATTACTTCAGAGATTTTGTCATCACTCTCCTGCCAAGTATCAGATTCATCAATGACTCCTGAGATTGTATTACGTTGCTTTCTATTCGAGGCTTTCTTAAGAAAAAATCTGGTATTTCTGTCACCCTCCTTCAACCAAGGATTACCAGACCTTTGTTTCCACATTCTTTCCTCCAAATCAAGCAATCGATTCACCTCTGCTCTCTGTTGACATACCTCATCTATGTTTGACTTCCCTGCTGATCTCGCCTCCAAAAGTTGTAGGAAATCTTGTGCTTTCACCAGTTATTTTACCAATATGCCCGAATTCCTGCATGTTCCATTGGGATAGAGCCTCACGACATTGTTCCATAAATGTTGAAAAGCAATTTTCATGACTCCGAAGAGCACCTTCTGCCCAGATTTCTTTCACAGCATTTGAACATTTTTCATCTTTGAGCCACATGGATTCAAATCTAAAAAGCCTCCTTTGAATTCAGCAAAAAAAAAAAGCCTCCGTTGTTTCTTACATTTAACCCGCTGGTTGAAACACAGCATTAAACAACAATGGTCAGAAACAGAAGAAGCTAAATGAAATAGCCGAGCATTAGGGAACATGTTAAGCCAATTTGTTGTTGCAAACAAACGATCAATTCTTTCCCGTATCCAACCCAAATCGTTATGAAACATACTCCACGTAAACCAAAAGCCCACATATCAAACATCCTTCAAACCACAAGTGTTGATACACGGACGGAAGTTTTCTATCTGTCTAGGAGGTCTGTCTCCCCACCCTTCTTTTTTTTTTATTATTTATAAAAGAAGTCTTTAATTCATTCTATGGCTGCTTCGTTTGCTTTTTTTGATTCGATTCAGGCTCTAACTCTGCTTCAACTTTAATATAATGTTACATAGGATTGATAAAGATGTACTGAAAACACTTTCAAGGACTAATTACTCCACTACAACCAACAATGTACAATAACGTCTTTGTATATATATGTCAAGTTGTAAACCCAAACAAGAGTAAGATTGTACATTAGGCCTACAAATGGACGCAATATATGTGCTTTTAGAGTGGGCCTACACGTGCCGTATCTGAATTTCATCGTAGGAACTAGTTTTAGTCAGAATGATACTGATGGGCCTTAATGTGTTGTTACATGGCACATCTGCACGTGAAATTGATGCCATTTATTACAGGTAGTTTGGGAGGTATGTCATTTGGTATTAAATGATTCTATGTTAATAGTATCAAAATTCAATAAGTGTGAGATATATCAGTAAAAAATAATTATTTTAATAATAAATAAAAGACATGTGTTAGTGGGTAGTTATTTTTACACACATATCTTTTATTTATTAGATTTTAATACAAATGACATTGTATCATTTTATACAAAATACTTTTTTCCAGAGATAAGAGACAATAATTGTTTATTGTACAGTATGGAGCCACGTTCAAATTATTAGTTTTCTCTCAATTTTTTTCATGGCCCCAGAAAAGGAATTTTATTATTTTATATATTAAAAAAAATTTTGCAATAGGTAATAGGAAATGACAAAAATGTGATATTAATTATTAAGTTAAAATCAAATACCAATCAGAGTTCCGTGTTAAACTTGGAGTGTAACATGTAGACACGTGGTGCTTTTACTTGTTTGCAAGAGCACTTGTCAAGCTTTCAGTTTCAGATGAAAAGACAAAAACCAAACACTGATTGGTAGAATTTCAGTCATTATAGAATTTCCTTGTGATTGGTACATCAAATACGTGCTTATGTGTTTAGGCTTGGCGGCTTGGGTCCAACCTGCAAAAAAAGAAAAGAAAAAAAGGACGTTATATATATATATATATATATATTTGTGTTTTGGAAGATCACGTGTATCATTTATTATGTTCAGTCTCCGAAAAGTTTAAGCAAAGGCTTATTAATCTTTCATTTGTCGTGTTATTCCTGAAACTAGTGATGCATTATGAATTTTTCTTATCTCGTAATATGGTCACTCATATTATTGGGTGTATAATAGAAAATTGTGTCAAATTTTCACATTTTTGTTCAGAAACTCTCCATATCAATCCATTATAACATTGTAAATTTACATTTTTGTTATAGTAATTGCGTAAAAATATACATAGCTATTTTAGCATATCCAAAGAGGATATCTAGCTAGGCGATAGAGAATAGGAGGGAGGGGAAGTTCATAAAAAATATTCAATAACTAGATTCATAATTTTGAAAGATAGTTCCATTAACTATGTGGGATTTTGGATTAAAGATTAGGGATTTTGTGTCGGCCCATAAAATTCAAAATATGTAAATTGGTTAGTTTCTAGGGTGGACGACAAAGGGACTTAGCCTTGAGATACATAGAGGTTGTTTGGTTTAAGAGAAAAATGTGGTGTATTTTGTTTTCATTTCTAGTTTTCAGTGGTACCTACCACTAAAAAATTGGTATGGCTTTGTTATTTGTACTCAGCTTTCATTTTTAGTATCTAAAAAAGTGAGTTTGAATATAAAAAATTAATACACATTTTTGCTGTTTTTATTTTCACTCTGAAAATGAATAAAGTGGAATTTTTGCAAAAATACTCAAAATTTGTGTTGAATTTTTAATTGAAAAGTGAAAAAAAAAAAAATTAGACAAAAAAAATTTGTGCCAAACTTAAAATGAATTGAAAATAGAAAATGAGTACAAGATTTGAGAAAATAGAAAATGATTATAAAAAATTAAAGTGAAAATGAATTCACACTACCAAACAATACCATAGTATTCCGTATACAAGGAAATGATTTTAAATTTATTATTAAAAAAATTAAAATTTCCTATTTCAATATCTCTTTGACTCTCCATCACTTTCCAATACGTGGAAAGTGAAAAATGGATTTGGAGGGAAACAAAAAATTTCCATTTTATTTCTCTCCCTTCATTTCCACCCATCCAAATAAGGGATTTGTTTCTTTTCCCTTGAACCAAACGTAGTGTTAGGAGAGAGCTACACTATTGAACTTTCACATTACTCTTCATTGTTCCACTATCAATTTTATGTTTCTTTAATCTTTGATAATGAGCATTCATTTCTATATATTATTTATCACTTGTGTGCATGGACAACAACCAAGCAAAGGTGAGGTGAGATTGAGAATATGATCAGAAGCACATTGGAATTCTGTCCCGACAATAACTCCCCATCCATGCCTATCTAGACCCTGATCCCCCACCTCTAGATCTTACTAGTGAAAGTCAATTGATCTGATTGATTCAACTGGCGAGTTTTGAGATAGTTTTGAAAAATATAAATAGAAAAAAAATTTTAAATAGAAGTAACATGCCCACTACATCTTCACAACAAATTTTAAGTGATAAGTTATTATTAGTTCTAATTTGAATAAACCATTTAAATTAATTTTTTACTTACAAATAATAGGCGTTAACAACCTTGTCGAGTAACATTTCTTTTTCTAAAATTTGGTTTTATCGGTTCACAATTTCACCCTCCACTTTAGTATACTCCACTCTAGTATGCATGCTAAGCTATAGCATGTATTTTATGAATGATAATTGTTTGTGAGCAAATTGCATTCTCTCCTCCAGTAGACAACAAGTGATGATTTATAAGACTTTAATGTATATTATTTAATCAAGTCCCACTTAATTTATTAAAAAGTTTTGTGACTAAAATGACACATAGTTGATAATCCCACATAATGGGTTGGAGAAAGATAGCTCTAAATTAGTTTAGAGTTAAACCTTTTCAATTAAAAATTGTTGAGAAAATATCTATGAAAACTAGCCAATTCACTACAAAAAAACTTGTTCTACACCAGCGTTTTTTTCCCCACTGGATAGAAGGTAAAAAAACAGTATAGGGAGATTGAGTTTGTGTGAAAAATTAGGTATCTATGACAGCTCTCCTAAATATTTTTTATTTATACAAAAATAAAAGATTATTAATAACTACCGTATTTATTAAATTTTATGTTTAGACAAAAAAACAAAAGAGTATTAATAACTCCCATAATTATTGTATTTTAGATTTAGACAAAAGTAAAAAAGAGAAAAAAAAATATTATTTTGTTAAGTTTTCTCTGTGCATCAGCATTACACTGGTTTAAAAAAAAAAAAATCATCTTGTGTCACTATTTAACCTTTTTTGTGTGGCTTTTTCTCCAAATATGTGTGACATCCTTGCGTTACGATCTGCTTGATTAGATATTTTTTTTTAACTTTTGACCGTTTGTTTTCGATAGACATTAAAGGCATTCTAATAATATTACCATTAGTTTTTCTATTTTTTTATGGTAAAGAATGTTTGTGGTCGATAGATAGGGATATATAATTAGTTCGTGTAGCGTTGTTCTGCCCGTATTTGATAAGAAAAATTATAATTGATAAGAAAAATTACGATATAAAATGTATAACAATCTTTAACGTCCTTGTTAAGGCTTGTATTGTGCTGTAGTTCTTTGAATCAAACAGAATAGGGCTGTAAATTGTTATCAAGCCTAGTTGAGTGGAGTATTAAATGTGCAAGTTTCAATCAGGAAATTGTGAGTGTTAATTTATCAGGTCAATAAAAGAGTTAAACATTGATATGATCCAAAGAGAAAATAAAAACAAAAGTAATTTGAAGAATATTGCAAAGTGAAGTACCCAATAACCAAAATCAACGAAAGAAAAAGAAAAAAATATTGCTGGTGGAAGAAACAGAGACTTACCAAGGACTTTGTTGGGTTTGGAGGCAGACTTGGATGATGAAGAGAGAGGGAGAATGTGTTTGTTTTATTTTTTTATATGATTTTTTTTTTTTTTTTGAGAGTATAAAAAATGAGAGTTGTCCGGCAATGTTTTCGTGGAAGTTAAAAATATATTTTTACATTGTTATCCTCTAATTTTGTCTATGCTTAAACTAAAGGCATAAGGATATTTTTGAAGTATCAAAAAGTCCATCACAAACAGAAAAAACACTTAAATAGTAATACCTTTCGGATGTGTATTTTGATTTTTGTTGTCAAATCATCCATGACGTTACAACTTACAAGAATAACCACCGCTCTTTTTCAATTCTCTTTCGATTCTAATCCAAATATAAGATTCAAAGAAACAAAGTATAAGCCACAAATATATATATATATATATCTTGACCTTTCTTCCTCTCTCAATTTTGAGCTGGAGAATTTTGAAGAACAGTATATGTACTACACAATAAATTCTTTAGGTACTTTTTTCATTTCATTTCATAAAATTACTTTTAATTAATTATTTCAAACCATTACTATTACTATTGTGAATGATGGTGACAAAAATCTTATCACGAAATGACACACCGGTGGCGGTGTGTGGCCCTCCCTAAATCTAATAAACATTCATGTTTGTTTGTTTGTTTGTACAATACAATACAAGTGGGCAGTTGGAGTAGAGATACTTCCCGAAAAAGATTGCACGGAGTAGTTTGCGTTGTTCTATGGTTTAATTAATGTTCTCTCATCTGTCCACCACGTAACTGCCTTATTTTGTTTGCATGCGATGCGAAGCCGTGGTGGAGCTACAACGAGTGGTCTCTGACTCTCTGCATGTTCGTTCGCCCATCGCTAATTATAAATATAAATTGGAGCCGAGCCTCGCCTCTTTCTACCAAAGCCAAAGCCAAATAGCAGTCACAGAGTCCACGAATAAACATGGAGACTATTGGAACTCTCAACCATGGTGTGGACACGGGTTCAACCATCACCATCAAAGGCATTCTTAGCCTGTTAATGCAAAATGTTTGTAACAAGAGGGTGATTTCTCTAGGCATGGGTGACCCTTCTGCTTATTCCTGCTTTCACACTACCCATGTTGCTCAAGAGGCTGTTGTTGATGCTCTCCAATCTGACAAGTTCAATGGTTATGCACCAACTGTTGGTCTTCCTCAAACTAGAAGGTAATTCTTATTCTTTTTTACTTTTTCAATTTTTGTTGTAATGTTTCATGAGTTTTTTCGTGCCCTCAATTTAATTTCTGGAAAATTTGTTCCTAGTTTTCTTGGGATTCGGGATTTTTGTGTGGCAGTTTCAATTTGGAGCTACTTTATCCATTAAAATATAACAGTTGCCGTTGATAGTTCATAATTGCAATATTGTTGTCAATCGGTTCTTTTGGCTTTAAATTTATTTTTTTCCACAAGTAGAGTTCATATGTAATCTGGGTGTCTGACAACTTCTCTTTGATTTTGGGGATTTTTTTTCTTTTCAAATGTGTTCACATTTCTTAGTTATTGTCTTACTTGTGCTTTCAAATTTTGACTTCTGCTACCCATTTTCAGTAAAACATTGTACTAATATGTTTTGAAATTCATCTAATTACATTGAATTTGCGTAATATTTCTAACCGTTTTGACGAAGTTAAATAGAAAAACTTCGCTTTTCATTACCTTCTTCTCAACTTATCATTTAATTCTTTAAAACTGCAGTTAATTTAGAAGTAACAATCTGGGTTTGATTCTTATATATTACTGTCACAGTTGAAATTTAAAACTGATTGAGCCTCTTTCTTTTTGCTAAGTAATTTGAGCCTGTTTCAATCAACTCTAATTACTTATCTGTTTGGAGTTGCAATCAAAAGTAGTTTAAAATACTATTTTGGATAGGTTTGTTTATTCTAGCTTCTATTTCAAAAGTTTTTATAATAGCAGTCTTTGTCACTATTGCTTTCTCTCTCACCTTTTGGGATTTTTTCTTTTCTTGAGGTTGGATGTACGTCTTCTTCTCTATTTTTCTAATTTAATAAATTTTTAGATTTTTGTTTTGTCCATTGAATTAAAGCACTACATGATGAAAGTATCCTTGTTCTTCCTTTAAACCTTCAACTTCGATGCAGGCATGATTCATCCCAGAGAAAGATGTCTTCTGAATAAATAAATGTATGAGTTTGTACTCATTAGAGAAATATGTCTTTGAATAATAGCAAATTATGTAATACTCTTGTTAGTAAACGTTATCTCTATCCCAATCTGATCCTGCCAACCACTATTAGAGCTAGAGTAACTGATAAATTACCAACATTTTAAATGAGAGGTAGAATGGCGACAGAAATCAAACTTAAGATCTTCTGCTTTGATAATATGAAAAATTATCAATTGTTCCAAAATTTTAAACAGTTAGAAAATGGTGAATTTAACAATATATCAGTTGTGAATTTTCTTCAGTAATTTTCTTCTATTTTAAAATGAACAGAGCAATTGCTGAATATTTGTCTCGTGATCTTCCATACAAGTTATCATCTGATGATGTTTTTATCACCTCTGGTTGCACACAAGCCATTGATGTTTCGCTGGCAATGCTTGCCCACCCTGGTGCAAATATCTTGCTTCCAAGGCCAGGCTTCCCAATTTATGAACTTTGTGCTGGATTTAGGCATCTTGAAGTTCGGTACGTTGATCTTCTCCCTGATAAAGGCTGGGAGGTTGATCTTGATGCCGTTGATGCTCTTGCAGATCAGAACACTGTTGCATTGGTAGTTATAAACCCTGGGAATCCTTGTGGAAATGTATACAGTTACGAACATCTAAAGAAGGTCAGTAGTCCAGGATATGGCTTCAAGTGCCACAAAATTTTGTACATATGGTGACTATAAATAGTTGGCATTATATAAAGATTTAATGTTATTCATTGTTTGTGTACTTCACCTAGATCGCAGAAACTGCAAAAAAGCATAAAATTCTTATAATTGCTGACGAAGTATATGGGCACCTTGCTTTTGGGAAAAATCCATTTGTGCCAATGGGAGTTTTTGGATCTGAAGTTCCTGTTCTCACACTTGGGTCTCTATCAAAGAGATGGATAGTTCCCGGATGGCGACTTGGTTGGTTTGTGACAAGTGATCCAAGTGGCATGTATCGGGAACCCAAGGTTCTCTCTCTCTCTCTCTAATGTGTGAAATTCTCATTGTATACCTTCAATAATGCTTTGTAAATCTTTTCACTGATGGATTCGGTTGTCTAAAAGTGATTTAGAGATGTAAACTGCTCTAGAAAATATGTTTTTGTTTGGCTAGCATGGTTTTCCTCACACAACATTTCACGGCAATGCATTATAGCTGTATATGGAATGTTCTAAAGATTAATTAGTCTTGAACACAATTTTTTGTTTCTGTTTCTTTTGTTATTTCAAATTCTCATTTACATTCAATCAAAATTCATTATTTATGGTGCAACCAAGGGCTTTAATTATTAAAAAGATATGGAATAACCAGCTTTGGGCTTTTGGCTTCTGTTCATCTGGATAACTGTGGTCCAATATGTACTGCTAATTATAAACTGTTCATGATTTTCATATCATTCAATTTACATTAGATCTTTTTGTTGCTAAATCATCTTACTACTTTTTTTTTTCCTCAGACTGTCGAGCGAATTAAGAAGTATTTTGATATTTTGGGGGGCCCTGCAACCTTCATTCAGGTTTTTGATTTATATTTTATATGCTTTTTTTGAATTTCTAGAATGAAAACATACATTTTTTTCTTTTTCATTGATAGAATTGCTTTCATTAAGATGATGTAGCTCATAGCTTCTCCAACTGAAATTAATTATTTATACATAGTTGCAAACTGAATTTTTGTCATAGTATCAACAAATATGCTGAACTTGAGTCTTGAGTTAGAAAAAGTTCTGTGGTGCTGCCACTTCTTGGTTAATGCTTGAACTCAAAGTATTTGACCTGTGATGATAAGTTGGGAATTGATTCTTCTGCCTTGAAATGTCTAAACTTTTATCTTTAACTAAAAACATGTAGCTGCCGATTTTCTTTGTGCCTGTAATCCATCTACTTATTCATACATATTTTGGCATGTTAGGCAGCGGTTCCCCGTATCCTTGAGCAAACTGATGAGGTTTTCTTCAAGAAAACTATTAATTTGCTAAAGAATGCATCAGATATTCTCTGTGATACCGTAAAGGAGATCCCTTGCATTACTTGTCCACTAAAACCTGAGGGATCTATGGCAGTAATGGTGAGATTGCAACTTTGCAGTTATCTTTGTGCTTAAAATAATGGATTCATAGAGATATGTAGTTGCTTTTTTATTTATTACATATGTTGCAGGTGAAATTGAATATTTCGCTACTGGAAGACATCAGTGATGATATTGATTTCTGTTTCAAGCTGGCCAAAGAGGAATCAGTTGTCATTCTTCCAGGTATGACTTGATACATTCATTGTGTATTTATTAGTTCAAAATTTTTTTGTATTTCCTTAGGAAATTCATTTTTAGTTGCTGAAACAAAATCTCCTTGTGCTGCATTTTCTAATGTGGGAGAATTGGACCCGTTGTTTTCCAGGAAACCTCATTCTTTCCTTCAACTAAACTCAAATTCTATCCCCTATATTCTAAAGGATGATGGACTTAAAACACCTGAGATTTTATGAACCTCTAAACTTTTCCACATTCCCAACTACGTAATTTCAATTCTGATTTCTTCCATTCTCAATAAGGTGTATACATGAGGCTAGTATGAGATTCCCACATTCTCATTACATTTCATTTTTCACGTCTTATTATAAAAAGGTGCATTATCTTATGCTTGCTTCTGGACCAAAAAAGGAGTCCATCAATAGCTATATTTATGTTAAGTTAAAGTTTGTATGTAATTTCAATTAACTTCATTAATGTTCTTTTCAAATATTATATGAAGTTCTGAATATCAAGGTCTTTCCCAAATCACATACTTAACAAGGTTGTCCAAAGTTCCCATTTGTTGAAGATGTTACGGTAATTCCAAGTCTAATTACAACTTATTTTTCTGAAGAAATTTGACTTAATATCACTCATTTTGGCATCCAAGAACCCAATAAAAAGCTGATTACACTATCATTAAAGCTTAACATACATTCATGCAAATGAGCATGTGGGACATACTCGCAGAGATGGAATGCACATCATATAGTTGAGCAACTTATCAAAAGTTAGGTTCAAGAATTCCTGTGAGAAATAGGGCATATCAAGCATTCAGGGATTGCATTCAATTGGCATTTCTATTTTAAAATATTGTTTATCCTAGAGAGAAAACATCACTGAGATTTCATATTACATTTTAGTACAACAAAAGTAATTGTCTTATGTTCAGTTTCCTAGGAATTCATTACACTTTCAGTGTAGTACGCTAACTAGAAGCTCTAAGTAACTACTAACAAATGGATCTAACCGTGTTTTTTTTTTTTTTTTTTTTTTTTTTTTTCAGGAATTGCTGTGGGGCTAAAAAATTGGCTTCGTATTACTTTTGCTGTTGATTCTTCTTTTCTTGAAGAAGGTTTAAGAAGGACGAAATCCTTTTGTCAAAGACATGCAAAACAGTTACAAAGATACTAAACTATTGAAGTCAATAAAGTGTGATGCACAAGTCATTGGTCTTGTCATTAAAATTTCTCCCAAAATTTCCTGACATATAAATTTTGTTATACACTATACAGGGCAAAGTTAATCAGTAAAAATATATCAGATATTGTTGACATTTATGGAAAGTGTAAACTGTCTCCTTTGAAGTTGTACATCACATCGCTTCAGTTATAATAATCAATATGCTATATTTTTTATTCTAATACATGATGTGGTAAATCTTGCTTACTTGTTACGTGATTAATATTTACTTCAAGCTAAAAGCAAAAGCTACATTTACATGCATGATCGTGTACAACAATTCTTTGCCATACAGTGATCTCCATGGATTTTTTTCTCCATTCCTCTTCCTTTTTAGGTGATTAGGTATAATTTGAGCTGCATTGTCCGCTCCATAGTAGCCATCTCTATTAGCTAGGAGGTTCTGTTTTTGTCAAAGCTTCTTCAATGTTGGTAACTAGCTAGAGCCCCTTTGATGCCAAATATAGGTATGCTAATTACTTTGGAACTTTTGCAAGGATAGCTAGTTTTCTTTGAAAATAGAAAATATGTTATGTAAGAGTCCCTTCAAAGAAAATGTCACAAATGATGTTCCTTGTGTTTTGAGAGAGATTGTTGATTGAAAATGTCCATTTCTAGTTATTTGAAATATGATTTATCAGAAGTGTGTGCGTGTGTGTTAAATTTAAATATGGGGAAAACATAGTGTTTGGAACTACTTTTTAATAGTCCTATTTCACATCAACTAGAAATGGTTATTTTCACATCAACTGAAAATGGACTTTTTAAAACGGGTAATTTCAGGTCTGTTTATAGGAAAATAAATATTTATGGTCACTTATGTCAAGTGGAAATATTTGGCAAAAAAGACGATACTTATAAATGGTTATTTACTATAAGTAACTGTCCCCTCCTTGATTTGTAGGGTATCTGTTGCCTAAAAATGGAAGACATGATTATACAAAAAAAACTCTCCAACATCATCCATAAATGTAGACCTCTATCAAAAGAGATCAATCCATTGCGCCAAAAAAAAAAAGAGATCAATCCATGCTTGTAGGGAAGTTGTTGCCCCTCGCATCGCATGACTATCAATGTAGGCAAGTAGTCATTAGGCTTTGTTAATTTTGGCTTGTAATTCCCTTTGTACTTGTGTTCTTATTTAATCAAGCGAGTTGTAATATTTACATTTCTTGTTTGATCACATGTCACTTGTTTTTTTCATTCTCATCTTATACTTGTGCATTTTTCAAAAAGTTCTATTAAGTTAGGCGTTACCAAACTCATATCCTCTTTATCTTGAATAAGTGTTTTTGAGTGATTTCCAATCAAAAGCAACATAAAATCTAGTTTTTACTCCAAGACAATATTTTTAGTTTTTTTTTTTTTTCCTCCTTTTTTTTAGATTGAAGAGCAATATTAGTTCCATATAAATATATCTCATTTTAAATCGAACAATAAGAGAGTATTGTGCAATCAGAAGAGGTTTCATCATATTAGCATCAAGCCTAATTAAATATATATATATATATATATTTTTAAAGCTTAAAATAGACTAATATCAGTGTGAACTTTGGTGCCTATAATTTCACTTGTAGGCACGTATACAGCATATATTAATGGGGTGTGTGACTGTGTTCTAAGACCTGCATCAAGGAAGAAAGACTTTTACTCGAACTTCAAAAACTGTTTTTCTTATACTAGTTTCCACGAGTCTGATAATTTTCTAAAATGGCAAAATTTGAAGAATTCTAGAATCAAGTTTTACTAAAAAAATTCGAAAAGCATTCAATGAAGATAATGCAAATTATATAAGGAATAAATTTATATACTCAAAACTACTGGAATTGTACGTACCCAAAGTCATAGTAGACAAATTGTAGCAAAGAAAATGGACCTTTGAGCTGACAGTCGATAGATATGAGTGGCAAAGGCTTAAAAGCCACGTACCTTTAAAAAAAAAAAAAAAAAAAAAAAAAAAAACTGAGAGCTTTTATTCAAGAAACAAAAAGTATGTCAAGTGATTCAACACAAGAAACAAGCTATACATAGTGACATTCAGGTTAAAGGGGCATCTCATAGTGCAGAAAATGCAGTATGAAGAGAGTTTCTAATGCCTTTCAATTAGACATTTTTTATATTATCTTTCCGGGACTCTTTTTTTGGGCCTTGAAAGGGCTTATTGGTCCAAATTCAATTCCACAAGCCCAATTCCAAGAGATTACACTAACCCTACTGAACTTTTGACCCAATAAATCAACAAAAGAGATGAGGCGACAAGCTCAGGCGGGCCAACTAGCCCAATATTTCTAACAAACAAATTGAGCCTTAAGAGCCCAAAGGCTTGACTTTTTTTTTTTTTTTTTTTCAAGGAAGTTTGTAACTTTTATTCAATAGAAGATAAATTCTTCTATTTGGTGGGCATCCTTGGTGGGGTTGACCCCCCACACAGTCTGGCGAGAACAACTGGAGCTTATATCAGACCGGCGCTTTGTCCGAGGGTGTAATATAACTATAAAGCCCCCGTTTTTTTAACCCAAAAAAAAAAAAAAAAAAAGGATAAATTCAATACATTAAGAGACACTGTAGTCTCATTTATACGTGGAATTTCTTCTAACCAAGTTAAAAAAGTGAAGAACGAAAATATGTTTTGGTTTGTTAGCTTGTCTACATGCAGAATTTTGCTAGACTTGAAGTACTGCCAGAGATGAAGAATACCGTGAATTACATTGGAAATGGTGGGTTTATATGCTCGCTCCCCCTTTAAATGAAAAGGTAATTAAGATATGCTCTTTATGAGTTTATATAAATGGCATCCCCTTTGAGTTTAATCATAATTTGAAAAAGTGTGGACTTAATTGATGCATTTATATAAAGCTTAAGGGGAATGTCATTTATATAAACCTTTAAACCATCGTGTTTATTTACAAATAATAAAATCCTCACTTATCTTTCGGGAATGTCCTTTATATAAACCTTTATTCCATTGTGATTATTTGCAAAAATAAAATCCTCACTTTTCTTTCTCTAAAAAAACAGATAAACGTTTATATTCTTTTTTTTTTTTTTTTTTTTTCTTTTTGATACAACGTTTATATTCTTCATTGTAAATAAAATAAAATAAAAATTTAAGACCATATAAGTGGTATAATTTGTGCCACAACTGTCCATGACTGTAAATAATAAAGAAAAAATAGTAGATCTATATGAAAATGATAGACAGTAATCACAGTTTGACACATTAAATAGTTGTGACAATTTAAATGATACTAGTGCTACTCATTAAAAAAAAAAAAAAAAAAAAGTAAATACTTTATAGAGAAGATGGGGGAATTTAGCCAAAGAAAAACAGGACAGGACAGGCCACCTTTGACCATAGGCTGAGACTTGGGTTCAATGCATTGTACAGGCCACGACCATATCACCAAATCCATAATGCTAGGAACAAATTATAACATTTTTTATTTAATGCGCAAAATTCTTATTGGTTCTTATTTATTCACGCTGCTTACTAATAATAACCCCTCACCACGTTAAGCCGTATGTAAAAATAGTAGGAGTACGTATCTTTAGCATTTTCATAACCAGAAAGCAGAAGGAACAAGAGACAAAAGTCAGTAACCGAATCAATCGTCGTGTACGTTTTTCAAGTTCTGTTCTGCCAAGCACTGCAAAACAAACTGCAATCGGCTATGCAAAACAAAACAAGTGCATCCTCTTCACATTGCGACATACTTTTCTAATTTATAAAATATTACTTTATTTCCCAAATAACCAATCAACACATTTCATCTTTTTGTCTCATTGATTATCTCACTCCCTGCTCTGCTCTTATATCCCCACAAACTCATCCTCCTCACTCCTTACTCTGAGTTATTTTTGTTTAAGCTTGAAGTCATGGAAAACAGTAGCTCTTATTCTGATCAGAAATCTGGTACTTTTTCATTCTCTTCTTGTTTTCTTCTTTTGTGGGTAATTTCTGATTTGTATGATTATGGTAACCCTCATAGATTTGTGTTGCTTTTATGTCATTTTTGTTGTGAAGATTCATTGGAGGCTGGAAATGGCAGTGGATTTAAAGTTCATGTGTTCTCATCATCATCTGAGGTGAGAATTTTCATGCATCACTTGATACTATACACTATTCTATTATCTTTTTTCTGGGGTTTTTAATGCTTCTGCTCTTTATTTATTATTATTTCGATGTCAATCTTTTAAATTTATTCATTTCTGGCACAAAAATATTATCTTGCATGGTTTTAGGATGATGATAAAATACTCCCACATTTATACATACATATATATATATATATATATATGTATGTATGTATAGTGTGTTTCAGTAATTGGGAGTTTATAAAAGAAGGAAAGAAAAAGAAATAAACATATAGTTTTATTATTATAAAATGATAAATCTCATTTTCCCCCTCCCTAATGATCTGCTAGGATTAGTGGTTATATATTGTTAATGGGTTCAATTGGCTGAAATATAAAAACTGCGGAATAAGAGAATATATTGGCATTGGTAATTGATCGAATAAAAGACTCTATTTTAGACATAAAAACTCTTCATGTACAATTGAGGCGAGTGAAAATGGATGTGACTATATAGATCAAAGTTTTAATTTGGATGAATACTACACTTTTGGGTGGTAAATACTAATTTTGGGTCCTGACAATGTATAAGATTCCGCACATGTGAGGGCAGAAATTGCTCTAGTCTACATCTAGTATCTGGGATAGTTGCTCTGTAAGGGAGGAGGTGTATTTGTAGCTAAATAATTTTGACTATAGTGTTTAAAAAAAAGGGGATTTTTTTTTTTTTTTTAAATTTAGAGAATTAAAAATGATATTCTCATTAGTAGTGGCTTAACAATTGTAAATTTTGGTCATGTAGCAGAATTTTGAGGATGTTACCTTTGTCCCAACAGGTGTGGTTTTCTCTAGAAATTTTAAATATCTAATTTTAAGTTGGGAGTGCAGTTTTTCTGGTTCCAAAAGTATTCACCATGGTGAAACTAGCGCTAGATTCAACTTCATTCCCAACGATTAACAGTTTATTGGAAATGTTTCTCAACTTTTTATTTGTCACACACTGAATCAGTTGCTTGAAAAGCTGCATGAGAAGTGGAGTTCAGTGAAAAAGCAACCATATCCAGCAATGTATTCCAGCACATTTGGAGGAATTATTCTTGATCCAGCCATGATGGTAATTCCAATTGATGATCACATGGTTCATCGGGGGCATGGTGTGTTTGACACAGCTATTATATTAAATGGGTAAGCATGATGTAGTTCTATTTGACATTTTTTTTTTTTGATGTATATATTTGACATTTCTATTGACACATCTCTGTTAAGTTCTTTGTCTAATGCAATCCTAAGCTTCTCTGTAAACCGTCGTTTTCTCTTATCACATTCAAGTACAGTCAGAACCGTAATTATTGATTATTTTGATTCCTGCAGATACCTCTATGAGCTGGATGCTCACTTGGACCGTTTCCTCAGATCGGCTTCAAATGCAAGGATTTCGTCTCCCTTTCCTCGGTCAGCTCTTCGAAGCATTCTTGTGCAGCTGAGTGCAGCATCTCAGTGCAAGAAAGGAACTCTGAGGTACTGGTTAAGTGCTGGTCCTGGAGATTTCTTGCTTTCACCTGCAGGATGCCCAACATCTGCATTCTATGCTGTACTCATAGATGACGACTTTTCTCAGTGCAAAGAAGGGGTGAAAGTGGTGACATCCACTGTCCCCATGAAGGCACCTCAATTTGCAACAATGAAGAATGTAAACTACCTCCCTAATGTCCTTTCAAAGATGGAAGCTGAGGAGAAGGGAGCATTTGCTTCTATTTGGGTTGACGAGGGAGGTTATATTGCTGAAGGCCCAAATGTAAATGTTGCTTTTATCAACCATGATAAGGAGCTTCTCTTGCCTTTGTTTGATAAGATCCTCAGTGGGTGCACTGCGAAAAGGCTTCTTGAACTTGCATCCAAGTTGGTCGAGCAGGGACGTCTAAAAGATGTGAGAAATACAAATTTAACTGTGGAGGAAGCAAAAGGTGCTGCTGAAATGATGTTTGTAGGAAGCACGCTACCTGTATTACCAATCATCAGTTGGGATGAACAACCCATTGGAGATGGTAAGATTTATCCTCTTTGCCATTCATAGAATAGATGCATTTCGGATTCTTGCTACTAGAGATCATTCAAGGAACACCCCCCACCCCCCTCTACTGAATTTTCTTGTATAATATGATACATGGTATTTAAAAAAACTGTATAGTTTCTGTTTATAGGAGTAGCCAATGGGCATTTGTTGTCTAAGGACTTTTATATTTGTTATTTTCTTACAGGGAAAGTGGGAGAATTAACAATGGCACTCTCGGATCTGCTTTGGGATGATATGGTAGCTGGTCCTGAAGTACAGAGGATACCTGTCCCCTACGTGTAGTCAAACCCAAGTAAATCAAATTACAGAGGCTGAACTGAAAGAGTGGTTTCATCTTGTGCTCATTATTCTTGTTGTTGCATGTTTTAGCAAAGGCATTCTTCATATCTGCCTTAAAAAAAAAAAAGAAGCGTTTGTTTTCTGTATAAAATGTGAAGAAGTCTTGAATAAAACACTGGATTAGGCATCTTTGCCTTCTTGGAAATGACAATGGGAAGCAATTATCAAGGGGACGGAGGAGATTTCATATAAAGAGACCCCAGAATTAAGTGTGTCATTGTAGAAACAAATGTAAAACTAAGATGGATTTTTTTTTAATAAAAAAAAGCTTTATAAAATACTCGGAATTCGACATGTAAAAGTCTTTTACAAGAAAGTTTTACTTGTTGCTTGCATGCTAAGGAATTTAGTGATTTCCTTCTATAATTATGGCTTGCTCCCAGGTAATTGAGCTCTTGTAGATTACCTGTAATTTTCTTTTAAACTTATATCTTCTAAGTTGACACTTCAACGTTGTTGTGGTGCAAACTAGAGAGAAGTGATATATCTAGAAATTTGTTTTTAGCAAGCTTAATTTATTTTTATTAATTCTGCTATTATATAATCACTTTTGTTGTAACAGGCTTCGTGATGAGAAGTAACACACATTGATATTCAGCTGGTGAGCATTACATTGCGTTTCTAGTTTCTAGCCAGCTGAAAAGTTAGTATCAGCATTTTAATCAACAGATGACAAGTTCTTTCTGAACCCGAGGGGTAAGGGGGATGACATAAATTAAAGAAATTTAGAATTCAAGAATAAAAAATATGCTAAAATTGAAGATTAAATATACCATGAAAAATAAAACTAGTATCCATTCAATGTTAACAAAATATTAATAAAATAAAATACACAAAATATTTGCTTCTTTATACATTCTAAATCAACATTTACCAAATTTGAATTTGATGTTCTTTTAAATTATGAAAACAATCTATGTTGTTTCTGCACTAAATTTTGAAGTAATTTCTTTCAGTGTACACAGTCAAATAGTCCTTTAGAAAATCATGTTTTATTTTTATCTCAAAGTCTAATTTTGATATTATTTAGGATTTAAAGTTTCTAAATGTCGTGGTTGCAGTAGATAAATAAGAAGAGTAATAAGATACAAGTGCTTTGGAAACGTGCATGCGCAAACACATATATATAAGGTGAGAAACTAATTTAAAATATAAATAAAGAGTAATCTTGCTTAAATAATAGTTTCTTTTCTTTCTTTTTTCATCTTTCTTTTGGTTTGCCCTTAATTTTTTGTTGATTAAGAAAAGATATTATTTTCCCTGAAGGATCATAGCTACTTAAAATACCAAGAAGTTGTGGAGGCCTTTTTTGTTGTGTTGGGCTAGTCTGCCCCTTTGTGATGGTAGGCCTAAGTGTTCTGAGTTGCGGGAGTTGAGACCGGTCCAATTAGAACTCAATTTGGTCAGCTTGTGCACAAACTATGCCCTGTCTGCTAGGAGTGTGCTTACGGTAGGCAGAGCTGTTTCAAAGAAGCTTGTGGCAGATAGATACAATAAATAAAACAAAACCGAGTATTCTGGAATGACTAGATGGCTTTTCAACAAAGAATGACCAAATAATCCATAACCACAGTAATATTAACGACTTTTGCAAATAAAGTGAGAGGGGCAAATGATAAAAGGGTTAATTAAAATATAAAGAAAC
Organism: Quercus gilva; assembly: GCA_023621385.1. Taxonomy (NCBI): domain Eukaryota; kingdom Viridiplantae; phylum Streptophyta; class Magnoliopsida; order Fagales; family Fagaceae; genus Quercus; species Quercus gilva. The sequence goes on along the minus strand of CM042480.1, from coordinate 26,612,439 downwards.
TAAGTCCAGTTTAGTCCGCAGGAGTAAAGCCAAAGAGGAAGAACACCTCCCCTCAACACAATTAACCTCCGAGGAAAAGAATCCTGCTGCAGAAATTAATGGATTTGAGGAAGGCGGACCTGAATGGATAATGCCTAGATGGTTATTCACGGAAGAGAGCAGGGATTTGAGAGGGAGAGAAGGGAAGAAACCTATCGATGCATGCCGCTAGCTCTTGTTTTCCTTTCTATTTTTCTCTCTTTTATCTTTTCTTTCTTTCTTTTCCTCGGATTCCTTTTTTTGTTTTCTCCCTTAGTCTTTCCTTTGTGATTTCTACCACTGTAATTTCTTTAGTATTGTGTTTCCTCTTTGTTTTCCAGTGTATCTCCCTGTTGTTGTTATGTCCCCTGTACACGGTAAAGGACTCTTTTTTATAGTGCCTGCCATGACCAGATTTTACTATTCTACCCCTTAACCACCTTTGTCTGGTCTGGTGTACTCGCCGACCATTACTGTTCCGTCTACGAGCCATTCCCCATTACCAGACAAAAACAACTATTTCATCTGTTAGTCTGCCGTGGCTCTTCTTCCTGCCGCAGTGCTATTTCTCTCTCTCTCTCTCTCTCTCTCTCTCTCTCTCATGGCATGCACCTAGTGGTTCCAACTCAGCCTTACCTCTTTTGGGAAGTATGTCATCCCAACAGGATGTATCTCCCAAAAGAACTTAAGCAGGAACCCTAAAACAGGTTTTCCCTTCTCCCCACCACCAAACCATGCCCTCTTACCTCTAACCCATGACCTCACCATGTCCCGTATTGGCTGGGTACAGGCTAGTGGTGCCTGGGTCTTGCGCGTGCCTTTTGTCCGTATGTGTCTGAAGTCTGCTTGCTGCTTATGCGTCTGCCGCGGTCTGAAGACTTTGCTTGCACAGCCTGCTACCTGTTTCTGGCTTTTTATGAGTTGCTACTTTGATTTCCCGCTTCCTTAGGGATTGAGCTTCATTTGGTACTGGACTTTGCATTTTCTTTCGGCCCACTTCTTAATTTACTTGACTTCCTGCCACATTACTTATTATTCTTGCCGTAATGGCTTACTCCCACTGGGCCTCTTTCGAGCCTGCCGTTCCATCATTTCCCCCAGTGGCTTAACATGGTCACTGGTGTTCTTTCTTATGAGCTCCAGTGTCCCTTTTTCTCTCGAGCCTTTCCGGCCCATTTGCTTTCTTTGGACTTTCTTGGCCCGTTTACTAGCTCTGCGTTCCCATGGGCTTTTACTAACTTCATTAAGCTTCCCCGGCCCAATTTCCTTATTCTCATCCTTGGAGTTCATGGGCTTGCCATTAACCCCTTACTTTCTTTGTTTATATTGCTTTGGGCCTGCCGCAGCCCATTCTCACTTTTCTATACCACATACTGCCTATGGGTGCCATTTCTCTCTTTCCGAGCCTTTTAGGCCCATTTGCTTCCTTAAGACTCATTTGTTTATATTACGGGCCTGTGATCCATTATTCCTGCCGCTTGGGCTTAATGGTTTTACTCTATGCTTACCATTTCTCTACTGCCCATGTTGCTGGGTTGGGCCTCCTCCTCTCTATTCGAATTCAAAAAGTGACCCTCAACATTTAGCCCCCTGAACATATGGAGCGTTCCTGCGGTCCATATGTGAATAAAAGACCTTCCTGTCCTTTCTGTTTCTCTTCTTTCTTTTTCTTCACGGGTTTTTTTCGAAACTGTGGACCCTTTCTCATATATATACACATATATATATATATATATATTTCTTTTCCTGCCATAAACAGTAGTGACTCTTCGAGTTTCCCAAAATGGCAATTATTTTAAGACATAACCGCCGCTTCATTAATTTCATTCTCCTTTTGATGGTTGACCAGTCGCCTCCCTTCATGCCGATATTAATGACTCAGGTATTTAAGAAGAAATCCCCCTTGAAATTCAAACACAAATTTCTTCTTTTCCAAAACATTATACCCATCCCCCTTCCTTTTCTGTCTTCTTCTCTTCGAATACCCACACCCATTTTACTTCGATCGAACCTTCGTATAATGGCATCGGTGAAAAGTCGAAGTTCTTCTCGCCGCAAAGGGAAAGAGAAAGTTTTCGATTCTCCTACCAGACAAGAGATGGGTGAGGAGGCCGTGTACTCCGAATCTGATCGTTCTGATAAGGAAGAGGCGCCTCGCGACCTAGACAGCAAGTGCGCCCCTCTGATTGACCCTTGGCATAATGCCTATCCTCATTTCCCCGAGGTTCTTGGTAACTACGTGCCACCGCCACCGGGTCGTGCGTGGCTTGCTCTTTGCCGACGAAACCTCGATATTTCTTGGGCCTCGGTGTCTTCCTCCATCTTCGATTTGGTCATCCGTCAAGGCATTGCTCTTCCCGTGCCGATTCATTTTGAGTTTGGATCGAGCACCGCCTTAGGTTGGAAGGAGTGGGTTGATAGGGAGTTGTCCGATACGGGCTTTATGGGTTTGCTACAGTGGGCCGGTGTTCTGAAGGCCATTGTTTTATCCCGAAGTCTTTCCAATTTTCGAGACCTCTACAACCTCCGTCACTTGGTCCGTCAGTGGTATGCCACCACCCACACATTCTTTTTTTCCTGTGGCGAACTAACCGTGACCCTTGAGGATATGGCCAACCAACTACTCTTGCCAATCCTTGGCGATGTGGATCTTACCACCATAGAGCTTTCTTCGGAGGAAGAAGCCATTGAGGCTGAGTTGAGAAAAAGGATGGCCGGAAATGCTAAATTATCATACTAGGTTAGTTCTTCCTCTAAATTCTCTATTGCCGCCAACCACGTGGCTTTTGTTGCATTTTGGCTCTACAAGTTTGTCTTCGGCTCCCAACCCACTATGCCATTAAGCCTTTGTATTTTCGTTTGGCTATCAAAATATTTGCCGGGGTGAGCCTGCCACTGGCCCCCATGTTTCTAGGGCATTTGTATGTTCAACTTGATATCCTGCGGAGTGACAAGAGCTAGGCGGGCTCCTGCCACATAGCCACTTCCTCTGTTCATAGCACCATTCTACAGCAGTTGTTGTTTGAGCGCTGTGCTCAATACTTGGCAAAATGTAGGCCTGCTCATTTCGCGAAGGAGAAGTACCAATCATGTCCACAAGTGATCACCGACTTCTGCGGCAGGTTTGAATCCAATTTCCCTTTGGCTTTTCGTTGGTCTGGCTTAAAGCCCATTGATCATTTAGTTGTTGAGTCTTTTAATAGAGGTACTGATTTTACTTGGAGGGCTTATAGAAACTTGGGTAAGGGTTATACATGCATTGATTCTGCTATGGGTTCGTTTACTGATACCATTAGGACCATCACTCCTTTGGCCTGTTTCGATGAGATGGGAATCACCTACTTGGTGGCCACTAATGCTGGGTGGTTACCTTATTTGGCTGATGAAGGTGTCAAGTTTGTTCACTATCCTACCAATCGAGTAAGAAGGCAATTTGGGTTGGATTAGGACATTCCTGATGACCTTTCCTATTTCATGGAGTCTCCTACTTTAGTTCGGCCTTTCCTGCGGCACACTGCCTTCGAATTTTGGAGACAACGTTTTAGTGCAGTTACAGTTCCTAGCTCGTTGAGGGAGGGTCTTTGCACTCCTGCCATGCATGGCTATTGGCAGGCTGTGATGACTCTGTTTGGACAAGAGTTGGTAGGTAGTTGTGGTTTCTCCCTTATCCCTCCTAATGGGCTCAATATGCTCGTTTCCCTTAACCCTCGGTTGCTCCTGCCTTCCAAGTTGGTTTTAGCCTATGCTAGGAAACAGAGCCGTTCTGCCATCTTCGAGTGGGATGAGGAGAAGAAAGGATAGTGTTGTTTCACAGGTGATTTTCCTCCGGGTTGGGAGAAGAAAGTTAAGGTAACTAGTATTCCTGCGCCGGTCCAGAAGGGTCCTGCTAAGCTCAAGACCGCAAGCAAGCCCAAGCCTACTGCTCCACAGCCAGCCACAAATGATCCCCTTTCCAGCAGGACACGAGGTAGTAAGAGAAAGACAACTTCCCATCCTATGTCTGCTGCTGAGCGAAGGGTACGTCATGTTAACAAAAATTCTGCCTTGTCTTTTGTGTTTTGACTTTAACTTCCTTGTGGCTAACTCATGTCATGCCTACTGACTTCTTTCTTTAACGTTGTCTCTTGTCCTCCTTTTTTCCTTTGCAGTCTAAGCACAAGGAGGATACGTCAGCCACCTATCCCATTGAGCTTGATGAACCTGAATTTGAGGTACATCTCCCTTCCCTTCTTCTTTTCTCCTTTTTCTTTTTCTTTTTACACGTATCTCACTTGCCACATGTCTTCATCTGTCTTGATCAATCGTGGGTTCCTTTATTTTTTATCACACACACATATATATATATATATATATATTTTTTTTTTTTCTTTTGCCTTTCAGGATCAGCCCAACCCCTTTTCCATTTATCATCCCACAATCAATGAGCTTTCTACCTACATGGGTACACCCGTGAAGGGTTCCTTTGGTGGGGCTGGTGAAACATTTCAGACACCTGTCACTTCTGTCGCTACATATGAAGTTCCTGCCGAGACTCCTAGCCCTCTTACCAGACCGGTACCCAAAGAAGAGGGTACTCATATTGAGGAGGTTAGCGAGACCAGTCCTATTTCGACCGAAATGCCTACTCCTCCAAAGGAAGTTATTCCTCCTGCTATAACTCAGACCGAGGCTGTTTCACCTATCACGCCCTTATCATTTCCACTAGTGACCCCTTTGTAGCCCTGTCTCAGGCCGTGAAGGACGGTTCTTCCTTAGTAGTTACTCCTTCCTCCATTCCTAGTTCTGCCACCCGCGGGCCCGATGCTGATTTGTCCACTGAGGAGTCCGAGGACATTCTTTAGGATCTTGACGACGAGCCCGTCTCTAAGTTTGAGGAAGAAGAGGGTGCTCCACCCGAGGCTGAATTCATGGGTATGTGCCCCTTCCTCTTTTTTTTTTTTTTGCTAAGTTCAGTTCTCCCCTTTTATTTGCATGTTTATTTTCTCTGTTTGCAGAGACTTTTGAGGGGCTAGGCATTGCAGCAAGCGTAGGGGTGCCTGCAGTAGCTACTCCTGCTGTGCCCACAACACCCATTCCTGTCGTATTCTCTGTACCAGTTTCTGCCATATTCACAGCGTCGGTTTCTGCTATTCCCTCTGTGCCTGTTTTGATTTTTCCCATAACCCCCATTATCACTGGCCCTGATAAGCTTTCTTTCCCCTTGTCTATTTCTTCTTCCCCGTAGGTTTGTCTCTTTCCTCTTCCCCCTTTTAGTTTCTCATCTCATGCTTTGTGTTTTCCTTGGCAGGTTCACTTCCTACGGCTCCTCCTCAGTTCGAAGTGGGCAGCAGTTCCACCACCAATCCTGACCCTGTGGGTGAGGCTGTAGCCTTTTTTGCACGCTTTGACCAGCCTGAAGTCAATGATCTTGGACCTGCGGATTTCTAGGGCTCCGAGCCTCTTTACATAGATTTTCATGGCTTTAGAATACCTGAGAATTGTTCTTCTCATTTGGTGATGGTCTATAACAACCGCGGGAACTTCATGCAGGGATTCCGACTTAGCCGATCCGCTAGAGAGCATTTCTTAAAGATGTTCGGGAGTGTGCTGAATGACATTGAGTACAACTTTGTTGATACCATCTCTATTGAGAGGATCCTGCAGTGGAAGGCTGCGGTGCAGGAGTTTGTTAGTGTTGGTTTTGCCGTGGAGTTTATCTTGGATCACCTTCGAGAGATTGCCTGGGCTGCTTTCATGAGGAGAGTCCAGCCTACTGTTGATGCTGTTAACTCACACCTTGAGGTTCTGAGAAAGGAAGTGGTAGACTTGGAGGGCCATCGCGAGCGTCTTCTTTCCAGCATCGGCGGGTTCGGTCGTTTTGGGGATCAACCACTCATTTCAAGACTCCATTGATAATGATGCAGTTTCTTCTTTGTTTTGTTGTTTCTTTTGCCTTATTACTCCATCTAGTACATTATGTTTCCTATATCACCTATTTGGCTAGTTTGCCACAGTTTGGGTTTGTAACTTATAATGCTACACTTTGTTACTATTTCTGGCTTTTGCTATGACATATTATGATAATACTTCGAGTTTTTCATTACATCCTCATTAAAGCGAGTTACAAAAGAAATTCTGTCTTGTGATATAATCACTTGAAAGATGGAAAAGATAAAAGGAAACATAAGGGTCTTTCAACAAAACAAAAGAAGGGGACAACCACATGAGTTTTCTCCTTAGGTATAATAATGCTTCAACCACTTCCCGTTGATGGGATCCATTAAGTCTCTGCCATCCGTTTGAGTCAAACGGTAATACCCACTTGGGTGTGCTTCCCTTATCACAAGGGGTCCTTCCCACTTCAGTGCAAACTTAGATGATCCTGCCAGACCTCTTCTAACATAGTCTACCACTTTCAGAACAAGTTATCCTTCCGTGAACACCCTTTCTTTAGTCATTCTGTCGTAGGCCTTAGTCATTCTTTGCCTATATCTGCAGTTGCGTTCCTAGGCCTTTTCTCTTTTTTCATCAAGTCCTTTTAGGTCTTCACACCTTTCTGCCGCAAAGACTTCTTCTTCTCCCTCTTTTTCTTGCACTTGCATGACTCTTAGGGATGAGGTCATTATCTTCGCTGGGCTTACCACTTCAGTTTCGTAGACCAAGGAAAAGGTGAAAAACCTATGGTTGACTTAGGTGAACTTCTATAGGCCTAAAAAGCGTCTGGCAGGTGCATTGCCCATCCTCCCATATACTCTTGGCTCATTATACTAATAATCCTTATGAGAGTTTTGTTTGTTTTCTCTGCTTGCCCATTCCCCTGAGGGTAATAAGGTGATGATTAGTGGTGCTTAACTTGGTAAAACTCCAGCATCTTTTTCACCTCATTGTTGACAAAAGGTGTGCTGTTGTCACTGATGATCCTGTGGGGTACCCCAAACCTTACGATTATGTTTTTCTTGATGAAGTTTGCCACTGCTCCTCCCGTGGCTTTCCGAAGTGGTACTACCTCTGCCCATTTAGTGAAATACTCTGTAGCTACTAATATCCATATGTATCCTTGTGATGGTGGGTTAACCGGTCCTACCAAGTCAAGCCCCCAAGTGTGGAAGGGCCATAGGGTTACCATGCTGTGTAAATTCTGCAAATGGGTGTGAATCAAGTTGGCCTGTACTTGGCAACTGTGGCACTTCTTTACAAATTCTGTCGTATCGTTTTTCATGATAAGCCAGTAGTAGTCCATTTGCAGCAGGCACCTGTAAAGCCTTTTCTTTCCCTGGTGCTCCCCGCACTCTCTTGAGTGCACTTCCTTCACCATATCTCTTGCTTCTTCAGGGCCCAGACACCTTAAGGGGTCTCCATCATACCCCTTTTTGAAAAGGACCATATTATGCACAAAGTAGTGCGTTGCCACCCTCTTAAGTTTATATTTTTTGCTATTCTTTCGCGGCAGGATGCCTTCTGTCAAGTACTGTATGAACGGGCTTCTCTAGTCCTCGCTGGTAAATACAGTGTAACTTTCCTCTCCGTCTGCCACAAGTTGGTAGGTCTCACACTGAGTTTGGACTTAGTCTGCATCTTTACCCATGTTTGGCCAATAGAAGCCTGCCCTTTGAAGTCTGCGGTAAAGGCTGACCTCCCCGCAGGATCCGCAAGTCTTGTCATGTACATCTTTCAGCTTTCTCTGGGCCTCCTCTTGCCTTACACATCTGGACAAAACTCCACTTGGCATTCTGTGGTACAATTTCCCTTTCACTAAGGCGTAGTCTTTTAGTATCTTTAGTACTGCAGCGTCATCTTCTTTTATCAAGGCTTCCATTATGGGGATCCGCTAGTCCCCGTCGCGCTGTTCTTCCTAGAATTTCTCCTTCAACGTCTTAATTATCGATTCTTTCCTCTTGCTGACGTCTATTCTGGTGCTATCACCTTCGAACATTATTTGTGAGCCTAGCGCGGCTAACGCGTCTGCAAACCGATTTTCATTCCTTAGAGTGTGCTCTATTTGAAAAGTTGAAAACTTTTCTTCCATCTTCTGGGCCACTGCTCTGTATAGGGTTAGGCTTGGTTCTTTTAAGGAGAAGCTCCCCTTGACCTAGCAAAACACTAAATTCGAATCACCCAATACCCTTAAGTGCTTGACTCCTATTTCGAGAGTTGTGGCTAGCCCAGTTAGATAGGCTTCGTATTCTGCGGTATTGTTTGAACAAGGAAACTCTAGCTTGAACGGCACCGCTACCGCTTTATCTTCTTTATGGTACAAAACTACTCCCACCCCTCCGGATTGGGTGGTAGAAGACCCATCAAATTTCATTACCCATTGCTCTCTGGCCTCTTCTGCCATGGCCACTTCTCCCGAAACCTCTTCATCCAGCGAGAACTCCTCCTCTCTTGGGAACTGTGCTAATAGATCCGCTATAGCCTGGCTCTTCACTGCTCTGGGTATTCCCATTCTCAAATCATATTGTGACAATTGTAGCAACCATTGGGATATCCTGCCAGAGAGGATTGGTTGCTGCAGCATGGCTTTGATGGCATGAGATTTGGTCATCAGCCATACTTCGTAAGCCAAGAAATAATGACGCAATCTCTGCGAAGCATACACAATAGCTAAGCACGCCCTTTCTACTCTTGGGTAACAAGTTTTTGCATCTTTCAAGGCACGACTGATGTAGTACACTAGTTGCTCAACACCACCCTCATCTTCTTGGGCGATTAACGCACCAATAGCATACGAATTAGTAGCCAAATAGAGTAACAGTGGCTTTTTGTGAATCGGGGCCTGCATTGTGGGGAGGTTCATCATGATCTGCTGTAACCTTTTGAAGGCTGCCTGCTGCACTTCCCCCTACTCAAAGTTCTGCCCTTTCCTAAACAGCTTGGTGAAAGCAGAAGTGATTGATGCCAACCCAGGGATAAATCTTCGAATATACGAGACTTTTCCTAAGAAGCTTTTTAACTCCTTTATTGTGTCTGAAGGTCTCATGGTCACAATGGCCGTAGCTTTGGTCGGGTCCACATCTATTCCCCTGCTGTGAACTAAGAAGCCCAAGAACTTCCCAGAGGACACTCCAAATGTGCATTTGAGAGGGTTCATTCTTAGCTTGAAAACTTTGCACCTCTCAAATACCCTCCTCAATACTTGAAGGTGTTCCTTTCTCTTCCTTGATTTTACTACTATGTCATCCACATAATCCTCCAGTTCACGATGCATCATGTCATGGAATATGGTTGTCATCACCCGTTGATAAGTGGCACCCACATTTTTCAGCCCGAAGGGCATTACAGTGTAGTAAAAGTTGCCCATGGGCATTCTGAAAGCAATTTTCTCTGCATCCCTTAGCACCATCCTGATTTGATTGTATCCACTGAACCCATCCATGAACGAAAACATGGCACTTCCTATCGTAGAATCTATCAGTAAATCCACGTTTGGCAGGGGAAACTCGTCCTTCGGGCAGGCCTTATTGAGATTTCTGAAATCTACACAACATCTTATCTGGCCATTCTTCTTCCTTACTGGCACAATGTTGGACAGCCAGCGCGAGTGTTGGATAGGCTTGATGAATCCTGCGGCTAGCAATTTATGTACTTCTTTGATTATTTGCCCTTCTATCTCCGTGTGGAATGTCCTGGCAGGCTGGGCTATTGGCCTGGCCTCCAGGTCCACATTCAACGTGTGGGCAACTAGCCCAGGGTCTAACCCTAGCATTTTATTGTATTCCTATGCAAAGACGTCTTTGAATTCTTTCAACAATAGTATTAGCTCTGATTTTTCATTTTCTGTCAGACTGGCACTAATTAAGATAGGCCTTGGTCCCTGTGAAACAAACCCTAAGTCAACTTCTTCAATTTCTTCTTCTGTCGTAACTTGTACTTCCTTTTCTATCACAACCTCTTCATTCTCCCTTTTATTGCTTTTTTCCTCTAAATTTTCTTGAACCACACAACACGTCGAACTCTCGTGCTACCACTTTTGGGTGGGGCCTTCCTGCATTTTACTTGTGGGCCTCGCGCATCTTCATAAATTAGACACAATCTTGCCGTCAGGACCTCGGATCCTGACGCAGTGAGGTGTATCCTCTGGTCCTGCGGCAGGCGCTTCTTTCATTTTCCTTTTTTAGGCCAGCAACTCCCTTAGATTGGATTCCAGATCATCCTGGATGTCTCTCCATTTAGGTACGAAGTTACCTTGTAGTCTTGATACTGAACTTTCCCTTGACGGAGCCCATTAGTCGTAAAACATGGTTTCTACCAAATGAGCCTCTGCCTGCTCGAATGGTGAATGGTTCGCAGCTATGCGTACCATTCTGCCATTCATCCTTCCATTTACACATTGGTGGTATGTGAATGGAATTAGTCTGTGTTTGTGTAACCATGGTCGCCCCAAGAGTACGTGGTATGAAACCTCTGTTTTCACCCCGTGGAACCGAGTCAAAGAAACTATGGGTCCTACTTTTAACCACAGCTGGATGTGTCCTGTAGTGTATTCTCCCTTTCCACCAAATCTCGTTACTTCCATTGGGCACCCTTGAATCTTTCTTTCTGAAATCCCTACGGCTTGTAGAGTGCTGAACGGGATGATGTTTACAGAAGCACCTGTATCTACTAAGGCCCTCTTTATGGGGATTTGATTTATGGATACTGCCAGGTAGAGAGCCCTCATGTGGTCTGGGTACCCCACTTCTATATCCTCATCACTAAAAGTGATTTCGGTTGACTCTTGTAAGAGAGCCCTGTCATCTTGGACTTCTGCCGATAAACATTCTACTCCTGCCCCAGAGGCGATACTTACCAAAGCCTCCGTAGCTACTTTTTTTTCCTTTGTCGCGAGCCCCAGCTGGTCGAACAAATTTTTGAATTTGAAACTCTGCTGTAAAGTGGTAATTGTTGTGGCAGGTAGGGTTGGATTCTCTTCCTCGTCCTCCCCTAGATCTGCACAAATTACTACCACTGCTATACCCTTCCCTTTGTGATTCAGGAGTGGGTTTCTTTGAACTTCTTGCTGGGATAATTCTAGAGTCTCCTCTTTGATCCTGCGGTGCACCAGCCTACGGAGCGCCCAACGTTCTGCGGTAGGATGTTGCACGTAGTTGTGTAAACGGCAGAAGCGTGGGTCCCTCCGCTCTTCTTTTGTGGGTTCTCTAGCGACTTGATTAGGTTTGAAAACTCCATCTGCTATCCATTTGTCTAGCAGTACGTCTAATTCTTTGGGGGTGCGTGGTATTGGTGGGGGAGTATCGTATTCCCTCCTCTCGGTCTTTCTTCTCCTGTCACTAGTAGATACTGCCATAGCTTGCAGGGCGTTTCTTTTGTCTGGACTTGCTTTCATGGACTGGCAGTCTTTCTAGCCTTCTGCAGTAGCTGGGCGAATTGAAAAATTTATAAATTTTCGAGGACTGCCCTATACTCCCTGATCATGTTTATCATACACATTTCTACTAATGTTCTTTCCTCACAATGGTTATAGCAATCTAGTGCAATGTCCCTAAACCTTTTGATGTATTCCATCAGGTCCTCACCACTTTTCTGCTTTGTCGCTTGCAGAGTTGTAAGCATTACTATTTCTTCTCCGTGAAAATACTTAGTGCAAAATACGTCCACCATGTCATCCATGTTGGAATCAATCTTGGCTTTAGACCGATGTACCAGGTGTATGCTCGGTCGCAGAGTGATTTAGAAAACTCTTGGAGACATAAGTCTTCATCTGCGGCGTAAGAGCCAAGAGTATCAATGAATTTACTCACATGCTTAACAACACTTCCCTTTCTGCCATCATATTGTGTGAATGCCCTTAGCTCATACCTCTCAGGGTATGGTTTGCTAAGTACCCTCAGTGGGTAAGGAGGCCTTCGTGCATAGAATCTCTCCTTAGGTGCCCTGACCCTCTCCTACTCCAAGAGGGCAGCTACTTCGACCATGGTGATGAAACGTTGTTCTACATTGTATGGGACACCTCCTGCTGGTGTCTCCTCCTTGTCTGTCACATGCTCCGGGTCATGTTGGCTCCCTTTTTCTTTTGTTTTGTCTGCTTTTAGCTGACGGATTTCTTCCATCATTTGTTGCTGCGAGTGTTGCAGTGACTGTAAGACTTCAATGAAAATGTTGGCATTGTCGGTAGGAATTCTTGGTTGTGGTTGGGGGTTAGCCCCCATTACGTTGGCACCTTCTGCCTAGGTAGGCTGTGGTTGGTTGGGCGTTGTAGGCCTAAACTCTACTTGTGAGGGTACAACACTCACATTTCGCGTTGTCCTGGATTTCAGAGGCATTTGTTTGCGTGGGCTTTCGTCCCTGTTTGTTTCTCAACTCCCCAGTAGAGTCGCCAATTTAATGTGGAGGCCTTTTTTGTTGTGTTGGGCTGGTCTGCCCCTTTGTGATGGTAGGCCCAAGTGATTTGAATTACAGGAGTTAAGACCGGTCCAACTGAAACTCAATTTGACCGGCTTGCACACAAACTATACCTCGTCTGCTAGGAGTGTGTTTACGGTAGGCAAAGTTGTTTTAGAGAAGCTTGTGGCAGACAGATACAATAAATAAAACAAAACCGAGTATTCTGGAATAATTAGATGGCTTTTCAACAAAGAATGACCAAATAATCCATAACCACAGTAATATTAATGACTTTTGCAAATAAAGTGAGAGGGGCAAATGATAAAAGGGTTAATCAAAATATAAACGAACTAAGTCCAATTTAGTCTGCAGGGGCAAAGCCAAAGAGGAAGAACGCCTCCTCTCAACACAATTAACCTCCGAGGAAAAGAATCCTGCTGCGAAAATTAATAGATTTGAGGAAGGCGGACCTGAATGGATAATGCCCAGGATGGTTATTCACGGAAGAGAGTAGGAATTTGAGAGGGAGAGAGGGGAAGAAACCTATTAGTACATGCCGCTAGCTCTCGTTTTCCTTTCTATTTTTCTCTCTTTTATCTTTTCTTTCTTTCTTTTCCCCGAGTTCCTTTTTTTGTCTTCTCCCTTAGTCTTTCCTTAGTGATTTCTACCACCGTAATTTCTTTAGTATTGCGTTTCCTCTTTGTTTTCTAGTGTATCTCCCTGTTGTTGTTATGTCCCTTGTATACGACAAAGGACTCCTTTTTATAGTGCCTGCCGTGACCGGATTTTACTATACTACCCCTTAACCACCTTTATCTGGTGTGGTGTACTCGCCGACCATTACTGTTCCGTCTGCGAGCCACTCTCTATTACCAGACAAAGACAACTATTTTGTCTGTTAGTCTGCCATAGCTCTTCTTCCTGCCACGGTGCTATTTCTCTCTCTCTCTCTCTCTCTCTCTCTCTCTCTCTCTCTCTCTCTCTCTCTCTATCCCTCATGGCATGCACCTTGTGATTCCAACTTAGCCTTACCTCTTTTGGGAAGTATGTCATCCCAACAGGACGTATTTCCTAAAAAAAACTTGAACAGGAACCCCAATACAGGTTTTCCCTTTTCCCCACCACCAAAACCATGCCCTCTTACCTCTGACCCATGACCTCACCATGTCCCATATTGGCTAGGTATAGGCTGGTGGTGCCTGCGTCTTGCGCGTGCCTTCTATCCGTATGTGTCTAAAGTCTGCCTGTTGCTCATGCGTCCGCCGCGATCTGGAGACTTTGCTTGCACAGCCTGCCGCCCGTTTCTGGCTTTTTATGAGTTACTACTTTGATTTCCCGCTTCCTTAGGGATTGGGCTTCATTTGGTACTGAGCTTTACATTTTCTTTCGGCCCACTTCTTAATTTACTTGACTTCTTACCACATTACTTATTATTTCTACTGTAATGGCTTACTCCTGCTAGGCCTGTTTCGGGCCTGCCGTTCCATCCTTTCCCCTAGTGGCTTAACATGGCCACCGGTGTTCTTTCTTATGGGCTTTAGTGTCCCTTTTTCTCTCGGCTCTTTCCGACCCATTTGCTTTCTTTGGACTTCCTTGACCCGTTTACTAGCTCTGCGTTCTCATGGGCTTTTACTAACTTCATTAGGCTTCCCCAGCCCAATTTTCTTATTTTCATCTTTGGGGTTCATGGGTTTGCCATTAACCCCTTACTTTCTTTGTTTACATTGCTTTAGGCCTGCCGCGGCTCATTCGTACTTTTCTATACCACATACTGCCCATGGGTGCCATTTCTATCTTTTCGGGCCTTTTAGGCCCGTTTGCTTCTTCAAGGCCCATTTGTTTATATTACGGGCCTATGATCCATTATTCCTACCGCTTGCGCTTAATGATTTTACTCTATACTTGTCATTTCTCTGCTGCCTGTGTTGCTGGGTTGGGCCTCCTCCTCTCTATTCGGATTCATAAAGTGACCCTCAACAGAAGTGTAGAAAATAATTTTTTTTAAATGTTTTATTTTTAAAAAGTCTTCATTTAGAGGAGGGTTACAAGTTATAGACTAACTTACTATACTTTTTTTCAAAGCCTTTTTGGACTAATTGAATTTTTGAGAAGATAAATTTAAAATATCTTAGTGTTTCCAATTGATATATTTAAAGTTCAAACCCTTCCTCCCCCAATTATCAAAATATCAAAAAATATATATAAAATAAGAGAAGAAGATAAAAGTGGGGTGGCAATGGGGTGGGGTGGGGTGATCATGGTGGCCAACATGGACAATGACAATTAAAAAAGGAAAAAAAAAAATTTAAGAATTTAAGAGGGGGAGGTGATTGTCAACAATCTGTCTTTTTCTAAGAAATCACTTAGTGGAGTTGTGGAGGTAGAAAAATTAGTCTCATAATTGAGATAAAAAGTCCATTCATCTTCTCTTTTTCAAATATATTCAGTTAATGCATCTGAATTAAATAGTTTGATTGTTGTGTAAGGGTAATATTTTATGTGGTTGTCATATCTTATAGATAAAACAACTTTATATGTGATTGAGTGTTAGTTTTTAATGTGTTTAAGAAGACTATGAGGTTATAATAAGTGGTATTATTGAACACACAACACTGCTAAAAAAAAACTATTCAAGAAAATATAAAATTGTAGGTCTCGATATTTTCTCGATATCTGTCAATCTATCGTGAGTTAATAAACCTCGACTCTTGCTCGACACCTTTCCATCTATCTAGCCTCAGGTAATTTGAATATAAAATTCAGTTTTCAACCTATAATGACTTGGCTTCCTAGGGATTCATGAACTAGGGTTCCATAGCATATAAAAGAGATATTTTATAGCTGTCGATAGAGACAGAGAGACTCACATATAACAAGAGTTGCTGCAATATTTGTGTACCTAGAGTTTTGTGGCAAGCTACTTCTAATTCATCCAAGCGTGAATTGAAGAACTCTATAAAGCTACAACAATAAATAAAAAAAAAGGTTGTTGTAGAGTCAGTCATGGATAGGGAGATTTGTGCAAATGAAAAGTGTTTGCTTTTAGATCCCTTAAAACATAACCAGATTAACCTAGTTAATTAGCCAAGTGATTACTTAGTTAAATTATGTAGTTCTAGATTAACACAGATAAATCATATCAATGTAAAGTGCGGAAAATAAAGATTACAAAGATATGATGACCTAGGAAAACCAAACAGGTAAAAAACTTGGGGAGGATTCAACCTAACTATCCTCAAGGTAAATTGAATCCACTATGAAAGAATTGAAGTTTACACAATAGCGACTTAGACCACTAACATTCTATTACTACCTCGAGTAGGAAACTTACTACCACGACCCTATGATAGCTCCGAGTCCACGAACTATTTCTTTCTTGGATTCCCAGCAAGTACAAGCACTCCTGCTTGTGTATCTTTAAGCTCTTGAATCTGCAACTGAATTGATCACCAAGTTCTTGACATAATCTTGAATCTTGGAAACCCTAAGTATGTGTAAAGGCAAACACCTCTAGATCTCACAGAAGATTTACACACATAGCATAAAGAGCAACCTCAAAACATGGCTAGGGTTTTTCCATTTATACTTAAGACAAAACATAAAACCCTATACGTCAAACGGGCTTGGGCTAAGTTGGAAATTCTATAGAAAAATCAATCTGCACGACTTTTGATCGGTCGAGTCTAATTCTCGATCGATCGAGCCAGGCAGATTTACACAGTAAATCCTACAGCAACTCGATTCCAACTTTACATAAAAAATATATATTTTTTGAGCAAGTCTAAACAAGACTAAATCGTTTTGATCATGGTTTGCCAACATTACAAAATAAAGTTCTAAAACATTAGTTCCTAATTCCTTAGAACCTAACAAAGTCTTCTACAATCCAAGCGCGGATTGAAGAACTCTGCAAAGTTACCAAAAAAAAAAAGGTTGTTGTGGAGTTAGTCATGGATAGGGAGATTCATGCAAATGAAAAGTTTTCTATAAGATCAAGGTTAATTGAGAATTAGAGTTGAGACTAGTATAGCTTAATACGTTCTACTGTAGGTAGGAATTTTGGGATAGGCATGTAGGGTAAGATTCCTTGTACTTGTAACCATTTTTCCTTATTAGTGGATTTTTCGTAAGTGGTGACTTGAAATTCACCTAGTGGTATTTTGCCTAAGAGGATCTTTCTCCATAGTGATCAAACTTATTTTCTATTGTACTCTATTTAGTTTGGTGATTTGATTGTGCCTTAATCTAATTTGCATGTAATTTGACTAATTAATCAACTTTGGTAATTGAATTAATTAAATGTGGTCGGACATATAACCCGCACTTTGAGTTGTAATGTCTGCACTATAAGATATTTGCATCTATTACTATTCAAAATTGTTGCAATTCATGCATAGTATGAAACTTTTTCTCCAAAAAAAAATTTAGATTCTATGCAACACATATGTGTCATATACATCTAGACTATGTTACACGGACACAATGATTTTGGCCAAGTACTCGTGTCCAAACATGGGTACTGGTAAGACCCCTAAAATCTATACCCGACGAGTGTTCTCCTTTTTTTTTTTTTTTTTTGAAAAAAATCTGGGTACGTTGCAGACACGGTCGTGACACATTGGAATCTCCTAGACACAGCAAAACTTAAAAATAAGAGAGAGAGAGAGAGAAAGTGAGAGAAAGAGAACAGGATTTAGACCAACACCTCTCTCTTTCCCTCGATTCTCTGATCTAATCTATGCGGTGTGCCTTTTTGGAGTAGATCGGCAACAACCGAACCCCCTCCGGCATCCAGCGACCCCAAAGCTCCTTCTCTCTCGCTTTGCCATTTCTCTCTCTGCAGGTTTTAGGTTCTCTGTCTTTTGGGCTTTCAACTCTTTCTTTCTCTATTTCTTTTTTCTTTTCTTTTCTTTTATTTATTTTTTTTAAATTTTGGCACTTATACGCGTGCTGTAATGGGTTTACTTATTTACGTGTGTTATTTACTTATTTAATAGGTTTATTTATTTATGTTTATCTCCTTCTTCTTATGTGTGTACTGTACTGGGTCAGTGGGTTTAGTGGGTTTTTTTTTTTTTTTTGGGGGGGGGGGGGGGTTATCTATCTTATGGGTTTAGTAATGGAACAAAAATTGTATTTTGGATAACATTTTTATAGTGTTATTGTACTTATTTGTTGTTATTATTTAATTTAAATCCTGAAATAAACATAAATTGTCTAAAATTATACCTAAATATATTAATCAATTAATTAATTAATTGCCAAACCCGACGTGTTATACCCTTATTTTTTAAGAATTGCCGTGCCCCATACCTATATCTGTGTTGTTCTCATACCCATGTCGGTGTTTATGCAACCTAGCATCTAAATTTAGTATATAATAATAGTCTCAAATAAATCATAGAAATGCAACCTTAGAAGCTGTTTGGATGACTTTTCCCAATAACTCAATTCTCTGTTTCCGTAACTCATAACTCAAAAATGGTAGGACCCATAACTAAAAGTCTGTTTGGCACCACCGTAACTCTGTTTCCATAACTCTGTTTCCATCACTCAATTCTCTGATTTTTGAGTGATGAGTTATGAAAACTGAAAACATATTTTAGCTATTTTTAGTTTTCATAACTCATAACTCAATGACATTTTTATAATTGGTTTTCATAACTCATAACTCATACCCTTATTTTTTAAGAATTGCCGTACCCCGTACCTATATCTGTATTGTTCTCATACCCATGTCGGTGTCTATGCAACCTAGCATATAAATTTAGTATATAATATTAGTCTCAAATAAATCATAGAAATGAAACCTTAGAGACTGTTTGGATGACCTTTTTCCATAACTCAATTCTCTGTTTTCATAACTCATAACTCAAAAATGGTAGGACCCATAACTAAAAGTCCGTTTGGCACCACCGTAATCTATTTCCATAACTTTGATTCTATCATTCAATTATCTGATTTTTGAGTGATGAGTTATGAAAACTGAAAACATATTTTAACTATTTTTAGTTTTCATAACTCATAACTCATAACTCAATAACATTTTTGTAATTAAAGTTATACATGGGTCTCACGGTCAGACTTTTTGCTCTCTCTTTATCTTCTTCTTCTTCTTCTTTTTTTTTTTTTTTTTTTTTTTTTTGTCTTTCACGGGTTTAGGACACACCTGCTCATTTTCTTCTTCTTCTTCTTCTTTTTTTTCTTCTTTTCTTTCTTTTCACTTTTTGGATTTGGTTCTTTTTTTTTTTTTTTTTTTCTTCTTTTCTTTTCTATTCTCCTTTTCTTTTTTTTTTTTATTCTTTTCTTCTGTTTTCAATTTCTTGGTTTGGTTCTTTTTTTTTTCTTCTTTTCTTTTCTTTTCACGTTGGTTTCTGGGCTTGGGTTCCTTTTTTTTTTTTTTTTTTTTTTTTTTTTTTTTTTCATTAGGTTTCCATTCTTCTTTTTTTCTTCTCGAGTTTGTCAAAGTTGTCGCCGCTGTTGATGTTGCTGTTGTCATTGTGGGTTGTAGTGGCAGCTGCGATAGTGGTTTTTTTTTTTTTTTTTTTGGGTTTTTGAAAAAGTATGAAAAGCATTGGGCCAAGGAAAAACGAAGGGAAAAAGCATTTGGTTTTTTTTTTTTGTTATATTGTAGATCTGAAAAAAGCATAAAAATAAGGATTATGGTGGGCTTGATTAAAATATGTGTTAACATGGAGAAAAGCAGAGAAAAACAGGAGAAAATGATGGGGAGAGGCAAAGGAAAAAAAAAAAAAAAAAAAAAAAAGAGGAGAAAATAAATTCAACTGACATTGGGTCAATGTATGGGTCCCATAAACAGTTGAAAAATATTGAGTGATGGCAAGTGAGTGATAGTGTCAAACGGATAGGATATTTAAAAGTGATGAGTAATGAAAATTGAGTGACGGAAATTAAGTGATGAAAATTGACGGAAATTCAGTGAGTTTTTAAGCTTCTTCTTCTTCTTCTTCTTCTTCTTTTTTTTTTTCTTTTTTTTCTTTTTTTAATTCGCTGTGAAGAAACTGAGATTTAGGATCTGAATTACAAAACCCTTTTATTCCACGGTACATCTGCATAACAAATATATTAAAACACGCAATCAATTGATCTCCACAGGATTCATGTGGTATGGAATTGAGTTAGCAAAAGGATACAGAATCATTTGGGGTACCAGTTCCACATGGAGATATATAGCAGGAGTATGAAACAATATTTGCTGAAATTCACCAACATGAGATATTTTTCTTGAATAATCTCATAATGAAACATAGAAACAAGCTTATTTTATGGATTGAAAAAACAATATATCAATAAATTGTTCTTAAAGAAAAAGCTAATCAAGATCACACTATCGCTCTTCTCAAAAAAAAAAAAAAAAAAAAAAGGATCACACTATCGCATAAATTCAAATTTGTGAAGTATAATACTATACTTATTGAATGCGACCATTTTTTTCAAACTTATAAACTAACTATTACATTAACTTGCTAAATGTAGTACTTTATATTATAAATTTTAATATACATCTCTATAACAAAACGTTCATAGTAAATACAACACTTAGGAAAAAAATACCTGATTAAATATTATCTATTAAATCTCACTCTACTAAAGTAGAATACACAGAATAGGTCTTAATAAAAGAGAAAATTTATTATACTTAGAAAATTACAGACTTTGCTATACTTATTGCTTTTTCACTATTGTTTTCTTGCTTACCCATTCATTTGTTTCTAGTACTTTTTAGATGTTTGATACATAACATAGCTAGAAAGCCAACAGAGGAGGTTTTTTCCTTACTAAAATTCAGTCACTCATGTTGCTCATGTGTTTTTTCATTCCATGGTTATTCAAAATACATACAAAATACTTTGATGAAGTCGGTGATGAATCCACCGAGAATATTAGAATATATAAAACAGACTCTTAGCTCAAGAATGAAAAAACAACCGGGTTGTGTTTACTCGTTGCAGAACGACTCCCAGCTCTCTTCTGCATCCTTGAGGAAAGAGCATAATTTTCCCAAAATCACCCATTCTAAAGATTGAGCTACTGATGTCACATGCCTTAAATTCAGTAAATTTCCACGCATCCATCATCACTTCCATTTCTTCGAACGGGTGGAATACTCTATTCACTAGGGCAAATCGGATCTGAAGTTTCATGCACGCCCCCTGCATAACCACAAACTCACATCAAAGAGTAAGAGAGAGAGAAGGAGAACATTAAATTTGCAAGATCTGGAAGTTCTCCAATGGAGAATTTATTTTCTAATAGGATGGTAATTTGTAGCAGGTGGGGGTTTTCTAGATGAGGTACGGTAGGTAGTATTTCTTTTAACTTGCTCAAAATATAGACCGTTCAAAAGGCATCTTTCAGTTTAATTTATTTTTTCTTTCTCAAAAAAAAAAAGTTTCTTTTATTTTGTTGGGGCCACTCACATCACATGTTTAATCAAGCATCAAAGTTGTCTTTTTATGGTGGAGCACATGGAGTAATGACATTTGCCGGCCATCTTTTGTGACTTTTTAAGGCACCAGCATGTATCTCTATCTCATGTCTTTTTTCTTTTTCTTTTTTGGGTGGCCCAAAGCGCGTTTGGTCACGAGCCAAACAAAGGGTAATTCTGAAAATTAAAAATGACATTAATTTAGAAAAGGAATTAAATTTTATAAGGACATAGTGTAAAACTCGCATTTTATCCTTCTAATTTTAAGATGTCATATCATCTTATCACATATTTTAGAATAAATACAATTACACTAAATCAATTTTAATACCCATATATAAATCTAACCAAATTGAGAATTTATTGAGATGTTATTAGGTGTGGTAGGACGTATTAAATTTTAAATAAAATATTGATATGGCAATCACTTATTGGATGGTATAAAACATGAGTTTTATACCTTATCCTTATAGAATTTAATCTCTTTAGAAAATATTTTAAAAAAAATTTTATAAGAAAATAAAAGTTAACAAATTTTTTTTTTTTTTTTAATGGTGTTGTAAGAATCAGATTTGAGTTCTTAGTCCACTACGTAAATTGACTTAAGCCAAAAAAACCCAAAGTAATGAATTTGTAGAGAATAAGTTAGAAAAACTGGGTTTTAGATGATCAAACCAACATTGGAATATGTTAGATGACCGAATAATACAAAGTGATAGGGTTAAGTTGAAGGAAAATCTTCCTCAGCATGATCTGAGATGATCTATTCATATATATATTTCTCTCAAATTAGGTTACAAGTTTGATTCCTCTCTGTTACCATGTTTTTCTTCGTTTTTTCATGAATCACCCCCCTCCCCTTCATGAAGGGTCTCATCTCTTATATTTTTATTTCCAAAGCATCTTGAACTTACACTTGTTGATTATCTGCGTTACTACTTGAGTGTATGTCCCATCAGACGCCCTCTCTGGTTGTATAGGTTTTGGGATAGCCAACTTTACACTGTTCAGATATCACCTCCACATTAATGCGGTCAGGGAGTTAGATGCAAAACATTTAATGCGGAAGTAGCAGCTTTTATAGATATTTGTAACCTTCTTCTACTCTTTTCCTATCCAGCGTCTGACTTCTAGCCGTGATGCCACCTGGTAGGATACTTAGGAAAGTAGGATATCCCTACTGATCTCAGATTCACGATTCCGAGATGGCTTTTATCCTCGGACTACTCTTGGACCATCATGTACAATCTCTATCTCTTTCTCTTCTACTATTCCCATAATAATATTGTTTGACCATCCTCGGACTGGGCCATAGGCCCAATACCTACCGTTTTAATAGTGCCTTCTGGCTATTTGGCCCCCACAAGTGTATATATATATATTAATAGGTAACACTGAAAGAAAATTCAACTAGATTTTTATTTGGAATTCAATTAAAATCTAATTTTGCACCACGTTTTCATCTAATTTAAGTTTTTAAATTTTTGTGTCAAGTGGGTTAATTTAGTGTAAAAATTTGATTTCAATTAGGGTTTAATTTTACGTCACATGTCCCATTTAATCTAAGTTTTTAAAATTTTGTACTAAATGATTTAATTTAGTGTAAAAAACGATAAATCCAATATAAATAAACCAAATGATTATGTTTTCTAACTCTATAACCCAAATGAGTTATTTTGTGTTATATTTAGTAGAATTTCACATACAATATATATTGTATATAGATAAAACTTAGGTACAGTATTTAGGTGCTGTTCCTTAGGTTCTTTTTTTTAAGATTCAGCCATGTGGCTGTTTAACTAAAAAATACACTTCCATCCCATGAGAAAAAATTCACATGGCAGAATTTTAAAAGAGAAACCTAAGGAATAGCACTTAAGTATTGTATCTAAGTCTTGCTTATTGTATATATAGTATCCAATAGTAATTTTCAAAATTATATACATAATAGCAATATAATGAGAAACTTGGTATAACCAATATCTCTTGTAAAGAAGCTTGGCATAACATAGAGAAAAATAGAAGAAGATAGTGAGTATAAAGTATCTCTTGTAACAATTATACCGAGTCATCCATATAACAACTCAACGAGTGAATATTGTATGAGACATTGGTGGAATACACTTTGACAAAAAAGTATAAAAATTAAATTACATAAAATTTACTCATTGGTTGTCAAATGGGTGACTTAGTATAATACTTTCTTGATAGAGAAAGAGAGAACAAAAATATTTCAAAGGATATTTTACATGAGTTTTTTAAGCTTTATGAGCTAATAAATGCTTATTGCACACTTGATGTGTTTATTAGCTTTTTTTTTTACTCAAAGAACATATTGGCATATATATTACAAAAGATAATAAATTATCTATAAACTAGAAACAAATGTATTAGCCATTCTCTTCAACCTTCTCTTCTTTAGACAAGTCCCATCTATGAACCTCTTTGAAAGACATATAGTGTGGAACACCTTGCGCTATGTCTCCCTAAAGCTCACAGTTTCACACACACCTCTCTTGGCTACCATTATTTCACACAAAGCCACATTTTGACCATTGGACCCTAAAAGTACGATCTCGACCACCAGTTGTCAATAGCAAATGCCTCTTTCCGTCCTTTCGACCCACTGCTTCCTCTAGCCCAACAGAGAGATCTTTCTTTGCTAACTCATAAGAACCTGGGCCGTTACTCCCTTCTAGTAGTCCTAGTTTGGTCCATTAATGGCCTTTTGGAACGGCCTTTTAGGTCCAGTTGTCAAAAATCCAAATGTCAATAAATAAATAAAGAGTAATAGTAGTAGGGTATAAGTAGTAGCGCAAAACTTATATATAGTAACATAAATTTTTGTTACTTGGATTTCTTTTTTAAATTTTAGATAGCTGTCTAGTTAAATAATACAGCTAACACAATTTTCTTTTTATCTCTTCTAGATTCATAAGAAATTAAAACTCATTTAGAAAACCAAGAAAACCTCCTTTACTTCTCAATTCCCACCCTCAATCCTAAATCTCAAATTTCAAAACTTTTGGAGAGTCACAACCTAGAGTTGTGACGAAGTCGACATGTCCTAAGCCATGAAGGGAAAATAGAAGAGGTAGCTTTCGATTTCGAGGTCACTGGTGTGAGATAGTGTCGATTTGCTGACTTCAGCTAAAGTTGTTAACTCCTTCATAGTCTCTTGCATCCATAAATTGATCAAACATGACAGTTTGTTTCTGTTATTCATGTTTGCTTTGCTCTGCTTTGCCTAAATACAAAGTATTTTGAATATACAGTCAACGTTGAGCCTCGCATTTCAAAACATCGTCTACAAAATATATCTAGATTCATATCACGAATTAGAAGTCTAAGCAGAATCGACTTGAGGTTTGAGAAAAAAATTTGCCCATTTCTTGATTTGGATTTAGAAGCATGAGATTGAAGGATTGAGGGTGAGAAGTGAGTATTGAGAAGTTGGAGAAGCTGAGGAATTAATGCATCTAGGAGGAAAAAGAAAATTATCAGATGGTGCTAACTTTAGTTAGTTGTAGTATTTAGCTAGACAATTGTCTTAAATTTAAAAAGGGGACCCAGGTAATAGTATCTAAGGTATTATACATAAATTTTACCATAAGTAGTAATATATGAGACGTGATATATATTGATGATGCACAGAAAATCAATAAGTTGGATGCTCCGAGTTTCAATGGGCTTGTGGTTGCTTGAAAGGCCTGAAAAGAAAGAAGCACAAGATCAAAGGTGACCGGGGTAAACTGGCCAAGAACCCTTCAATGCTTAAGTTAGTTTTCTCTCTTGAACTCAAGAATTCCAACTCTATGAGTGGTGAGAACTTAACTTAATTTGATATGGCTGAGTCTTTTTATAGTGAGATTTGGAGTGTTTACTTGTTAGTAACTTCCTCAACGTGGACGGAAGTTAGAAAGTTCAGACTTAACTTCTACAACTGCTATCAAAAGTTAAGAACTTAGTGGGAAGTTAGAGCGATGAATAAGGATTTTGCTCATATTTTAGAATAGTATAACGTGGTTCGAATTATGAGCTTTTGGATATAGATTTACTCTGAAAATTTTCTAAGTGTTGGGAAGTCGTCCAGGTGACTTCATGCTGGACGACCTTCTTGCACTTGGTTGACCTTCCTAGTTTTGGACGACACTATAGACAAACTGGAGATGGTCTAATTTTTTTGGTTCACCATCATATATGATGTGAAATATGAATGATATCATTTGGCTCAAGGTTTTAAGACATTCTAAAATTTTAGCATAAAAAATGAAAATGAAAAATAAAAATTGACATATATACACATATTATGAATTTAAATGAAAAATTTTTAGATTGAAATAACTTATATATATTAAGTTATTTATTTTATTATTTTCTAATTTAGTAGCATTTTTATTTATCTTAGTATAATTTCATAAAACATTATTAAAAAAACAAATTTAAAATTTAGTATTTAATATATAGTTTTTTTTTTTCAATTTTACCCATGTTTTCTAGCAAAAATAACAAATAAGTAAATGAAGGAGAATATTTTATTATTATATTCCTTGAGTACTTAGCTTAAAAAGGAGCAAATATATATATATATATATATTTATTTATTTATTTATTTATCTCATATAATTTAAATAATTTTTTTTTTGTTTCGGATCTAATAAACATACTTACATATTATATGACATAAGTTAATCATCCAAATTATAGATATATCCTAATAGATCCAAGAAAAAAAAATTAAGGATTATAATAATAATAATAATAATAAAAAAAGAGAAAATGTTGGTGTTTAATAACAAGCAACAAAACATGGAACTAAAAATATTAATTATAATAATTTCATTGTAGTATATTATAACACATATTAAAGTTTAATTAAGTTGAAGTATTTTCGTAAAATATAATATGAAAAAAAAAAACACGTGTTTTATATATAAAAATGGAGTTAAGCCCCAGCAAAGCAGTTGGATGGAGTAAAGGTCAATAGCTCAAGAGCAAATGCACACTGTGAGGAAGGAATTTTTTGCATTTGAACTTCATCATTGAATTCTGCGATTTCTTTCTCCGACAAAGGGCTGAAATGGTCCGGACAAGATCAAGGGCTACTATAGTCCAGGCCTTCAAAAGAGCAGGGTCGCCTCCAGTAACCCTCATCGCGACCGTCAATTAGCGCCTGTCATGCAACTATCTTTTAAACAACACGTGCAATCCATGACCAGTGCTATAGCGGAGTTAACCCGCCAGAACTAGGAGTTGGTCAAAGAACTTAATTTAAGGAGGCAATGTCACGAAGGGAACACTGAAGGACAGGCCTAGAGTCAAGAAGATGGAAGGAATGTTGAATCTGAAAGCCAGTCAAAGGGCACTGCTTCACGGAGGGTGCCTCATTTGGAAAGGAAAATTGACCAAATGAGAAGAGCTATAGATGAGATGAGGGAGAATATGAGGAGGACGAACCCTATAGAAGATTTGGTTCACAGAACTGATTCCCCCTTCACAGTTTCCATCAATGCTCACCTTTTACCACCTAAGTTCAAGATGCCTTCTTTAGATTCGTATGATAGGATGCAGGATCCTTTTGACCACATTGCCACTTTCAAAATTACCATGCACCTTTAAGGGGTTCCAGATGAAATAATGTGTAGAGCTTCCTTACTACCCTCAAAGGACCCGCACGAGTGTGGTTTAGCAAAATACCTCCGAACACAGTGATGTCCTTCGAGGAGTTAAGCGAGTTATTTGTCAACAATTTTATCGGAGGGCAAAGGCACAAGCGTTCCTCGTCTAGCTTGTTAACCATAAAGCAGGGAGAGAATGAAAGTTTGCGGTCCTTCATCACGCGGTTTAATAGGGAAGCCTTGGCAGTGGACGAGATGGATGATAAGCTCCTTTTGGTGGCTTTCCATAATGGGGTTCACTTTGACTTGTTCATCCACAAGTTATATGAACAAGAGCCTCAGACCATGGCTGAACTCGTCCATTCAGCCCAGAACTTTATAAATGCAGAAGATGCTATCATAGCTAAGAAGAGGAAGAGAGTTGAGAAAATGGAAGCCAACCTAATATGCCATTCAGAACAAGGTCCTCATCCTAAGAAGGGACGAACGGAAGACAAGAAGGCTGGCCCCTCAACACGAAGTCAACAGTACACACCACTGAACATGCCGCTTGAGCAAGTCCTTATGCAAATCAAGGATGATCCTTTCTTGAAGTGGCCGGAGAAAATGAAAGGAGATCCTAATAAGCGCAATAGGAATAAGTATTGTCACTTCTATAAAGACCATGGGCATGATACGGACAAATGTTTTGATCTAAAGCAGCAGATTGAAAATCTTATAAAGCAGGGAAAGTTAAGGAGTTT
The DNA here is from genome assembly GCA_023621385.1 of Quercus gilva. NCBI lineage: Eukaryota > Viridiplantae > Streptophyta > Magnoliopsida > Fagales > Fagaceae > Quercus > Quercus gilva. The sequence continues at coordinate 26,585,308 of CM042480.1, read as the reverse complement.
CCTTGGACGAGACCACAAGGACGAGAAATTGAAGGGTAAAGTAGAAAAGTTGTCACGACCACCGTTCGGAGAAATCAGAGTTATCATAGGGGGAAGTTCAACGGGCCATTCGTCCAAGTCCAAGAAGGCATACCTGAAGGTAGTGCAGAGCATCCAACTTTCTGGACGGTCACCCAGAGCAGGGACCATGGACGAGCAAGCAATCACATTCACGGAGGAGGACATTGAAAGAGTTCACCATCCTCACGACGATGCTATCGTCATTACCTTGCTTATTGCTGACTACACGACCAGAAGGGTGCTGGTGGATAACGGAAGCTCAGCAGACATTTTGTATTTTCCAGCTTTTTAGCAGATGAAGCTAGGACGGGACCAGCTTCGTCCAATGAATTCCCTCCTGGTAGGTTTCAGTAGAATGAAGGTGCAGCTTATGGGTACTATTACATTACCAGTGGTAGTGGGGGCATATCCACAGCAAATCACCAAGGATGTGAATTTTCTTGTGGTAGACTATCCATCCTCCTATAACGCTATAATTGGAAGGCCAACTTCAAACAGTTGGAAGGCTGTTACATCTACCTACCACCTGTCGGTCAAGTTTCTAATAGATTATGGAGTAGGACAAGTACAAGGAGACCAACTAGCAGCAAGAGAATGTTACTTGGCCATGTTGGCCGCAAACGAGCAAGTTCAGACCATGAATATTGAAGAAAAGAGAGTTGTGGCAGAACCCACCGAAGTATTAGAAGATATTTCTTTAGATGAGAACAACCCTGAGAGGTGTGCCAGGATTAGGGCAGATCTAGAAGAAAAGATTAAGAAGGACCTCGTCCAGTTTTTGAAGAAAAACACTAATGTATTTGCTTGGAGTCACGAGGATATGCCGGGTATAGATCCTAGTGTCATCACGTACCGTCTAAATGTATGTCCTTCCTCCAAGCCAGTGCGACAAAAGAAAAGGGTGTTTGCCCCTAAGAAAGATAATGCTATTAAAGACGAAGTTCAGAAGCTGATGGCGGCGAAGTTTATATAAGAGGTGTACTATCCAGATTGGTTGGCCAATGTAGTAATGGTAAAAAAGGCAAACGGCAAGTGGAGGATGTGTGTAGATTTTACTGATCTAAACAAAGCTTGCCCTAAGGACAGCTATCCATTGCCGCACATTAATCAACTGGTGGATTCTACTGCAGGCCACAAATTACTTAGTTTTATGGATGATTTCTCAGGATACAACCAAATAAGGATGGACGAGGCCGACCAGGAGAAGACATCCTTTGTTACTAGTCAAGACTTATTCTGTTATGAAGTAATGCCCTTTGGCTTGAAAAATGCTGGAGCAACATACCAACGACTGGTCAACTACATGTTCTGTCCTTAAATTGGACGAAATGTAGAAGTCTATGTGGATGACATGTTGGTGAAAAGTCTGGACAAGGGAAAACATCTAAACGACCTGCAAGAGACCTTTCATACACTCAGGCGATATAGTATGAAGTTGAATCCTGGCAAGTGTGCTTTTGGAGTAGCGTCAGGAAAATTTCTTGGATTCATGGTTTCACACAGAGGGATCGAGGCAAACCCGGAAAAGATTAAAGCAATTCTAGATATGAAGCCTCCGCAGAGTATCAAAGAAGTCCAGTCTCTTACCGGGCAAGTTGCTGCCCTCAACAGGTTTGTTTCTAAAACTACTGACAAGTGTTTACCATTTTTCAAATTCTAAAAAAAGCATTTGAATGGACAGACGAGTGCCAAAGAGCCTTTTAAGATTTAAAGACGTACCTCGTTACGACTCCGTTGCTGAGTCCTTCCGTGATGGGAGAAGAGTTTTTTTTTATACTTGGCAATGACCCCGCATGCTGTGAGCTCAGCATTGATAAGAAAGGAAGGAAAAGTACAAAAGCCAGTGTACTATACTAGCAAGGCACTGAGGGGAGCGAAAGGACGATATCCGCTAATAGAAAAGCTAGCTTTCGCACTTATCACAGCTTCCAGGAAGCTAAGGCACTACTTCTAAGCCAATGTAATCAATGTTATGACAGATCACCCGCTCAAGAAAGCCATTAACAAGTTGGAAGCTGCAGGATGATTGATCCAGTAGGCTGTCAAACTCAGTGAGTTTGACATCCGATACTAACCAAGGCATGCTATAAAGGCTTAGGCCCTGGCAGACTTTATTGCGGAGTTCACACCAAGCTGCGATGACGCAGAAGGAATGGAAGACAGTAAAAAATGGGTCGTCCATGTGAATGGCTCGTCCACGCAACATGTAGGAGGAATAGGAGTGGTTTGCAATTACCTGAAGGAGATAAGTTGAAGCATAAGATCCGTTTGCAATACCAAGTAACCAACAATGAAGTTGAGTATGAAGCCCTCCTTAAAGGCTTGGAACTGGCTAAGTTTGTGGAAGCGAAGTCAATACTCGTCTTGGGAGATTCTCAGTTGGTCATGAGCCAAATAAATGGGATGTATGAGGCAAAGGAAAGACGAATGAAAAAAATACTTAGAAAAAGTGTTACGACTTGTGAAGAAGTTCAAGGAAGCTAACTTCGTTCAAATCCCAAGGGAGGAGAATGTGGAAGCAAATACTTTAGTGAAGGAAGCCTCAGCGACTGGAGCCATGGACAAGTTCGATGAAGTTCAGTACATCCCAAGTATAGATCTCCCAGAAGTGCAGCAAATAGAGAATGAAGAAAATTAGATGACCCCAATAGTATCGTACTTGAAGGACGGAAGGCTTCCGAAAGGGAAGGATGAGGCCAGAAAACTCAGGGCTAGAGCAGCCAGGTATGTCCTTATGGATAAAATTCTGTACAAGAGAGGCTTTTCTCAACCTTATCTCAGGTGTTTGGCTCTAAACGAGGCGAACCATGTGTTGAGGGAAGTTCATGAAGGAGCCTGTGGAAATCATTCGGGAGCCAGATCACTCATCCACAAGGTCGTCCGTGCAGGGTACTATTGGCCAATTGTCCAAGCAGATGCAAAAGCTTATGTCAAGGTATGTGACCAATGCCAACGATTTAGTAATGTCCCTCGACGACCATCAGAGTATCTCACCTCGATGATGGCCCTGTGGCCCTTTGCTCAATGGGGCCTAGATATCTTAGGTCTTTTTCCACTCAGAACTAGACAGATGAAATTTTTAGTGGTGGGGATAGACTATTTCACCAAGTGGGTGGAAGCAGAACCCTTAGCAAGTATCACGCAGCAGAAGGTAAAGAACTTCGTCTGGAAAAACATAGTGTGCAGGTTTGGTGTGCCCAAAGTACTAGTATCTGACAATGGGCGAAAATTTGATAATGCCCTTTTCAGGGACTTTTGTGAACACTTTGGAATCCAAAATCATTATTCCTCCCCTGCCCACCCTCAAGCAAACAATCAAGCCAAAGTTGCAAACCGATCCTTGCTAAAAATCATCAAGACTCGACTTAAAGGGGCAAAGGGAGTATGGCCAGATGAGCTACCTAGTGTCCTATGGGCGTACAGGACGACGATAAGAACCCCTACAGGGGAAACACCTTTTAAGCTAGCCTATGAAAGCAAAGCAGTCATACCTACAGAAGTGCACATGGCTAATCATAGGGTGATGTCATATCAGAACAAGGATAACGAGGAGCAGCTCCGCTTGAACCTTGATCTAGTAGACGAGGTAAGGACAGACGCAGAACAAAGGACGGCAAGGTATAAAAACCTCATGGCTAGGCGATATGATGTAATGGTGAAGCCAAGGCGATTAAACATAGGAGACCTCGTCCTGAAGAGGGTTTCCTTAGCAACCAAGAACCCAGCTCATGGGAAACTGGGACCTACTTGGGAAGGCCCCTACAGAGTTATCAATTGTACAAGACAAGGATCCTACTACTTGGAGGCCCTAGACGGGAGGAAACTGGAGCATCCTTGGAATGTTGAGCACTTAAGGAGGTACTACCAGTAAAGTGCCAGCCTGGACAAGCTTGGTGGACTACGATTATCCTGGATGAGCTCGAAGTCTATCTACCTATTTTGTTTACCTACATGTTTTTAGTATTGTCTTATTATTATGTTGTGTTTATGGATGGAGTTATGGAGGTTGTATTTATTAAACTCCCTAAAAGGCATTAACTTGTAAGCATGTGCCTATCTATGAACAATATTTATGCTATGTACAAGATGTTGTGTAAATTACAAATCTCCATACTGTTTTCGTTCAAATTAACCCACAAGATGGCTAAAAAGCTCGAGACAAGAAAATTCTCTGGACGTGAAAATTCTCTGGACGCGGAGATGTAACGTCACTAAGCTTTCCTAAGGGTAAAACAAAATCAAGGCACGCTCGTCCAAAGCAAAGGACGAAGTAAAGCCTATGCCTTGAGCAAATCACAGTAAGCCCAAGGCATATTCGTCCATATAATGGACAAAGTAAAGCATAATGTATGTCCAGACCATGGACGAAAAAATGCATAGACAAGTGTTTTGAACTTGTTAAGGCACCTACTAAAACAATCCAGTCCATGGACGAGCAAAATGCAAGATCTTATCCTCATTAAGCATGAAAATTAGCCAAGTCTAAGGATGGGTAATGCTGATAATTACCATTTCACATAGATGAATTATACTTGAAATTCCAATAAAAATGGTAGAAGTATATATATAAAATATGGACAAGTCAAGCGTGAAGTCTTGTATATGGAAATAAAAAATCTAGCCCATGCATATATAAAAGAAAAATAACAGTATTCATTCATTAACTAAAGGGTGGACAACCTACGTCCAAAAACCTTTATTAAGTAAACTAAAACGATTGTTTAAGACCTCGTCCTAAAGCCATGGACGAGGCTAATGTATTAGAGTTACATAAAAAGGTCACAAAACGGACCAAATGAAAACCAAAAAGAAAAAAAAAATACAAGGATCATTAAAAAGATTAAAATCTTGTCCTTAAGCAGGGGGAGCATCAACCTTGGGATTGTCCTAAGGCAAAGTTGTAGCGTCGTTCTCAATTTTGACGTCTTCAGAGCCGGTTTGAAGGAGAAAGCTAGTAGCAGCATTCAGATTAAGTTTAATAGAGCTAAAGTCCACTTCAAGGAAATTTTCCATGGCATCCATTCTAAAATCCTCAAAGCCTGCTACATAATTGGTGTCCAAAATATCAGTGTACTGCTTGGACGCCTTAAACTCAACCACTGCATCTTCTTTTGCCTTGGAGAGAAGAATACTCAGCTCGTCATTCTTTTTCTGTATATGATCAAGACGAGTATCTTTCTCCACTGCATCAGCTCTCAACTCCTCAACCAGGTTTTGTAACTCCTTCGTCTTTTCTTTAGCTTTGGCAGCTACCTTAGCCCATTTCTTAGATTCGTCCTTCACTTCTTGAATTCTCGTCTCTAATAAGACTCTCGTCTTGTCCAATCCTATAGCCTGCCTAGACGTTGCTATAAACTTTGACATAGCCTAGACACTGCTAAGAACTTTGACATAGCCTATAAAAAGGGAAAGAACAAATAAATTAAAAAAAAAAAAAAAAACCTTTGAAATAGCGAAGACGAGGTAAAGATATAATTACATACCTTAAAAAGATCATGAACACCGGAGTGTTCAAATCCTTTAGGGACATGTCATAGCAAGTGTTTATATCCTCGTTAGAAACAGTGTTTTGAAAACATTCCCAAGCCAGATCTTTATTTTCAATAATGTTTGAAGTGGCCTTTTGGGAAGGTTTGGACGAAGCAGACACAGTCGTCTTGGGTGGAAGAGTCTTGGACGGAGTGGTCTCAACCGGAATGGACAAATCTACATCAAATATTTGGCTAGGCTGTTGAGACGAAGGGAGGTTGGGCTTGACTATCTGGGACGAGTCCTGCTTCGCCTTTTTGCCTCGTCGATCGGGGAGACTTCCCAAATCCAAGTTCTTGGACAAAGGCTTCCTTTTGTCCCCAGCTGATGGATGAGGCTGAGACTGAGTCTTAGGACGACTCCCCTCAGTTATAGCACCTTTTCCCTTGTTTTCTTTCATTGTTGACATTCCTAAAACAAATAAGAATAACAATAAGTGACAAGTTTTAGACAAATCAAAAAGGTATAATATAGAATACTCACTTCTTTGCACTATGACCATGTGAGCAATAGCCTCGTCTGATGGCTCAGGACCAAGCCCCCACTTGGCAAGACGTCGAAGGGTGACTAGAGAATGAAAACTCTTGTCGACGTGTAGACGAGCCCTGTGGATGCGATCACGGTGGAACTTGCTTAAAGACAGACGTTTAACAGCTGTAAACAATAAACGAAAGTTAGAAATGCAAACAAGAAACAAAATAAAGAAATAAAAGTAAATAGGGGAGGGACGAACCTTTATGACGAAGGTTCCCTAAATCCCCAGAGTAAGGAGCAAAAGGATTCCTGCCAACGTCCACAGGGTTCCCTGCCCAAAAACCAGAGACGAAGATAAACTCCGTCTTCCAATTCTTGTCGGATGAGGCAAGGGATTTGATTAACCTACAATCATTAGCCCTAGCTGTGAATTGGTAAAAACCATTGGACTAATTTATTTCAGAAGGCTTATAACAATAAAGGAATTTGTCCACAGTAAGAGGACGATCCCTACCGAACACTTCCTTCCACAAAATTTGCATGGAAATAACTAATCTCCACGTATTAGGATTAAACTAACATACACCTAAACCTAATTTAACTAACAACTCTCTAGCAAATGCATTTAATGGCAACCTAAGACCACCTAAGAAATAAGCCTCATAGATGCCTATTCCAAAATAGGGATTGCAGCACCATTTTCCATGGACAGGCAACCTAGGGTTAAGCTCGTCTGGGATCTGGTACCATGCCTTAAGATTGGTGAGCCTTTGCTCAGTTATTTTGGAATGAATACCTACTGTGCAACTATAAACTGTTTCCTCCTCGTCCAAAGGACTAGGCAGACGAACACCAGACGGGGTATCAGCTTGAGAACCAGAGGCATTCCTAAGTTGTTCTTGGACAACTTCTAAAGGGAGCCCAGGGACGCCAGAAGTATATCCCTCGTCCATAGAACTCCCCTCACTACTATGACTACCACTACTAGAACCACCATCACTGGATATATCACAATACTCGTCTATATCTTTTTCTGTACTATTACTAGATGAAGGAACAACAGTTTCAGACATTTTTCAAAAACTAAAAACCTAAAGACGAGAAGGAAGAGAGTACCTAGCTCTAGACGGAAGAAGACTATGGACGCGGAGAGACTCTTAGACGAGGCTCTAGACGAGGAATTTCAGGGAGGAAATTTTAGAAAATGTGAAGGGTATAGGAGGGATTCCACTATTTATAGGCAGCCCAACAGAGCACTTGAAGCGACACAAATCAACTAGAAGATGACACGTGGTGTATTCCTCAAAAGAATAAAATGACGAGACCAGAAACCATCAGAATTACAACACGTGGCACGTCTAGTCATTAACATAAATGCGTCTGACCAAAAGTGATCTGAAAACATACATTTCCTTAGACGACCTATGGACTGGGGGCAACTGATGGTGTTATAAAATAGTCAAACTTCTAAACTCGTCCATATGGCTTGTCCTAAGGATAGGGATAATTTGTCCATGGATAAGCTCATCAGTCCATCTAGCTTGATGGATGTTCATCCAAGGATAAGCTTGTCCGTCCGTCTAGTAAGATAGACGAGTATTCTAAACATTCTCCTTTGAGCAGCCTCCGTTTTACTGTCAGACTATTAATTGTTCCCCTCAATAAAACGGTTATAGTCAATAGACTCTAAATAATGTAACTTCCATGGCAGTTATGGAAGTTATCTCCGAATCCTCCAAACTCCACAATGGTAGGAGAAATAACTACCTCAGGCAAATACTATATAAAGGTTCTTCTACAAGAAGGTAGATTATTTAGACCCTTCCACAGAAAATACTTCTTCTTTATTTGGAATTACAAATTCACTGACTTTATCATCGGAGGATTCTTGGCCAGCCTCCACTAGTCTCCTCTGACTTCGTGTTTGTTATTTTCAGGATTCAGCCTTTAGATCGTTAACGCCCGAGACTTTCAGCCTACTGATTCCAAGGATTTATCAATCTCTAATACCTAGCTACTATCTGCCACAATCAGACCAAATATTCTTCTACCAACTGCTAGAACAGAGCATTAAATGCTTTTCTTGCTCACCAAGATTAAGTCACAACACAATGAGACCTTAACTAGATCTCTAAAGCTTCATTAACTATCAACCAATCATTCTATTACTTACTAAAAATGTGTTAAAATATAATCTTGGACCAAAAATACAAACACCCCAAAAATGAAACATTTCTAGCAAAACACTAGCAGCTTGTTCAGCATTTGACACCTAGCTGAAACTGATATCATCAGCCATTTAATGCTGAAATCCCAGCAGCCTGACATCTGACCTCATCTGCTTTTGCCCTAAGCAACAACTGTCTTATGACAACTGTGACAGTTTTTTTTTACAGCTGGGACATCTTTTTCAGAACAGTTGTGACAGCTGACCCAGTAGCCTTAACATTACTAATTCTCCTTATTTGGCTAAGAACTAAAACCAACTAAAGAAACTATCTTTTTCTTGCTAAAATACTTTCATTTTTCTGCTACTCTTTCCTCCAACAGCTATTACCCAAAACAGCAATAACATCTTAAAGCCAAACATACCATTTTTGGCCAAATCTTAGGATGAATTTTCTAAAAATTCATTACTGATTGGGATAAATTTTGGCTGAGATTATTTGCTAAAATACCCCTTTAAACTCAGCTATAAATTGAATCCCTCATCAACACTCCAAAAGGGGGGGACCGATAGAGAAGAACAACTCTGTCATAAACTTCTCTATTCTCTCTCCCTCTAATAATCTTCTTAAGCACTTAATGAAGGTTTGAGCTTCTGAGTTTTTTAGTTTCCAAATTAGGAACTAAATTCTTCAGCCTTTAGCTCATAACTACCTTTCATAAGCCTTCATACATCCTCCAGCAGAAAATCCTAACACCATTACTCTCTTATACTCATTCTCTCACTCTCCATATTATGAAAATACATCTATCTTGCTGCCCATATCTCTAAACATCTCTTTCTACACTTCTCTTACACAATCTCATACACATTTACTACATTATTACATATAACACACTACAACTCTTCTAAACTCCATTCTCATACTCTCTGAAAGTTCAAATAGCATATAAAACACTATGAACGTTTAGACCCCCAAATACAAAATTATCAATTCAAGCTTAATGTCAAACAATATATGTGCGGAAAATGAACATAAGCTAATAATAGAATTGATAAATAATCTAAACCAATTAAAAATACATCCACAGCAAAAATTAAATAGTAAAGATTAAGGGAAGAGAGATGCAAACACAAGGACAACACAACGATGTGTTATCGAAGAGGAAACTGAAGCCCTCGGCATAAAACCTCTCCGCCGCCCTCCAAGCGGTCAATAATCCACTAGAAAATGTAGTTGGGATACTTGAACAGTAATAGACCCTCTTAGACTAATCTACCTAGTGTACCTAAGCCCTCCAAGCTTTTTGCTCCAACAAGGTTACGCTAAACCTTTGTCTTTTCTAACTTACCAGATTCCGCTATAGCCCATAGCATCAACCAATAACCATTGGTCCCTTCCTAATTGCTTCCCAAGCACCAAAAAGCCTTCTCACAGATGTAGGTATGGTGAGAAAAGGATTTGGCTAATGTACCTCTCAAGGATGTAACAATGGAGAGAGTAAGAGTAGAGGAATTTGAAGAATCTTTATGTAACGAATGTGGATGAGTCAATCTTGTTTTTCTCTAGGGTTTCTCTCTCAAAATTCTCTCTAAAAGCTCTTTACATTTCGCGGGTTTAAGGGTCTATATATACTGATGTGTGTTTGGAATGCGAAGAGTCATTTTTCCAAAACAGAGCTGGCTAGTGACTTGGCCTCGCGACTTGACTGAGTCACGAGTTCAAGTTGCAAGCTAACTAAATGGCTAGTCTGGATTTTTTGTCTTGTAGTGCTACAACTGGCATGACGGTTCAGCTTCTCTGCATGCTTCACTCGTGTGCATCTTCTGATGGCTTGCCAGTCGCGAGCCACCCGCGAGATCTAGTTGCGAGTCCCTGCTTCACTGTACAATCTTGAGCATTTCTTCATACTCTCTCACACATTACCCTTACATGATTCCCACCTATATACAGGGTTTCTAAATGCTGAATTAGAAGAAAATTTGGCACGAAATATAGCCAACAAGATAGTTGATTAAATTCAACCTTACACTCTCTTACTCAGAAATTCTACTATTTTGTTGCCCATAAACACATCTCAATACTCTTCTCCACCTCTCTTACAAAAGCCCTTCTCATGGAAAGCACAAACCTATCTTACAAAAGCCCTTTCCATGAAGACAATACTATTCATAGCTCCACAATATCTAAAAGAGCATTATCAAAAGGGGAAACTCATTTAAGTGCATGATAAGACGGGCAAACTTAACCAACCTCTACACATAGCTGGACATACTCTCTCTCCCTCCAATTGCACCTATTTTTCCCCTTCAATCTTGAAGTTATCATGGCAAACTGCCTCTCCACCGTGGGAGTCATTCTGCTGGAATCCTATCAACTTACAGATGCTATACAGCTGGAGCTACAAACCATACAAAGATAAGTGACTCTGCTTCCATATCCTTAAATTTACATCATTGAGTACATGATTATTTCACCTTTAAATACATATTACTTTATTTTAACTACTAATCAAAGCGATTGTATCAAACACATATTATATATTTATTCAACCATTATCATGATTCTTAGACTTGGGCTTTAATGGTTTTGTAAGCTTAAAAGTATGCCAATAGCCATTGGACCACGTGGCCCAATGTTGAGTTCCGGATGCAACTCCCTAAACACAACTCAGGCCTAGCAAGGTCACCTCTCCAACGGACAACACATGGCCGAGCACCTAAAAAAGGCCCCCAAACAATGTTTTTGCCCAAACCTTTACTCCTTTGTGGAGAGCTTGCAATGGCTTCAAGATCCAAAATTTGGGAGATCATAAAATCATTTTCAACTTTGGTAATAAGCCTACTATTGACAGAATTCTTCAAAATGAGCTTTGGTGTTTTGATAAACATTTAGTCGTGATACAGCGTTACGAAAAAGATGTACCAATAGCCATTGGACCACGTGGCCCAATGTTGAGTTCCGAATGCAACTCCCCAAACACAACTCGGGCCTAGTAAGGTCACCCCTCTAGCAGACAACGCGTGGCCAAGCACCAAAAAAAGGCCCCCGAACAATGTTCTTGCCCAAACCTTTACTCCTCTGTGGAGAGCTTGCAATGGCTTCAAGATCCAAAATTTGGGAGATCATAAAATCCTTTTCAACTTTGGTAATAAGCCTAATGTTGACAAAATTCATCAGAATGAGCTTTGGTGTTTTGATAAACATTTAGTCGTGATGCAACGTTACGAAAAAGATGTACCAATACAGGATCTTATGTTCAATATGACTCATTTTTGGGTTCAAATTCATGGTATTCCCTTACGGTAATGACCATGGAAGCTACTGAGAAAATTTGTGCTATTGTGGGGGATGTCATTCGATCCTCAGAGCCTAAGGAGTTCGATGGTGGTGCTTTTCTGCGGATGAAGGTGTCGATTGACTTGTCACTCCCGTTATGTCGTAGACGTCTTATCTTTTTAAATAACGATAAGCAAACCTGGATAACATTCAAGTATGAACGATTACTGAATTTGTGCTATTGGTGTGGTCGCCTCACGCATGCCGATAGGAAATACGATTTTTGGATTAACAATGAGGGCACCTTACAACCTGAGCAGAGGCAATTCGAACGTCACCTTCGAGCACCTATGTTTGTGCCTTCGAGAAAGAACGCGCTCAACGTTCCAAGATTCTACTCTGCCAAAAAGAATTCGACACCCGCTGCTCTAATTTTGGATTTCAATCTTTTGCGTTGTTTTTTAGGCTTTGGTGCAACATTGTGATTTTTTGGACCTCAACAAAAGTCTTGGGATATAATTTATTAATAAGGCCTAGAGTGAAATTATATTTATATAGTGGTATCAAATATAATTAATGGTAATTTTGGGCTTGTCAAGAGTTGATAGAAAAGCCCAAAACTCATTGGAGCTAGTGTCTTATTTGTCCCTTTTGGTCCCACTTCAAGTCACATACTAAAACCCAATTGGAATGACCTAAAAGGCTAGTCCAATTAGATAATCAGTTATATATAAGGAGAGAAACATACAGAATTTATATAACATATACAGTTATGGAAATGGTGTATGTGAGTGTAAGCCACTCTCTTATTCTCCCTTAAACACATATGTGAAAACTGATTGAGAGACCACACTTCTTAGGCAAAAGTGGAATTGGATTGAAGATTAAAAGTGTTCTCAAGTACGTCTAATCTTTGGTTTTGAATTTCACCGCACTGAGGTACAGTCTCTTATTCTTAAAATCTGAAATTTACACAGTACATGTTATTGTTAAGGGTCATTTTTGTAAAACAGGCCCAACTCAGCAAAGCAGACAGCAAATAGAAATGGCAGGCATAGAATAAAACTATTAAGCCCAAGCGGCAGGAATAATGGATCACAGGCCCATAACATGAACAAATGGGTCTTGAGGGAGCAAATGGGCCCAAAGAGCCCGGAAAGCAAGAAATGGCACCTATGGGCAGTATATGGTATGAAAAAGTGAGAATGGGCCACGGCAGGCCCAAGGCAATGAAAACAAAGAAAGTAGGAGTTGATGGCAAGCCCATGAACCCCAAGGATGAGAATAAAGAGACTGGGCCGGGGAAGCCCAATCAAGTTAGTAAAAGCCTATGGGAATGCAGAGTTGGTAAATGGATCGAGGAAGTCCAAAGGAAGTAAATGGGCCACAGGCCCAAGGGAAAAGGAAAGGGACACTGGAGCCCATAAGTAAGAACACCAGTTGCCATATCAAGCCACTGGGGGAAAGAATGAAACGGCAGGCTTGAAAAGAGGCCTAGCAGGAAGAAATCGCCACGACAGGAAATGCCAAGTAATGTGGCTGGACATGAAGGCAACCAAGAAATGGGCCAAGAGAAATGTAAAACCCAGTATTAAAAGAGGCCCAGCCTCGAAGGGAAACAGTGAATTATACAAAACGGCCCACGTAAAAGAACAAAGAAGCACGGCAGACTGTACAAGTAAAGCTCCAAATCGTGGCAAATGCATGAGCCGCAGGCAGATTTTGAATGTACGTAACAGGAAAGCATGCGCAAGGCCCAAGCACCACCAGCCTGTACCCAGCCAATATGGGACGTGGTGTGGCCATGGGTCAGAGGTAAGAGGTAAGGAGGGGTGTGGTTTGGTGGTGGGGAGAGGGGAAAAGATCTATTTTGTAGTTCCTGCCCAAGCTCTTTTGGGAGGTACATCCTGCTGGGATGATAGACCGCTTAAAAGAGGTAAGGTTGAGGGGGGAAACGTTGGGTGCATGCCATGGAGAGAGAGAGAGAGAGAGCATTTACGCCATAGCAGGAGAAAGTGCCACGGCGGACTAACAAACAACACAAACCTACCTTTGTTTGGCGAGGGTAAGTGGTACACAGACGAGCTCCTAGGTGGTTGGCAAGTACACCCAGACCAGACAAAGGCGGTTAAAGGGTAAAGTGGTAAAATTCAATCACAGCTGGCCCTATAAAAGGACCCTTGCCGTGCCCTGTAAAAGGAGAGAAAAACAGAGGCATCGAGAAGTAAACGGAAAAACAAAAAAAAAAAACAAAAAAAGGAAAAAGAAAAGAAAGAAGAAAAGATAAGAGTACAAATAGGAAATAAAGAAAAAGAGTGTAATGGGTATGCACCAGTAGATTGATTCCCTTCTCTCCCCTTCAAAATCCCACTCTCTGGGAGACAATTAAGCAATAGGAATTCCTTTGGGCACTAATCATTTAAGTCCGATTCCCTCAAAGTTATTAATCCCCACAGCAGGATACTTTCCTGGGAGATTAGTTTCATTGAGAGGAAGTGTTCTTCCTCTTTGGTTTTTGCCATTGTGGACCCAGACTTGACTTGATATTTACTTTCGATTAACTTCTATTATCGCTTAATCAATTACTCTTTTGTAAAAGCCGTTATTATCATTACTATTGTTATTATTGTAATTGTCATAGAAATAGAGATCACTTGGTCATTTTTCCATTAAGAAAAGTTCAGTGTACTTTTTTTTTCTTTGTTGTTATTATATCTACCTGCCGTAAAATATTTATAACAGCTCTGCTTGTCGTAAGATCATTCCTGGCAGACAAGGTTTAGTTTGGCACAAGCCGGTCCAAAGTGAGTTACAGTTGGGCTGGTCTCAACCCTCCTACTCAGAAATACTCTGGCCCATCACGGCAGGAGATAGCCCAACCCAAAACACAAAAAAGGCCCCCATATTAAATTGGCGACTTCATTGGGGAGTTGAGAAACAGACAAGGATGAAAGCCCACGCAAACAAATGCCTCCGAAATCCAGGACAACACGAAACATGAGTGTCGTGCCCTCACAAGCAGAGTCTAGGCCAACGACGCCTCACCAACAGCTGCCTAACCAGGAAGGAGGTGCTAACGAGATAGGGGCTGGACCTCAACCTCCCCCAAGGATCCCTGCAGACAACGCCAACACTTTCGTTGAAGTGTTGCAGGCCTTACAGCACTCACAACAGCAAATGATGGAAGAAATCTGCCAACTTAAAGCCGATAAGACGAAAGAAAAAGGAAGCCAACACGACCCAGAGCATGCGACAAACAAAGAAGAGACACCAGCAGGAGGTGTCCCACACAATGCAGAACAACGTTTCATCACTATGGCTGAGGTGGCCGCCCTCTTGGGGCAGGAAAGGGCCAGGGCACCTAAGGAGAGGTTCTATGCACGAAGGCCTCCATACCCACTGAGGGTGCTTAGCAAACCATACCTCGAAAGGTATGAGCTAAGGGCATTCGCACAATATGACGGCAGAAAGGGAAGTGCTGTGGAGCACGTGAGCAAGGTCATTGATAAGCTTGGCCCTTATGCCGCAAACGAGGACTTATGTCTTCGAGAATTTTCTAAATCACTATGTAACCAAGCTTATACCTAGTACATTGGCTTAAAGTCAGGATCAATCCCAACATGGGATGATATGGTGGATGTATTTTGTACCAAGTACTTCCATAGAAAGGAAACGGTGACACTTGCAACACTGTAAGCGACCAAACAAAGGAATGGTGAAGACTTAATGGAGTGCATCAAGAGATTTAGGGACATAGCACTCGACTGTTATGACCATTGCGAAGAAAGGATACTGGTGGAGATGTGTATGATGAATATGATCAGGGAATACAAGGCAGTTCTAGAAAACCTCAAAATCTCCCAGTTCGCGCAACTATTGCAAACGGCGAGAAAAACCGCCCAGTCCGTAAAGCCAAGCACGGACAAAAGAAGTGCCCCGCAAGCCATGGCGGTGTCCACTGGTGAGTAGAGGAGAAAAACCAACGGGAAAGAGTATGATACTCCCCCGCCAATACCATGCACCTCAAAAGAGCTAGATGTACTGCTAGACAAATGGATAGCAGATGGAATTTTCAAACCTAACCAGGTTGCTAGGGAGCCCACAGAGGAAAAGCGGAGGGACCCACGTTTTTGTCATTTACACAATTATGTCCAACATTCTACTGCAGAGTGTTGGGCACTCCGCAGACTAGTGCACTGCAGGATAAAGGAAGGGACTTTAGAATTATCCCAGCAGGAAGTCCAAAGAAACCCACTCCCAAACCATAAAGGGAAGGGTGTGGCAGCAGTGGTAATTTGCGCAAATCTAGGGAAGGACGAAGAAGAGAACATGGCTTTGCCTGCGGCGGCCATTACCACTCTACAATAGAGTTCCAAGTTCAAAAACTTGTTCGATCAACTAGGACTCTCAGCAAAGGAAAGAAAGGTAGCCACGGAAGCTTTGGTGAGCATTGCCTCTGGTGCAGGAGTAGAATGTCTATCAGTGAAAATACCAGATAATAGGGCTCTCTTACAAGAGTTAACTGAAATCACTTTTAATGAGGAAGATATGGAGGTGGGACACCCGGATCACAAGAGGCCCTTATACTTGGCGGCATCCATAAATCAAATCCCCATAAAGAGAGCTTTGGTAGATATAGGCGCTTCTGTGAATGTCATTCCATTAAGCACTCTACAAGCAGCAGGAATTTCAGAAAAGAAGATTCAGGGATGCCCAATGGAAGTAACAAGGTTTAGCGGAAGGGGCGAGTACACAGCAGGCCACATTCAGCTGTGGTTGAAAGTAGGCCTCATAGTCTCTTTAGCACAGTTACATGTGGTAAAGACAGAAGTATCCTACCACGTGCTTTTGGGGAGGCCATGGCTACACAAACACCAATTGGTCCCATCCACCTATCACCAATGTGTGAAAGGAAGATTGAACGGCAAGATGATACGCATAACCGTAAACCCCTCACCATTCGAGCAGACAGAAGCCCACTTAGTAGAAACTATGTTCTACGACCAATGGGCTCCATCTGGAGAAAGTTCAGTATCAAAGCTACTAGGTACCTTCATGCCTAGGTGGGAAGATGTCCAGAATGATCTAGAACCTGATCTAAGGGAGTTATTGGCAAGAAAGAGGAAAAGGAGAGAGACGCCTGCCGTAAAATCTGATGACATGCCTCAATGCATTAGAGTCCGAGGCTTTGATGGCAGAATCGTCTACAAGTTATGAAGGCGCGCGGGGCCCGCGATTGAAACCCAGACGGGCCCCACCCAGGAAAGGCAGCACGGGAGTTTGACGTGCTACAGAGTCCAAGAAAGTTCAGAGGAAGGAAGTAACGAGGAGGAGAATGAAGGAGTTGTAATCGAAAAGGAGGTGCAGGTTATGGCAGAAGAAGAAATGGAAGAAGTTGACCTGGGGTCTACTTCGCAAGGGCCGAGACCCATCTCAATTAGTGCAAGTTTGACGAAAAAAGAGAAAAAGGAGCTGGTACTGTTGTTAAAAGAATTCAGAGACGTATTCGTATGGGACTACAGTGAAATACTAGGGCTAGACCCTGGGTTAGTGGCACATATGTTGAATGTGGACCCGCAAGCTAGGCCAGGCCAGTAGTTCAGCCTGCCAGGATATTTCACACAAAAATAGAAGGGCAGATAGTCAAAGAAGTGCAGAAGTTGCTAGCCGCAAGATTCATTAAGCCTATTCAACATCCCTGCTGGCTATCCAACATAGTACTAGTAAAGAAGAAGAATGGCCAGATAAGGTGTTGCGTAGATTTCAAGGATCTCAACAAAGCATGCTCGAAAGATGAATTCCCATTGCCAAATATGGATTTATTAATAGATTCTGTGGCAGGAAGCGCCATGTTCTCATTCATGGATGGTTTCAGTGGATACAACCAGATCGGGATAGCACCAAAAGATACGGAGAAAGCTGCTTTCAGAACGCCCATGAGGAACTTCTACTATACCGTGATGCCCTTTGAGTTGAAAAATGCAGGTGCGACTTATCAACAGGCAATGACGGCTATATTTCACGATATGATGCATCAGAAGTTAGAAGACTATGTGGACGACATAGTAGTTAAGTCAAAGAGGAGAGAAGAACATTTCCGTGTGCTGAAGAGAGTATTCGAAAGATGTAGAGCCTTTAAGTTGAGAATGAATCCCCTCAAATGTGCGTTTGGTGTGTCCTCAGGGAAATTCCTGGGTTTCTTGGTTCACAACAGGGGAATAGATGTAAACCCAGCAAAAACCACGGCCATTGCAACTATGAGACCTCCAGCCACGGTAAGTGAACTAAAAAGCTTCTTAGGGAAAGTCTCATATATCCGAAGATTCATCTCTGGGTTGGCATCAATCACTTTGGCTTTTACCAAGTTGCTGAGGAAAGGGCAAAGTTTTGTATGGGGGGAAGCGCAGTAATCGACCTTCAAAAGGCTGCAGTAGATTATGATAAACCTCCCTACAGTGCAAGCCCTAATCCATAAGAAGCCATTGCTACTTTATATGGCCACCAATTCATATGCCATTGGTGCCTTAATCGCCCAAGAAGATGGAGGTGGTGTCGAGCAACCAGTATATTACATCAGCCGTGCCCTAAAAGATGCAGAAACTCGTTATCCGAGGGCGGAAAGGGCATGTCTGGCTATTGTGTATGCCTCACAGAGATTACGCCACTATTTCTTGGCCTACGAAGTATGGCTGATGACTAAGTCCCATGCTATCAAAGCTTTATTACAGCAGCCAATCCTTTCTGGCAGGATATCCCAATGGTTGTTACAATTGTCGCAGTATGACTTGAGAATGGGGACGCCCAGAGCAGTGAAAAGCCAGGCTATAGCAGACTTATTGGCACAGTTTCCAGGGAAGGAAGAATTTCCGCTGGACGACGAAGTTATAGGGGAAGTAGCCATGGCGGAGGAACTTAGAGAACAGTGGGTAATGAAGTTTGACGGATCTTCTACCGCCCAGTCTAGAGGAGTTGGAGTAGTTTTGTATCATGAAGAAGATGAAGCAGTAACACTATCATCCAAGTTGGAGTTCCCCTGCTCAAACAATACGGCAAAATATGAAGCCTACTTAATTGGGCTGGCCACAGCTCTTGAAATAGGAGTTAAGCATTTGAAAGTACTGGGTGATTCCAACTTGGCAGTCTGCTAGACCAAAGGGAGTTTTTCCCTAAAAGAACCTAGCCTAGCCTCGTACAGAGCAATGGCCCAGAAAATGGAAGAAAAGTTCTTAACTTTTAAAATAGAACATGCTCCGAGGAACGAGAATCGTTTTGCCAATGCGTTGGCCGCACTAGGTTCGCAAATAATGTTTGAAGGGGGGAGCACCAGAGTAAAGGTCAGCAAGAGAGAAAAATCCATAACTGAAATGTTGAAAGAAAGGTTCCAGGAGGAACACTACGAAGGAGATTGGCGGATACCCATAAGGGAAGCTTTGGCGGGAGAAGAATGAGCCATGGAACTAAAAATACTCAAAGACTACGCCCTGGTGAAGGGAAAACTGTACCGCAGGATATCAGGCGGGGTTTTGTCCAGATGTGTGGGGCAAAAAGAGGCCTAGAGAAAGTTGAAAGAAGTACATGAGAAGACTTGCGGATCCTGCGGAGAGGTCAGCCTTTACCGCAGACTTCAAAGGGCAGGCTTCTATTGGCCAACCATGAGTAAAGATGCAGACCAAGTCCCAACCTAGTGTGGGAACTACCAACTTGCGGCATACAGAGAAGAAAGTTACGCTGCATTCGTTAGCAAAGACTGGAGAAGCTCATTTATACACTACTTGACAGAAAGCATCCTGCTGCAAAAACACAGCGAAAAATATAAGCTCAGAAGGTTAGCAACACATTATTTTTTTGCATAATATGATCCTTTTCAAAAAAGGGTATGATGGAGACCCCTTAAGGTGTTTGGGCCCTGAGGAGGCGAGAGAAATGGTAAAAGTGGCACACTCAAGAGAGTGTGGGGAACACCAGGGAAAGAAAAGGCTTTACAGATACCTGTTGCAAATGGGCTACTACTGGCCTACCATGAAAAAGGATACAGCAGATTTCGTGAAAAGGTGCCACAGTTGCCAAATACAAGATAATTTGATTCACACTCATCCGCAGAATTTGCATAGCATGGTTACACCATGGCCCTTCCACACTTGGGGGCTTGACTTGGTTAGACTAGTGAATCTGCCGCCGCGAGGGTACATATGGATACTGGTAGCTATGGAATATTTTACTAAGTGGGCAGAGGCAGTACCACTTCGTAAAGCCACAGGAGGAGCAGTGGCAAACTTTATCAAGGAAAACATAATTGTAAGGTTTGGAGTTCCCCACAGGATCATTAGTGACAACGGCACACCTTTTGTCAATAGTAAGGTAAGGAAAATGCTAGAGTTCTACCAAGTCAAGCATCACCGGTCATCACCATATTACCCTCAAGGAAACGGGCAAGCAAAGGCAACAAACAAAACTCTCATAAAAATCATCAGTAAAATGAGCCAAGAGTATACGGGAGGATGGGCAATGCACCTGCCAGACGCTCTTTGGGCTTATAGGAGTTCACCTAAGTCAGCCATAGGTTTTTAACATTTTCCTTGGTCTACGGAACTGAAGTAGTGAGCCCAGCAGAGAAAATGACCCCATCCTTGAGAGTCATACAGATGCAAGAAAAAGAGAATGATGAAGAAGTCTTTGCGGCAGAAAGGTGCGAAGACTTGGAAGGACTTGATGAAAGAAGAGAAAAAGCCCAAGAACACAGCCGCAGATACAGGCAAAAAATGATTGAGGCTTACGGCAGGATGACCAAAGAGAGAGTGCTTGTGGAAGGACAACTAGTCCTAAAAGTGGCAGATTATGTTAGGAGAGGCCTGACAGGACCATCGAAGTTTGCACTGAAGTGGGAAGGACCCCTTGTAATAAGAGAGGCACATCCAAGTGGATATTACCGCTTGACTCAGATGGATGGTAGGGACTTAATGGATCTCATCAATGGGAAATGGTTGAAATGCTACTATGCCTGAGAGTAAGAGCCCTGTGATTATCCCTTCCTTTTGTTTTGTTAAAAAAGCTGTTATGTTTCCTTTCATTCTATTTTTCATCTTTCAAATGACTATGTCAAAATTTTGTAACTTGCTTTCATGAGGATGCAATGAAAAGCATGAAGTATTTATTATCATATGTCATAGCAAAAGCAAAAAAAAAAAAAAAAACAGTAGCAAAATGTAGCATCATAAGTGTAGCATCATAAGTATAGCATTATAAGTTACAAACCCAAACTATGGCAAACTAAGCCAAATAGGTACTATAGGAAGCATAATGTACTAGACAGAGTAATAAGGCAAAAGAAACAACAAAACAAGGAAGAAACTGCATCATCATCAATAGAGTCCAGAAATGAGTGATTGATCCCCAAAACGACCAAGTCCGCCGATACTGGAAAGAAGATGCTCACGATAGCCCTCAAAATCTGCCACTTCCTTTTTCAAAACCGCAAGGCGTGAGTCAATAGCATCAACAGTATGTTGGACTCTCCTCATAAAAACTACTCGAGCAATCTCTCGAAGGTGATCCAAGATAAACTCCCCGGCAAAGCCAACGCTAATAAGCTCCTGTACTGTAGCTCTCCACTGCAAGATCCTCTCAGTGGAGACGGTATCAACAAAGTTATGCTCAATGTCATTCAGCACACTCCCTAACATCCTCAAGAAATGCTCTCTAACTGATCGGCCAAGTCGGAATCCCTGCATGAAGTCCCCACGATGTTATGAATCATCACCAAATGAGAAGCACAGTCCGCGGGGATTCTGAAGCCATAAAAATCTATGTAAGAAGGCCCGAAGCCCCAGAAAGAAGCAGGATCAAGGTCATTGACTTCGGGCTGGTCAAACGTGCGAAAAAGACTGCAGCCTCACCCGCAGGGTGTGGAATGGTGGCGGAGCTACTGCCTACCTCAAATTGAGAAGGCATCGTAGGAGGTGGACCTGTAAAAAAAGGCACAAAGTTTGAAATGAGAAACCTCGGTAAGAATAAAAAGGAAGAAAGACCCACGGAGAAGAAGTAAAAAAAAAAATTTACTAGAGCCAGCAGTAATGGGGGCTGTGGGGAAGACAGCGGCAGGAACAGAAGGAATGACAAAAACGGACGCTGTAAATACAGCAAAAATCGGTACAAAAGATGTGACAGGAATAGGTGTTGTGGGCATGGCAGAAGTAGCTACCGCAGACACCCCTACGTCTGCTGCAATTCCTAACTCCTTAAAGGTCTCTGCAAACAGGGAGATAGACATGCAGATAAAGAGGAAGAGTGAACTTATCAACAAAAAAAAAAAAAAAAAAAAAAAAGAGAAGAGTGAACTTAACAAAGAAAGAAGAGAAAGGAAGAAAGCACATACCCATTCTCTCAGGTGGAACACTCCCCTCTTCCTCAGATTCAGAAATCCTCCTCCCCAGGACAGGCTCATCCTCAGGATCCTTAAAGATCTCCTCAGACTCCTTTAAGGACAAGTCAGCATGAGGCCCACGTGTGGCAGAAATAGGAATAGAAGAGGGAGTAACTACCAGAGAAGAACCATCCTTCACGACTTGAGAAAGCGCAGCAAAGGGGTTACCAGTGGAAATGACAAGAGGTGTAACTGGAGTAGCCTTGATCTGAGTAACAGCAGGAGGGGTGGCCCCCCTTTGAATAGACAATGTCACGGCAAGAGTAGGGGTGACCTCACTAACCTCCCCAGTATGAATACCCTCATCTATGGGTACCGGTCCAATAGGAGAGGTAGTAGTCTCAGTAGGAACTCTGCAAATGGCTGCAGGAGGGGCAGATGTTGCAAACTCAGCCCCACCAAGAGGGCCCTCCGTAGGTGTGCCCATAGGGGCAGAAAGCTCCTCGGCAGTAGGGCAGTATATAGAAAGAGGCTCAAGCTCATCCTAAAAAACAAAAAAATGAAGGAAGTATAAAGATCAAAGTAAATCTTTGGGTGAATGAAGTAACCAAAGATATGTAGCAGACTGAACACGTGAAAATAAATAAAAAGAAAAGGGAGAAAAAGCAAGAAGAAATATACCTTCGATTCAGGTTCCTCGAGCATAATGGGACGGGCAGCTGTCGTATCCTCCTTCTGCTTAGACTGCAAAAAGAAAAAAAAAAAAAAGGATAAGAGAAAGAGTCAAAGAAAGGAGTTAGCAAGCATGTCAGGATTCAGGAAAAGTCAAAAAAAAAAAAAAAAAGAGGGAAAAAGTACATATATATGTGTACTTGGAAGACAAAGCAAGAAGAAGGTTTTCAAATGACTTACTCTTCGCTGAACGGCAGACTCAGGATGGGGAGTTGTCTTCCTCTTACTGCCTCGTGTTCTGCTGGCAGAAGTAGCACCTGTGAGAGGCTGAGGAGTGGCAGACTTAGGCTTATTGACAGATTTAAGCTTGGCAAGAACTCTCTTGGTTGATGCAAGAATGTTTACTACTTTAACTTTCTTCTCCCAACCTGAGGGGTAATCACCTGTATGCCAATACCATCCTTTCTTCTCCTCATCCCATTCAAAGATGGCAGATCGGTTCTGTTTCCTGACATAGGCCAACACGGACTTGGAAGGAAGGAGCATCCGAGGATTGGGAGAGATAACCATGCTAAGTCCCTTAGGAGGTACGAGAAAGAAACCGCGACTGCCAGCCAACTCTGTATCAAATAAAGTCATTACAGCCTGCCAATAGCTATGCATAGCAGGAGTGCAAAGCCCTTCTCTCAAAGAACCAGAAACTGTGGCTGCATTAAAGCACTGTCTCCAAAAATCAAAAGCAGTGTGCCGTAGAAAGGGTCTAACCGAAGTAGGAGACTCTGCGAGGAAGGAGAGGTCATCAGGAATATCCTGATCTAGCCCAAATTGTCTCCTCACTCGGTTGGCAGGGTAATGGATGAGCCTGACCCCTTCGTCTGCTAAATAGGACAACCATCCGGCATTAGTGGCAGCCAAATAGGTGATACCGTCTTATCAAAACCAACCAGCGGAGTGATAGTACCAACAGTATCAATAAATGAACCCATTATAGAATCAACACAAGTATAACCAGAACGCAAATGTCTATAAGCTCTCCAGGAAAAACCAATACTTTCATCAAAGGACTCCACAATAGAATAATCGATGGGCTTCAAATCGGACCAACAAAAAGCCAAAGGAAAATCAGATTCAAATCTACCGCAAAAATCAGTAATTGCCCGCGGACAGGATTGGTACTTCTTTTTAGCAAATCTGACAGGCCTGCACTTCGCCAAGTATTGGGCACAGCGCTCAAACAACAACTGTTGCAGAATGGTGCTGTGTACAGAGGAAGCGACTATGTGGCAGGAGCCAGCCTGACTTTCGTCACTCCGCAGGATGTCCAGTTAAACATATAAATGCCCAAAAAACATGGAGGCCAGCAACAGACTCACTCCGGCAGATATTTTTATGGCCAAAGGAAAATACAAAGGCTTTATGGCATAATGAGGATGGGACCCAAAAACAAACTTACAAAGCCAAAAAGTAATAAAAGCAGCACGGCGGGCAACGACAGAAAACTTGGAAGAAGAACTAACCCAGTAAGATAACTTGGCGTTTCCGACCATCCTTTTCTTCAACTCCGCTTCGATGGCTTCTTCTTCCGAGGAAAGCTCAATGGTGGCAGGATCAACATCACCAAGGATCGGTAAAAGTAACTGGTTAGCCACATCCTCAAAAGTAACAGTAAGTTCGCCGTAAGAAAAGAGGAATGTGTGAGTGGTGGCACACCACCGGCGAACCAAATGATGAAGGTTGTAGAGGTCTTGGAAATTGGATAGACTTCGAGAAAGAACGACGGCCTGAACGCCGGCCCTCTAAAGAAAACCCATGAAACTTGTGTCAGATAACTCACTGTCAACCCACTCCTTCCAATCCAAGGCAGTGCCCGACCCAAACTCGAAATGAATGGGTACAGAAAGGGCGACGCCTTGACGAATGACCAAATCGGAGATGGAGGAAGACACCGGAGCCCAAGAAAATATCAAGGTTTCGCTGGCAAAGAGCGAGCCACACGTGGCCCGGCAGTAGCAGCGCGTAATCTCGAAGAGCCTTGGGGAAGTAGGGACTAATATTGTACCAAGGATCGATCAGAGGGGCACACTCGTTATCTGGGTCATGCCGCGCCTCCTCCTCATCGAAATGGTCTGAATCGGAGCGCACGGTCTCTTCTTCTACTTCTTGTTCTACCAGAGGATCCAAAGCGACTCCTTTCCCCTTACAGCGGGAAGAAGCTTGAGTTTTTACCAATGTCATGGCGCGAGGATTTGATCGGAGTAAGAGGGGGAGGGGTGTTCGAAAAGAAGAAAATGGTGAAGGAAGGAAAATAGGTAGAATATTTTGAAATAGAAGGAGTTTGTGTCTACGTTGGGAAGGGACTCTCTTCTTAAATACCTGAGTTATTAATGCCGGTGTGAAGAGAGGCGACTAGTTAGCCATTAAGAAAAGAATGAAATTAATGAGGCGGCGGTTATATTTTAAAACAACTGCCATTTTGGGAAATTCGAAGAGTCACCACTGTTCACGGCAGGAAAAGAAATATATATACAGGAAGGAGTCCATAGTTTAAAAAAGCCCACGAAGGAAAGGAAAAAAGGAAAATGAAAAAAACAAAAAAGTCCTTCATTCACATATGAACCGCAAGAACGCTCCATATGTTCAGGGGGCTAAATGTTGAGAGTCATTTTTGTAAAACAGGCCCAACTCAGCAAAATAGGTAGCAAATAGAAGTGGCAGGCATAGAATAAAATTATTAAGCCCAAGCGGCAGGAATAGTAGATCACAGGCCCATAACATGAACAAATGGGTCTTGAGGGAGCAAATGGGCCTAAAGGGCCCGGAAAGCAAAAAATAGCACCCATGGGCAGTATATGGTATGGAAAAGTGAGAATGGGCTGCGGCAAGCCCAAGGCAATGAAAACAAAGAAAGTAGAGGTTGATGACAAGCCCATAAACCCCAAGGATGAGAATAAAGAGATTGGGCCGGGGAAGTCCAATCAAGTTAGTAAAAGCTCATGGGAATGCAGAGTTAGTAAATGGACGGAGGAAGTCCAAAGGAAGTAAATGGGCCGCAAGCCCAAGGGAAAAGGAAAGGGACACTGGAGCCTATAAGTAAGAACACAGTGACCATATCAAGCCACTGGGGGAAGGAATGAAATGGCAGGCTTGAAAAGAGGTCTAGCAGGAAGAAATCGCCCCGACAGGAAATGCCAAGTAATGTGGCTGGACATGAAGGCAACCAAGAATTAGGCTAAGAGAAATGTAAAACCCAGTATTAAAAGAGGCCCAACCCTAAAAGGAAACAGTGAATTATACAAAACAGCCCACGTAAAAGAACAAAGAAGCACGGCAGATTGTACAAGCAAAGCTCCAGATCGCGGCAAACGCATGAGTCGTAGATAGATTTTGAACGTACGTAATAGGAAAGCACGCGCAAGGCCCAGGCACCACCAACTTGTACCCAGCCAATATGGGACGTGGTGGGGCTATGGGTCAGAAGTAAGAGGTAAAGGGGGGTGTGGTTTGGTGGTGGGGAGAGGGGAAAAGATCTATTTTGCGGTTCTTGCCCAAGCTCTTTTGGAAGGTACGTCCTGCTAGGATGACAGACTGCCCAAAAGAGGCAAGGTTGAGGGAGGAAACGTTGGGTGCATGCCATAGAGAAAGAGAGAGAGCATTTACGCCATAGTAAGAGAAAGTGCCACGGCGGACTAACAAACAACATAAACCTGCCTTTGTTTGGCGAGGGTAAGTGGTACACAGACGAGCTCCTGGGTGGTCGGCAAGTACACCCAGACTAGATAAAGGCGGTTAAAGGGTAAAGTGGTAAAATCCGGTCACAGCTGGCCCTATAAAAGGACCTTTGCCGTGCCTTGTAAAAGGAGAGAAAAACAGAGGCACCGGGAAGTAAACGGAAAAACAAAAAAAAAAAAAAAAAAAAAAAAAAAAAAAGGAAAAAGAAAAGAAAGAAGAAAAGATAAGAGAGCAAACAGGAAACAAAGAAAAAGAGTGTAATGGGTATGCACCAGTAGATCGGTTCCCTTCTCTCCCCTTCAAAATCCCACTCTCTGGGAGATAATTAAGCAATAGGAATTTCTTTGGGTACTAATCATTTAGGTCCGATTCCCTCAAAGTCATTAATCCCTACGGCAAGATACTTTCCTGGGAGATTAGTTTCATTGAGAGGAAGCGTTCTTCCTCTTTGGTTTTTGCCACTGTGGACCCAGACTTGACTTGATATTTACTTTCGATTAACTTCTATTATCGCTTAATCAATTACTCTTTTGTAAAAGCCGTTATTATCATTACTATTATTATTACTATGATTGTCATAGAAATAGAGATCACTCGGTCATTTTTCCATTAAGAAAAGTTCATTGTACTTTGTTTTTTCTTTGTTGTTATTATATCTGCCTGCCGTAAAATATTTGTAACAACTCTACTTGCCGTAAGATCATTCATGGCAGACAAGGTTTAGTTTGCGCATAAGCTGGTCCAAAGTGAGTTACAGTTGGGCCGGTCTCAACTCTCCTACTCAGAAATACTCGGGCCCATCACCGCAGGAGACAGCCCAACCCAAAACACAAAAAAGGCCCTCACAGTTATCAATATGGAATGAAATAGATCCGTTAATTTTCCATTGCGTGTATTTTGTATGCAATACAAACCATGTTTTTCCAACACACTCATCCAGTTGTTTTTGAATCACAATTGAAAGAGATTAATGAGGAATTAAGTCAATTAAAAAAAGTGGACTCTACCCTTCCATTTTTTTTCTAGCCCAGAACCACGTGCCCCTATTTCCAATTTATATGAATCACATGATGAGCAAGAGGATACGAGGGCGTCATCAATTTCAACCCAGTTACGTTCTTTTCCAACGTGGACTCATAGAGCTAGACTTGAGTTCTCCAACAGTAGTACACAGCTTGAGCAAAATGCTGGATACAAACAAGATTCATCAGCAGTGGAGGAAAACAATGGTTTCTTTGCTAAGCATCAGCAATTTTCTCAGGATGGTGTTGATGTTTCTATTGGTTTGGCAGGAGTTGGTTGCCAGCCTTGCTAGCAACAATGAGTTGCTTAGCATGGAACTGTCATGGGCTTGGGAACCTACGTACAAGTAAGAAGCTTGTTGATTTCATACAGGCAAAAGATCCCTCTATTATTTTTAGCCGAAACTATGGTAGATGAAACAAGGCTAGAGACGATACAACGCAATATTGAATTTGATCACCGATGGGTAGTACTAAGAGAAGGCAGAAGTGGTGGTTTGGTCCTTTTTTGGAAATCTTACATTAATTTGAAGATTGAAGGATCTGATAAATATTACATCGATGCAACCATTGACAAAAATACGGATAACAAATAGCGAATGACTAGTTTTTATGGGGAACTGAAGATAGCAAGAAGAATTGAAGCCTGGACTTTACGGGTCCTTAATTCTCGTCTGGATATTCCATGGCTATGCATGAGGGATTTTAATGAGATTACCAAACAAGAAAAAAAAGTGGGGGGAGTGATTTGGTCACATAGTCAGATGCAACTATTTCGTGATGTAATTGATGAATGCAGCTTTATGGATTTAGGATTTGTGGGTCCGAAATTTACTTGAGCAGGCACTTTAAGAATGGTATATTTTTGCGGTGACATGTGTGGTGTGGTGCGGTTTGGTGTTGTGCACAAGGTGCGGTTTGGTCGGTTTTGGGATGATATATTTTTCAAGATGTCATGGCCAATTTCAAATTTACTATTAATAATTATGACAATATGACAGTAAGTTTTTTTTTTTTTTTTTTTTTTTTTTTTTTTTTTTTTTTAACTTGTAAACTTTTAAACTTTTGGACTTTTGATTTTGTATTTAACCAAAACAAAATTGTTTTAACTCGAAACTGGAATGTACTAATATTAGGCTAGTCACTTATTTTATATAATATTAAATTATTCATATATATATATACATATAAAAAATATAAAATAAATAAATATATATGGGTGCGGTTTTTTGCGGTTTTCTTATTATAAAACTGCACTCCGCACCATATAATGCGGTGTGGTTCATTACAACTTGCAGTGCAATGTGGTTACTTCATTTTGCGAGCGGTTTTGGTTGTTTTGGATTCAGTCTTGCAATTTAAGCAGTTTGGTGAACACTACTACGACATATGCAAAGATTTCGTAAGTCACATGTGACATGTTTATTTGTCAAAGTTAACGGTCCAATAGACATTAAGGTGAAAATAAAAAATATGGGTTAAAGTTTAGAGCGATAATAATGCATTCTTAAAATTTAGGTGGTAAATGTAAATGAGAGTATATCTTACTCCAATAAAATGTAATTTTCCCAAAAAGAAGAGAAATAATAACAATAGATTAAAGTAGACAATCAAAGAGGCACAGGCGCACCTAAATACAGTAATTGCGTGCATTGCACACGAAGCGTCGGATCAGAACCCAAACCCAAAACTAATATTTGATCAAATATAAATACTAAAACCCATGGAAGAGAGAAAGGGATCGAAAGCAGCGAGAGAGAAAACATACGCACAAGTTTCTTATTTTGCAAATTGGGGTTGTGAATCAGAATTAGGGTTAGGGTTTGAGAAATCATCATGGCGACGACGACACCACCACAGTCGGAGCAGCAGCAGAGCAATGCGAAGCCAGCGCTGAGGAAGCCGGAATTCAAGAAGGTCGACCAGTTGAAGCCCGGCACCACCGGCCACACTCTCGTCGTCAAGGTCGTCAGTTCCAACACTGTCTTGGCTAAGGGCCGCTCTGTTTCACAGCACCTCCGCCACACTCGAATCGCCGAGTGCCTCGTCGGTGATGAGACTGCCACCATCGTCTTCACTGCCCGCAACGAACAAGGTATCTCTCTCTCACTCATTTCTTTTTTTTTTTTTTTATTTGATAGTTTCTGTTTGGTTGATTAGAAAATCCGAGAAATGAAGATGTTGTCTGTTTTGCGTAGAGCAAAGTCATATTGTTGTTTGGATTATAAAGAGTTCTGTTGATTACAAGCTCTTGTGTGCACCATTTTTTTTTTTACACCAATAGTGTAAATTTGATTTTTGTTCATTTCTTTGGTGTTTGTTTGTTTGTTTGATTTTATTTTTTATGTCTCTTGTTGATTGGATTATTTTTTGGTTTGATAAGTGAATTTCTATTTTTGGGATTATGAAAAATAAATGCAATTTTAATGGGTATAAGAATTTTAATGATTGAAATAAAGTATCCTCTGTAATTGCTTTTATTTTTGGTCTATTTTAAAATTTGGGGGTTGCTTTCATGATTTTTTACCGTTTGGTTGGTGAGAAAATGGAGGACAAGATAATGGATTCTTGGCTTTATTTCCACTCCACGATTCTGTTCCCCTCTCCATTCCTCCTTTCTCTCTTCTCTTTGAGTCCTTGTCTAAATTTTTACTCCAGCAAAGTACAACAACAGTTTCCATTGTGGTAATCTTTGCTTCATTTGAAACTTTGCTTTCTTAGATATTTGTTTTATTTGTTGAGGAATGTTGGTGGTGTTTGTTGTTCTTCTCTTTTAGAGCCCATGAATCTTTGTAATTTTAGGTCTTAATTTGTTGCATTTTTTTTTCTTTTGTATACGGATATGTACAAGGGATTTGTGCTGTTTTTCATATATGAAAAACAAGTTTAAATTGTGATAACCTTTAACTGTTTCGTGGGTTCTATGAATCTTTGGCATGTTGTTCTCTAATTATTTCAAGTTTCTTGGGTTATGCCTTACTCTGTGAAGGACTCCGAACTTGTTGGCATGCTGGTTTTAAGGACCATCCAAATCTAGACATTGGGAACGCCATTCCTCTTTGTCTTATGTGCTGCATTTGGAAGGAACATAATTCTAGGTTTTTTGAAGGGATGGAATCACTGTTACTTCAATTGAAGGTTTTATTATTATTACTAAAATATTAAAAGATATCTTTGTGATTGGCTTAGGAGCATCGGGGTTATTTAATTGTTCTTCTATCTTGGAATTCTTAGCTCTTTGCAACTTTAGATCTTAGCCTATTGGATAGGTATACATCCTGTGTTCTTGGGCTGTGTCCCATTTTGTTCTCTAATAAAATTTATTACATGTAAAAAACAAACCTATGAATCTATAATCGATGTCTTCATGTGGTGCCTGTTTCCACTTTCGAATGATTGTGTTACATTATTTGACATTCTTTGAGTTCTTATGCCTTATTTTCCCTAGTCTTCAATCCTGGACGGCGATTATTTATTTTGTAAATTAATAATATCATAAATACTTTCCCATTTCCTTGACCAGCCTTTTACAATCTAAAGTAGTTGTCTAGGTATTATATGATTGCTAGTCTTTCCCTCTGATTGTTAATGTTAATGGAACATTTTAATATATCTTACTTGGTGGTATTGAAATTACTTAGAAAATCATGACCCATTTATTTTTTTATATTGCATTCATACGGTCAGAATAGGTATCTTGTGTTTTGTCTAACTGTAGTTCTTAGTTATTCAGAAAAGATGTTTACTGTTCTGGGATTTTGTTGAGTGCTGTTTTTGTGCCTGTTAACCACCATTTTGATATGGATGTGCAATCTTACATTGACAAAAGGATTGAGATGCGGTGTGGAAATGAAAATGGGATATTTTGTAATAAAAGATAATTTCCTTTTGTCACTGCTTTCTTGGGTTAACAACAGATGTCTTTATGACAGAGCTTCATTTGCTGTCAGTCCTCCATGCTCTGCATTAATTTTCTTGGGGCATGTATGCCAAAAAAACCTGATCCTTAATTATCATAGTGGTATGATAGTGATATTGCAATCATGTTTTAGACTTTCCTGATGATTGAAACTTGAATTCTAGATAGTGTTTTTCATAATCTCATTAAGTTCTTCTGATATTAAAATATATTTAGAAGTCCAAAAAAATAAAACATATAGTTTTTTTATACCTATGATAAATTATATTCTATCCTTTTAATTGTGCCAATTTAAACCCCTTGCTTAGTATGACAATCTAAATTATCAGTCTTACTCTGTTAAATTCTGCTTTAATTGTGAGAAATTTGGCATTAATATACACACAAAAATGATACCCTTTTTCTGAAGATAACAGTGGTGTTTCTTTTCAACTTTAAGAGAAAATCAAATGTGATGGATGTAAAATTTATTTTATTTTTGGTTATACTGACAAGGTTTTATTAGGTTTAACGTTTTATATTCAAATGTTGATGGCTTTGTTGTTTCCCCAGTGGATTTGATGCAGCCCGGTGCAACAGTTATTCTCCGCAATGCAAAGATTGATATGTTTAAGGGATCTATGAGGCTAGCAGTAGACAAATGGGGTCGTGTTGAGGTCACTGAGCCTGCAAAATTTGTTGTCAAGGAGGATAACAATCTATCTCTAGTTGAGTATGAACTGGTGAATGTTGTGGAGGAGTGACTGGGATATTTGGGCAGCTGATAATTAGAGATAAAGAGTAGCTTCAGAATTTTAAAGCATATGATTGGTTCTAATTCCTGGTATATGTGGTTCTATCTTATCTTTTGGAATATGTAGTTTGGTATTGGTTTACGGATGCCTTTAAAACTGGAACTAGTGTTCTTCCCCTTTTAATATGACTACCATGACAAGTAGGGCTTTGTTAGGTATTTACAGGGACAGCTTGATCTCCCTGCTTATGATGAAAATATGAACTAGTGTTTGATATGATTAAAGATCATTGGGTCAGAGTTTTTCTCATATCTTTTAGACTTGAATCATTTTGATGCTCATGTATTTGCACTCTTTATGAAGCACTATGTACAAGCGACATCAACCAAGGATAGTAAATTCTAAAATCATGAGAAACATTAAATAAAATTGGACTATGTTCATATGAATGTGTATATATATAGTGTGACTTATGTTTGGAAACTCACCCGCCACCCCCTCCCTTTCATTTTTTTTATTTTTTATTTTTTATTTTTTTTATATTCCTCTTTGGATCTGTACAGGACTTGTAAGAATGATCGATGATGTCCACGCTCAACGCTCTCTTTTGGATTACATGGACAAGTTTGGCTGTAACATAATATAAATTTATTAAAGAGGCGGATAGGATAATCCAGTGGCAATTTCTTTGACAATTGTCAAAATTCCCTTAACAATTGATATTATTTACAAAGCGAATATACTAGGAAGAGAATGGTTTCGGCTGGCCAGTTGTGGCTGGTGGTGTGGTGATTGGGTTTGGTTGTGGGGTTGGTCTTGACTTTATCATGGTTGGGCCAGTGAAGGGAGAAGCATATATATATATATATATATAACTAAAAAGCGAATGTGCAAACGGTGTTTTTGCACAGTATATTGGGTTTGTTCAGCCCGCATTGTGCATTGGCCTTCTTTTTTCTGCCGGTTTTGTTTGTGCTTTTTGTTTTTTTGTCTTTTCTTTTAAATATTTATTATTTATATGTACATATTTAATTACACCGATTTAACAAATTTTTACAATATTTTTAAAATTATTTGATAATCTGCCCTATTCATGAGCCTCTTTTTCTTTTTTCCACCGTATGCCGGTTTTGCTTGTGCTCTTTTTGCCTTTTTTTTTTTTTTTTAATATTTATATGTGCATACACAGTTACACCGACACAACACATTCTTACAATATTTTCACAATTATTGAAGTATCAATTTTTTAAAGGTCAAAATAAAATAATAAAATAAGAGACTAATAATTACTACCATCTAAAACTCAACATATGTGAAGAAAATTTTGGGGATGTTAAAATTTAGTGGGAGTATTTTAGACATTACACAATAAATATTTTAAGAATCATAAGTTTTTATTAAGATTTAATTGAGAGAATAATAATATGACATATTTACTGTTTTCTAAAATATTAAGGGAAAAATTGCTTGATTTTAAAATTTAAGGAGTAATGCTATATCTATAACATTTTCACAACAAATTTTATGTGGCAAGATATTTTTGATAGATAAAAAAGTGATTCAGTAGTGAGCTTAGTTTAAAACCAACAACAACTTATCATTTAAAATTTGTTCTAAAAATGTTATGGATGTAACATTTCTCTCAAATTAAAAAAAAAAAAAATATATATATATATATATATATATCTATTCGGATCCTAAAAATGAAGGTATTGTGAAAATATTGTGATATTTTGTTGTATTCTTAGACTTCTTTTTGAATATAGTCAAATTGAGTGAGCCAAAATTCACGGTTTCACACAATTTTCTTGTGTTGTCTTTTTGTTTTTCTTTTTTAATGCATAATTTTAAAACCAGTAATAATTTTTTACCTAAAATTTGTTGTGAAAATATTGTAAACATAAAAAATAAAATCATAATATCAAACTGAGACCTACCACAGTTGGGAATTAAAAAAAAAATTGCAAAAATGTTGTGACATTTTGTTGTGTTCCTAAGATTCTTTTTTGTGTGACATTTTGTTGTCTTCCTAGGCTTCTTTTTTTGCTTCGTCAAATTTGTTAAGCCAAACTTCATTGTTTTAGGCACAATTTTCTTCAATTGGCTTTTTATTTGTTTTTTGTTTTGTATTTTTTTAATGCACGGTCAAAATTGGTTAATCCAATTTAAAGCCAGTAACAATTTACAACTTACAATTTATTATGAAAATGTTGTAAATGTAACATTACTCTAAAATAATATAATAAAATATCAGACCAGAACCCACCATATCTAGAAATAAAGATATTGTAAAAATATCGTGACATTTTATTGCGTTCCTAGATTTCGTTTTTGGTTTAGTCAATTTGTTGAACCAAAATTCATTGTTTTATGCATAATTTTTTAAGGTTGATTTTTTAACACATTGTTTCAAGTTGGAAAAAAAAAAAAAAAAAAAAAAAAAAAAACATTGTTTTACACACACACACACACACACAAATTGACGAAGTAGCACTTTTCTCCTTGTTTGGGGTAGTTTCGTTCCCCCTAAATTAAAGTTGAATAATTTCCTCCTTTATATTTTGTAAATGAGCATATACTCCTACTGTTACTCTCTTAGTTAAACCCTAACGAAATCTTATAATTCTTAAAATATTCCATTATGCAATGTCTAAAATACTCCTACTAAATTTGAATATCCCAAAAAATTTCTTCTTGTATTTTGAATATTATGTGGAAGACTAGTAATCGTGCTTGGGAAGTTAGAATGATGATATATGGTGTTCAATTTGTTACCTAGAGAATACTAATTTACTAGGTTTAAATCTTCTTGACTTATAATTTTATCTAATAGAAACTTTGATGACAGATGTCTTTTGTTATTTTGTTCTTTTTTTAATTTGTTTTCCTACTTAAAGGGGTGTTCATTAAAAATAAGTAAGCTAAACATCGTAGTTAGACTCATAAAATAAGAAAATAAAGAATGAAGTATGAATAACAAAATCTTTATTGTAAATGGTTGCAAGTATTTAATTTGATGAAGATCTTCAAAAAAATTGTAGCATATATCATCATTCATTGTGAAAATTTAAATATTGTGGAAAGATGATGACATTCGTTATCATTCCTTGTAGCATTTTTTGGTGAGTAGATATTACATTTAGTAAATAAGTTCTAAGAAATTGTCATAGTAAATACTAAATAGATATTCAAATAACTATTTTAAATTTAAGTACATGATTTCATACTTCTTCAACAAACAAACAAAAAAATTATATTAATTTTCTCACTAAAAGGGCAGCATGTGTCTTGCGCGTGCAGCCCACACTAGTGTGTATATATATATAACAGCATTTAAGGTACTATACCTAAATTTTGTTATATATATATATATATATTTAGCGGGTCTTATATATGGTAGCATTTTTCGGGTCTTGAAACGGTATATATATATATATATATTTTTTTTTTTTTCTTTTATGGAATGCGTCACAGGTCTTGTATGTGGTAGCATTTTCAGCAATAAATAACTTCTGATTAAAGTGCTTGGACAAAGCCATTGAGCTTTAAACTTGAACAACAAAAAATAATATGTAAATTAGTCATTTTTAATTGATTTTCGAAATAAAAAGTTTAATAAATTCCTAACATAAGTACAAAATTCTAATGAATATCATCAAAAGTCAAAACTAAAATGGTATTGAAGTGAACCAACTTGAAAGAAGCAAAGAATACTCGAGTCTTTTCTTCTCTTGACTCTACTCTTTCAAACTCAATGAGCGAGTGACCACCCACCGTCCCCAAACTAGAAAGTTAACAGTTAATTTTGACAAATATATTACATCCAAGAACATAAAAATATGTCGAAACATGTAAAAATTTTCATAAGAAATCTGTATAATTATTTGTTATAAATATAGTAATTGCTTGGATAAGTATATGATAGTTCATGTCAAACTGAGGTCTACTGTTTCTTACTTTTAACTCTTCATCATAACTTCACTCAAATTCACTATCATGGAAATTTTGATCCAGAGCTTCACCATTTGATCCTTTAATAGTGCACTTAATTTTGGATCATCTTTTTAGCCAAACTCCAGTTTTTTTTTTTTTTTTTAATTAATTTTTTTTAAACATTATTTAGTAGGGGTAAGAAAGTAAATTTATACCAAAAATACTTTCCATTATCTTATTTTTCATCTCAACTAAATAAAATAATTTTTCATTCCTCTACTTTTCCACCCCTACCAAACATCACGAGAAAAAACTTAAATATCTTCTATCTCTCCACTGTTTCACCATCTTCCTATTTTCTATCTCACCCCACTTTTCCATAAGCCAACAATGACAACAATTGAGATGTTAATATCAACAGTGAAGACATGAATTCATAACTAAGATATATATGTTTCTATATATATATATATATATATAGAAAGAAGAGCCTGTTGACTGGATTCATCTCCATCCTTGTGCTCATCTTGTTCATCATCAGTCTTATTTTGATCAATAGTTTTATCAATTTTTAACATTAACATTTCTTGTTTAAGATTATGGTTATCACTTTTAATATGTTTTAGTTCAAGTTTTAATTCACTTATCTCTTGTTTAACAGTATTAATTTCACATTGGAGATCATTAACAGTTAAATCTTTGGATTTCTTCTTATTAAATCTTTCCAAAGTTTCTTCAAAACTTATTGTTGATTTAAGTTTTTTACTAGTTTCATCTTTTAACAAGTTTTTCTTGAACTTATCCAAATATTCTTTTTGTAATTCAGGATTTTCGATTTGACCAATCAATTTTATTAACAGGCTTTCATTTTCTTCACCTTTAGTGAGAGCATTAACAGATTTAACAACATTGCAACAGGAATCTCTACAACCAAGTTTAATATTAGGAGGACCAGAAGAATCATCAGCAGAATGATAACAAGAATCAGAAGAAGAAAGATCATCTTCCAGAGAATCAGACGAATTGTTTGATTCAAGGATTCCGAATAATTCTTCTTGATCATTATCATCAATTTTCAACATGTTAAACTTGTTTTTCAACTTACCAGGTTTTTGTTTACAATCTTTACTAAAATGACCAGGTTTTCCACAATTGAAACATTTACCTTTTCCTGATCGTTGGTTAACATATTTTTTAGAAACATTTTTCTTTTTATAAAAATCATCAAAATTAGTTTTGTATTTTTTATGTTTTTTATGGCCATAATTTTTGTGACTTTTATCATGTTTTTTCCTCAGTTGCCTAGAATGAGCAATAGGAGGTAAACCATATTGTTCACAGAAATTACCCATTTCATATTTAGCTTTTCTTTTATTTTTTAATTGGTGTTTTAACAGTTTTTCATCATTGCACATATTAATTCCAAGTTTTTTAATAGTGCTTAAAATATCACCATAAGTTAAATTATCATAGTCAATAGAATCATTTTTACCAATTAATTCTTGTTTTACCTTATAAGCAAAGATAGGAGGCAGACCGTCAATAAACTTTTCTTTCCAATAAGGCTTGAAACAGTCTTTCCGTTGCATCACCCTGGAAAGGAAAACATCTTGGTACCATCTATAATCAAACATAGTAGGGCATCTCAAATTATTTAACAAGTCAGAAATTCGAGATGAAACATTAGATGGAGTACCAACAAAATGTTTGATAATAGTATAAATCAAGGTGTTAACACCATCAGGAACACCTCGACCAATACGATCATCAAAAATAGGCAAGCCTTCATCATTTTTTTTAACAGCATGTTTAATAGAGTCTCTGGAATCTTCTGTGAGATATGAATCCCACCATCCACGAAGAGTACCAGAAAAGCCAGTAGTAAGAAGGTCAACAATTTCAGATTGTTCAAAATCATGATTATTTTGAT
Organism: Quercus gilva; assembly: GCA_023621385.1. Classification (NCBI taxonomy): domain Eukaryota; kingdom Viridiplantae; phylum Streptophyta; class Magnoliopsida; order Fagales; family Fagaceae; genus Quercus; species Quercus gilva. Next base: position 26,547,499 of record CM042480.1, on the reverse strand, counting down.
AAGCAATACCAACCATGGACATATGTCCCATTTTGTTAATAATTTCTTGTTCAGAAAAGCCATCAATATTCCATTCATAAATCTTATCAGCAGAAACAGAAAACTGAGTTTGAAAAGGTCTTTCTTCAAATTGCATATCAGGAGGAGTAGGTTTTGAATACCAATTTTTTGTAAGAAACATGGGCTTGGAATTGCCAACAAATCTTTTAATTTTGGGTAAACCATCATCAAAAACATTTTTTGCTGAGACAGAAGAAACAGTATCAGAATCCGTATTTTCATCAGAAACAATTTCATTTTTTGAAATAGTTCGAGCAGCAGGAGTACTTGTAGAAGTACCTTCAGTTTTAACTTTTGAATCAGAAAGCATTTTGTCAACAGTTTCAAGAAGTTTAGACTGAGAGGTTCGAAACTTGAATTTGTTATCATGACTGGGTAAATTAATCAAAGGTTCCTCAGTCTTGATAGAAACAGGTTTTTGAACAGAAGCAGATTTGTCAACAGAAACAGTTTTTTCAGCAATTTTTTCTTCAATACGGTCAAGCTGTTGACCAATAACATGCAAAGATTCATTAGTAAAATTGTTTTGTTCAATAAGGCTAACAACAGGAGTTTGATCATCAGCAATTTTGAAAGGAGTAGCTTTAACATCAATTTTGTCAGTAGTCACCAAAATAGTCTCAAGGGGTGGATGACTAGATCTGACAATGGTTTTGTCATTTTTAACAAAATTAGATTTCTTTATCACATTCAAATAATTTTTGGAAACTTCATCTTTAGAAACATAATAGTTTTCAAGAAAATCAAAGAACAAAATATGTCTTTTCAACTGATTCATTTTTTCTAACCATTTTCTTTTAACACGGTTTTTCTTAGACTGAGCAAAATCATTTTGGTAAATTTTTCTTTTTGTCCTATTTTTAGGAAGCATAAATTCATCAAACAATGGAGTCATGTCAACTTCAAAATTTTCATTGACAGCAGTCAAAACTCTTAAATGGTTAACAGGATTTTCAATAGGAGGAAAATCAGAATCAGATGGACAAATAGAATTAGCATCATCTTCTTCTTCGGTAGCAGGTTTGCCATACGGAGAGGAAGATTCAGGCTTAGTAGAATAGTAAACAGAGCTGATTTGGGATTTATCACTGGAAACACCTTTTAATTTCAGATCAGTGGGTTTTTCAAAATTCTTTTGCAAAAACTCATTGACGTCATGGTCTCTTTTTGAAATACTTTCAGATCCAACAAAGGAATGTCTTCCTTCGTTGATCCTCAAGGGTTGATTATTTTGAAAACATATTTTAACAGTACCATCAAGATATTGTTGAATATTTGTGAGATCGAGCTCATCAAAAACAGGTTTAGGAACAGGGGATTCTTGGTTCAACAACCATTCAGTAGGAAGATTAATATCTTGCCATTGAATCATTTTTGGAACTTGAACTTTAGCATCAGGAGTTGAACATGTGATTAACATTGTTTTACCAGAGGGTTCTCTAGGATTCAAACAACAAGGATTTAACTGAGTACCTAAAAGTCTGTAATAAATACGGTAAATCAAAGCAAAAGGTTTACTACCTTCATCCATAATATAACCAGAAGAAGCAATGTTCAAAGTCAATGCTTTAATAATATTAGGATCATCCAAAGCAAGAGTAATATCAGGATAACAGTTAAAGTAAACAGGACCATCATACAAAGAAGCAGTGATCATACCAAGAATGCTATCTTTAAAGACCTTAAATCTAGCATCACGTAAACACATGAGAATAGAAGCATTAATACCCTTTCGGGTAAGTGGTTTAACAGCAACTTGAACCAAACCAATATGCAAATAACTGAGTTTTTTAGCAATGAAGTCATTAATATTTTTCTTGGAAAACAAACAACATTTTTCATGCATTTTTGAAATAGAAAATATTTGTTCAACAGTTCTAACTTTGTAAATAGGATGAAAAGTGGATTCAGCCCAACTAGTTTTGTAAACTGTTTTAGTATCAACTTTGAAAATGTTCCATTTTCGGAAATCAGGGATCTCATGATCTTCAACAGTGTGATCTTCTTCATTCACAATATCAGGAGGACAACCAGTCCTGAAGCTGACAGAGGAGTTGGATCTCCACAACTTATCCATATTATCCTAGTTTTAACACTCAATTATCATGTTTTTCTCACAACCGTTGCATTTCGTAACACATACCCTAAGCAACCCTATACCACACACATGCCCTACACGCCCTCCTGGCTCAAACGGGCCTTACAGTCAGGTTCTGGGAATTCACTTTACACCTAGGGTGGCGCCAACGACGGCAAGAACGGGACACAACAACTGAGCACCAAAGGTTCGGACAGACACGGACAAGGCACAAAGAACACAACCACACTATCACCGGCCAGAAAAGAGTGGCTCTGATACCATAAAGGGGGAAGGGGACACACGGAAGAAGGGAGAGAGGCGGAAGCACAATAATAATATTGAGAAAGTAAATGTAAATAGCAAAGTTAGAACAATAATAAGGCGGTAGAACCAGCCAAGCAGTATATAACAAAATAATTGAAAGCAATTAATGAAAGCAATTTAGAACCGTCCAGTATGGCGGTAATCCGTCCAAGGTGGCGGTAGCAACAAGTAATATAATGAACATTAATTGAAAATACTTCTTTATTGAAAGTAGGTAAACACTTACAGTAGTAATAGTCAATACAAGATCTCAACAGTTGAGGTTAACAGTTACAAAGCTTGAACTAGTCCTAGTTACAAGGTTTGTATGAACAAGGTTATGGTGAACAAGGTTGTAGTCAACAAGATAATAGGAGAACTCTCTCAAAGAAAGTAAACTCTCAACAGTTCTAATAAGTTCTGAGAATAAGTTCTGAATAATCTCTGAATGAATTCTGAATCTAACATAAGGGACAACCCCCCTTAAATAGGTAAAATTCGGAATGAATAGTAACAGGTGAATAGTGACAGATGAATAGTGCCAGATGAATAGTGACAGGTGAATAGTGACAGATGAATAGTAAAAAGTGAGTCTTTTTCTTTTTTGACTCCAAGTCATGGAGGGAACATGAAGAGATTAGGAGTATCTTACGGAAAGGACTAGGCCTTCATTTTTAGGCTTAGGCCACATCATTTCTGTCCTTAAAAGAAGCCATCAAAAGAAGCCAAACAAATTTGCACTATGATGGGAGTCTTCAGGAGCATGCAATACTTCCTACATGTGAGGCATAAAATCAGTAAAATTTCTGACAAAGGTCAATAAGAATATTTCTTTGAACATCACTAGCAAAATCTCTGACAAAGGTCAATAGGAATATCATCATGTGCGCATGTACTTGAATAGTGGCCATTATGCTGGCTAGACAAATAGGGAATAGTAGTAATAATAACTTGAGGACCACACAATCAATCAGTAGAAGGAGCATCGGGCGGATAACCATCAAAATGATCAAAGGGACCTTGTGGAGAGTCACAATCATGCTCATGATAAATAGCATATTGGTTGCAAAATCCACAATATAAAATAGGCTCATCCAGAGGTCTTCTTTCTGGAATGAGAAAGCTCTTTGGATTACAATGGTCTGCAATACGCAAACGAGCAATAGTGTCAACACGTGGCCTGGGACCAAAAACAGAAATTCTATCAGTGCTTCCCATGAAATGATAATCCTTCCACAGGTTCTGAGCAACTTCAATAATTTGATTATTAAAATAGTTTCCCCAACATTTTGCAAGAGCATAAGGATCTTTGAAGGATAAATGTGGATCCCCTTCAAGCCATTGCCCCTGATGAGTATGACCATTGATGAGAATAAGATGTTTCGAAGGCTGGACTTTCATCCAGTTATTTCTTTCCCATCTAGGCAAAGTACTCCAACATCTGATGGAAATAGTGGGGCCAGTAAATTTTTTAATGGCATCTTGAATAATTTGAGGAAGTTGACTGGCTTGGTAATGGCTTGTTAATTTTAGAAATCTGATAAAGCCATATTCAAACATATGAGAAAGCCAGTTGGGATCTCTATCATCATCATCATCAGCAACAAAGTATCCATCATCATAATTAATTAGGAGACCAGGAAATCGGTGTGTTTTTTCATACACTCTGAGAGTGCTCCCAAAGTGTTCTTCCCATTCCAACTGGATAAACACATTATCACCTTCATCAAGTTCATCAGGATCAGGAATAGTGGCTATAACAAGTTTCTTGAAACATTTGAACCATAGGTCGAAAGACCTAAACATAGCCTTGCTCTTCAGTATACGTGATTGTATATCTGACGGCAAGTTGGCAAAAGCACTTCTTAACATAGATTGGGACTTAAGGCTCAATCTAGAATAATCAGTGCCCATTATAGTCATTTTATCCTTTGAATGGATATCCTCTTTGCCAAAGAGTTGACTAGTGTAGGGATCATTTGTAATATTTAGATGGTTAACAAGTTGGCTTCTAAAAGCCCCAATTTCTGGAACAAGGTTTGAAACAAGGTCATTATTTGAAGCAAGAGGGTTTTCTGAGATAAGGTTAACATATTGGCTTAAGTAAGCTTCATTCTGAACAGAAAGGTTAACAAGATGGATTTCCAGGGCTCTGAGAGTGCTTTAAAAAGATCATGGTGGTTTTGAATAAAAGCAGCTTGAAGGTTATCAAGAATAAATTTAATAGTATCTGGAAGTTCTGAATAGGTTCCATTGTGGAATTGTAAATTTTTTGACAAAACTTCCTGCAAAGCAATCACAATATCACCACTGGAATATGCCACCGTTGCCGGGACATGCCCTTGAAGGGATGTCGATCCACTGGGTTTTACCCCAGAAGATGCGCCTTCATGCAATTTGTTTTGGGAATAGTCCTGTATAGGAGCTTTTCCCTTGTTTTTCCTCTCAGTAGAGGGAGCCATAATAATCCACTTATTAGTGGTATAAATACTAATATTATCCCACTCACTAGTGGTATTTATCCTTGCATCAGTGCTCGATTCCTGCAAAGGATCATTAGAAATATTAGAGTCAGTGGTAATAGTAGATATTTTGGCATTACTAGTATTACCTTCAAAATTGTTTGTGAAGCATGTAGCAGGAGAATGTAAAGCATCATTGATATCAATTTCAAGTTGTGAAACAAATTTAAACTTTACTTTCTGTCCCAAAGGATCAGTAGTAATTCCATCATTATCAACAAGGAAGGGATACAGAGCATTTATAAATGGCAAACCAAGAATCACTTTATCAGTCATATTTTTAACAAGAACAGAAGGAATCTTGAAATAGACATCATCATGGCAAATATGAGCATTATTCAATTCATATTTGATTTTCATTTGAGCACCAGTAGCAGAAACCAATTTTTCCGTTGATTTTTCAAAATATTTCGAAGGAATCAATTCTTCATGAATACAATTCTTATCAGCACCAGAATCAATCATAGCAATAACAGTGAAATGATAATCATGGGAAACAAAAATCTTCACTTTTGTGAACCATTTTGGGGGAAGAATTTTGTTAATACTAACAAGACTAGGTTGAACCTCAACAAGAGGGATTTGAGAATCATCAACATTACCGTTATCAGAAAGAAGAGCCTGTTGACTGGATTCATCTCCATCATATATATATAGAAACATATATTATACAAGGCATGTGCACAACGCACACACATTACATATGATATAATTTTACTGTAATGTTTTCAATATCAAAATTTTACTTCTAATTCTCATAATATGATTTTTATTAATTAGGTAAAGTGGTAAACTTCAAAAGTATAGCTAATGTTTGGTTTCTATTAAAATTATAAAATGGTTAAATAGCCAAAGGCCTTGTAACTAGATTGACACCTTTCCATGCATAAAATGCTTGGAGGACTGGGGGGAAAGGGTTCAAGTTGCAGGGTTAGCAGCATATTGTAATTATCTTTAAAATAGTTAAATAATAAAAATTTTAAAACATTTAATAAACATTTGTGCAGTTAAAACATTAGAGTTTAACTTGAAATAATAATCGATTCTTAAAAAAAAAAAAAAACCATTGAAAAAAAAAAATCAAATTATGGAGTTTATTATATACTCATTTCCAAAATTTATTATAAAATATTATTATACATAATAAATTGTTACATAATGAAATTGGACTCTTATATTACAATCTACTAGGATATACATAATATCCAGCTGAGAGTAATGGAAAAGAATATTTGGAACAAGCAAGAGAAACTCTTACACGCTCTTAATAGAGAGTGATAGAAAATGGGGATCCTTAAATCATAGAAGATTGCCATTTTTTGTTCAGCGAATTTTTTTTTGGAGAAAAAAGACTGAAATTCTTATTAAAGCAAAGAAAAATCTGTCTGATAAACATCAAAGGTGTGCAACGGGACATCTTTCATCCACAAAAAAAAAACCAGTGACATGTCGTGCATGCCTAACTAGATTGTGAGCTACAGAATTATCCTCTTTACCAACATGTGAAAACTAATACATTGAAATTGTTCTGCATAAGTTTTTATATCCCGAATTAGAAGGCCAAAAGAGGCCAATGAGGCCGAATCATTCGTCAAAGCTTTCATAACTATCTCCGAATCTCCCTCCTAAATAGCCGAAACAAAACCCAGGTCTATGGAAAATTCTAGAGCCTTAGCTACTGCCAATGTTTCGAGTTCCACTACTGATATGGGAAGAGGAATATTATGAAACATGGAGGCCATAACCATACCGACTATTTCGAATAACAACCCCAATCTCGGCTTTATCTTCATCTGTAAACACTGCCCCATCAAAGTTTTTTTTGTAAATCTCAACTAGAGGCGCTGTCCACCTTGCTCTCAATTCAGCTATTAGGGACTGCTTCTTTGGTTGTGCTGCCCGAAACTCCATAAGAGAAGTAATTGCTCATTGCGAAACTTGATCAGGAGGAAAACTTGGTGGAGAAAATCTGACCTTTTTGTGCCTAAACCAGATAGTCCATGTGAGCATTGAAAAAAAATCCTGGACTGCATTCTGAATCTAGAACAAAAGACAGCAAGTGTGGAAAGTCTGAAAAACTCATATTTCTCCTAAAATTCCATTGAAGGTCTTCATCCCAAATTGAAGATAAGCTTGGACAGTTCCAAAGCGCATGCAACACATCTTCATGTTGGTTTGTGCAATGGGGACATGTTGGATCATCAATGACATAGCGGCGAACCAAATTGGACATAGTAGGAAGTGCATTACGACTTGCTCTCCATAGAAAATTTTTAATTTTACCTGGTAGCAATAATTTCCATATGCGTTTCCAAAGTGTTTTTGTGTGAGCAGGTTGTACATGATTCAGAACAGCATGGTAGCGAGTTTCAGACTTGAGAAAGAAATATCCCGACTTGACTGAGTATTGACCCGATTGCACATAGGGCCAATATAGAACATCTTCTGAACAGCCACGACTTAATGAGATTTTTTGTATAAAGTCAGCTTCTATGGGGCTAAACACAGTAGACAATAAAGTTGAGTCCCATTGGCATGTAAATGGATTGATTAGAGTGCTTACAGTAGCATCTTGGATTTCAACTAGCAAAGGGCCCTAAATTCCGGGGGGGAGTTTAGTGAGGGCAACCAGTTCTCACCCCAAAATCTTGATAGAATGCCCATTCCCAACTCTCCATTTTGCTCCTCGCCTAATAACTTCTCTACCCTTCAAGATGCTCTTCCATGCATAAGATCCTTCATGGCCCTCTTTTGCTTCCATAACAGAACAATTTGGAAAGAACCTTGATTTAAAAACTCTGTAAAACAAAGAGTTTTTATTATGCAGCAACCTCCATATTTGTTTCACTAAAAAGGCTTTGTTAAATATTGCCAACTCCTTAAAACCCATTCCACCATTTGACTTGGAATCACATATATCTTCCTATTTAACCCAATGAATTTTTTGATGATCACCCTGTTGCCCCCACCAAAATTTGCGGATAAGACCTTCAATTTCATGTCAAAGACCCAATGGAAGCTTAAAATAACTCCATTGTGTAAGTTAGATTGGCTTGAATCACTACTTTGATCAAGATTTCTCTTCCAGCTTGTGACAACAACTTCTCTTCCCAACCCTGTAATTTCCTCCATGCTCTTTCTTTGATGTAATCAAAACTCACCTTTTTATGTCTTCCAATAAGTGATGGCAAACCCAAATACTTGTCATAGTGCATAATTTCAAGAACCCCAAGTGCTTCCTTGATTTCCATTCTTGTTGCTTCCATGGTGGACTTGCTAAAGAATACAAAAGTTTTTCTTCGATTTATTTGCTGTCCAGAAACACTTTCATAGATCGCCAATATTTCCAACACCTTTTCACAGTCATGTCTATTAGCCCTGCAAAAAAGCAAACTATTATTTGCAAAGAGCAAATGGGTTAGTCTTGGACTCCTTCTACAAAGGGAGAAACCCCTAATAGAACCATCATTGTCCGCCTTGGATATAAGACTATGTAAGCTTTCGGTACACAAGAGAAAAGGAATGGAGATAAGAAATCGCCTTGACGAATCCCCCTAGTAGGATGAATAAGCCCTTTTGGTTTGCCATTCACTAAAATCGAATAGGAGACAAAATTAACACATATCATCATAAGGTTTATCCACCTCTCATTAAAGCTCAATTTTCTCATAACTTCTTCCATAAACGACCACTCCACTCTATCATATGTTTTACTCATATCCAATTTGAGAGCCATATAGCCAGTTTAGCCAGATTTGTGATTTTTCATACTTGGAGAGTTTCAAAAGCTGCAAGGATATTATCAGAGATCAAGTGATTTTTTGTGAACGCACTTTGGTGTTTAGTAATTATGAGAGGTAAAAAAAAAAATTCAATCTATTTGTTAGCACCTTGGAAAAAAATTTGTAAAGGACATTACAAAGGCTTATGGGATGGTAATCGGAAACAGACTGTGGGTTTTTTATTTTTGGGATTAAGGTGATGAAAGTATGATTAATGGGGTGGGGAAGAGTGGCTGTATTTAGGTATGACAGAATGGTTTTTGTAATATCACAACCTACCAAATTCCAATAATTTTGATAGAAGAGAGGAGGCCTACCATCAGGACCTGGAGCTTTGAGTGGAGCCATCTGCTTCAAAGCTGCTTGTACTTCCCATTCCATAAAATCCTGAAGCAGCTAAGCATTCGTATCATCAGTGAGTAAATTTGGAATCGGGTTCATTACTTCCTCATTCATGGCCAGATTGGTGGATGTAAAAAATCCCTGATAATAATCTGTGAAGGTTTCTTCTATAGCTTCCAAATTGGGAATCCACTATCCATTAGATTATATATGCCTGTGATCTTATTACGCCTGTGTCTCTAAGTTGCCCGGCTATGAAAATATTTTGAATTCTTATCTCCCCCAACTAGGCAAAAGGAATTTGCCCACTGCCTCCACATCTTGTTTTCCTTGATCATTAACTCATTCACCTCTTTGTTTAATTCTCTAACCCAAAGATTACAGCCTGAATGAATAGCCAATTGCTCAGCCGTATCTAGCATTTTTCTCTTCTCAACTAACTCCTGCCTAACATTCCTAAAATGTCGTCTACTCCATTGTGTTAGTTCAGTACCACACTTCTCCACCTTTCTCATTACTTGTATCTTGGGATCACAATGGATTTGGTCTCTCCACACTACCTAAACTGTGCAACCACAACCTTTATCCAAGAGCCACATCTCTTCAAATCTAAATGGTCTAGAAAAGGGAGGAGCTTCTAAACCATTTAGAACAATCCAGAGAGGAATATGATCAGAAGGATTGCTGTTGAGATGAAAAACTTTAGTCGCCCCAAACTATTGTAGCCAATCGTTTGTGCAAAAAGTTCTAGCCTATCTCTCCCAAATTGATTGACTACTAGCAAAGTGCTTCCTCCAAGTGAACTTTGAACCCGAATAGCTAAGATCAATGAATCCACATTTGTCCATTGCATCTCGAAATAGCTGCATTTTATTGTGGCTTCTCTAATTACCCCCCCCCTCCCCCAAAATTTTTCATGGCTTCTAATCAATTCATTGAAATCTCCAGCACATAACCATGGAATTTGAAATTTTTTGTCTAGACTTCTGAGTGTTGATGACCATTTTGGACAAAAGGTCCAACGGCAGAAAAAGCCTAACAACGAGGAAAGATGAAAGAGAAAGGGAGTAGAAGATGTAAGAGTAAAGTAAATGGATCGTGGAAACCTAAGAAAAGAGGTAAAAAGCCCTAAGGCCAACATGGCAAGAATGATAGCCAGCGAGGCCATATGCACAACAAGAGGTAAAAGTAAAGTAAATTGGCCGTGGAAACCCAAGGAAAGAGGTAAAAAGCCTAATGGGCCAACATGGCAGGAATGACAGCTAACAGGCCCATGGGAACAACAAGAGGTAAAAGTAAAGTAAATGGGCCATGAAAGCCCAAGAAAAGAGGTAAAAAGCCCAATAGGCCAACAAGACAGGAATGATAGCCAGCATGCCCATATGCACAACAAGAGGTAAAAGTAAAGTAAATGGGCCGTGGAAGCCCAAAAAAAGATGTAAAAAGCCCAATGGGCCAGCATGGCAAAAATGACAGCCAGCAGGTCCATAGCCATAGTAAGAAGAAAAGTTACAAGAACAAAAGCTCAACGGACTAGATGGGCAAGGATTTTTGCCAAGCTAATGTCCAAGCCCATGGGGAAATAAGAGGGAACAATACAAACCCAAGATCCCACGCAAAAATGGCATGGGAGTAAAAGAAGACAAATGCAGAGGGTAGTGGAATGCACACACAAGGGCTGGAGCATCACCCACTTGTACCTAGCCAATATAGGAAAGGTGGGCCCTCGGTGAAGAGACTTAGAGGGTGTGGTTTGGTGGTGGGGGGAAAAATGGTCTATTTTAGGGTTCCTATCAAGACTTATTTTTGGAAAAATGCCTTGCTGGGATGGAATTTTGCCAAAAAGAGGTAGGCAAAGGGCTGGGTCCACCTGATGCATGCCATAGAGGTAGGTAGAGAGAGAAGCTCAAGCCCTTATCCATTCAAGTAAGGAAGGAAAGGTGAGAGGAGAAACAAAACAAAGTAGAGTTTTATCCTAGAACGGGGAGTGGTGCAGCAAGCACACTCTGAGCAGAGGTAGTGGCCGAGCAACCAACGGGTTAGTGGGCAATCCTGAAGAAATGCCTACAAGAAACCAAAAGCAGTTGGTGAAACTTTTGGGACAAAAAGGAGAAATCTCATTGAATCAATTCACTAAAAAGGAAGAGGTAGTCATAGATGAAAAATGAGGAACCCACGATGAGAGAATAACAAGAAACTAAGAGTAAAAGAACTAAGAGAAAGAAAGAAAGAAAGAAAGTGGTAAAAAAGGAACAGAGAAAACATAACAGAAATAGGAGCATGCATCAATTGATCATCTTTTCCCTTTTCTTGACAAGCCCACTCTCTAGAACTCTATAAGTCATAACCTATAACCATTTAGGCTTTTTCTCCAGAGCGAACAACTTTGATGGCTAAAGCCTATAACAAGATTGTCCGTGTTGGGGTTTGGATCCCTTCTTGGACTTTTTGTTGTTGGTATCCTTGACCCAGGATTGGGACAGTGAACTCACGTCATCTTATTTGCCTAAAGTAGTTGCCATTTTCTTGTTGTGGTTTCCTTTAACTTGTTTAGCATTTTTATCAATATTTGTTCTGTTGTAGTGTCTTACACTGTTGGCTATTCTGCCATGGCACCTTTTATTATATTTAATGCATCAGTTGTTCTACTGTAGCACATTTTATTATACTTATTGTATTAGTTATTCTGCTGTAGCACCTTTTATTACATTTGTTGTGTCAGTTGTTCCACTATAGTATCTTCTATTATTGCTGTAACATTTGTTCTGCTGTGGTATTTTCCTTATTATATCAGCTGTATCAGTTATTTTGCCATGATATTATCCTCTGTGTCCGCTGAGACACCTCGTTTGCTATAGCACTTTCTGTCTCTTCTGAGTGTTGGGAATGCCTAACTTGCACACAAGTTGGCTTGCAGTATAATCTCATTGGGATAATAGGCCAATCCCAACTCCCTAACCCATCAATCCATAGGCCTGGGTGTAGTAGAATGAGCCTTGGCCCATCAACGCAAAAAAGGCTCCCACATTGAGTAAATCCCATAATTCAAACCTTTTTTGTGTCTCCGGTTCGCCATAAAATCTGGTAAATTGCCATTCATTCTCCTTATTCTTGTTGATGATAGCATCAATGTAGTTTTTGCTAAAACCCTTCATCGTTACATCTATTGTCAATCTCCAAAACAAAACTAATCCACCTCCCCTGTTCGTTCTTGGGGCAATGAACATATTCTTAAACTTTATTCTTTGTAACACATCTTTTAGCCTTGTTTCATCTGCCCATGTTTCGGTTAAAAACACGATAGAGGAATCTTTTGCCCGCACTATGTCAGCAAGCTCGTTCTCTGTCTATGGGTTCCCAAGCCCACGACATTTCCAAACTAAATAACTCATTGCGATTGGCGGGGCTGATGCTCAGCCTCCACCATTGAATTTGAAGAACTCCCATCATCTTTTGAAACCAATATATGCTTAGAAGGTAACTCCAGATGATCAACCCCAACTTGCTTCCCACATATCGGACTGCTCTGTGTTCTTTTTTTTTTTTTTTTTCCTGAAGCCTGTGTGAGCCTATTTTTTCTTCACTTTCTTTTAGAAGATGTGGGATTAGGGTTACTCGAAATTAAATGGGTAGCAAAGTTTGACTCCAAGCAAATAAATCCACCCACTAAATTCTTTGTTGTCTTGCGTGTGCCCCTGCCTCTATTTGGAGAATTTCGTATTGAAAGGGAATTAATATTCTCATTGAAAACCTTCACCCTTTTTCCTAAAATATCCGGATGCTGGTCAAATTTTTCCAAGTCTTCATCAATCTCATGTATTTGAATATCAAATAGGTTTTCTGGAGTAACAGATGAAGGGAATAAATTCCCATTATGACTTGTCTCCATCGAATCTTGAAAAATAATTGGAGGAGTTTCACGTGGAGTAGAATTCAGAATTGGATCGACTACCAAGTCCAAGTGTAATGCCTTCCCCAAAACATCCGTTTGTGTAACTAACAACTTAGTCACATTAATGCCTTCCCTTCCCTCTTCGGTTTCCATGTTATTTTGATTTAGCTCTGGTTGGCCAACCTCTGCTTCCTCCACCACCTTCTTCGGCACCATCCTTGCCTCTCGAAAAGCTTTTCACTAATAAGGTAACCTGTTCTCAAAATAACCTAGCACAAAAATGACATCCTTTCCATTAGGCGTATATGAGGCTACTTTCAGACTTGAATTATATTGCTGTTGATCAGGAGATAAGGTGCCTTTGCTTTTTATCCATAGATCGCAGTTTTTATTGCTATGATCCAGTTGCCCACACCAATAACATTGGTTTGGTAATCACTCATACTTGAATTTAACCCAACTTTTGATTCCATTCTCCAAAGTAATAACCCTTCCTCAACACAGAGGTAAGGTATTATCAATCATGACTCTTACCCGAATAAAATGACCACCCTTGTCATCAACTGCTCTAGTCGATCTTTACACTTCTCCAATCGTTTCGCATATGTTCTTGGCCACTTTCTTTGTCATATAGCGCACTGGAATATCGTGAACCTATACCCAAAATAAGGTTTTTGGAAAAACCAATTCACAAGATGTTTATCAAAACTCCAAGGTTGATTAAGAAGGATTTTGTCTACATCACTAAGATTATCAAACACAAAAAGAATTCTATGTTCACTCTGATTTTGGATCTTGAAGTCATTTGTGGAACGCCATAATTGTTTGAAAGTTCAAGCCATAGCCTCCATATTTAGGAACCGGGGTGTCAGAAATTTTGCAAAGAGAATAAATTCCCCAGATCGTTGGTCCTTCTGAAGTATGAAATCAGTACTTTCCTTCTCTGAGAGGGAAAGGTTGTTCCATTGATTTGCCAGTTCCTCCATAGTATTGAATGGAAAGAAAATAGAAACAGAGAGAGATGTATTTCCCAAGACCCCGAAAAAACAAAACCCACAAGCTCTGAAGGTAAACTTGTTACCTTAAGAGAACAAACTCTCCTTCAAAAGAAGGGACCTAAACACATCTACTGCCTAAGGGTCTGTTTGGATTGAGGGGAGAAGGAGGAGAGTTAACTAAAAATAGGCTAATTTTGAATCAAATTTACTCTAATTTACTCTACTCTACTTCTCCTCCCTCCCTCTCAATCCAAACAAACTATAAGAAAAGAGAAAAAACTTACTTTTTTTGCGAAAGACCAAAAGTGTTGATTTGCTCAGCGATTTCCTAAATAAAAACAAACATAATAGCTGTTAATTATGATTATAGACATTCTGTTTACTATTCCCTACTATGACTTCGTGAGTATCTTTCCCTCCACTCTCAGACGTTGCTCAAAATTCCCAGAACATTCTTAATTGCAATGAAAAGTCGCTAGTTCAATCCCAACCAAGACGTACGACATATGGCACTGAAGTGTCAAGATTGAACTTGTCTATGCAGGAATTCACCAAAGGCCGAATTTGGTTACTAACAATATCCTTGGCATTACCATATAGTCTCTATATGGTAATTGCTAACACTAAATTTTAATTAGCGCAAAGTAAATTAAGGCTAATCTAACAATTAATGAGGAATTAATGCAGAATATATGTGATTAACCAAATTAACTAAACATGGTTACTGATTCTCCAAAAAAAAAAAAAAAAAAACTAAGCAAGGTTACTAACAATTGCATGGATAAAACAATTGCACGGAATATATGTCTAGTTTAAGGTGCAAAATGAGCATTTAAAAAGTTTAAGTTGCAGAGTGTAATTTGAAACATAGTTTAAAGTAATTAAGTGTAATTTTTCCTTTTTTATTTTTGGTTTGGTTGGATCGTGCTATTTTTTCTCGTTAACTATAAACTTTGGGCCATTATGAGGGAATGTCCAGCAAAAGCACAACTGCACAAGTATATAGTTAAATTTACACTGTACTTGATTAGGGTGAAACTAGTGAAAGTGAAAATGGAGGAAGAAAAAGAGAAAGGAAAATATATAATTTTTCATTTTTGGTAGGAGTGAAAATTAATGTGGTGTTGTTTTCATGTAAGCCCATCATTTTTTTCCCTCTCAAATTGGGGAGAAAAGATGAGAAAAAAATGATAATGAGAAGGTAAGTAAAAAATTGTCCATAATATTTTATCATCCCACTTTTAATAATGACATAATACTAATTTAATCCTTATCCTTCCTCTTTTCCATTATTTTACCAAATGCTAGAAGAGATTTGAAAATATCCATAGTATTTTTGGCATTATAAAAAACCATTGGCATTTCTAAATACCTAGCGTGCATTTGGATTTTGTTGGGATGAAATTTTTTTGCATTTTGCTGAAAAAATGGTGGATCCTACCGTACTGTTCATGCACTTTTTGGTACTATTTATGGGTTCTCACTGTACTATTTCAACTAACTTTTACCTTTATCTATAATACTTTCAGTAATAAGTTTTGAGTATCAACAAAATAAGCGGTATATAAACACACCTCTATTAAATTCCTTATTGCGTTTTTATTTTATTTATGAATGTGTACATTCTTGGAAAAAGAAACACAAGGTTTATTAAAATAAATATCAACCGTTTTAGAAACATACAGCATATCCAAGAGGATAACATCAATATTGTTAGTCCAAAATCCTATTCACTGTAAATTTAAGTTTGCATGGTAGAATTTTTCTCCCAAAAAAAAAAAAAGGTTTGCATGGCAGAATAGGATAAAAACCAAAATAGAGTACTGCTTATTATAACCTCTGTCTACCTCTCTAACCATTAAAAAGCCTGTTGACTGTTGTTATTTATATTACAAAGGAAAAATACTAATAGGAAAATGCTAACGAGTACCCTTAGGGCACTGGTTAATAATCTATTTAAAGAAAGTTTTTATAGAAAATGAAAAAGAAATAATTAATATTTTGACAGTTTTTTTCATTTCCCATGAAAGTGGTATCAAAATTTTCTTAAAATGGATTATTAGTGAGTGCCCTTAGGGCACTCGTTAGCATGACCCATACTAATAATTGAAAGGATTTTGTTTCCGAACAGGCTTTGGGGTTCATAATAAAAAGTTGCAGAAAAGAGAAAGATAAACTAAGAATATGGGAGATTGCCAGTGCAGGCCGTTGGGTTTTTTGATAGGGCTGCCCTTTGCATTTGTGTCTTTGCTCGTATCTCTTGTAGGATGTGTTGTTTGGATTATTGGGTGAATTTTTCTCTTCCATTTTCTCTCTATATTTATTCTAATTTTTTCATTACTTTTCTTTTTGTACATTTATAATCTCTAACAAGGAGAAAAAGTTAATCTGTCCATGTGGATGGAATTTTTTTTTTTTTTTTCTCTGTCCATTTACATGATTGTTCTTGTTTTGACTTACTTATGTCATTTTTTATATATTATGATTCATGTCTCTGAAAGCAAGTTTTTCTTTATTGTTTTCATAATTTTTTTCCCTCGTGCTATTATATTATCTGCCCCTTTATATTGCCATTCTTATAATTACCAAAGACGTTGTAGTTGGAAATGTCTATGTATGTTGATTTTCAAGGCATTACTTCTAAGTTAGATTTGCATTTGATTATAGATGTATAAATGTTGTATTTTCTTATACAACATTACTCATTGTAAATTGGCCATATTATTTGTTAAACGATAAATTGACCATTTATATATAACAAACAAAACTGATTTTGCATATTCTCCCTATTTGTTCATATGTTTACTGTGGAATCTCCAGATAATGCTATATAATAAGTTCACCAATTTTGGTAATATTAATGGCAGATCTGTTTTGAGCTGTTTGTGTCCCTGTTGCGCATGTTGTGCTGGACTCGCAAATTTGGCGATGAGCAATAATGGAATCAAAATCTTTTAAATAAAAGTCGTATTGATATTGATTTTTTTTTTTTTTTTTTTTTTTTTTTTTTTTTTTTTTTTTTTTGTGGTGGGGGTGGGGGTGATTCTATGATAGATTTGGTAGACAAATCAAGAATTTCTTTACATTTTTTTTGGGCATAATTGTAAATTGCAATAGATTGTGGAGCAATGCCCAAAACCTATTTTGTGGGTTTTTGTTTTTTTTTTTGGTGTAGATGCTTAAAAGTGCATTTGTACTAACGCAATCTTTTGTATAATTAATGTTGTTTTAATTATATTGGTGTGAATATATGTATGAGATTGTTCAACTGGCCGGGTTGTGCTGATATCTATTGAAATTTTTTAAAGTTGCAATCTTTCTCTCAATTTTGGATACTAAGAAGTAAGAACGTGCAATAAAAGCTGATGTTTTTTTAATTAATATATTTTTTTAAATTCATCTTTCAATTTTTTTTAAAAAAAATTTCTGATGTTTATTTTTCTGTACTTAAAAAATTGCTGATGGTGCTTTTCCAATAGTAATTAAAATTGTTTTATTATTACATTATTAGCCACATAACATAAGTTTCAAGTATCCTAACAGTGCAATCCATTAGCCACAATTTTTCATCTATGAGATAATGGTAAGAATCAAATTGATTGTAATTTGAATATTAATAGGGACTGAATTGACCTCTATCAAAATATAGGGGCCAAATTGATTGTGACTCTAACGTAAAAACTAAAATAGTATTTGTCGCCTAAAAATAAATCCCCAAATACCAAAATATTATATAGACTTAAAACCAATTATATATGTTAAAATAATTAATATTTTAAAATAGATTATTTATTTTTAATTTGATAAAAAAAATATATCGCATAAAGATGAGCTCACCAATCATTAGGCAATTCACAATTAATACACCATACTTGGGTTGTTTTAGGATGTGTCCCGAAATTGAGTTTAACCACCTAGAAGAAGGGAGAGTTTAAGAGAATTCCAATTAAATTTCACTATTTTGAGACAAATTGCATCCTTTATATTGGCGCCGCGCCCGGGGGGGGGGGGGGGGGGGGGAACTAATGGTCCATTTGGATTGAGGGGGAGGGAGAGGGAGTAGAGTAGATTTAACACAAAATTAGCTTATTTTTAGCCAACACTATTCTACTCTCCTTCACTCCACCTCCTTCCCCCCTCCATCCAAACAAGCCATAAGTTGCTAGACATTATGTCAAACAAATAATAAAGCTAGAGTTAATTATAAGCCAATACCAGCAATGAGCCTAAAGAAAGAAGAAAAAGAAAGGTGAAACTTTTGGATACATATTCTATGCCTGGGTTCAATAACACATGCCTCCCTCAGACCTTTCTCTGTGACGCTTAAACGAACTGATCAATCAAAATTACCAAATAATAACATGATCAATTTATTGCTTCTGCATGTATTTTGAAAACTCATCACCCTATATACCTAATTAATCTTTTTTCTTTTCTTTTTTTCAATGTATTGCTAAGTTGAGGACCGGCCACTTTGACTGGTTAAAGTTCATGCATTTAGATAGGAAGAAGACCATCAAAAACTTTAAACAGTACTGTGAATACATTGAAGTCTTCCTGATCCAAACCTAGGATCTTTTTGCTTCATGCAAGGCCAGGCCAAATCACAATTCAAAGGGTGCATGCACAGAGGCTCCAACCACCAAATTATAAAAGTAAGTGTGGGGAAGAGTGTGCCCCTCCAAAACTACACAATATCATTGATGTAACTTATGGAATTCGGATTCTGGGAGCTTCTGATCCACGTATTAGTTTTTGCTTGGCTCCCACTAGCTAGTTCGAGATAAAATTGTTTCCTCAATCGGATTAAGATCCTCTCTTATTTAAATCTTCTAATACCCAATAACTTTTAGTCAAATGTGATATATTGATATAAATGGAATTTTTTTAGATTTTGTGTCACTTTACGGCCATACAGGCAAGTCATTAAGATCCTCTCTTATTTAAATCTTCCAATACCCAATAACTTTTAGTCAAATGTGATATGTTGATATCAATGGAATTTTTTTAGATTTTGTGTCACTTTACGGCCAACAGGCAAGTCATTAACGGAGGGATTGCTTTTGCTAACGGAAGGAAACTTTAATGTGTAAAACCAAATTTTTCAAAATTCAAATATAAAATTCAAGCAACTCCACAATTTACCCTAACAATTATTTATACACCTGAGCTTGATACATATTATTGAAAATTTTTCCAAGATAAGTTTTTAAAACTAATTTTCTCCAATAAAATGAAAAAGGCAAATTGCATTGCTTTATTGACTTTCTTGATACATACCGAGTCCTGTCCTTCTAGCTGCCTACCTCTCTTTAGTTTTTTTTTTTCCTATATATTTTAGGGTTAGGTGACCGTTTGGAATTTTCTATTATAAGAAGATTTTTAACTATATATAGAGTTTTAACTGTATATAGAGTTTTGGAATGTAGAGGTTTAACTGAAAGGGTAATTATTAAGTACTCTCAAAGTACCATAAATACATACTCCCCCTCTCACATAACTGTAAGTCCCACTAGTTAAATTTATGATAGGACCCACAATTCATGTGAGAGATGAGAGTACGCATTTATGGTACTCTCAGAGTATTCAATAATTTTCTTAACTGAAAAGCTTTTGAATGTTTGGTAAAAGCTTCAAATTTCAGTTATAACCTCTGATGATGTCCAACATTAGTAATTACATGTCCCAATCGTGCACTTGAAGGCTTGCCAAACAAAACACAAGAAAGGTGGTGTCAACCATAGCTACGTCAATGTTTAAAAGTTAATTAAAACAGCACTCACTGGGGTGAGAGACAATAATATTAGGTGTTTTATAATTTCCAAGTGTTTTTTTTTTTTTTTTGGTTGACAAATAAGGATATCCAGACATTTTCAAGTATCTGACTAATCTCTTGGGCATGTGCAATCTCCTCATCCCACACACACTGAGTTATTACATAGAGAAATTCTGTGGAAGTGGCCCCAAAATGCTGGCAAGATGTTTCAAACCCAACCAAATGTTTCTTATACAGATTTGAAGTTCGAAGTGCATATACAAGGATGAACATACATATAGGATTTTTCCTACCTACCCCACAATGTCAGCAAATCTCTGTGACTGGGTTTGTAAAGTACGTTCGTCCATAGATGGAGGCATGTTCTGATGTTCCACTTCCTGGCATGAAATGTTTGACCATTTCTATTAAGAGTCTGTTTGGATACTGATTATTACTGAAAACTGAAAACATTGTAGCAAAATAATTTTTAAATATGTGAATAGTGTCATGGGACCCAGTTTTAACTTAACATTTGCTGAATCCGTACTTGCAAGTCCAGTGAATAGTGCACAGAACCTACAGAAAAAATGCCAAACGCAGGGAGTTTCATTTTTCAATGCAATCCAAACTCAACCTAAAAGGGCTTTTACTCCTTTAAAGCACTTATCCAATAGCACTAACATCAGCACCACTAAACAAACCTTAAGCCAATATGGGTTTCCTACTGGAGCTGTTGGGTACGTAGTTTCAATCCTGCATTTGTATCACTGGTTATGGTGAAACAGTAGAGAGGTGTAAACGGCTTCAATATTCCAAACTTCTCTTTCCCATGCCCTCCAACTTGTTAGGTCAAAGGGGGCTGCCAAACTTCTTAGTTTTGAGAGATTATGACATCAGTGATCACACATACAAAAGTAAGTAAAAAATTCCAATTACTAAGATCTAGGAGGGCTATTAAACTCTACATTTTCTTTTGGACAAAGATTGACAACAAATTTTGTTGTAGCATATGATTATAACCCTACTCAATATTATTTTATTAAATTTGAATTTTAACAAATCCACGATTGGATTACATTTTCTTCTTATATTCTTTATTCTTGCAAAATTTTCAAAATATCAAAGATCAATAATTATGTCATCAATCAAATGTTTTCATGTTTATATAGTTTAAAATTATATATAAAAATTAAGTTTATGGATCGAATAGTAAATAGTATCTGATTGGTAAGAAATTTGACATGTGTATTATGAACATAAAGAACATACAATTTAACAGTTATGTTTTCAAAATATATAGTCATGTTAATTTTTTTAGTGGAAGTTGTAGTTTTAGGCTACAACCAAGTTTGTAGCAAAAATTTATCTTTTTCTTTATCTTTTTCCATTTTACCATACTTTTCGAATATGGAAAGAGCTCTTGTTGTTTCTACTTCTCTTCTTCTTCAAATCGGTACCTCATGTGAGTCCCACACTTCTTAATTTCCATAGGCTATGACATCACTGACCTCATATATACAAGTAATTCTCAAATTTTAATTTTTAAGACCTAAAGACGGATTGAATTCAAAACCCTTTTTTTTTAAAAAGAAAATAGGTAAACATTCCTTAAAATGTCAAATTATATATATGGTCCATTATATATGTGTGTGTGTGTGTCCTTGCATGCATTCATACTTAAGCCATGTAAAAGGGATTTCAAGCGAGGAAGTGATAGTCTTTTATGATGGGAATATGTAAAAAATTCTCAGACCTGTGAGATTCAAAAATAGAGAAAAATATACGCCAAAGAGAAATAATCACACACAAGACAATATTTACGTGGTTCAGCAATTTGCCTACGACCACGGAGTTGCAGGGATTTCACTATTCTCAGGGAAAAATATAAAGTGTGGTAGTACAGTTTTTTCTCTCTAAAAAACGACATCAAAACCCTAACCTCCAAAACAACAATTTTTATATCTTGCGCATAGGATTCACAATGGGCTACAAAAACGGGCCAAAATTAAGGAACAACAGTATTTTGGGTCGGGTCAGAAAATCTCCCATTAAAAACTGTAACAACATTATTTCAGGTCGGGTCATAATCCGGATAAAATACAACTAGGCTCCATAAAGCCCAACAAATCTCTCACTTTGAGACTAGTTCAATCACCAACATTAACCTCAATCCTCCAAAGACAATCTCTCATCACTGCAACTTATCCTCCTGCCCTCAAGCTAGAAGACCAACTGAAGCTGCACACAACTTCAGCTTCTCAGTAGTGACACCCTTAGTCAACATGTCTGCCGGGTTCTTAGATTTACAAATCTTCTCAAGTATTAACCAGTTTATCTTCAACAAGGTAACGGATAAAATGGTATCTCATCTGTATATGCTTCGACTTTGAATGAAAAGCTGAATTTTTAGCAAGAAAAATTGCACTCTGAATATCACTGCGTAGAATGCCTAACTCCTGCTTCTTACCCAATTCATCCAAGAAGCTATGTAGCCAAATCATCTTCTTTCTAGCTTCAGTTACTGCAACATACTCAGCTTCTATAGTAGATAAAACAACAATCTTTTGTAGATTTGAAGTCCAAGATATAGCTATACCACTCAGAGTAAATACAGACTCAGTAGTACTCTTTCTACTATCAATATCACTTGCTAAATTCGCATCTACATAACCTTGTAGTTTCAAACTTGCACCTGTGAAGTAAAGACATGTATCTGTTGAGCCTCTCAGATATCTTAGAATCCACTTGACTGCCTCCCAATACTATTTTCCTGGCCTACTCATATATCTACTCACAACTCCCACTACATGTGCAATAGCCTTGTACACACCATAGCATACATCAAGCTACCAATAGTTGAGGCATAAGGCACCTTGCTCATATAGTCCCTTTTTTCTTTTGTCTTTGGTGACTGTTCTTTACTTAGTTTGAAATGACTACCCAATGGTCTACTCACTAGTTTAGTTTCATTCATGTTAAACCTACTGAGAATTTTCCTCACATATTCTGCCTGTGAAAGCTTCAATGTACCATTAGCCTTGTCTCTAATGATTCTCATACCAATGATTTGTTTTGCAACTCTCAAATCCTTCATTGCAAACTGTTTTGACAATTTCTT
Organism: Quercus gilva; assembly: GCA_023621385.1. NCBI lineage: Eukaryota > Viridiplantae > Streptophyta > Magnoliopsida > Fagales > Fagaceae > Quercus > Quercus gilva. The sequence goes on along the minus strand of CM042480.1, from coordinate 26,524,644 downwards.
CTTCAAATTAGTAATCTCCTCAATGCTAGACCTTGCAATGAGCATATCATCCACATACAACAGTAAAATGATATAAGAATTGTCAAAGAACTTAATATAGCAACAGTGATTAGCTTCACATCTCTTAAACCCAGTTCTATTCATAAAACTATCAAATTTCTTGTACCACTGTCTTGGAGCTTGCTTTAGGCCATACAAGCTCTTTCTCAGTTTGCAAACTAGACTCTCTTGTCCATAAACAATAAACCTTTCTGGCTGACTTATGTAAATGTCTTCTTCCAAGTCACCATGAAGGAATGTTATCTTCACATCTAACTGCTCAAGGTGTAGATTCTCTGCAACCACCATTCCTAGTACCAGTCTAATTGTTGACATCTTTACAACTGGAAAAAATATTTCTGAATAGTGGATGCCCTTCTTTTGCTAGAACCATTTGACAATTAATCTAGCCTTATAGCGTTTGCTACCATCATGCTCATTCTTTATTCTATATATCCACTTGTTGTGCAAAACCTTCTTTCCTTCTAGCAATTCAGTTAGTTCCCATGTTTGATTCCCCAACAAAGAATTCATCTCATCCTTCATGGCTAACTCCCACTTGCTTGAATTTTCATCTTACAAGGCTTCATCATAACACTCTAGCTCACCACCATTAATCAACAGGAGATAATTTAGAGTGGGTGAATAACGCTTTGGAGGTCTAATGATCTTGGAAGATTTACGGATTTCAGCTACAGGTGTACTCTGATCTACCTGTGAATTTACATTTTCCTTTTCTTCTTCACCCTTTTTCTGGATAGTATTTGTTGTCAATTCATCTAAGTTGACAAACTCGGATTGCTTTTGATCTATCTCTGTAACATCTGGCACTATAGTTGATATGCCCTTGTACATAACTTGTTCATTAAATATCACATTTCTGCTTTTGATAATTTTTCGATTTTGTTCATCCCAAAACTAATTGCCAAATTTCTCATCACCATAGCCAATAAAAAAGCATATTTTGGACTTTGCATCAAGTTTACTACGAGCATTAGAATCAATATGAACATAAGAAATACAACCAAAAACTTTTAAATAGGAAAACTTTACCTCTTTACCGCTCAAAACCTCTTCAAGAATTCTAAACTCCATGGGAACTAATGGTCCTCAGTTTATCAGGTAAGCTGCAGTACTAACAGCATCAACCCAGAAAGTTTTTGGTAATCCAGCATGCAACCTCATACTCCTAACACGCTCATTGAGAGTTCTGTTCATGTGCTCAACCACACCATTCTGCTATGGTGTCCTAGGAATAGTCTTTTCCATTCTAATTCCATGTGCAGAACAATACTCATTGAACCTTCTATCTATGTACTCTCCTCCATTGTCTGACCTCAGACATTTTACTTTAAATCTGTTTCCATCTCAACCATGGCCTTCCACTTCTTAAAAGTCTCAAATAAATCAAATTTATTTTTTAGAAAATAAACTCATACTTTTCTTCTTGAGTTATCAATGAAAGTAATGTAGTACCTTGAACCTCCAAGGGAAGAAGCTAGAGAAGGCCCCCACAAATCAATGTGTACTAACTCCAAATTTTCAGCTTTCAGTGTCCTGCCAGTTTTCAAGAAGTTCTCTTTTTTTTGTTTCCTAAGATGTAGCTTTCACACATGTCAAGACTAATAGACTTAAATTCTGGTAGTTTCCTTTTTGACAGTAGCATCTTCATTCCTTTCTAACTCATGTGACCAAGTCTGCGATGCCATAGACTTGCATCAGTATTTGCTTTAGCAACTGCAATTGTGTCCCTTGGACTTGAGGTCATATACAGAGTACTAGTTTTCCTTCCACGAGCCAATACCATGGCTCCCTTCGTAATCTTCCAAGTACCACCAACAAATAGTATTGCATGCCCTTCATCATCAAGTTGTCCTATAAAAATCAGATTCCTCCTCAGGTCAAGAATATGTCGAACCTTTTGCAGTAACCAGACAGACCTATTGGGCAATATAATTTGGACATCTCCCATACCCACAACATCCAAGGCTTCTCTATAAGCCAAATACACCTTACCAAAATCACCTTCAACATAGTTCTGTATAATTTCTTGGTGTGGAGTGGTATGAAACGAAGCTCCTGAGTCTAAAACTCAATCATCAAGTGGATTGTCTACAGTATGAAGCAGTGCATCTTGTACCTCATCTATTACAGCATTAGCAGAATCATCATCATTCTTCTTCTTAGGACTGTTGCAATGCCTCTCAAAGTGGCCTGTTTTGCCACAGTTCCAACATTGTACCTATTGGCCAAATCTAGATTTACTTCTGCTCCGATTGGAATTTTTGGATTTTGATCTGCCCTGATTTAAATTTCTGTCATTACCTTCACATCTTGTCTCAATGTTTAGGACAGAACAAGATCCTGAAGTTTCACCTACATCTCTTCTGCGAATCTCCTCAGCCAAAACTAGATCTCGTATGTCATTGTACTTCAACTTTTCTTTTCCAATAGAATTACTCACTGCCATTCTTATAACCTCCCAACTGTTTGGCAAAGAAGCCAAAACAATCAGTGCACGAATCTCATCATCAAAATCAATTTCTACAGAAGACAATTGATTTGTGATGGTGTTAAATTCATTTAGATGTTGTGCTATTGATGCATTCTCAGCCATCTTCAAATTAAATAGTTTCTTCATCAAATGCACCTTGTTATTTGCTGACGGCTTTTCATACATACTAGACAAAACCTTCATCAAATCTATTGTGGTCTTCTCCTTCACAACATTGTGTGCAATAGATCTTGACAAAGTTAATCTGATAACTCCTAGTAACTGTCTGTCTAGAAGAGTCCATTCATCATCTTTCATAGTTGTAGGTTTCTCCGCTAAAAGCGGCAGGTGCAACTTCTTTCTGTAGAGATAGTCCTCGATTTGCATCCTCTAGAATCCAAAGTTTGTGCTATTGAATTTTTCTATTCTGGACGCCTTTCCTGTTTCCTCTACCATTGCTCCCACTTAAACCTAACCTTAGGCTCTGATACCAATTGATGAGAATATGTACGAAATTCCCAGACCTATGAGATGCAAAAATAGAGAAAAATATACACCAAAGAGAAATAATCACACACAAGACAATATTTACATGATTCGGCAATTTGCCTACGTCCATGGAGTTGCAGGGATTTCACTATTCTCAGGGAAAAACACAGAGTGCGACAGTACAGTTTTTTCTCTCTCAAAAATGGCATCAAAGCCCTAATCTCCAAAACAACAGTTTTTATATCCTGTGCACAGGATTCACAATGGGCTACAAAAATGGCCAAAATTATGGAACAATTAACATTATTTCAGGTCAGTTCATAATCTGGATCAAACGCAACTAGACTCTACAAAACCCAACATTTTAATCAAGCTAATGTGACAATCACGTTCATGCTTAAGCATAAAGCTATTTATGAAAAGATCAGTTTTATTTAGAAAAAAACTTTTATATATATATATATATATTTGAAGTAGTATTTTTTATATTTGTAAATAAGTTCATAATATATCAATTTATTATTTTTAATTTATTGATCATATAATTAGTACATTTCCTAGTAAAAATTATATATAGTTTTTAACAATACAAGGTTGGTGAATCTAATTTTTAAATTTCAAAAATGAAAATCATTCTCTCTAATTAACTCAAATAGTATAATTTCAATTATAATTTGGTTATTAATTATTAACATATGTTTATGATGGGGTAAAAAAATTTATTCATAGTATATACAATATATGTGGGAAAAAAAATGTTAACCAAATAGCTCATGTAATCTAGTTTGTTGATGGGCTTCAAGTTTATTTGTGTTCAAAATAAAATTAAATGAATAAATCTGAATTTTTAATACTTGACTTGGCTTAATTCAACTTGTTTAAAACACTACTCCCCCCCTTCCCCCCTTCCCACCCCCCAAAATACGAAAACATTATGCCTTTTGTAGATAGGATTTCAAAATTAGATTTTCCCTTCCACCAGTCCCCTTCACCCCCAAAAAAAATTGAAAATAAGGATCAATTAATTCAGTGGTTCCAAAAATAAAAAGTTGATCAAGTGGCATACTTCCAAAAAAAGAAAAAAAAAGGAGTTTTAGAGTTGATTAATTTACGGTTGCAATAGACTTATAATTGCAAAAATTAAATAGTAGATTTTGTAAATAAGCATAATTTAATTTATACAAATCATTCAACATAAAAAAATATAGACAATTTGGTTGAAAATTTTTATTCCCAAGATATTATTAAGCAAGAAAAAAAAAGCTCATTTGAGATTTCAATTGTAGCAATATGAGCTTCATGTGCCAAAGCATCCACTTTTTTAGAAAATATGTACAGTATCTGAGCCATGTAAGGATAATTAGTAGTATCAGGAAAGCCTAACGTTTAATATTTGATTGATAGGTTTATATGATTTGTGTTGATTCTTTTAGTTTATACAATAACGAGTTTTTTAGGCATATTAAATGTAAATCGACAATAAGAAAGTAGGTAAATTAATAGTTCTCTTTTCTTTTCTTTTTTTGAGAGAGAATTAATAGTTCTCTTTGTAAGTTCCTTTCAAAAAAAATAGTTCTCTTTGTAAGTTTGTATTTGTCCAAAACTGTTTTTATTTTTTTATTTTTTTTTGCTTTCTTTTTTTATTATTTTGTGTGGAGAATCTGTATTTATCCAAAACTAATTAACGTATTAGTGGATAAAGTTATATATGTGATACTCCATTATTGGTAATTCCAGTTATAAGGACTGGCCTTCTTCCCACACAACGCAGGGGTTTAAGATTTTCACCCCACCAAGGGTTTGCCTTGTAGTATAAGGCTTGACACCTTAATTCCACGCCGGCGAGTGAAGCGTCCCGATACAATAGATTTGTAGAGTGGATAGAATGACTAGGAGTTAACGAAAGACACAACGGTTGGCGAGGGTTTACAAGATCAATAGCAGAGATTTGGCTAAGTATTCCAAGGGAAAGTTCGTCCTCGGCCCAGTTCGAGGAGCCCTTCCCTTAGAACTAACGAATACAAGGGTGATCCTTGGACACCCAGAAAACCACTTAACCTCCTAACTCCCCAAAAGAGCCCCCTAACCCTTAGGGGTGCACTCTATTATATAGTCTTATTTAGTCGATCTCGGCCGTCCACTTGTCGATCATCTGAACCTGTGTTTGAGGGCTCGTCTCATCAGCCGCCTTTGTAGGCTTTCTATTAGTTGAAGTAATCAAGGCATCACTGTTTGTTGGTCAATTCACCATCAATGCGGCCAGAGTGTAGTTGCGTACATTTAATGGGTGGATGACAGCTTCCATTCTTTAATGTCGGCCTGCCGAGGACGTGGTCATCCTTTGCGTAGTTCTTTGATGGCTTAGGCTTCTCCCACTCATCCTCGGATTATGTACTTTCCTCGGCATGGGCCTTGGGCCTGATATGGAGTGGGCCGGGATAGCTAAATCCTTGGGCCCCACAATAGCCCCTCAAAATTCTGTTGCCTGGTTCGGGCGGGGAGGAGGATTTTGATGTCCTCGGGTCCTTGTCCTGGCCTGGCGAACCTTGTCTTTCTGTTAGTGTCAAAATCCTTTCAATTGCCCAGGAGACATTCCTGGCTTTTTGGTATTTGGGGCGTGCCTTTATTAAATTTCGGCGGCTCTGTGTCCTCCACGTTCAATGGTGTGATGATGAATGGACGGTAGAGATGCTTCTGACTCATTGGGCGGGAAATCCTGTGTGGTTACTTTTAATTGGGGGTATATATACCCAATCGAACTGATTTGTCCCTTCACTTTTGCATTCAAGAGCCCTTGTGCACATACGCTAAACTTGATCAGGTCTCCGATCGTCCATACGCCTTCTTTCAATCATAAAAGGCCTGTCCGAGGAGCATTTCCTCATTCCTGTAAGTTTTCTTCTCTCTCTGGTTCATACTTTTCCGCCCGAATTTCTTGTCTTCTCGTTCTTCTTTCTCTTTCCTTCCTTTATTTTCCCTGAGCCCCTTGTTAACTCCTTAGGATGGGTAGGTTTAAGAAGTTAGTCGAGTCTGAGGAGGCAATGGACAAATTCGTTGTTGACTATAAGATCCCCGACACAGTGGGTTTGAGGTACTGTGGAGCAGGGGATTGGATCGCTTGGAGAAAAGAGGGTGAGGTGGCGATTCCTATAATCGCCTTTCTAGAGGATGGCATGAGGATCCCTATAGGGCTAGTGATGAGGGATTACCTTAAGTACTTCGGCTTATCTCCCACCCAGTGTGCGATTAATGTATTTAGGATCTTGGGCTGTGTGGATGCCTTGAATAAGAAGATGGGGCTGGGGTTAACCCACCACGATGTAAATTGGTGCTACAACCTCCAATGCTATAAGGGGAAGTCTTATTACATGAAGACGAGGGATGATAGGGTCTGGCTCATCCAATGCCTCCCTAAGTCCAGCAAGGGTTTGAACAAAGACTTCCTCATTGTGTCCAGAGAGTGGCACGAGGGCTTTCCTTGCCCAATGGTGGAAGGCACGCCAGGTGGGACATTCAGACTGGGAGTGGATTTAGTTTCTTATGCTTTCGCTTTTTGCTTTGCCTGATTGTTAATAGGAATTTGTTTTCTTTTATGTAGATCCGCGCACTTTTGAGCGTGACTTCAGTTTGGTTAACAAGGAGGATTTACAAACCGTATTAAGGTCGGAGATTTTTGTGAACGAGGCCGACGACCAGATCAGGGCTGCTCACAAGATTCTGGGATACGATCTGATTCAAACTTCGTTCTCGGCTCAGAAGTACGTGATCCGAGCTAGAGATCTTCGGCTACAGAAGATAACGGTAGTCGAGCGCGGGTTTTTGATCCCCAAAGGATCCTCTATTCCGGAAGGCATACCGTTGGTGGGCACTTCTTCACCATCTCAGGTTGTCGAGGCTGAAGGAGAAGAGCCAGGAGAAGAGGAAGTTACGACTCAGGTCCGTCTGAGGACGAGTTTGACGTGTTTTACCAACTCCATTCGCCTGAGGACCCACCTAGTGATTTGGGTGACTCCAGCTTAACTGAAGCGGATCTTTTATCCGAAGAAGTCTCTTCTAGGTCAAATATGAGTTTCAGGAAACGGCCCTAAGCAAGCCTGCTGGCCTTGATTGAGGGGCAGTCGAGGAGGGATATGCTGATTAAGTCCCCTTCCAAACCTTCTCCTCCCCCGCCCCAACAGAGTTCTCCACCTGGGACCAAGCCCACCAGCCCCTTGTAGAAGAAGGATAAAGGCAAAAGGCCTAAGAGGGGCGAAGAATCTGACCCTTCCTAAGGTGATGGCGACACTCGACCGCCATCAAAACAGCTGAGGATAGGGCGCCGAGGGCAGGAAAAGCAGGTTGCCATCCAGCCCGAGGCCCAGGCTTGGCTTCCTGCCCCTATGCTCCATGGGAAGCCTTTGACGGACGACGTCTCCCTCAGGGACCCTCAAGGGGGCGTGGGTGCGCTTGTGGCTGATGCACTGGGGCGGTCCTTGCTACTTCCTGTGGACATGGCCCAGCTAGAGACTCTGAGGAGCAAGGAGGTCTTCCTCGGCCTCAAACAATACTTGGGCATGGTACGTTTTCTAATCGCTTGTAATTCCCTTTACTTTCTGTTTTCTTTTTTGGCTCCTCACCTGTTGCGCATTGGTTTCAATTGGCAGGCTATCCAGGCTGCCTTTAGGTTGGAGGACATGGCCAGTAGCCAAAGCAAGGCAGTAGGTTCGGAGCATACCAAGCTGTTGGACGCTGTGCGGACCCTCAATGCTACCAAGGCTGATCTTTCAAAGGTGATGGACCAGCTGGAGGAGATGAAGAGAGCTCGAGACACTACCGAGTCGGCCCTTGCCATCGCTGAAAGGCTAGCCCTGGACCAAACTGAGGGCCTGCTTAAGGCAGAGGATCAGCTGAAGGTCGCCAGAGAAGGGATTGCGACCTTGGAGAAGAAGGTGCTTGAGGCAGAGGGGGCTAGAGGTGCTGCAGAATTCGCTCGGGACGAGGCTTTGAAAGCCAAGGAAGAGGCCAAGTCCGCCAGGGCCGAAGCTGAGGCTTCCCAAGGTAAGGCCGCGCAAGAGGCCTATGAGGCAGGGGTAGCTGAAACAGAAGACATCCTTAGGGCTTAGGTGCCTGGGGTGTGCAGACTTTACTGCTCCCAGGTTTGGAGTGAGGCCCTTAAACAAGCTAGGGTAGAGGCTTCGTCTGACCTGTGGAAGGTGGAGAATGTGTATTATTCCCCTGCCATCCGTAAGGTTACCCCTTCAAATTCTGAAGCCAAGGTGGCTGACGAGGGAGCGGGGGTCGTCCTTGAGGAAGGCATCCCTGCTGCTATTACTTCGGGCGAGCCCACCGAGGAGGCCGATCCTCCTGGGGCTGTTGAGACTAGTAAGGGTCCCACTGCCGACGCGCCTTTGGAGGTTGTGGACCCCTAAGCCGATGTCCAAGCCTCTCTCGCTGGGGAGATACCCCATCCGGCTGACCCTCCCTAGGTTGCAGTCCCAAGCGAGGGTTACCAGAACCCAGAGACTTCTTCTGCCCAGCCTTTTGAGGGAGGAGTTGAGATAGAGCCGAAGGAATGATCTTTTGCTGCGCTCCCTTTTTTTTTTTTTTTTTTTCCAGTATTGTAATGGTACACTTGTTTTATATAACTTTTTTAAAGATCGATGAAATGCACATTTTGTTTTCTCTTACTTGTTCTGTTTGCGTTATTATATATATATATATATATATTTTTTTTTTTTTTACTCGCACAATCCTGTCTTTAATTGCACTCCGACCGGTCATACAATTATCTTCTTGAGTAACTAGTTTCCCCATAGGTTTGGGTCCGAGGACCATGCAATACCCTGGTTCTGTTTAGTACCTAATTCTTGAAGTAATTGGTTTCCCCATAGGCTTGAGTCCGAGGACTATGTAAGGCCTTAGTTCTGTCCAACACTTAGTTGTTCTGAAGTAGCTAGTTTCCCCATAGGTTTGAGTCCGAGGACCATGCAATACCCTGGTTCTGTCTAGTACCTAGTTCTTAAAGTAATTGGTTTCCCCATAGGCTTGAGTCTGAGGACCATGCAAGGCCTTGGTTCTGTCCAACACTTAGTTGTTTTGAAGTAGCTAGTTTCCCCATAGGTTTGAGTCCGAAGACCATGCAATACCTTGGTTCTGTCTAGTACCTAGTTCTTGAAGTAATTGGTTTCCCCATAGGCTTGAGTCCGAGGACCATGCAAGGCCTTAGTTCTGTCCAACACTTAGTTATTCTGAAGTAGCTAGTTTCTCCATAGGTTTGAGTCTGAGGACCATGCAATACCCTGGTTCTGTCTAATACCTAGTTCTTAAAGTAATTGGTTTCCCCATAGGCTTGAGTCCGAGGACCATACAAAGCCTTGGTTTTGTCCAACACTTAGTTGTTCTGAAGTAACTAGTAGCTAGGGAATTCGGTTTCAACGCTGGGGCATCTGCCCTTAGAGTAATAGCGGCCTTGAGCTTGCTCCGTCAAGGAGGGGACCCTTCTTCGGTCTAGCCTCTTCGTTTGGCTCGCCTCTTCTGATTACGAGGCGTCCTTTGGGCTACTCGAGTAACGCGCTTGACTCTTCGGTGCGCGAGGCGCTTCCTCATTAATATCCTTGCGGATTTACGAGGACCAAGCGGTTGGGGAGCTCTTTGGAAATTTGGTGGAGTTAATATCTCCAATAATTCCTCTTTGGGATTCTGTGCGAGCTGACTGCCACCAGCTCTTGCCTTCTATATAAGGTACTCTGTGGTAGCCTTTTGTCCAAATTTTGCAAACACTTGGATCAAAATCTCACAAAACACACCATTTTCTGGGCATTTCAAGAGTCTTGCCAGGATAGCATCTTGTGCGTGAGAAGATGAAGTGACCCTGGGAGGGGGTGGTGACAAGGAAGCCGAGAGTGCCACTCCGATCTTGGTCGGCACAATGGAGGTGGGATAGGCAAAGGCCGAAGATCCTTCTTCTTTTCAACCTAGCCAGAGGTGGGACTCCCCTTGTAGTTTGGAGAGGAATCCGAAAGAAACGTAACGTCTCTCCTCCACCTAAGGGTCTACCAGCCCTCCAAGCTGGTAGTGATTCGCTGGCTCCCGGTCGTCGTGGGACTGGGAGGGAAACCAAGAGAAACCCTGGAGTTGGACCGTCAGGTACCGCGGCCTCTTCTTCCTTCTCCTTCAAATCGCCGTCCATGTTAGTTGGGGAGCTGTGGACGGTCTTAGCATAGATCTGTCTCCACCTCTCCCTCCACGTATGGTTTAGCTTTAAAACAAGCCTGCGTAGGCCCTTTTCTTCTTTTTTCTCTTTTTAGCTTCAACAAAAGCCTACCTAGGCATTTACCTTTGTAATCAGCTTTAGAACAAGCCTGCCTAAGCATTTACCTTTGTACAATGTAACTTTTCATCGATTAATAAAAAAGTAGCCGCATTTCATTTCTTTTACTTCTTGCACTTTCCATTGCGATGATTGCTTTCTGAATGAATATGTTGCCACTGTTTGTATTTTTTTTTTTTTTTGAACTTCCAAGAGGTGTTGTACACCAACCGCTATACTTGTTAATTCTCAAGTCATTCCCACAGACGGCGCCAATTGTAAGGACCGGCCTTCTTTCCACACGACGCAGGGGTTTAGGATTTTCACCCCACCAAGGGCTTGCCTTGTAGTGTAAGGCTTGACACCTTAATCCCATGCCGGCGAGTGAAGTGTCCCGATACAATAGATTTGTAGAGAGTGGATAGAATGACTAGGAGTTAACGAAAGATACAACGGTCGGCGAGGGTTTACAGGATTGATAGCTGAGATTTGGCTAAGTATTCCAAGGGAAAGTTTGTCCTCGGCCCAGTCCAAGGAGCCCTTCCCTTAGAACTAACGAATACAAGGGTGATCCTTGTACATCCAGAAAACCACTTAACCTCCTAACTCCCCAAAAGAGCCCCCTAACCCTTGGGGGTGCACTCTATTATATAGTCTTGTTTAGTCGATCTCGGCCGTTCACTTGTCGGTCATCTGAACCTGTGTCTGAGGGCTCGTCTCATCAGCCGTCTTTGCAGACTTTCTGTTAGTTGAAGTAACCAAGGCATCACTGTTCATTGGTCAATTCACCATCAATGCGGCCAGAGTGTAGTTACGTACATTTAATGGATGGATGACAGCTTCCATTCTTTAATGTCGGCCTGTCGAGGGCGTGGTCATCCTCGGCATAGTTCCTTGATGGCTTGGGCTTCTTCCACTCATCCTCGAATTATATACTTTCCTTGATATAGGCCTTGGGCCTGATACGGAGTGGGTCGGAGTAGCCAAATCCTTGGGTCCCACACCAGCTTAAATATCAAGAACTTGAAATTAGTATGGTTTTAATTTTTTTTAAACATTATGATTGATAATAAAATTATATTACAGTTACAAACTATTTTATAATATTTTTACAGATTATTGATGTAGAAATTTTTTACTAGTTCTCATCTGAACCCACTATTGATATCACTTTTTCACTTATCTCAATAACTCCACACATCAATAATTTGCAAAAACACAAATACAAAATTTTTGTAAATTTTGCATTTTTTTAATAAGTTATAAAAGAAATTAAAATTACCTGGAAGTAAAATAAAAGATATATATATATATATATATAACTGAAGTAGAATACCGATCACAATTGGCAAAGTCGTAACATCAAGATAATGTTTTATACTTTCAGTTTCACAAGTAGGGCCACCCCACATGGAACCCCACGTGCATGTATGCATGAATATGAAGAAAGCCACCTTAGCTATCAGTTTGACCTAATTGGGAGAGAGAGAATTCACCAGAATCATCCTCTCTCTCTCTCTCATCATTTTTCACCCTCCATTTTCTGATAGCTTCTCCAAGACTCCTTCCATGTTTTTTCTTTTTAAAAGTAATAAAGATTTGAATTCTGTATATTTATTTTGAAAATATATTATAATAAGTGTCTATTTGAGAATAGTTTATTTAGTTGAAATTGAAAATTTTTTGCTAAAAATATTGTAAATAAAACTAATTAAAAAGTAGCTGAAAAAGTACAGTGAAACTCATAAATTGTATCAAAAAGTACATTAAGACGTATAAATTGTAACAAAAATAAACTGAATAATAAAAAAATTAACTTTTTAAGCTAGGTGCCAAGCGCAAACTAAGTCTCACTTAAACTACCACACTTTTTGACTTTTTTACCTTTATTCCAAGGCCTTAAAAAGAATGCAAACTCATCAAAAATTGTTCTTACAACCCAAAAGCCCCACTTCGACAATCACTTTCCTTTCAAAACTCTCTCAACTTCATAGAATTCCAACAACTAATTATGGATTTCTTTCACACCCAAAACCGCAAATACCCAACCAAACGCAATAAACAAAGGCTAAACCAAGAACAAGTAAGCCTCCTAGAGAGAAGTTTCATCTCTAACAACAAACTTGAGCCTGAGCGCAAGCTTCAGCTTGCAAACCAACTCGGTGTACCGCCAAGACAGGTTGCTATTTGGTACCAAAACAAGCGTGCCCGGTGGAAGACCCAAAACCTCGAGCTCGACTACAGCGAGCTTCAACAAAAGCTAGAAAATGCATTGGTTGAAAAGAGGCGGGTCGAGAAGGAAGTGGAGCGGCTTAAAGGAGAGTTGGAGAAAGCTAAAGAAATGGTTTGTGCTTTGAAGCAAACAGTCGACCCTCAGGTTTCTTGTAATTCTATTTCGTTTGATCATGAGGTAGCAAGGAGCTCTACGCATGCGGCCGATGTAAATTGCTCTATAGAGAATAAAGGTGAGTTTTTACCACTTAATGAGGACTTCTATGCTTGTTTCATTGGTGTAAATGGGTCAAGTTGGGAATAATTAGTGGGTGGAGAAGGAATGTTTATGGATATTTAGTTTCAAAATAATGTTACTTTTTGGGTATGTTTGAACTTGATTACTGGTTATTTAATTAGACTTTTTTATGCGGATTACGAAAAAATTGTGGTGTCGATCCTGTCTTAACATTTCTATTTGGTTAATTGAATGAAAGCATGGAAAGCGAAAGGAAATGCTCAAAAGAAAACTTATGGGAGAATGGCTACCGATTGACATTGATGTGTATATTTATATTTATATATTCAGGTGTCATGGTTAAAAGATCGGAGGTAATGATCTACTTATTCTGTAATATTAAATGAATATATAGCTCGAATTTAACCTCTTGGTGTTGCTTTCGACTCATAATTATGAAATGCAAGTGCTAAGTTGATATCTGCATTTTGGTGACCAAAGAGCAAATGGAAATTAATTACGGGCTTATATAATCCTCATGGATTGATTAGGCAATGATAATATGATCAAGTTTTAAGGCTGATCATTTCGTAAACTAAAAGAAGGTTGCAATATGATGATTTTTTTTTTTTTTTTTTTTTTTTTATAAATTAGAAAAATCTATAATTGGGAAATTGGAGATTTAAACTCGGGATATTTCTATTAAAAATACCAACTAAAATGTCAGTTAATTACAGAGTTCTAGATCGAAACAATGAACGATACACCTCACGTCATGTAACCAGTGATGTTTTGGGCATACATTGTAGCATATTAGAATATATTTCATATTCTTTTTATTTGATTAATTTTTTTTTTCGTTTTTTGGTTTTAATATTCTTTGGAGGAGGGGGAAAGGCATTCGCCTTTCTAATAAATATAACTGTAGGGTCCGAGTTTGAGCACTACCACTATGAGATGAGTAGACTCAAGCCTAAGTAGCCCGGTACAATGAATTTGTAAAGTATGAGTTCAAGAACTAGGCCCTAATAAGGATTGCAACAACTAAGCATAGTAGTGAATGGGTTGAACGACAAGAACGTAGACTAAAGCATGAAATATGGTTCCTCGGCCCTTCACTTAAGGACTGAAAGTTCTTATTGCTTCTTCAGCGCTTAGTTACAGAGATCACACAAGTGCTACTATATTTTCTACCTCTAAAATCCCGTCCCCCTCTCTGGGAGACTTCTTACATTATATATCCCCCTCTTTGGTTAATCTTGGCCCTCCATTTGCTGGTCATGCAGGTCACCACTTGAGTGCTTGTCCCATCAATCACCTTCCCCTTCTTTCTGTGGGTTGCAGCAACTATGGCAGCACTGTTCATGAGTTACTTCTCCATTAATGTGGCCAAAACGTTAGTTGTGGGCATTTAATGTGGAGGTGACAGTTCCTCCTAGAATCAGTCCTCCACCATGCTTCTATGGCTGACCCATTGTACTTGTCTTTATTTTGGGGACACTCTGAAGGGCCACCTCTGATGGTGCACTGCTCTTCCTTCCCATGGTCTCAGCTAGCCGAGGACAGGATTGTCCTCGGCAGCGCTTCTTGGTAACTGAAGCTTCCTCGATTCATCCTCGAACATTTCTTCCTTCTTTGCATGGGCCTTGGGCCTAGTATGAAGTGGGCTGGGGTTATCAATTCCTGTCCTCACAATAACCATAAAATGAAATCTCAATTTTGCCTTTTTTTTAATGTGTCAATTTTGCCTCTATTCTATTTTTATAGACTAACATGCCTTTGATTAAGTGATAAAGTTCTTAATTTGCCATTGGCTTATTGATGAAATTCCTATTTTGCAATTAAGTAATTTGATTTACCGTATTTACACAAAAACTAGGCATGTTTAATCTCTTTTTTCTTTTTAGAATCTAGGCATGTTTAATCGGGTTACTCGAGGACAAAATAGAAACTTTATTGTGTTAGTTATATTTATCACAAACTTCAGAAAGGGAACTACCATTTTGAAAAAGCTTTAGGGGTTACAATTAAACTTCGTGAAACTGAGGTAATTAGTTCAAATCTCTTCTTCCCCATTCTCTTCCCCATTCTCTTAAGGAGAAACATTATCGAAAAATTGTTTGTTAATTTTATTATTTCAAATAAGTTATGAAAATTTTGAGAGATTTGGCAACTTGTTACTGTTTTTTAGGGAGCATTGTTGCTATCCAATGAGTCCTATCAATAATGTATATTTTGAGTGAAATAAGTCCGCATGGCAATCCACATGAGAATCTACGTGGCATTTAAAATAATATTTTAATATCACGGTAAGCTACCTTTGCTTTTTTCATCCACCACTTAATGGTAAAGATTATTTTGACCCATTATCTGAAGGTCAAATACTAATTAACCTGACACATTTAAAAAGTTAGAGACCATTTTGACACATATGACAAACGTAGCAATCAAAATGGTAACTACCCCAATTAATTATTTAGATATTTAATTTCCCTTAAAGAAAGCTACTCTTTTGTCTTTCATTTTCTAGGCTTACCATTAACATTTTTTTTATTCTTATTCCTAGGCTAGCTAATGCTAATTCCAACTAAGATAGGTAGGAGAATGAGTGGATGAGATGGACATATAAAGTTGAACATTAATTAAAATTAAAATTAAAATAAAAAGTTGAACATAAAAACTTCAAAACATGGTAAAATTTGTATTGTATTTTTATTCTAGAGTTAATAATAAGTTTTAGTAAGAAAAATTGGATTAGTTACAAATGAATTAGAAGTAGTTTTAAATAAGTTTGTGGTTGTTATAAATTATAGGAACACTTCACTAGTTCATTCAAAATTATAGTAAATTTAAAATTTGATTTGAGATTTGAACAAAATTATATTGAATTAGTTTTATCTTTTATTGAAGTTCCACTCTAATTATATTGTCATATAAATTTCAAGTATTTTGAGAAGATGTTTCAAAACAAAGTATTGTTATATATGTGGATCGATACTTACAAAATAGAATAAAAAGGTGGTAGGTATGGGTGAATTGATTTTTTTTTTAATAATTCCGAAATTATAATAAAAGAAATGAGAGATTTAAACTCTGAACATCTTTATTGGTCATTGGAAATATTTGTCATCAACATGCTACTATTTTTGCGAAAGTATTGTTGCTATCCAATGAGTCCAGTAAATAATGTATTGTTCTGAATGAAATGATTATAAATTATATGAGAAGTCTGTTCAAATTTATTGTTGCTATCCAACTACTTCTACATGAAGAGAAGGACGAACCCTTGCCTCTATCTTATAGTGGCTTGTATCCTACCAATTGTGGTATCAGAACTGAATGCAAAGCTAAATGAGAGACATGATAGGGGTTTATGCTTTAATTATAACCCAAAAAAAAAAAAATTAAGAAAGATTCGGTCAATTCATAAATGCAAACATTTTCACAGTGATGGATGTTGGACAGTTGGAGAACTTATTCACTCCATTAGGAGCACTGCATCAACCATGCCTAATGATCCGTCCACTCAATAATATTATACTGTGTGACAATTTATTGAGTCAAATTCTAGCCATCAATTAAGTTTAATAAATAAGATAAAACTTTTAAAAAAAAAAAAAAAGGACAAAGTTTAACTACAAAATCAGTTGTAGCATTAGGTTACAAACTCACTCAATATCTTTTTATTAGATGTGAATTTTGACAAATCGACCATTGGATTACATCTTCTTCTTATCCTCTATGTTTGCAAAATTTCAAGAAAATTAAATATCAATAGCTATGTCATCAATAAATTTTTAAATTGCAGGTTTTTGTAATTTAAAATTATGCATAAAATATAAATTTATAGATTATATAATAAATAATATCTGATTGACACAAAATTTAATATGTGTATTAAGAGCGTAAAGAACATGCAATTCAACAGTTAGATTTTCAAAATATGCAGTTGATGATGCCGAAAAATCACCAGCAAGCCACACGGTCCTCACGTGCTCCTAACAAGAACCTGCACAACACAAAAGCTGAAGACCTTAAGAAGAGTACCGGTGTGGTACCGGCCAAATACCCTTTGATAGTCAAGTTAAAGAAATCTTCTTGTTCACGACTCTAGAATTCCAGAGCTAAGGTGAATTATACGTACCTTGGTTTATGAGGGTATTGGGGCTTTTATAGTAGTAGATGGTTGACCTCTCTTTCTTGGGCTAGAAGTCTTTTCCTTATAGGAATCGTCATGAGCGTATATTGCGAAATCATTTCCTTGTAGGAGACTAACACTAAGCGTGAGATACAAGACATTTCCTTATATACTCATGCGTGGTGATTAAGTCAAGGATACATTGGAGCCATCAGCTTTAGGGTTGTTAGCTTTGCCTACTCCCTCGTCAGGGTCGTCAGCTTCGCCTACTCCCTCGTCGGGGTCGTCAACTTCCCCTATTCCCTCGTCGAGGTCGTCAGCTTCGCCTACTACCACGTTAGGGTCGTCAGCTTTGCC
Source organism: Quercus gilva (assembly GCA_023621385.1). Classification (NCBI taxonomy): domain Eukaryota; kingdom Viridiplantae; phylum Streptophyta; class Magnoliopsida; order Fagales; family Fagaceae; genus Quercus; species Quercus gilva. Next base: position 26,507,390 of record CM042480.1, on the reverse strand, counting down.
TACTCGCTTCAGTTTTATTGGCGTCGGCTACCCATCTTCATTGCCTAAGGTCAACTCGTCGGCTATGCGGTGAGCTTCATGGACTCCCTAACATTGTCACTTACTAATAGATCTCGACGGAGGTTTGCTTACCCTCTTCAGCTTACTGTCTTCAGCTTATTGTCTTCAGCTTACTCTTCTGCATATGGTCTTCAGCTTACTCTTTAGCTTATGGTCTTCAGCTTACTATCTTCAGCTTACTCTTCAGTTTATGGTCTTCAGCTTACTCTTCAGTTTATGTTCTTCAGCTTACTATCTTCAGCTTGTGGTCTCCAGCTTACTCTCTTCAGCTTGTGGTCTCCAGCTTACTCTCTTCAGCTTATGGTCTTCAACTTACTGTCTTCAGCTTACTTTTCAGTTAATGGTCTTCAACTTATGGTCTTCAGCTTACTGTCTTCAGCTTAGAGACCAACGACTTCATCTTACGTGAAGTCTTCAGTATGCATGATAGAGCTGACGGGTCTTTGGAGATCAACAACTTTTATTTTGCCAATTAAAAATTCCCCTTATCAGCAGTAATATTTATTTTATTGAGTGAGTTTGTAGCCTAAGGTTATAACCAATTTTGTAGCTAAACTTTGTTAATAAAAAAAATAAAATAAAAAATAAAAAAACCTTCACCTCTATCTCACCCTCACCGACATTGCTGGTGGCTCCACCAACACCAACAGTATTTGCTACTGATTCATGGATTTGGATTAGAATTCGAGACTAAAATTGCCCCAGTTTCTCAAGTGGCTCGGGCAAGGGCCCACCAAATAAAGGCCAATGGATGATTTTAATATTAGAGAGACGATAAAATATTTCTAAATAAGAAAATGATAAAAGTGGTTGCAACTTGCAAGTTGCAACATTGCACTTGGGTTTCGAGTTTTTTAATTTAAAAAATTAATTAAATATTATAGTTATTTTTAATTTTTAGACTTGTTATTTAACTATTTTTTATTATATGATTTGAAAATATGACACTCATTTAATGACACCAATAAATAGGGGTGTCAATTCGAGTTAGCATGTCGGGTTCGTATCGTGTTGAGGTAGGGGTATTCAACTAAATGGCTTAACCCTAACCCGACCCATTTAATAATCGTGTCATGATCCTTCAACCCTAACCCGACCTGTTAATAAAGTGGGTTGACCTGACCCAACCCATTTGACACGCTTAATAAACGAGCCGTGTTGGGTTGACACGAATGTAACTAACCCATTTCAACCTGCATAATATTAAATATAACATCCATCTAGAAATATATTTTTTTTACATCCCAAAAAGCAGTGCATACACTTCAAGTCTTCAACCCACATTCAAAATAATATAATTCAACAAAAATATAACATTCATCTAGAAATAAGTTTATCTAGAAAACAATGCATACACGTCAACCCAAATTCAAAATAACGAAGTTTCACAAAAATAAAATAACATAGTTCAACAAAAATATAATATTCTTGGAACTTGTCAAATGCTAAGTATCAATATTAAAAGAATTTGACCAAACAGTAGACTAATCCTGACTATGACCACGATTATCATCCATAAATTCTTTGTTGATGTCCAAATTCATAACATCTTTCACAAGCTCATCCAATTTCATTTGTGTAAGTTTTATGCCAAAAAAATATATATATTAGTAGTTCTAGGGTCGGTAAAGTTTCAATTTCCAATTATATCCCTTGTAAATTTTTGTAATTACTCACTTTTCTTTTTAAATTTAAAATATATGTTGGATATAAAAGGTATTTGACAATTCTAAAATAAAATAAATATTTATTTGTTATATGAGTTAAACGAGTTGTGTTAAGTGGGTTATTTCGGGTTGACACAAATAAATTGGCGTGTCAAACATGTCTATTGCGGGTTACGCGGGTTGACCCATTTATGACCCGTTTCTTATCGTGTTGCTTTCGGGTCGACTCGTTTATGACCCAAACTTATTAAGGCCCAACCCTAACCCGAAAAAATCCGTGTTGGGTTCGTGTCGTGTTCGCGGATTGGGTCGAACATTGACACCCCTACCAATAAGTTAGTTTTTTATATAGGTGGAATTTAATATCAAATTCTTTATTCAATGACTTATTAGTTGAATTAACTTAAACTCACATTCTAATTTTAATTATATCAATAAAAGAGAGGAAAAAATTATGAGAGAGAGAGGTAAACGTATAAATCGACTGCGAATATAAGCATCAATGATATAAACGTATAAATCGACTATGAACATTTTACTCATATTTTCTTGCATGAACCAATTACTGATATTATTATTATTATTATTATTATTATTATTAATTTTTTTTTTTGAGAAAGACTGATATCAATTTTATTAGTCTCACTGACAACATACCATCTTATATATGAAGTGTGGAAAATATTGTGTATCTAATCTTATTGACCGACGTATCTTTTTCAGTGTCGTTGAGGACATTTTCTCTAGCATAAACTTCAATTTTCAGTTAGATTGATAATTTGTCAGACAAAGCGGTAGTGTTGGGAATGTTGATGCCGCATGTACTGAAATTTGTATACCGAATGAATCAATAACTGTCTAATCAAAAGTAAATTTTTGAATAAATAAGAAAGAGAAGAGATCTAATTAGATATAGAAACGGTCTACTTTCCAATTACTCCCTTCGAATATTAATTGGAGGCCAGGCGTCATGTTTGAATGATTATGAGTAATGGTCAGATTGTCATCTCATGCAATGTTGACACAGTAGCTTCAATTCAACGTGTTTCTCAACAAAAAATAAAAAATAGCTTCAATTCAACGTCCATCTTGGTTAACATGATTGCATGAAGAACAAATTCATTCCTATAAGTGTCCTAGACTTCTAGTACCATTAAATCTTCCAATCCGTGCGTGATCCTCCTTTAATTTAATTTGTTAATGTTTTTAACATTTTTGGAAATTTTAAAGTTGAGCTATTCAACAATGCCAATAAAATCATAGGTTTAGCTTTAAGATTTCTATTTTCCTCTCCAAATAGATCTAACTTGTTCAATGCTTCAAGTTCAAGATACAAGACATGAGTTAAAAATATTTTTAATAGGGTCTATAAAATATCACAATAAACACTCTATTTGCAACTAATGAAAATTCTTTTTTTTTTTTTTGAATTGAAGAGTAGAAACATCATCTCACAGATTTAAGAAAAATACAAATTTTTGTGTCATTAAAAGATTAAGAATTTGATTCTAGGAAATTATCCAAACTTTATACAATCAAATGTTCTCTTTTGTAATTTTTTTTTTTTTTTTTGGAGAGAATTTTCTTTTTTTTAGAGAATTTCAACTTATGAGATCTGTTCTTGATGATTGCTCTTTATCATCAGACTAAGATACCAATCAGTTTTTGGTATAGGGAGGGAATGAACCCCAAATCTCTTTTGTACATATATTAAAGGGTCAGAGATTGAATGATTATACAAAATCAAGGTTCAACTCAACGGTCAAGAAGCACTATTTAAAATTGAGTCACACCAAATTTCACAGGGGAAGGTTCTAGACTTGGACAATTGTCTCAATTGCACATCCATGCATGGATTACTACATGGCAATGTCTGCCACACCGAATTTTATTGAGTTCCAAAGCATTTGATCAGAAGTTAGCATAGCATAATAAAATAAAAATGAACCCAGCTTAATTAAAATAACACACCTTTCATGAAAAATCGATTAACTTCCTAAATTGAAATGTGACTTTAATAAGGCACGCATACTCTGGTAATGAAATATTACCGTCATCCAAAAATTGGGACTATCTAATCACAACCCAAAAAAAAAAAAAAACTATCTTGCATTTTTGAGTCTGTTTGATTAGAGTAGCAGAAAAGTGGAAAAATAGAAAATTATGGGAGGATAGAAAAGTGAAAAGATAGAAAAGATTTTAATTTACATCATTTTTGTTTAATTGAGAGTGGAAAAGTGAATGGATCGAAAAAGTGAATTTGTATAAATTTACATGTACACCTTTGTTAAAAAATGATGGCCAATTAAAACAAAAAAGTAACAAACAACCAAAAAAAAAAAGAGCAATCACCCAATTTATTATAAAAAAAAAAAATCATGTTCCAAAAAAAAATCATGTCTAGTTAAAAAAAAAAAAAAAAAAAAAAAAAAAAAAAAAAAAAAACAACTATCACACCCATTAGCCCAGAAAAAAAAAATGCAACGTCCTAGAAGAAGAAAAAAAAAAAAAAAAGCCACGTCCAGTCGACCAGAAAAATAAAAGAAAGGAAAAAAAAATAAAAATAAAAGAAAGAGGCAATGTACCTAGCAAAAAAAAAAAAATGGGACATGAGCATTTTTGTCTATTAAGTAGCATCATTTTCTCCCTTTAGTTTTCTCTCCATTTTGGGGAGAAAACTTTTTAGTGGGCCCGAGGAAAAAACACCTGGGCCCCACAATTTATTTTCCTTCCTTCCCATTTAAACAACACACTCAAAAAAAATTTCTTTCCCATTTTCTCTCCAAAGTTTTCCATCCAACATATTTCACCTCCAAACAAACACACCCTTAAGGGTAATTTATGGCAGGCCTTATAAATAAAATAATGCACATTTTTAAAGAAATAACAAAATAAACATTAATTGGTAGTTGTGGGTGTAAGTGAAACGAGCACATTTTTTAGGCCTTGAGCCCTGTCCAATGATGATTAAAGATCCACGTATGCGTGAACTAAAATCTGACACGTGAATAAGAGGTTCAAGGAGAAAATGCAAATTGGTATGCCGACCAAGGATCCCGAGAAGCAAAGACACCTCAGGAATACTTTAAGTAATTGCTTACATTGGAAAGTTTCAGGGAAGACAACAGAGCCGTGCAAGCAACAGAAAAATGAAATATCTAGGAAGGTGACTACCACCTCCACATTTAATGTACTGCACCAACTGAACTGGCCGCAGTTATAAGGAAAAGACACCTGAACAATGTCTTCCCAACTCACAGCCCTCTCTACCACCTCCAGAAGGGTCTTGATGGGACAAGCATCCAAATGATTTTCTTGAATCATACAAGTGGAGAGCTGAGATGCAATGAAGGGGACTATATAAGGAAAGGGTTCCCACAGAAATGGGAGATGCACATCTGACATTAGGAGAAAGGAAGAAAATACAGAATCTCATTGTAAAAGGAACATCATTGATCTTTTAATGAACAACTCCTCCTCGGACTTGCTCGAGGAAGATTTTATACTAAATTCTCTTACACTTATATTAATAATGCTAGCTCAGTTGTTCTTAAGTCTGAATTTACTTGGCATTGCAGTTGGCTCATTAAACCCATTCTCCTACAAATTTATTGTTTTAGGCTTGTTGTGCTAAGTCATATTATTCTAAGTGGGCTTGGGCCACAATTTTTAGTCCCTACAATTGGTGCCGTCTATGGGGAGAGGTGCCTACAGTCTTTGTTAGTCAGGCTTTCCCTCTCATAGCAAGGAGAAGAGATGGAAAGCGCAAGGCAGAATAGAGAGGAGTCCGTGGGGTTGCAACGTGTAGACCACTTTGTCAACTTGGAGAGAAGAAGGGATCGAGAGGCTAACCGAATTCCTAGTGTACGAGTTCAAACAAACTACACGAATCATACCGGCAGAAGTCATTTAAGGCCTGGAAGTCACATCTCTCATGATGAAGAAACGAGGAATCTCAGGCTAGAGATTGATCATTTACGTAAGAAGCTGGGCCGCAGGGAGCATGTTAGGGGGAATAGGACGCCCTCATCCAGCTCAGGGATTGATTTGGAGGAAGGTCGTACCTATAGGCAAAGGTCTAGAACTCCCCCCTACTCTAGTGAATCCTTCTCTGCATCCTCGCACCTAGACAGGGAGGAAAGGCATAAAAGGAGAAGAGTTAAGAGTTCACCTCCTAAAAGTTTGGGAAATGACTATAAAAGCTCAGGGGGGAGAGGCGCCTATAGTCTTTGTTAGTCAGGCTTTCCCTCTCATAGCAAGGAGAAGAGATGGAAAGCGCAAGGCAGAATAGAAAGGAGTCCGTGGGGCTGCAACATGTAGACCACCTTGTCAGCTTGGAGAGAAGAAGGGATCGAGAGGCTAATCGAATTCCTAGTGTACAAGTTCAAACGAACTACACGAATCATACCGGCAGAAGTCATTTAAAGCCTGAAAGTCACATCTCTCATAATAAAGAAACGAGGAATCTCAGGCTAGAGATTGATCATTTACGTAAGAAGCTGGGCCGCAGGGAGCACGTTGGGGGGAATAGGACGCCCTCATCCAGCTCAGGGATTGATTTGGAGGAAGGTCGTACCTATAGGCAAAGGTCTAGAACTCCCCCCTACTCTAGTGAATCCTTCTCTGCATCCTCGCACCTAGACAGGGAGGAAAGGCATAAAAGGAGAAGAGTTAAGAGTTCACCTCCTAAAATTTTGGGAAATGACTATAAAAGCTTAGGGGGGAGAGACGCCTACAGTCTTTGTTAGTCAGGCTTTCCCTCTCATAGCAAGGAGAAGAGATGGAAAGCACAAGGCAGAATAGAGAGGAGTCTGTGGGGTTGCAACGTGTAGACCACTTTGTCAGCTTGGAGAGAAGAAGGGATCGAGAGGCTAACCGAATTCCTAGTGTACGAGTTGAAACGGACTACACGAATCATACCGGCAAAAGTCATTTAAGGCCTGGAAGTCACATCTCTCATGATGAAGAAACGAGTAATCTCAGGCTAGAGATTGATCATTTACGTAAAAAGCTACATCGCAGGGAGCACGTTGGGGGGAATAGGACACCCTCATCTAGTTCAGGGATTGATTTGGAGGAAGATCGTACCTATAGGCAAAGGTCTAAAACCCCCCCTACTCTAGTGAATCCTTCTCCGCATCCTCGCACCTAGACATGGAAGAAAGGCATAAAAAGAGAAGAGTTAAGAGTTCACCTCCTAAAAGTTTGGGAAATGACTATAAAAGCTCAGGGGGGAGAGACGCCTACAGTCTTTGTTAGTCAGGCTTTCCCTCTCATAGCAAGGAGAAGAGATGGAAAGCGCAAGGCAGAATAGAGAGGAGTCCATGGGGTTGCAACGTGAAGACCACTTTGTCAACTTGGAGAGAAGAAGGGATCGAGAGGCTAACCGAATTCCTAGTGTACGAGTTCAAACAAACTACACGAATCATACCGGCAAAAGTCATTTAAGGCCTGGAAGTCACATCTCTCATGATGAAGAAACGAGGAATCTCAGGCTAGAGATTGATCATTTACGTAAGAAGTTGAGCCGCAGGGAGCATGTTGGGGGGAATAGGACGCCCTCATCCAGCTCAGGGATTGATTTGGAGGAAGGTCGTACCTATAGGCAAAGGTCTAGAACTCCCCCCTACTCTAGTGAATCCTTCTCTGCATCCTCGCACCTAGACAGGGAGGAAAGGCATAAAAGGAGAAGAGTTAAGAGTTCACCTCCTAAAAGTTTGGGAAATGACTATAAAAGCTCAGAGGGGAGAGGCGCCTATAGTCTTTGTTAGTCAGGCTTTCCCTCTCATAGCAAGGAGAAGAGATGGAAAGCACAAGGCAGAATAGAAAGGAGTCCGTGGGGCTGCAACGTTTAGACCACTTTGTCAGCTTGGAGAGAAGAAGGGATCGAGAGGCTAACCGAATTCCTAGTGTACGAGTTCAAACGAACTACACGAATCATACCGGCAGAAGTCATTTAAAGCCTGAAAGTCACATCTCTCATGATAAAGAAACGAGGAATCTCAGGCTAGAGATTAATCATTTACGTAAGAAGCTGGGCCGCAGGGAGCACGTTGGGGGGAATAGGACGCCCTCATCCAGCTCAGGGATTGATTTGGAGGAAGGTCGTACCTATAGGCAAAGGTCTAGAACTCCCCCCTACTCTAGTGAATCCTTCTCTGCATCCTCGCACCTAGATAGGGAGGAAAGGCATAAAAGGAGAAGAGTTAAGAGTTCACCTCCTAAAAGTTTGGGAAATGACTATAAAAGCTCAAGGGGGAGAGACGCCTACAGTCTTTGTTAGTCAGGCTTTCCCTCTCATAGCAAGGAGAAGAGATGGAAAGCGCAAGGCAGAATAGAGAGGAGTCCGTGGGGTTGCAACATGTAGACCACTTTGTCAGCTTGGAGAGAAGAAGGGATCGAGAGGCTAACCGAATTCCTAGTGTACGAGTTGAAACGGACTACACGAATCATACCGACAGAAGTCATTTAAGGCCTGGAAGTCACATCTCTCATGATGAAGAAACGAGTAATCTCAGGCTAGAGATTGATCATTTACGTAAAAAGCTACACCGCAGGGAGCACGTTGGGGGGAATAGGACACCCTCATCTAGTTCAGGGATTGATTTGGAGGAAGATCGTACCTATAGGCAAAGGTCTAAAACCCCCCCTACTCTAGTGAATCCTTCTCCGCATCCTCGCACCTAGACATGGAAGAAAGGCATAAAAAGAGAAGAATTAAGAGTTCACCTCCTAAAAGTTTGGGAAATGACTATAAAAGCTCAAGGGGGAGAGACGCCTACAGTCTTTGTTAGTCAGGCGTTCCCTCTCATAGCAAGGAGAAGAGATGGAAAGCGCAAGGCAGAATAGAAAGGAGTCCGTGGGGTTGCAACGTGTAGACCACTTTGTCAGCTTGGAAAGAAGAAGGGATCGAGAGGCTAACCGAATTCCTAGTGTATGAGTTCAAACGAACTACACGAATCATACCGGCAAAAGTCATTTAAGGCCTGAAAGTCACATCTCTCATGATGAAGAAACGAGGAATCTCAGGCTAGAGATTGATCATTTACGTAAGAAGCTGGGCCGCAGGGAGCACGTTGGGGGAAATAGGACGCCCTCATCCAGCTCAGGGATTGATTTGGAGGAAGATCGTACCTATAGGCAAAGGTCTAGAACCTCCCCTACTCCAGTGAATCATTCTCCGCATCCTCGCACCTAGATAGGGAGGAAAGGCATAAAAGAGAAGAGTTAAGAGTTCACCTCCTAAAAGTTTGGGAAATCACTATAAAAGCTCAGGGGGGAGAGGCGCCTACAGTCTTTGTTAATCAGGCTTTCCTTCTCATAGTAAGGAGAAAAGATGGAAAGCGCAAGGCAGAATAGAGAGGAGTCCGTGGGGTTGCAACGTGTAAACCACTTTGTCAGCTTGGAGAGAAGAAGGGATCGAGAGGCTAACCGAATTCCTAGTGTACGAGTTGAAACGGACAACATGAATCATACCGGCAAAAGTCATTTAAGGCCTCGAAGTCACATCTCTCATGATGAAGAAACAAGGAATCTCAGGCTAGAAATTGATCATTTACGTAAGAAGCTGCACCGCAGGGAGTACGTTGGGGGGAATAGGACGCCCTCATCCAGCTCAGGGATTGATTTGGAGGAAGATCGTACCAATAGGCAAAGGTCTAAAACCCCCCTACTCCAGTGAATCCTTCTCCGCATCCTCACACCTAGACATGGAAGAAAGGCATAAAAGGAGAAGAGTTAAGAGTTCACCTCCTAAAAGTTTGGGAAATGACTATAAAGGCTCAGGGGGGAGAGACGCCTACAGTCTTTGTTAGTCAGGCTTTCCCTCTTATAGCAAGGAGAAGAGATGGAAAGCGCAAGGCAGAATAGAAAGGAGTCTGTGGGGTTGCAACGTGTAGACCACTTTGTCAGCTTGGAGAGAAGAAAGGATCGAGAGGCTAACCGAATTCCTAGTGTATAAGTTCAAACGAACTACACGAATCATACCGGCAAAAGTCATTTAAGGCCTAAAAGTCACATCTCTCTTGATGAAGAAACGAGGAATCTCAGGCTAGAGATTGATCATTTACGTAAGAAGCTGGGCCGCAGGGAGCACGTTGGGGGGAATAGGACGCCCTCATCCAGCTCAGGGATTGATTTGGAGGAAGATCGTACTTATAGGCAAAGGTCCAGAACCCCCCCTACTCCAGTGAATCCTTATCCGCATCCTCGCACCTGGACAGCGAGGAACGGCATAAGAGGAGAAGAGTTAAGAGTTCACCTCCTAAAAGTTTGGGAAATGACTATAAAAACTCAATTTTGCACCCATGATTTAATCAAGGAGAATGACTTGAATGACCAATCCATGACCCCAAAAATCATAATTACATTACATGCATCAATTTGTTCTTGCATTACATGCATCATTTTGTCTTTGCATTACATGCATTAATTCATTCATTGCATGTCATAAAAATGATCTTCAGATTCTAACGGTCACAGCAGTGTTTCTGGTTATCAAATCGGACTATCAGATCTAAAGATATCGCATGATCAAGTTTGCATAGTCAGCATGCATTGTATGGGGTGAAGCCGATCACGTGTGATTAATTGAAATTAATTTTGATTGGTTGATGATTAAAATTAATTAAATGAATTTATGTGATTGGTGCAATATTTTTCTTAAAGTAAGATTTGTTGCATGGGATTAAAACAAATAAGCTGATAATATTTAAAGACTGTGGATAATTAGGCTTTTGGGATAATCATATTCAAAATAATTATTTTAAAAGTCATAATTATCACTTTGGAATGAGGTTTATCATGAAAATAACTCTAAAATTCATCCAAATATAGTCTTAGAGTTGGAAAACACTTCAAAAACATGCTAATCAAGTAACAGATTTCAGATTCACGTTCCAAGGCACCTTTAGCATAGTAGAACTCAAAATTCGGACTAAGCTATTTATGGAAAAGTTGTAGAGAATCGAATTTCCCTTCAGCTGTAAAAATTCAGCTTAATCCGAATTTTGAGCAAAGAGATGTGATCAAAATACGAAACTGGTTTTGATTTGAAAAATCAACTTACTCTTATCCAAATCTCTTTTTTTTAGGATTTTCCCCCCATATGTTTTTGCTGACTCCAACCTCTATAAATAGAGGATGCATCTCATAATTCAGCACACCTTTCACCCCCCAGGGAGAGCACACTTTTTCACCCTCTAGAGAGAAAGACCTTTTTTTCTACGCTCTGAGAGGCACGCATTTTGGGCTCCCAAATAGCTCATATTTTCTAACCTTCTCTTTGATTTTTTGTTGAAGCTAGGGTTTTTAAGTTTCAAAGATAATTGAATAAGTTTCTTTGAATCCTAAAACATCCTCTCAAGTAGAAGAGTGCTCATGCAAGAGGTTGTTTTCTAAACGCTTTTGTTTTTATGCTTGTCTATATCATAGTGATGCATGTTTAATTGTTTTAGATATTCATATTTTACCATGTTAATTTAGTTCATGAAAACATGTTCTTGATTTCTTTATCGTTGATATAATCTGTTTCTTGCTTCAACTATTTTTCTGCTGCATCTTTCTTAGATGCAGATTTGCTACATCTTTCCTAGATGTAGATTTGAGTTTTTCAAAATAAAATGGATCTACATCTTTCTTAGATGTAGATTTGAATTTTTCTTCAAATAAAACAGATCTGAATTTTTCTTCAAAATAAAAGGGATCTACATCTTCCTTAGATGCAGAACTAAATTTTTCTCATATCAAAACTGATTTGTATTTTTCTTAAGATACAAATCTAATTTTTTTAATGCATGCAGATTTTTCAAATAAAGAAAGAGATCATGAATTGTTGTTTTGTTGTTTGTTTTGTTTGAGTCATGTAACATGAAATTATTTTGTGAATGGGATCCTCTTCATAACAAATGTGTTTTTTTTTTTCAAAAATAAAAATAGATCTGATTTTTCTGTTATATAAAAAACCATTTTTTATCATCATCAAAATAGATCTGATCTTTTACAAAACTCAAAACCACTTTTTTCTACATCCCACAAAACAAATTTGGTATTTTTACAAACCGAAATCAATTTTCTTAATCACCAAAACAAATCTGAATTTCTTTAAATAAAAGAAGAGATCTCATTCATAAATAAATTTGTGTGGTTTAATTTTTCATTCACATGTTCAACATATCATTCATGACATGCATAACATAGTACACTGGTCACAAGAGTCTAGAAAACCAGACTTTGTCTTGGCAGAATGGACGCCTAACACCTTCCCATTCCGTAACCTAGCCTCTGAATTTAGGATTTTTTGGTTTAGTAGATCTAGTCTTGTCTTTGTTTATTTTTGGGTAGAATGTAACTAGGACAACAAGCCATGTATTTTTGATAGATTGTAACTAGGACCCAAAGCTAACTTTCAAGTTTTCCAAGATATGTAATTTCTTTTATTCAATCAATGAAAGGAACAATTCAGTCATGTATTTTGTAATTAGTATTTTTTTTTTTTTTTTTTGTATAAAGAAAAATAAATGGCAACTCCATACCACTTAACTAAAAAGAGAGATGCTTTAAAAGGTACCCGAATCTCTCTTTTTTGTGGGACACATCTCTCACAATGACGCGATGAGTAAAACTCTACGTCAAATTTCCAAGTCACCTTTTACGCTCAGGATTGATAGGGCTAAACTCCCTCACTGCTTTGCCCAGCCGACTTTCACCATTTATAATGGGAGGACTGATCCTATAGAGCATGTGAGCCATTTCAACTAGAGAATGGCCATTCATTCCAAAAATGAAGCCCTTATGTGCAAAGTATTTCCCTCTAGTCTTGGACCTGTTGCCATGAGATAGTTTGACAAGCTGGAGGAGGGGTCAATAGATTTGTTTGAAGAGCTTACCAGGGCTTTTGGTGCCCAATTTGTAATATGCAACAGAGTCTCTAGGCCTTTGGATTCTCTGCTATCTATGGTAATGAAAGAAGGTGAGACTTTGAAGACCTACTCTGATAGGTACTAGGAGACTTTTAATTAGATAGATGGAGATTTTAAGGATGTGGCAATTAGAACCTTTAAACATAGTTGTCAAATCGTGAATCGTATCGTGAATCGATTTTTGATTTTTCTATATCGTATATCGTATCGAATCGTGTATCGTGTATCATAAGATACACAAACACCTAATAAAATTAAAAAATAATTATAGATATACATATATAAAAGGTATATTCATTATAAATTCAAAATATATTCAACTAATGACCAATTTAATCATTACTTATATAATTAAATTTAACAAAGCTAAATAAATAAATCAAATTAACTTATGTTTATAACATGCACATTCAAATTGATTAAACTCAAAATTAATACATGATATATGAACCAAAATAATAATATATTTTCATCATCTTGGCTAATCAACTTCATTTAAGTGAATGTTATCATCATGTTCAGCATCTTGCAAAATTATTTTTTCATAGACATTTTCTTTATTATTATCAACATTTACTTTTTTTTTTATTCTATTTCATTAGACTTAATTAAGTTTCCCAAATAGTTTTGTGTTAAAAAGTCTAACGACTTGTTTAAATCAAAATAAAACCACAAATTTTAACAAAAAAAAGCCATTTTAAACCCACATGTCTATGTATCATACGATACGTACAATTCACGGATACGATATGATTCATATGATACACACCTATGTATCAGACGATTCATGAGCACTTACAATACGAAACTTTTTGTACACGATACGATATGTATTGTGTATCATATGATACTGACAACTATGCCTTTAAAGTAGGGCTTCCCATGAACCATAACTTGAGAAAGTCACTGACTATGAAGGCTACCCAAATTATGTGCTAGCTCATGGATTGGATCGATGGGCATAAGCAGGTTAAAGAGGATCAACTGCAAGGAAAGGGGAAGGCCAAAATTTCCCCCCTTTGAAAGAAGAGATCCTCGGCCTAATAGGTATGGCCATAATCGACTCAGGAGAGACTTCACCAATCAGCCCACATGCCCTAACACTCAGGTAGTCAGCTCGGTATTTAAGGAGCAGGTACATCAGATCCTTGAAAAGATAAAAAATAAACCTTACTTCAGATGGCCAAATAAAATGGGAGGTGACCCAACCAAGCGCAATCAAAGCCTCTATTGCCAATACCATCAGGATCAGGGGCACACCACCAAGAATTGCAGAACCCTCTGTGACCATTTAGAGCAGTTGGTTAAGGCGGGAAAGTTGAAGTAATTCATGCACCAACCCTCCAGGAAGGGAAGTCAAGTCAAATTGGGATACCAAAGAGAAGCTATCTCAAGGCCACCTTTGGGAACTATTAATGTCATTTTTGCAACCTTGAGTCAAGTTGGAAGTCACTCGTCTAGAGTCATGTCCATAGCAACAAGGTTGAATCTCGAGGATCAAATCCTAGAATCCAAGAGGGTCAAAACAGAGATACAGCGGACCCTAGGTTTCTCAAATGAAGATAAAATTGGGACTTACTAGCCTCATGATGATGCCCTGGTAGTAACCCTCTGCATTGGAGTATGTGACATGATTGGTTGATCAAGGGAGTGAGGCTGAAATTATGTATCCAAATCTATACAAAGGGCTAAATTTGAAGCTTGAGGACCTAAGCAAGTATGACTTTCCCCTGGTGGGATTTGATGGAAGAACGATCACTTCTGGGGGAATGATGAGGTTACCCATGCAAACAGGGGACAAGGTGGTCGAGGTAGAATTCATCGTGATTAATGCTTACTCCCCCTACACACCTATTCTAACAAGGCCTTGGCTTCATGCCATGGGAGTAGTGTCCTCAACTCTGCATATAAAGGTGAAGTATCCTACTGAAGGGCAAGTTGTAGAATTGGTAGGAAATCAAGCAATGGCTAGACAATGCTTTAGTGCCTACTATCAGGCACCAGTCAATAGATGGGTTCCCACTTGGCCAAGAGTAGATCCCATAGCAATTAACAAAGATTGAAGATCAGCCCCAAACCGAAGAGAGGGGTTTGTTGTGCGAAGAGCTAGAGAAGGTAATTATTGGGTCTGACTTTGACATGTATTTTCAAGTTGGGGCTCAATTACCTCTTGAGGAAAAAGAAGAATTGTTAGGATTCTTAAAAGAGAACATAGATGTCTTTGCGTGGAGTGCATATAAGGCGCCCAAGGTATATCCAAATTTTATATGCCATCACCTAAATATGAATCCGGTAGCCGTGCCCAAAAGGCAACCTCCTTAGTGCTCTTCTAAGAAGCACGTCGAGGCAGTAAAAGAAGAGGTAGACATGCTCAAGCGCTGGAGCAATTAAAGGAGTGTTTTATCCTGAGTGATTGGCCAATACAATTTTGGTGAAGAAGAGCCAAGAAAGTGGAAGGTTTGTGTAGACTTCACTGATTTGAATAAAGTTTTCCCTAAAGACCATTTCCCAATCCCTCAGATCGACCAATTGGTAGATGTGATGGTCGGCCATCCTCGAATAAGCTTTTTAGATTCTTTTTAGCGATATCATCAGATACCATTAGCCCTGGCCGACCAAGAAAAAACAGCTTTTTTGATCCCTACTAGGAATTATCATTACCAAGTAATGTCCTTTGTCGTAAAGAATTCAATATCAACCTATCAGAGAATGGTGACAAAAATGTTTAAGTCTCAGCTAGGGCAGAGCATTAAAGCATATATTGATATGGTCATAAAAAGTAAACAAGTCTCGGAGCACTTAAATGACCTAGAAAGTGTGTTCACAGTGCTTAGGAAACACAAGCTACATCTCAATTCATCACAGTGCTCCTTCAGCGTTAGCTTTGGCAAATTTTTAGGATATATGATTACTCATCAGGAAATAGAAGTTAACCCCGATCAAATCAGGGCCATAAATGACTTACATCCGTCTCGGAACCCTAAAGAAGTACAAAAATTGACAGGAATGACTGCCACCTTAAACAGGTTTATTTCTCAGTCGGCTGATTGGTGCAGACCTTTCTTTCAACTCCTCCACTAGTGGAGAAATTTTGAATGGACCCAAGAGTGTAATCATGCTTTTGAAGGGCTAAAGGAGTATTTGTCACACCCTCCTATCCTCTCTAGTCCCGAGAAAGGAGAAATCATGTATGCTTATATAGCAGTTACTAATCATGCAATAAGTCTAGTCTTGGTAAGAACTGTTGCCGGGGCGCAGAGGCCAGTCTTTTATGTTAGTAAGTCTCTGCAGGAGGCTGAAACCCGTTATCTACCCCTCGAGAAAGCAATTTTTGCCATTGTTCATGCCACAAGGAAGCTCCCCCATTATTTCCAGGCACATATTGTCATAATCCTTACGTAACTTCCCCTACAAGCTTTGCTTTGAAAATCTAATTACACAGGGAGAATAGCTAAATGAGGGATAATATTGGGAGCATTTGACATCAAATATTTACCCCATACGGCCATAAAGGGGCAAGTATTGGTAGATTTGGTTTCAGAATTCACTAAGAGCACCGAGGAGACTTAGACTAAGGAGAGCAGAGTATTAGGAGTATGGGTCTCGGTAGTCTCCACCCCCCATCCCCTGACTTGGAAGCTTTATGCAGATGAGGCAACTAATCAGAAAGGATTTGGTGTTAAGATTGTCCTGGTATCTCCTGAGAAGGTAACCGTTGAGAAATCTCTGAGGTTGGGCTTCCCCGACCATAAACAACGAATATGAAGCCTTGCTGGTTAGAATGATTATGGTGAAGAAGTTGGGAGGTGAGGCTGTAGAAATCTTTTTAGACTCAAGATTAGTAGTTGGACAAATCAATGGTGATTTTGAAGCCAGAGACCAATAGATGCAAGGGTACCTTAGCAAGATTAGACAATTGCAATCTGGTTTTGAAGCTTTCTCTATAAAGTAATTCCCAAGAAGCAAAAATACTCATGTTGACTCGTTGGCCACTTTGGCCACCTTTTCAAGGGAGGGCCTCCCTCGGGTCATAGTTGTTGAAGATTTATTGACTCTCAGCTCTCAAGATCAAGCCATGATTAGAGTACATAACGTGCAAGTTGGTACGAGCTGGATGGACCCATTGGTCTTATTTCTGAAGGATGGAATATTGCCCGAGGATAGGGGCAAGTCCGAGAAGACTCGAAGAAAGGCATCATGATATTGGCTTTTCGAGGAGCAGAAGCTATACAAGTACTCATTTTCTGGGCCATATTTGCTCTGTGTCCATCCCGAGGCGATGGAACCACTATTGGAAGAGCTTCATAAAGGAATCTATGGTAGTTATATAAGAGGAAGACCCCTGTCACACAAAGCCCTCACTCAGGGATATTGGTGGTCGGGTATACAAAAAACTACCCAAGATTACGTCAGAAAATGTGACCAATGTCAGAGGTACGCCCCAAGCATTCATCAATAAGGAGGCACCTTGAATCTCCTTTCTAGTCCTTGGCCGTTTGCGTAGTGGGGCTTAGATATAGTTGGGCCATTTCCGAGGGCATCAGGAAACCGAAGATGGCTTCTCATCAAAACGATTACTTTACGAAATGGGTTAAAGATGAACCCCACTCTAACATTAGGGACTTGGATGCAAAGAGGTTCATTTGAAAGAATATTATCACCAGATTCGGAGTCCTTCATATGCTAATTTCGGACAACAAACTTCAGTTCAACAGTAAATCTTTCAGAAGGTATTACTGCGAGTTAGGCATTAGGAACAGGTACTCTACCCCAGCCTATCCACAAGGGAATGGATAGGCCGAAGCCTTCAATAAAGTCATAGTTAATGGGCTAAAGAAAATGCTGGATGAGGCAAAAGGGAGGTGGGTAGATGAGCTTCCACATGTATTATGGACGTATCGCACCACACCCTGAAGATAGACTAGAGAAACTCCATTCTCAATAACGTATAGCTTCAAGGCAGTCATCCCCCTTGAGACTAGATTCTCGACGTTGAAGACAAGCCAATTTGATGCTGAAGAAAATGACCGGCTACTCTTGGCAAGCCTGGACTTAGTTGATGAAAGAAGAGAGGTAACTATGGTCTAATTGGCACATTATCAACAAAAGCTTAAGCAAGGATACGAAAAGGGAATCGAGATAAGACCATTGGCTCTTAGTGATATAGTCTTTAGAAAGGTAGTGGGTACTGCAAAAAATCCATCATCAGGAAAATTGGGGCCTAATTGGGAAGGATCCTATCGTGTCACTTCAGTAGCTGGGATAGGGGCTTACTACTTAGAAGATTTAGATGAAAATGTTGTGCCACATCTGTGAAATGTAAATAATCTTCGAAGATATTATTACTAACGAAAGGCTCTACAGCCATCTTTTGATCTTTCTGTAATTATTAAGTTTCATCCCCTAGCCGACATCCATGTAAATTAATGCTCATTATTTGGTTAAGTGTTAAACAGAACCTCGGCCATGTTCGGTTCTTTGGACCACGTGCCTTAGGTAAATTAATACTTGTAATTTGGTTAAGTGTTAAATAGAATCTTGGCCATGTTCGGTTCCTCGGACCACATGTCTTGGGTAAATTAATACTTGTTATTTGATATTATTAACAAAATCTCAGCCACGTTCAATTCCTCCGACCACATACCTTGGGTAAATTAATATTTTTTATTTGATATAATTAAACAGAACCTCGGCCATGTTCAACTCTTTGGACTACATGTCTTAGGTAAATTAATGCTTGTTATTTGGTTAAATGTTAAATAGAACCTCAGCCATGTTAGGTTCCTCGGACCACATTCCTTGGGTAAACTAATACTTGTTACTTGATTAAGCGTTAAATAGAAACTCGGCCATGTTTAGCCCCTCGAGTCATGTACCTTGGGTGAATCAATACTTCTTGAATGACTTAGTACAAGCTAAAACATCAGCCATGCTTGGTTCATTGGATTGAGTACTTGGGATAAAAGGACTCCTTTTGAGTTAAGTGAGCATTGTTCTTATTGTGTGATGTAATTAAGTGTTTGGTATACCCTCGGCCTTTGGAGGCTCCTTATGCCAAAAAAGGGACCTAGAGCAACCTTTATAAGGACAAGTTAAAGGTTCCCACCTTGGCTAAGTTAAAAATAAAAATAAAAAAAATAAAAAACAAAACAAAATGTAAAGGTGCACAAATACTTCTATAACTGAAAGCATACAATCAAACCGAAATTGAACTTTTATTAATATCAGAAAATTACAATGTACATAAAAGGGGGAAAAACAAGCTACTATCCTACACTACTCTTGCCTAGAGCAAAAAAGAAAAAAGAAAGAAACAAGGATGAAGAAAGGGAAACATCCCCCCTTAAGAAACAATCTATGGGTTTGGGTCATCTTGTTCCTTTTCTCCCTCTTTGGTAGGCTTGGAAGTTGAAATGGTTGGCTGAGCTGTGACTGGTGGTGTTGTGGCAGTTGACTGGTCAGCAGGCAAAGACAAAGAAGTGGTTACTCCCTTAGTGGTGTTATTGGTAACTACCCTAAAGGTTAGGGGGTTAAAGACCTTTTCGGGGTTCCTCAACTCCGAGGTTGCATCCACCCCGACAAAGTTCAAGGCTTCTGTCTAGACTTGGAGACAATAAGCGCGGCAAACCTCAGCCACCTGGGCCTTCAGGGTCTCTTTTGTCTCCTTCACGCCCACATCATACCCAACTTGCTCCGCTTTTGCAATGGCTTCTTCCTTACCCTCCAATTCCATTTGTTGGGCCTCAATTTTCTCACAAGCAATGGCCAATTGCTCTTCGGCCTGCTTCTCAGCCCCGGCCAAAACAACCTCAGCACTCTTTCTTTCCCTATCAGCCTAAATCATTTTAAGGAAGAGGTCCTTGTTTTTCTTTTCAAAAATAGCAAAGTTCTTCATAGCTGAGACCCGATATGCCTCATCATTTTTCAACTTAAAGTGGGCGTGATCTACCCAGTCTTCAGCCATGGGAGCTGTCTGAACCGCCTGAGTAAACAAAATAACGTAAGATTTTTTTTTTTTTTTTTTAATTTTAGGTAAGGTCAAAAGAAAAGGTAACGTTGAACTCTTACCATGGTGAGGTCTCTCTTTAGGGCCAGGAAGACCTCATGCTTCTTCAATCTCCTCAAGTCTGCCATATCTTGAGGGAGGAGCAGAGGCTGTTCTAGGGAGTTAGCCACATAGCCAGCCTTCCCCTATTAGAAGTCTCTGATCGAGGAGTTTACAGGCAGAAGGGCTCCACCTAACTCCAACAGTGGGTTCCATGTTGGAACCTTAGGATGTTGGTCTAGCACCATCTCGGCACTAGAGCCTTCGACGAAGCTCCTCCTCTACTGGCCTTTTGTAGCTTTTGCCCCTTTGGAAGGCTCTTGGTCCTTGGTGGGCTGGATCTCTCCTTCCTCGGATGTCTCCTTCCCCGCTTTCTTGTCCTTTTTTTCTTTTCTTTTCTAAGGGCTCGATAGGAGAAACCCGGGAAGGAAAAGGGGTGGGTGGACGGGAATTAATGGCCACCTCGAGCATAGTCCCCCCTACATGGGACTCCAGCAAAGCCAGTAAGCTTATGTTTTTCCTTTGCAGCACCATAGCTTCAAGAATGTCAGCTGTTTCTTGATCACTGCTTACGTGGACAATAGACTGACATCTCGAACTGGCACTCGAGGATTCCGCAAACTCGAGCTGGTCAAACACACTGAAGTCCTCCTCTAAATCTACAACCTCAGGCTCTCGGATAGTTTCTTCTTGCTCTTCATCTGACAGAATGACCTCTTCATTGGCTTGTAAAATCTCAACTATCTGATGATCAGTCAGCTCAACATTTTGAGTTCCTTTCAAAAGAGGACTAGCGAGAAACCCAGGTACAACAACGTTAATTAGAAGCACCCAAGGATCCTTGGCCTTGATCACGTGCTTAAGAGATTGAAAGCTAGAGGAGATTGGCTTGTACCCAAAGATAACGTGGGTGGCGTGCAGTTATCCGTCCTTATGGAGAAAGTGATGGATATATACATGTTTGTATCGCATACAAAACATACGCAGCGAAAAATTAACAGATCTACTTCATTCGCAATTGATAACATGTATTATGTAAATTTTAGAATATAAAAACAAGAGAGTATACCTTGGTATGGTGAATTTCAAAACAAAGATTAGAAGTTCTTGGAAACACTTTTAATCTTCACTCCAATTCCACTAACGCCCAGAAAGTGTGGTCTTTCAATCAGTTATATGACTTTGTTCCAGAGAAAATGAGAGAGTGTCCAACACTCACATACATACCATTTTTTTTTTTTTTTTTGCACTTTTAAAATTATGTATGTTTCTCTCCTTATAACTGATTATCTGATTGGGCTGGCCTTTTGGGACTTTTTAATTGGGTTTTAGTTTGTGGCTTGGAGTGGGACCAAAAGGGAACAATTAAAATATTAGCTCCAATGGGTTTTAGGCTTTTCTGTCAACTTTTGACAAGTTCAAAATTACCATTAATTATATTTGATACCACTATATAAATATAATTGCACTCTAAGCCTTATTAATGAATTATATCCCAAGACTTTATTGTACATGCAACCCCTTCATAAAATATTCGTAGTAATACAAAGTCATTAATGAAGATTGTCACTTTGTAGATTACTACATTTTAATCATTGAGTACCTGGTTTAATCCTTTTAAGTTATTCATTATATATTTATGAAATCTAATTTCATAAATATATACTTTAGTAATTTCTTACCTAAGTAGTTAGGCCTAACTCTCTGAATAACTGAATCCATTAAACTTATCTCAAATGAATATTTTATATTTTCGTTAAGAGACTATGAATTTCATCTTAAGAATATATGTTCCATCAACACTAAATGTGGCTGCCCAATATACTGAGGTTTTGACCGTTACTTTAGATCCCACTCCTGATATACCAAAGTAACCTACACTTCATGTTCAGGTCCATTATTCTCTTAGGATTAAGAGTTCATGTAAATATAAGTCATGAGATTTATTGTTCAATTGACAGTCGTTTGGAGAATAATAAATCTCACAGTGGTCCAGTTCAATATGTCTTAACTCTTAAAACATATCAACATATCAGTTAGAAGTCTCCACTTTCATGTCAAGACAAATCATCTTAGTTGATATGTTATAGTTTTCGCAGATGAAATGCCCAATTTCATCACCGACTACGAACTAAAATTCTGAATTTATAAAGAACTTGTGACTTATATCTTCTGTGACTAAATCACATAAATCACATAATATACATCTCATGGACTAAATGATAATATCTGAATATTCATGTTACCATTATTTTAGATAATAATAAAACAACTTTATTAATCACAATATTAAGTCATACATAATATCATACATAATGTCATACTTAATATCATACATAACATCATATAATAGGATTTAAGGGCACTAATCCTAACAGAAAGATCTCGGATCGTAGAATCCTGTTGAGATCCTCGTGATTCACTAAGTTAAATTTGGGAGCTGTGAACTGCTTATCAGCAACAACAACAAAAAATATGGTAAGAGAGCTAGAATCCGTAGGCAACAAGAGAAGTGCATGTTCTTACAATAGAGAAAGGGAAAAGAAGAGCTTGTGTGTTTTAAAAAAATGGATAGGGAAAAGAAGAGCTTGTGTGTTTTAAAAAAATGGATAAGAAATAGAGCTCTACTATCTAATGGGAGAGACAGTTCACTCAAACCTATGAACATCCCAATTGGCTGCCCATCTCGTGTTGGACAATGTAAACCATCATTTCATTCATCCGAGACGATCAAAAAGTCTTGGTCCAAACCCTTGTTGGATTCAGGAAGGCAGGAAATTAGCCTGACCGATGGAACCCTAGTTTTAAAATAGTACCCCATGTCTTTGATGTTTTGACAGTTGTACACTTAATTGACATCATGATGGGTAAGGTTAACTCCCATCTTACAGTTTAAAGCATCTACGCTACCTAGTATCCTAAGTAAGTTACGCGAACACTGGGTCGGGCAAAGTCTATAGGAAATTAAAAAGTCCCTTGTCACTTTACCCATGGGAATTTGCATCCCGCCGTTTATAAAGGCGATCATGGGAATTACCATAGCACCTTCCAACCTCATGGCATGTGTTAGAAAAATACATATTTATATCGCATACAAAACATACGCAGCGAAAAATTAACGGATCTACTTTATTCGCAATTGATAACATGTACCATGTAAATTTCAAAATATAAGAACAAGAGAGTGTACCTTGGCGCGGTGAAATTCAAAACCAAAGATTAGAAGTACTTGTGAACACTTTTAATCTTCACTCCAATTCCACTTGTGCTCAAGAAGTGTGGTCTCTCAATCAATTTATATGTGTGTGTTCAAGGGAGAATAAGAGAGTATCCAACACTCACATACAAACCATTTAATTCTCATTTACAAAATTCTGTATGTTTCTCTCCTTATAACTAATTATCTAATTGGGTTAGCATTTTGGATCATTCGAATTAGACTTTAGTATATGGCTTGGAATGGGATCAAAAGAGAACAAATAAGACACTAACTCCAACAGGCCTTGGACTTTTCTGTCAACTCTTGACAAGTCCAAAGTTATTATTGATTATATTTAATACCACTATATAAATATAATTGCACTCTAGGCCTTATTAATAAATTATATCCCAAGACTTTGTTGTACATATAACCCCTTCATAAAATATTCGTAGTAATACAAAGTTATGAATGTAGACTACCACTTTGAAGATTACTACATCTTAATACTTGAGTACCCGGTTTAATCCTTTAAGTTATTCATTATATATTTATAAAATCTAATTTCATAAATATATACTTTAGTAACTCCTTACTAAAGTGGTTAGGCTTAATACTTTGAATAACCAAACCTATTAAACTTATCTCAAGGGAATATTTTATATCTCCAAGAAATATTTTATATCTCCGTTAAGATATAATGAATTCCATCTTGAAAATATATGTTCTATCAACGCTAAATGTGGCTGCCCACCATACTAAGGCTTTGATCGTGACTCTAGATCTCACTCCTGATATATCAAAGCAACTTACACTTCATGATCAGGTCCATTATTCTCTTAGGATTAAAAGTTGATGTAAATAAAAGTCGTGAAATTTATTATTCATTAATAGTCGTTAGGAGAATAATAAATCTCACAGCGGTCCAGTTCAATATGTCTTAACTCTTAAAACATATCAACATACCAATTAGAAGTCTCCACTTCCTTGATCATGACAAATCATTTTAGTTGATACGTTATAGTCTTTGCAGATGAAATGTCCAATTTCATCACCAACTACGAACTAAAATTCTGAATTTACAAAGAACTTGTGATTTATATCTTTTGTAACTAAATCACATAAATCATATACTATACATCTCATAGGCTATATGATAATGTCCAAATATTCATGTTACCATTATTTTAGATAATAATAAAACAACTTTTTAATTACAACATAATGTCATACATAGCATCATACATAATGTCATACAATAGGATTTAAAGGCACTAATCCTAATCACTTAGTGCACTTAATTGGTTAGGTATGAATCATGCATAGAGTGCTATCAAAATCTCAAAACAAAGATGAGCTGCACTTCACAAAATTATTTAACCAATGTGGCATTATGACATCAAATAGGTTGCAATAGCATTAGAGAGTATAGACTAGTCTCTAGGGGGATAGATCAGTAGCAACTTTAGAATGTTTTTTCAGGGTGGTCATTAAAAACACTTAATTTTAAAAAATTTATTAATAATAAAACTTGAATATATTAACATCACAAAATAAAAACATATTCAAATACATAAAGTTTTAAAATTTCCTTTCACAAGTTTTCATATTTTAAAATTATTGTGTGATATGATAGTTTCACTATTAATATTATCAGTTACATATTTTTCAATATACACAACCAAGCAATTATTAAGCTACTAATCTCCTATTCAATTACTAACATATTGCCTAAACAAGTACAAATATAAACAAAATACATTATCTTTTTGAAAAAATATTTCACATAAATCCAACAAATTCAACTAAAGACTAAAGCAAATTCTAACAGACTAGCTATTTGAAAAGTGTGCATTTTTATATATAAAAAAAATAGCAATTTTAAAATATGCTAGTTGAAACAAAATTTAAAAAAGTACAATTAAACGTTTGATTTGAAATTTTAAGCTAATATGTTTGTTTGAGCAATTTTTGAGAAGTGTTATGTCCACAACATTTTTGCAACACTTTCACAAAAAAAACCTAGTTTGTAATTTTTTACTGTTCTAATTTGAACTTACTATTGAAATTATTCTATTCATCAATAACAACCTGTTATTTAGGATTTGTTACAAAAATATTGCGAAAATGTTGTGAACATAGCATTTCTTGCAATTTTTTTTTTCAACATTCAACAAACAAAATTTTTGGAGAGGTTGAATTTTATTTTTAATGGGATCAATTGTTATTAAGGGCATTCAAGTGTTTTTTTTAGGGTGGTCAAGCTTTTTTTCCTAGAGTGATCAAAAGACCCATATTAATTTAAAACTCAAAATTTTTTAAGTTATATTAAAAAAAAAAAAATTCAGGGTGGTCCTGTGACCACCCTGATTAAGGCTTCGTGTCGCTAGTGGGATAGATAACATAAAACATAATCTTAACAGAAATGAAAAAGAAAAGTGAAAATGATGTTTAATTGACATAATATAGGATAATAAATTCCATCAATTTATTTCAGCATCACATTAACATGAATACAAAGCCGCAAGAAATTTAGACTAAATTACAACTTGTATACATGCCTGTGGGGCTCTTTAAGAATTATCGCATTTTTTATTCAGCCGAAGATAAAATAAGATTTGCTGAAATTTGATTTTAATTAGATCATCCTAACATGACAGCTCCTTTTGATATTTATTAACCCATTAAATAACTTGGTTCCACCAATCATCACTTTAACAAGATATATTCCATAAAATGCAGCCCTAAATTAATGAGTTTTTGCATTACCTATACATAATAATTCTGGACCTCCCAGTAGTTAATTGGATTA
Organism: Quercus gilva; assembly: GCA_023621385.1. Classification (NCBI taxonomy): domain Eukaryota; kingdom Viridiplantae; phylum Streptophyta; class Magnoliopsida; order Fagales; family Fagaceae; genus Quercus; species Quercus gilva. The sequence goes on along the minus strand of CM042480.1, from coordinate 26,481,688 downwards.
TACATAAAACTAGTCGCTAACCCGTGTGATGTACGGGAAAGTTTTTAGTAACTATAAGATTTCAACAAATCAAATGCTTTAAAATTTGAAAATCTTAAAGAACTTACATTAGCACTCATCAATTTGTTTACAAAACCAATGCTAAATAGATCTACAAATTGCATTCTCATATTCTCTGTCCTTTGCAAGGTGACATGATTCTTTTCATTACGGTTTGCATCCTTCTATCCTTCAAAAGCTTTAAGAAGTGTCATGTGATCAAGTGCATGTTTCTCCCCAAATGATCTCTTAGGCAACCCTTTATGTTGACCATAGACTAACCCAATTTCCTAAATCAAAATCAATCCACCACAATATCAAAACCTAAGTCATATTTAAAATCCAAATTAAAAAAAAATAAAAATAAAAACCATACTAGTGGATGTATATAGAGGTTTGTATATAGAAATGGACCCAAATTAGGGTTTCAACCACTATAAAACCAATTCTAATTCAAAACAAAATCTAACACAATTACATACAATGCATTTAGTGAGTCATTGTGGTGTAATGCATGGACTTGTTTGATAAAATATGTCAAAGTATCTGTGTGGAATAATGTTACTATATTATTTTCTTGGACACCTGCCATGCTTGGTTAGTTAACAGTCAATAGTATTTTTGTTTTAATGTAGGATGAGAGCACAGGTGGTGTTTCAGTGTAAACCATAAACCATAAAGTTGAGTCAAAATAATGTGAGAGTATAACTATCAAATTCTAAATAAAAAAATAAAAATGCAATAGGGAGTGAGATTTTTTTTCAAACAAAACCCACAAACCCAATAGGCAAACACAAATTGAATATACCAATATGAATATGTATGTAGAGCTTACATAGGTCAATCCCACATACATATAAAAGATGTGATTGAATATACCAATATGAATATGTATGTAGAGCTTACATAGGTCAATCTCACATACATGTAAAAGATGTGTTCAATACATCTATTCCATAAGAAAATTTTAGATAGAACCTAACATTATTTGGTGATATCCATAGCATTAAAGTGCTATTACATAGCTTTGCCATTTACGCTACACACATTCAGATAAAAATAATTTATGTAGTGAAGTCATAGGTTGCAGCATCATTTTCAGCCGTTTAAAATGATTGCTTAAATAAAAGCACAACAATTAAAAAGAAAACCACAATTCCAAAGAACTAATCAGTAAAAATCATTACTCTTAACCAAAATTCTAAACGCTTATAGTTCTCTATTAACAAAAGTATAACTCACAGTTCTAGTTGTGAGTTGCAATACAAATTCTCACCAATAGTACTTGCTGTAATTCATAGATAATCCAAAAAAATCGACTTATAGCAACTAATAACCTTAAATACTAAACTTAACAGCATAATAACATATAAAGAGAGCAATAAAAAACTCCAAACTTTTTCAACCAATCCAAACATATTCTAATTTTTACCAATCCATAATAGAGGACATTCACTAAACAGATGTAAATTTTTTACCAAGCCTTTAATCTACACTGATTCTGATTTCATTGAGACATTTTGTCAAACGCTTAGGGTTGGCCTATTTTCAAAAAGGATACCAATTCTTATATCATTCTTTCAACCATTATAGCAACAAAAACATGAGAGAGAGAGAGAGAGAGAGAGAGAGAGAGAGAGAGAGCAAGAAATCTGGTGAATTTGTCAAACAAAATTGGATTTTGAATAACATAGCTCTTCAAATTGTTCATCCTACTATAGTTCCATAAAGTGTTGAATACATACTTCAAGAGTAATGTCTAGTATCTACAAATTTCCTCTACATATAAATTTTGAGTTTCCATTTTAAAGAAATACATTCAAATGTTTTCTTATTTCAGTTGACAACCCATGTACATAGTTACTCTTGTAGGCCTTTTGTCAAACATCTAACAAATATGGCTAAGAAATAGAACTTAGTTGATATATAGGTGCTGAAACAGAGGAACTTAAAAAAAATTTATAGTAATGTAATCTAGAAATTAAAAACTTTTTGACAGAAAATTGATATGCTACAAATTTCAGGCTTTAGCCAGAAAATACAATTTGTATTCAATACATACAAAAAAAATAATTGGGCATGAGGATAACCTTATTGCAAGTCTATTACCCCACTCAGCAAATCTATCTCAAAGAGCTCCTTGACGATCATCGCAATCTTCTTCGACACAAATTTCCATCTTAAATCACCAGAACCTAAACCAAAAAAAAAAAAAAAAAAAAAAAAAAAAAACCCAATTTTGCTTCAAAACTGAGATGGAAAAATAAATAACACAAATTTCCACCTTAAATTGCTAGAACCTAAAGCACAAAAAAAAAAAAAAAAAAAAAAAAAAAAAAAAAAAAAAAAAATTTTCAATGCTGGCAAACCAAAGGTCAACCATTCAGCAAGAGCAACCCAAAACACCAAAGTAGATCACCCACAACCACAAACAAAATTCCATGAACAATTGAAGTGGAGAAAGAACAGTATATTGGAAGTAATAACTGGGCAGGTAGGTTTTCAATTGAAGAGCAAATCAGAATTCTTACCTCGGCTTTGGACTTCCTCTACAGAGCAGGCTGGCTTCAGTTGCAATTGACAGCCAAAACCCAACACATCCGAGGGTTAGGAAGTGAAATCCCTAAAATGAAAGAAAAACCTAATTAAAGACGAAATCCCTAAATTGACAGCAAAACCTAATTAAAGACAATAGATTAATTGAGAAATACCGAGAGAGGAGAGTCTGATACGGAGAAGGGCTTTGGCTGAACTATATCTGCGATTGGAGTGAATCACTTCAGAGGAGAAGGGGAATGGGATCAGGTTTTATTGAAGCTAATATGGGGTTTTGGATGATGGAGAAGGGGTTTGGGCATGGGATGTGTTTTGGACGATGGAGAACGTTTCACCGTGGGGTGTGTTTTGAACTGGGAAGGATCAGGGGAACGGGAGAAATAGAAGACTTTTTTGAGAAGGAGAGTATATATTCTCATAGACGGAGAATATATATTTAATAAAAAGAAAAAAAAAATCAGATTTAAAAATTAAAAAAAAAATTGCTGACGTGGAAAATTGTGGAGCTAGCAAAAGCTTCGGTTTTATATATATATATATATATAGATACATGTGTGTGGAATATAACTTGCGAAATCCAGTAACAATCTCACAAGTACATAAATGCTTTAAATAAAAAGAAGCTACTAAAGCAATAATAGATTCACTAAAATCAGCAAATACTTCACTCAAAGAAACTAAAAATTCCACAATCCAACCAATCTATGAGTTTTTTGGTCTATCTCAAAGAGTTGATCAAGGTATCTATACAACACGAGTGCGGGTAATGAGATCTATCTGGGTCATCGTGGTACCAAGTGACCAAGAGCTAGCTTATCGTGCCTAAGAAACTACTTACATTACATTACATGTACAAGTAAAGATCAAAACAATAACCGCAAGGTCCAATAGAAAAAAATTTACAAATCCCAATCATATTGCAATGTAAACCCAAAACAGTAGATTCAATCACAAAAATATGCAATTCATGTATATAAGAAATTTTCACAAAGGATTCACAGCGTGCGTTTCGTACAAATGACAATTTGTATACAAGGGAACAAAACATCACAACTAAGAGAAATTATTAAGTCCATCAAGAGGATTGCTAAAGTGATCATTTTAATCAATGAAATGATGCTACCTATGCAAATTTGTGAGTCAACTTCCTAATCAGCCAAAAAAAAAAAAAAAAAAAAAAAACTAGGTGATATCAAATTGCATAAATAACAACATTTTATTGGTTAAGACTTGAGAGGACTAAAGAGAACCACTTCAGTAGTCCTTTGGTGGACTTAATAATTTCTCGTAAAAAGAAGTCACCTCTAACCCTTATCTAGTCCAACCTAACGCTCTATTTGTTTCGCTGGAAAACTTTTTGTAAAGATAGTTTTCCACATTTTTCAGTATTTGGTAGCATAAAAAAAACTGGTCAATGGAAAACTATCTTTAGTCAATGGAAAACCCTAATAAAAATTAAGGCATATTTTCTATAGTTTGTTTTCCAAAATTTTTTTTTGGAAAACAACCTCTCTCATGCGTTGTATCTCTTATAAATATTATCTTTGTCTGTAGCCATGGGAAACATAATTTTTTGGCGCATTCTCTCTCTCACTTTTTCTCTCTTCACACCCTCACTATCACTAACTCTGGTCTCTCCTCTTCCCATAGATCTCTCTCTCTCTCTCTGTCTCTCTCTCTCTCTCTCTCTCTTCTCTTTTTTCTCTGTGTTTCTCTTCCCCTCTTTAACACAATTCTCTAATTAGATTTTTTTTTTCCTTCACTAATCGGTCAATAACTCTGACTTGCAAATGAGAACAAATTTGCAGCGGTAATTATTTCATTCCTCTCTACCAAAATCCTAATTCTTTGCTTTAAATTTCAAGCTTGATTTTCTTTTTCCTCTAAGAAATTTTTGGTTTGATGGATTCCAAGCAGAAGTTGCTTCTTTTTCGCAAATAAAGTGCAAAAAAATAAAAAAAATAAAAAAAAGAAGAAGAAGAAGAAGAAAGAATGAATGAAGTAAAAGATGAAAATTTTAAACATAGTACCTATATTGCTCTAAGTTGCTTTTATATGGGACAATCTTTATCATGGACTAATAATATTGTTATATAACGAATGATAATTGTTTAGGGGAATTGCATTTGTTGGCAGATACTTTATGCAGATACTATGCAGTGATGATATATTATGCAGATACATTATGTAAATACATAATTTAGAGTAATATTGAAGACTTATGGTTGACCATAATAAACAATTAGTATACCAACAAAAAGAGTAGACAATTAAAAGTTATTGTTATTTATACTTGTAAAGTTGTGATTTACAACTATTTGGTGTTAGTTTTAATTCCATGTCAAATTTGATTGCAATTATGTTCAATCTTATGCACCCTGTATTATATATGAGATTTTATTGTAAGGGTTGTGTGTGAGAGAGAGTGTGAAGACTCAAGGCAAATTGAAGATTAAAGGAGTTTTCGCGGGTAGCTCGCGAGAAGCCTTCTCGCGAAGTGAAGCATGTGCTCAGCACATGACTAGAATGCGAAGAGTCATGACAGATGGTGACAACTAGTGTTCGCGAGTGTCTCGTGGGTAAGGCCTTCTCGCGAGATACCCGTGAAACATTCTGTTTTGCTATTTTGTCATAGTTAATACACCTTATCTCTATCTAAACTATATATGCCCACATTACCCACATATTAAGAGGAGTGCTTTTCAAAGAGAAAACCCTAGTCATTACCCTTGAGAGTGAGAGATTGTCATATCCACAATCCTCTACACAATCCATTGTGATTTTCCTCAACTCCTACCTCTCTATATCTAAATTCTTGAGAGGTTGATAGCCCAAACACTTATCACACCCATCCTGAGTGTAAAGTGAGGTTTTGGTGTTGCTGGGAAGTATTGGAAGAAGTCATTTGTTTGGTGGATGCAATCGAGCTGAATTGCATGATCTGGAGAGCTAGAGAAAACAAGGCTTTGTCAAATCAATTGGTAGCAGGAGCTTGGGGTCTCAAGTACAAGGGGTAGACTAGGCTTGGAGGGTCTTTTGTTATTCGTGTACTCTAACTTATTCTCTAGTGGATCGATTTACCGTTTGGAGGGCGGCAGAGAGGTTTTTCGCTAAGTTCTTCGGTTTCCTCTTCGATAATACATCAGCCTGTTATCTTGTGTTTGCATTTTTCTTCCTTACTCTTTTAACTTTCATTTTACTGCTGTGATTTGATGATTATGGCTTAAATTAGTTATATTGTGTGTACGCTTACATTTACTCTATTCCATACTTAGTTTAAGTTAGAGTAAAATCAACCGAGCCGTAATTTTAATTTTGGGTTCTAAACAGCTCATGTTTTCACACAAATTCGATCTTTCAATACTTATTGAAAATGTATTATCCTGTCAAATATAATATATATATATATATATAGTCAAATGGTTGATATATATGTGTGTGTGTACGTATATACGTACGTATGTTACTGTCCATATATATGAACAAGATGAATAGTAAAGATCATGAAAATTTGACAATTAATTAATTTTGAATGTATCTATTGTCAAAATTTTAGTATAAAAACCAAATTCATTCTTAGTTTTTTTTATTTATAATGATTATATTAGTTGGTTTACATGATACACATGTTTTAAATTATACAGAAATATTTTTTAAAAATTACATACCAATCAATAGAAAACATTCTCAAACTCATTTTCAAAGTTATTACCAAACGCTGGAAAATAAAATAATTTTCTAAAAAATGCTCTTTGGAAAATGAACCATTTTTCAAAAGACAAACCGAGCGGAAGATGAATAAAATAATAATAATAATAAAAATATATAAATAAATTCCAAAAACGGTGCGTTGAAGGAGTGAGAACTGAGAAGACTTTCGCTTTCCCTGTGTTTCTCCCTCCAAATTGCCAAAACTGAAACCGCTTATTCAATCAGAGAGAGAGAGAAACCCTAGGCATGGCGTCGACCTCGGCTTCTCGGTCCAGTGGTGGCGTCAGTGGCAGAATCAGAACCGCAGCTTCCACACTCTACTCCGACAATCAGTCCCTCGTCGCTGTAAAATATCTCCTCTTTTTTTTTTTCTTTGTAGTTCAAAAAAAAAAAAAAAAATTGGAAGTGATTTTGATAATCAAATTTCTTCCATTTACTAGTGCTTTGCCAGTGACACTGCATCATTTGATCCCCTGCAAACCCTAAGGGACCATCTCCATTTTGGAAGTGATTACATAATAAGTGTTTTTTTTTTTTTTTTTTTTTTATATTGAAAAAAATTTAAACCCTAATCTGCTCTATGCTTTGATTTTGGAACCAATAACCATCTTTCTTTTTTACTTAATTCTTAAAAGTTGAAATTGAAATGCTTTTTTTGTGCTTTTAAATATTAAGATAAGTGCTTCCCTAAGTTTTGAAATGCTAGTTTGGTAGTGACTTTTATTCTTCTAATTTATATCTTCATGAACCCCGCTTAGTGTGTTGAGCAATTAGCCGATTAGTCTTTTGAGGATCCATAGGGAATCCCATAGTTTTGGGACTTAGACTTTGTTGTTGTTGTACATTGTCAAAAATATGCTGTTTGATTAGCATGTTCGAATTACTTGTCTTGCTTTTCGGAGCAGGAAAACAATGTGACTTTTTTGCTTTTGAAATTAAAATTAAGTGCTTTGGATTCCTACCCAAATGGTGTGTCAATTGTCATTTCATCTCTTATTCTCAAGTTATTACCAAATCAATTTCGGTTGCCTGTTTCAGGAAATTCGAAAGGCATTGAATATGATGAAGGAAGTCGCAATTGATTTGGAGAGAGATAACCAGTCTCAGATGGTATTTTGGACAATGAGCCTTTTATTCATAGTATTATTGTTTATGCCTGTTTAGTTGATGAGACAATGTAGAAAAGCAACAAGGAATTTGAACTTCTGGATCCAAATTTCTTTTTACCATTTGGTACTTCGGGAGAAATTACCACCATCCAACCAATAAATCTTAAATTTTTATGGAATTGGTGGATGCAAAAACATTCGGAAAGGAAAATAAGTTCAAATTGTTTTGAATTGTAATTTTTTTTTTTTTTTTTTGTCATTTTGGATCCTTAGAATACAAAATTCTCCACTTGACTGATCTTGATATAACTACTATAGTTCAGTGAGTTCTATCTTAAAACTCATAAATAAATAACATGATAAATAGTTCGGAAATCTAATAACCTTTCATTTTGACAATGCTGAAAAATCCTATTTCTGGGTTTTTTTTTTTTTTTTTTTTTTTTTTTTTAATTTTTTTAATTTTTTTAATTTTTTTTAATTTTTTTAATTTTATGGGTCTGAGTTTTAGCCAAGAATTTTCTATTTGAGGTAATACAAAACCCTAATTTGGTGTATAAATACTTAGAGCAACTGTCAAAACCTACCTTAAGATGATTGAAAATTCCAGTTTTAGGAAAATGTCAGCAACTCCTTGTTTAAATTGATAAACTACAGTGGGAAGATGATGGGAAACTCCAGGAATTTGGTAACATAGGTTGATTTTTTGCTGGATGTTACTGCAGGTAAAGGAAATTGAAAATGCAGCTGTTGAGTTGTCGGGTAAATATGAACAGTCTACACATTTTTCGTCAGCAATTCATTCTGTTGCAGATAGGTATCAGCTTGGGCCAGAGGTGCTTATTTATAATGCACATTTTTTATTCTTTCAATGACTTCTCTTCACACGCTTTTTTCTTTCTTTCTTTTCCCACTCTTTTCTATAACTCATTTGTTAATTTGATGTTTTAAATGCAGTTAACCAATTTTAAGAAACTGTTTGATGATGAAATTGTGAAGCTTAAGGCTAATTCATCTTCAGTTCCAGAAAATCATCCTATAATACGCCAGTTTAGAGAAGCTATCTGGGTATTTTTTTTTCTACCATTTTCTTCTTACTTACCTATAAAAAAAATATTTTTTTCCTATCATTTTCTTTTGAAGTTTTGGCTTGGGTGTTGGTCAATTATCAGGATAGGCTATATTTATATATATATATATATATATATATTTTTTTTAATTTTCAATATTGTTTAATTATATTATTATTCTTAATTTTTATAGAATCGGTGAACAGATTATGTTGGGTGTTTAATCATCTCATAATAGGAATTCATTTATGTATTTTATGTCACATTAAATGCCTCTTTATTTGTTTTTTTCCTCTTATACTTTTTTCACAATGTAACCTGAAATAAGACATAAGGTTTAGTTGGGTTTTATACAGATGTATGATTGAGGTTCAGAAGGATGGTGTCATGTAAATTGTCTTAGATAACGGAACCTACTATAGGGCTCTTAAATAGGAGTCGGTGAAGAAGAGGCGGAATGAAGTCTTGCCTGCTTCATTTGTTGTATGTCCTCCGCTGGCACTGCACATTGCCATGGGATGACATTTACCTTGGAACACTTTTGTTGAACTTGTTTTCTTTCCACTAGTGCTATGAACTCATGGAGTCCGAGACTGGCAACTTGGATTAGTGCTTCCTTGACAGCAACGAGTCTAAGCTTGCACCCTACTATTTACAATTTTGCTATAACAATCTACAAATTCTTTTTCCTCCCCTGCTTTTTGCCACAAAAGCTATCCCTCCAGGATTATTAAGCTTAATCTAATCTCCTACAACCAATAGAGCCTGCCAATTGGGAGCTGCTGACCCGAAGCTAAGATGGCTGGGACCTTTCTACTGTTCTTGTTGAACTTTATGAGCTTCTTCATTTTCCCTCTCAGCCGTTGCATATATCAAATTCCTCATTTACTATAAATCAAAGTACCTATGGGATCCATCTTTCACCGTCAAAAATTATTTTTTTCTCCTCCACGTATGGTCCATAATATTGTCACCAGGATAGTGGACAACCATTTGTTCTGTTCTTTGTTAAAAGGTTTGATGGCCAACAAGCTGGAGTCTAGTTATGAAGGTTGTGAGGGTTGAGAAGATCTACTCTTAGGTCAAATCAGATCCAAGCCACACAGCTTTGCCAAAAGGGAACCTGAGGAAAAGGTAATCAAAACTTTCTTCCTCTTGATTGCAAAAGAGGACCTTGCTAAGTTAGAACAATTTCACATGAGTAAAGAAGTAAGGGTAAAAGTAAGGGTAAAAGGTAATTAAGATGGATTGATTGCAATATATAAAATTTAAATAAAAAAACGAAAATGAAAAAAGTTTCTTTGATGAAACATATTGAAAGACATTTAAAATCAGTTATCAATATAAGTGCCACCTAGCATGTGATATTTATTTGTCTGCGTAGACATCAGGCTGGATTTCATATAATGTCTTCATCCAAAGAATGGCAATATATCTAGTATGCTTTTGATGCTAGGCATAGGCCACCATTTGAAGTGTCTTGCTTTGTTTGTGACTTTGTAATAGTAAATCTCTGCAATCAAGCAAAGAAAGTTCACATTATGATCTAATTTCTGGCTAAGATCATATGGTTAGTTGACCATTTTTATTTTTTATTTTTTGATAGGCAATCAGAGAACTATTATTAATGAGAAAAAATGAAAAGTACAAGTTGTTCATGATGATGAACAACAAGAGACAGATGAAACAAACAGCAAAACAAAAGAGAGGGAAATTAGAAAGATAGTCTAAGGGAAAACATAAACTCTGAAAGAGACGAAGAATCAGTAAAGCTCCAACAACGAGACCACTCAAAAAGATTGCGCTGGCATAAAACCTATAACTCATCCAATGTCTTCTCCATGTTCTCAAAGGAGCGATGATTTCGTTCCAACCAAACAATTCACATTAAGCACCTTGGAATCAAATTCCAAATATTTGAGTTATGCTTCCCAAGCCATTGATGCCAGCAAGATAACAATCCCGCCACCGATCCTGGCATAACCCAATGAATACCAAAAGCTTGAAGCATGAAGGTTCATAAGGTATGTGTAACAGGACAATGAAGCAGAAGATGGTCTAGCGACTCCCCATCACAACAACACAAAAAACGCCGATTTACCAAAGGGTGACCCTTAAGCATGAGATTATCCAATGTAAGAATCTGATCGTGAGCAGCTATCCACAAGAAGAAAGCCACTCACTTAGGAATCTTTGGTTTCCAAACACCTTTCCAAGGAAACAAAAAATTCGGAGAACCCTGAATTGCTTGGTAATAAGATTAGGTGTCAAACTTACCATCACCTTTGAGCTGCCAACAAAGAGTATCCCTCCTATCACCCCCAGGAATACGAGATTGGATAAACTGAAGTAGAAAATAAGAAGCAGCTAGCTCCCAATCTTCAATAGCTCTAAAAAACCTTAAATCCCACACTCTAAAAGTACCTCCTTCCGGAATCCACAAAACCTCAGAGATGCAAGCATCCTTGGTAGCTGAACACACATAGAGCTTAGGATAGAAATCTTTTAGGGTATTATCCCTAATCCACCTATCATGCCAGAAGCAGATATGGGTGTCTTCACCCACTACAAAAGTCTGATGCTTGGAAAAACTCTCCCACCTTTCATGAATGCTTCTCCAAAGACCACATCCATGAGTGTGCTAGGATAAAAAAAATTTTTAGTTTGGGTTTTTATTTAATTGACCTCAATTTCCTAATTAATGGATTAATTGTTTCTTATGCCCAAAGTTAACAATACATTTTTTTTTTTTTGTTGATAAATAATGAAATTTCATAAATCAAAAGCCCTAGGTACATCGGGAGTGTACATGGAAATGTTACATCAAGATTGAAAATTACAATGATCATGCATAATAAAAAGATTAGAGCAAGAAAAAGAAGAGAAAATAGAACACCAAGCAAACAAAGAGTGGAGGATGAGAGATTTAATCTCAAGAATCGACCGTTCCGTTCCCTCAAAGACACTATAACACACGATATGGGACAGCCTGCCATAAGTCTATTATGCGTTGTCTACCGAATGGACCCTGCCAAGATGCAAATAAATCTGCAACACTTTGAGGCATCACCCAAATCACACCAAAAAGGATCCAAACCATAGACCATAGCTCGAAAGCAATGGGACAATGAAGAAGAAGATGGTTTACTGATTCCCCGCTTCTTTTACACATACAACACCAATCCATGATGGGGACACCCTTATTCCAGTCTATCAAGGGTCAAAATCTTGCCTAAGTCCAAGAAAAGAAAGCAACTCTAGGAAGGATCTTTGAGCGCCACACAAGTTTCCATCGAAAATGGTTGTCAGGGGTCGAGAAGAGGGATAAGTAGTATTCACTAACCATAAAGCCCTTATTCTTTGTCGACTTCCAGCAAAGTTTGTCATGCCCCTCACTGATAAAGGTCATAGAGTGTATAAGATTCCAAAAAATATCAAATTGTTCCATTTCTCAATCTTGGGGCTCTCTATAGAATTGAAGATCCTAATGAAGCCTCTGATTAGGAAAAGACATAACATCTGCAAGATAAGAATCCTTGTTACAACTAAAGCTGTAGAGTTCTGGAAATGCCTCCCGAAGAGTACAAACCCCACACCACAAGTGATGCCAAAGTTTAATTCTATTACCATTGCCAACTTTGAAGATGATGGATTTAAAGAAAGCTGGCCAGCCTTGTCATATAGTTCTCCACAGACTAACACCATAAGCAGCTGTTACTTCTTTTGTACACCACCCACCCCAAATATTCCCATGCTTGATCTCGATAACTCGCCGCCAAAGGTGGTTTGTTTCTGTACTGTACCTCCACAGCCATTTACTAAGCAAAGCTTGGTTAAATTTTCTCAAATTCTGCACACCCAACCCACCAGACTTCAAAGGGCTACACATCTGGGCCCAATTGACCAGATTGAATTTATGGGACTCATCAATACCACCCCATAAAAAATCCTGCTGGAGTTTCTCAATGTGATTTGCAATATCCACCAGGATAGGAAAGAGAGATAGTTAATAATTAGGCAAGGTTGAGAGAGTGCTTTTAAGTAAAGTAACCTTACCACTTTTTGATAGATACAAACACTTCCAACTTGCTAATCTTCGCTCCATTTTTTCAAGAATAGGGTTCCAAATTGCCTTATCCTTAAATTTAGCTCCCAACGAAAGCCCTAAATAAGTCATTGGCAATGAGGATTGCCTACACCCTAAAAGGGCCACCAGCTCACCCATATTTAACACCTCACCAACCGGAACCAATCGGATTTAGCCAAATTAATATGTAAACCTAACACAGCCTCAAATGAAGATAAGATGTCTCTCAATTTACCAGTTTGACTAGGTAAAGCATCATTAAAAATTAGAGTATCGTCCGCAAAAAGAAGATGAGACACCATTAAAGGGGTGAGATCTGGGACCCACAATGAATCCTGAGATATGACCAACTAGAACAACCCCATCTAATAACCGGCTAAAAACTTTCATAACAATAACAAATAAAAGCGGGGAGAGTGGATCACCTTGACGTAGTCCCCTAGAACTTCTAAAGAAATCTTTAGGGCTACCATTGATTAGAATGGAAAATTTTACCTTGGAAATGCAGAACAAAATCCACTTGCTCCATTGCTCAGAGAACCCACATCGCTGCAACATACATGAGAAAGTCCCAACTTACATGATCAAATGCTTTCTCCACATCCAATTTACATAAAACACCTGGAACTCCTGCCTTCAGTCTACTATCCAAGCATTCATTAGCAATTAAAACTGAGTCCAAGATTTTCCTATCCAGCACAAATGCATTTTGGGTCTCAGAAATAATCCTAAAAATAACCCTTTTTAGCCTATTAGCTAGCACCTTGGATAGGATGTTATAAATACCGCCCACAAGGCTAATAGGTCTAAAATCTCTCACGTTAACAGCATCAACCTTCTTTGGAATAAAAGCAAGGAAGGTGGCATTAAGGCTTTTCTCAAAAATAGCCTGGGAATGGAAGTTGCCAAAGAGCTCCATAATTTCCAGCTTTAAAAAAATCCCAACAAGACTGAAAGAAAGCCGTCGAGAAACCATCTGGCCTCAAAGATTTGTCACCATTGTAATCTTTGATAACACCATAAACCTCCTCTTCTTCAAAGGGTCTGTCCAACCAAGTTGCATCCTCCCTTGAAATCTTAGAAAATTCCACTTCATCAAGGATAGGTCTTTTCCCTTCATTCTCGACATATAACTATTTGTAAAAGAGGGAAATGCAAGCAACTATGGAACTCGGATTCGATGTCAGTTCACCATCCACCACCAAATTGTTGATGGTATTAAATCTTCTATGAGAATTTGCAGTTCTATGGAAGAACTTAGAGTTTCTATCTCCCTCTCGAATCCAAAGCGCCTTAGATTTTTGTCTCCAACAACTTTCTTCCATAAGGGTTACCTTTTCAAGCTCAGTGTGAAGCCGATCCTTCTCCAATATCTCCTTATTGGCTAAAGGTCGGCAATCTGCAATCAAATCTAAATCATTTAGATCTTTCCATAACTTGCGCATCCCATTTTCCACATTCCTAAATTCTTCCTCATTCCATTTCTTTAAATCCAGCTTCAAAGCTTTCAGTTTGCTTGCAATCTGAAAGCTAGGAGAGCCACGAAAAGTGTAGGATACCCACCAGGATCTCACTCTATCCACAAAACCATTTGCCTTTAACCACATGTTCTCAAACTGGAATGGCCGACTGTCCCTCTGAAAATTTCCCCCTTCTACAAGGATTGGGAAGTGATCTGAGAGCAACCTTTGGAGTTGTCTTTGACGAATATTTGGAAAATGTTCTTCCCAATCCGAAGATATTAGAAACCGGTCAAGCCTAGAACGCGAAGCCACCTCTCTGGAATTAGACCAAGTAAATGTACCCCCTTCCAAAGGCGAATCTATAAGACTTTGTTCAGAAATAAAATTTGAAAAATCAATCATTGCAGATGAGAAGGGACCTGAACCAAAACGCTCTGATGGAAATCTCATTACATTAAAATCACCACCAAAGCACCAAGGCACACTCAACTAACTACGAATTCCAACTAGCTCCTCCCAAAGCAATTGCCGATCAAGATCAGAGTTTGGACCATAAATACTAGTAAAAGCCCATTCAAACTGATCCTCTACATTTTTGAATTTACATGAAACAGAAAATTGACCCATTGCTTCATCAATTTTTTCCACAGTCCTTCTATCCCACATCACTAAGAACACCCCCCACCTCCCCCAAAAGCACCAATAGAGCCCAAATAAAACTAGTCTACATGTTGGCAACCCCACAAGCTTCGTATCTCTCTTTTGGATACGAACTCCATTTTTGTTTCCTGAAAACAAATAACATCAGCACCCTAGCTTTTGATCATATTTCAAACCCGGAGTCTTTTGTCTCTTTCATTCAGCCCCCTAACATTCCAAGAGATTAATTTTAAATTCATTGAGGCACCACTAAATCCGATCCCTAACTACACTGCTTGAAATAGTAGAGTCCTCAAAATTCCAAGAGCTTAGCAAACTCTTCAATTCCTTACTGCCTTTGACACCCAGTTTGTTACCTTTCTTCCGAGAGCTCTTTCCCTGCACGACAAATTTCTTCTTGGCCTCTAAGGCTAAAAACAATCTAGTAATTTCCGCTTCGAAACCTTCCAAGGAAGTCCTCACAGATTTCCTAAATGCTTTAATACGGCTGAGAACCTAAGGTGATAGATTTGTGGAAGCACCCTCAACCTCCAGATGGACATCAAGATTGGCCATGGCCAAAGGTTGCACAAACAGGGGCTCCTCCATTGCTACCCCTTGAATTATTTTCTCCTCAGTGTCCCACAACTCACACTCCGAACATGAGACTATAGAAACAGTATCACACTCTTCTGCCTAGCTAACGATGAGCTTTTCTTCCTTGAAGGTGTCATTACCTTGACCCTCATCTCCTTCATGCTCTGAGAAAGCTGAGATGCTCCTAGGAGAGTGGTGAAGAGGGAGGGGGATTACAATTTGCTTCCCATCGCGTAGCTCCAGGACCCAGTTATTAGAATTACCCCAAGTGCTCTCCAAATCACCAACAAAATCCTTGATTGAAGGGTGAGACCCACCGTGACCACCTTCAAGCTGACCCAGTGCCATGTCCTTAGGCAAAATGCCCGACAGAGGTCTCGAACCCAAATTGATTTGCTAACCCACCTCCTCTGCTGATATTGGGAGCTTGTGGTCCACCATGACAGCACTCCGGGAACCTTCTTGCTCTGAGATCGCAATATCGGGATCCACCGAGGCATGCACAGGTTTGCCGTTGTCGGGGGTGTGTTTGGCTTGATCTGGGTGGTCCATTGGCACTGTATCTGAGGTGATCATGGTCTTTGGAGCTTCTTTTGTGGGTGACTGAGTGGGAGATGATGTGTTTTTGGGGTGGGTAAGAGGCGATGTGTCTTTGGGGTGGGTAGGAGGCTAAGTTAGGGGTAGCGTGTTGGGTTGTGATTGTTAGTGGTTGATGGGCTTGGGCCGCGGTTTGCATTCAGCATTGGGCATAGGTAAAGCCAATGTATTGGGCTTGTGAATCCATTTGTTATTCCCCTTTCCTTTAAGAGTGTTACCCATCCCAGTTAAGTTGGGTTTTGTCTCGGTCTTGTAGTTTATTGTTCAGTACCTTAGGGTCCACTTCTCTAACCTCTGATTATACTATAGTTCACTTCCCACCGTTTGCACATTCTATACGTAGGAATATGTCTAAGGTCAACAAATTTGTTTTGATTTTCCCATTAATATTAGACGTAAGTTTAGCCCCAATCTGTGCCTTTGCCTTCTTCGAATACAAATCGCATTGATCACGGTGAAAAGAACTGGAAGTAGAGGTTTTCAAATTTCAAAATTCCGCAATTTTCTCCTTTCCTTTAATACTGCCACCGTGATTGTTATGTCCGGCAGCCACCACAATTGGCTTTGATTGTCTATGCGGTTGGCCTTGCCTAGCAAAGGAGGCTGGTTCTAACGTCTTCCTCAGGTGCAAACCAAAACCCCTCCATCCACTCCCTATCCTCCCCTCTGGTATCACAATGTTGCCCCTTTGTCGACCATGCAAAAGTTCAGAAGGTAATAGGAATGTGCCATGGGCATTGGAACCCATTTGTGGAATGAGGACTCTCTCCCCCTTCCTTATAGTTCTCGCAAAGTGATCAGAAGATTGCTTAGAAAGCAATTCCTCCATGTGAAACAACAATCTACGAGCATTCTCTCTTCCCATTAAAACAGAACACAGCGAATTCTGGCCCCTCTCAACAATCCGTAGTAGGAAAAAAGACCCCCCTTCCTCAATTGAAAACTCAAGTTTTGGATTCGATGAATAAAAACATTGAATCACCCATAACTGATAAACAAGAAACCAACCGGAGGTGTGAAAAGCAACCGCAAAATGCTAGCCTGAGAAACGAACAACAACGAGAAAAAAAACTGTGGCAAGCAAAAATCTATGGCTAATTCAAGGTAGTCGGGCCTTGTTTAGGACTAATCCGAGGTAGCCAGGCCTCATCTAAGGGTATTGCATGCACCACCTGATGGAGCTTCTATAATCGCAGCAATTCATTACTTGGCTTCACTAGCTGGAATATCTGTGAGCATGCCCTTTTGAATTCGAAACCCAATTGCTGTACCATGTTGGATTAAGTACTTTGTGCCAAAGGTTGATTATTTTTATGATAATTCAATAGTTACAATGAGGGAGGAGGGATTTGAACCTTGACCGTCTTTGTTGAAAACACCAAGAAGTACCAGTTGAGAGCTAAAAGGCTCTTGGCTATGCCAAAGGTTGATTATGATCTTACGTAAACTTTACTCGAAATTTTATATACTCAAGTCAAGCCCAACATTCCAAGTAGAAAGATGGAATAGGCAAGTGAATCACAAAACATTTTACTAAGTTAACAAGTTAATCCACAGTGAAAGTCATGCAAACTTTTTGTCTACCTTGGACGGTCACTCAGCTAGTCATGAAGTCATTTGAACTAGTCATCTTAAACTTGTAGTCTTCAAGGAGCTTATGACTCAGTACTTTTCATAACCAAATTTCTATGTATGCTACTCTCATTAACATATGCTTTGGCACTGGATTTTGCCAATTTAGATCTAAATCCTAACAAATAAGGTGTGGCCAATTTCAATTTAGGGGCAAAATTGAAATTCTTGCAATCCTTGTGAATTAAAGGTATTTTGGTAGTTTAGTTGAGTCTAGAATTTTCTATGAAATCCTAAATATTTTAGGCTTTATTTTCTGTGTCCAAGTTAGTCTTTTATTTGGTTTTCAGTTTACTAATTAAATTAGGAGTCCTAATGTTACCAGTGCAAAAAAGAGTTCTTGTATATATTTATTCGAAGGTTAGATGGAATTGATTAGTTATAATTTTGAGTTTTTATTTTATATTTTTTTAGCATTGAGATAATAATGAAAAATAAAAATAATCAAAACCTAGTCTTCTACACAGTCGAATTCCTCAATTTGTCCCAAGTCTCTCACATACACACACACACACTGCCATTCTTCAATTTCATGTTTGTCTTTTTCACCTTCCAATTTTCCATAGTTGCTGGCCATACGTTATCAGTCACTGTTTGTAATTGTCTGTCTTTCAGTATTAATTAGATGTTGTTCTCTACTTATCAAGTACTAATTAGGTGGTGTTCTTGCTTTTTCCTGCAGAATGTTCATCATGCAGGACAGCCAATGCCAGGTGAAGAGCAGGAGGACATTGTAATGACTACTACCCAGTCCAACCTTTTGAATGTCACCTGCCCATTAAGTGGAAAGCCTGTTACTGAACTGGCAGAACCAGTTCGCAGGTAATCTATTAGTCATTTCAAAGTTTTCCTGTTTTCTTGTTCCGAAAACAGTTTTCCTTCTTCACTCTCTCTCACTCTTCCTTCCGCCCAACATTGACTTTAGATAAATTGGAGAATTTGATTATGTGTGCTTGTGGTGGATTAAGGTTTAGGAGGATTTGTGGGTCTAGCTTTAGAAATTTTTATAAGAAAGGTTTTGTTGGGAACATTTGTTAGAAGAAACGTAGACAAGTTCTTTTGAGGTTTTGTTGGAAGAAACAGAAATTGAACTTCTCCACAATCAGTGAACAGTGCGTGCAAACAATATATATGAATAGTGCATGTGAAGTGTGAACAATACAGTGAATAGTGACAGAATATCAGAGAGAGAGAGAGAGAGAGGCCAATGTGCCTATTTATTCAAAAACCCTCAATAATTTATTGATCAACTCCTACTTTGACTAGTAAACTAAATCCTAATTGAATCAAATCAAAGCTCACACATAAAGATCTATAAATTAAACAAGACTTTCTAATAAAAAATAACTAAAGGCCCATAAGTATGATCCATACCCAGCAATTATAGAATTACTAAAATACCCTTAACGTAGAATAACCAAATAAAATGTAAAAACCTAATTTACTGCCATAGACACTTTTGCTTGGGCTTTGCCCTAACTTTAGGTTTCCAAAGAGGATACTGTTTCCATAACCACGCTATGGATGTGGCATCAATTAGGAGATTGAAGACATCAAAACAAAATTGAGGTATAGAAGGGTTGAATTTCCACACCTTGATTGGCTGCTATGGTTGGTGAAAGATTTGTTCATAAGAATGCTTCCCAATATGCCTAGGAATTTACAACTGACAAGTGCATCAAGTGATCTCCCAGGGGAACCCCTTAGGAAATAAGGCTATTACCTAGGTCTCTCTTGGCATTTTGTCAGCCATGGCTCTTTTAAGTTTTAACCCTTTAATTGATGAAAATTCAACTACAAGGTGATTTTTTTTTTTAATATATGATGATGGACATTATGTGGACCCAAAGGAAGGTAGCTTTGGAAATCTGGACTAGTTGGTTTTAGGGCAGGAGTCATTCCAAAGACCAATGGTTATCTTACACCTGAAAATATTATTTCTATCTTTCTGCTTCTGGGAATGAGCATAAATCGCTTAGTCCATCAGAGGTGAATGCCTCTAGATTACCCTACAACTAGTTCTTAAGGGCTGTAGGTTTTACTGGCTGGGGGCAAGTCCAAAGACCAATGGTTATCTTACACCTGAAAATATTATTTCTATCTTTCTGCTTCTGGGAATGAGCATAAATTGCTTAGTCCATCAGAGGTGAATGCCTCTAGATTACCCTACAACTAGTTCGTAGGTTTTACTGGCTAGAGGCAAGTCCAAAGGGCTCTTTTTTAGAAGGATTCCTTATGTTGTCAAAAAAAAAAATTTTTATCTTTCTGGTATGCTTTTAAGGAGTTTCTTTCTTAAGAAATGACTGTTCATAGCTACAGCAAGAAGACAAAGCATGCATAATGGATTTGCCATCCCTGAGGTGTAAAGTTCAGTAAGTCATACATTCAAAAGTTCTCATGGATGTGGATCCCAAAAAAAAAAAAAAAAAAAAAAAAGCTTTCTTATCATCTTGTTAGTTGCTACTGATATTAATCAAATATTTGTGTTGCAAATGCACTGGAGCAGGCATTGTGACATCAAATGTTTTCTATTTATGCTTTTTTTTTCCAAGTGTTTTTTCCCCTGCTGCAGTGTGGAATGCAAGCATGTTTATGAAAAGAAGGTAGTCATGGTCTACATTCGGTTGAATGCCCGTCAATGCCCTGTAGCAGGTAAATAGATTTTCTGTGCTCTCACTTTACAATTTCCTGCTTGAGCCTCACCCTTGAGTCTTGACCCGTTTTCTCTTGTCAGGTTGCCCTAAGATATTGCGGGCAGACAAAATAGTATGTGACCCATTGTTGCTCATTGAAATTGAAGAAATGCGTGCTATGAGTAAACAAAGTGCTCCGACTTCAGAGATAGAAGATTGTACTGCGCTTAATGAAGAAGAGGATGACTGATGAAGGTAGCTTCTGCTGGGAACTTCTAATGAATTTCAGGATTTTGAAGATCTCCACGACTTAAACTGAACTGGATATACCTGTAGTCCATTCACCATTGCATTGCGCCATTTGTATTCTTCTACTCTCTTATCTGTCCTTTTTTAGATTCAGATATTATAATATTTATATAGTCTTCTTGTTTAATTATCTTGGATGTAATTGAAAGCTGTTAGAATGTATGCTCCTAATAGGACTAAAAAGCTAGCTTAGTTAGCTTAATAGTACAGTAGAATCTATGAATAGTACTAAAAAGTGTAATGTGACTTATGAATAGTACTGAAAATTAGCTAAAAATTCTAATAATTTGTGGGTTTTTATCACTTTTCAAACACACTCTAAGGCTTCTTGTTAGTCTCTATTAAAAATGATTTGTTAAGGACTACAAAAACGGTGCTAATTTACATTTGGCTAATTTTCTATATATTTGATAGGTGATATTTATATTTTATTATTATTTAAAAAATGGTTTATAAAAAAATAAATGAAAAACATGGTGGATGTCTAATGATGCGTACAAAACGAAATAAAATTTGGGGGGAGGGGGGTGGGGGTACCCTTCAAATGACAAGAATCCAAGCTTATAAAAGTCCTACATTGAGGAATAGTCTTACTTATTAGGCTGTGAATTGCTAAGGTAATGGTGTCCAATCGGTGCTAAAGGGACGATGGCTAGTGGCGATGCAAGGCAAGATCGATCTTAGCTCAAGTGGTATGATGGTGTCACAACAACGTAGTGGGTTGCGAGCTTGGCAGCATTGTGGGTCAACGACAAAGATTTATTGTTAAGGGTGGGGTTTTTTTTTTTTTTTTTTTAAATAACATTAATTTTTATACAATTTTGTTAGTTAGCATGTTTTCAAAACTATTTAGGAAACTAACATTTCGAGTGCAAAAGACTCGATTTTGGAGTGTTGAAATCGAGTCAATGGAACTTGGTTTCATTTAAATTGAAATTGAGCCTTACAGACTCAATTTCTCAGCCATACTCTCTCCGTCTCTCACTCACTTCGTCTCTCACTCTCTCACGTCTGTGGGCAACATCAAGAAAGAAACATCAAGAAGCAAGAAACGAGTTCCCTCAACAAACCCAACAAACATCAAGAATCTCTTACCCAAAGACCCAAAGAGAATCAAGAACAAGAATCAAGAAACCCATCCAAAGATCCAGAGAGAAAAAATCAACAAACCCCGTCATCGTTGCCTGGAGCCTTCGCCACCTGGGTTCAATCGCCGCCGCCTCCTTCGCTATCGTCGCCTCTCTGGTATGTTTTTTCTATCTTTGTGGTTTGGGTTTTGTTCTTCGTGGGTTTCTGGGTGTTTGGGTTTTGTTCTTCTTGATTTTTGGGTTTCAAGGTAAAAGGTTGTGGGTTTCTGTTTGGGTTTCAAGGTTTCTAGGTGTTTGGATTTTGTTCTTCGTGGTTTGGGTTTTGTTCATCATGATTTCTAGGTTTCAAGGTATAAGGTTGTGAGTGAGAGACGAAGTGTAATGGAAAGGGCATGGATAAGAAATCGAGTTTGCAAGGCTCGATTTCAATTTAAATGAAATCAAGTTCTACAAACTTGATTTTCATACGACAATCCTGAAATCGACTTCAGTGAACTCGATTTACCACTCCCAAAATTGAGTCTATTACACTCAAGATATTAGTTTCCTAAATAGTTTTGAAAATGTGCTAACTAACAAAATTGATTGAAAATTAATGTTATTATGAAAAAAAATCCGTTTGGGTAGTGGTGGTTCTCAACAATGGGGTTAGTTTAGGGTTTTGTGTGTGTGGCTTGATTCAGTGGTGGTAGGATTTTTGTGGGTTGGGTTTCAATGAGATTTGTGGTAGTTTGCGGCGGCGTTGTGAGGTGGTCTTCGATGTGGTTATTTCATGTTGAAGGCGACCAGGTTGTCAATGGTGGTGGTGATAGTATTTAGGATTTTCTGATATGGTGGTTTGGATGGATTTTGTTGATTGTGGTAAGGCTGGGATTGTTGTGGCTTTGTGATGATTTGGGTTGTGGGTGTTGGATTCAAAAAATCATCATAAATGTACAACAGAGTTGTTTTTGTGTTCCTTAAAAATAATTTTTAATGGAGACTAACATGAGGATTAAATTTAATAAGTTTGAAACTTAAAGGATTTAATTGAACAAAAGTGAAATTAGTAGCCTGAAATGAATTTTGGTCAAACTTAGGTTGCAATCATTTAGCCATATATATATATATATTGATAATTCGATAATTAGCATAATAATAGAGAGAGAATTTGAACTTTGGTTCTTCTCATAAAAGAAAGCTAACAATATTGTTGAATTACAAACTTTTTGACATATTACATAATAACATGAATCAAAATTTTGGTTTAGGGTCCATTTGGATACAGCTTTTTTTGTTGAAAATTAAAAGCACTATAGCAAAATAATTTTTAAATGTGTGAATAGTGTCGTGTGACTCATTTTAAAATTTTTCTGAATAAAGTACTTGTGGATTCCGTGAACAGTGCACAGAACCCACTGAACAGTGCATTGTGTCTCTTGAAATGCGTGCATAAAAAAAAATAAAAAAAGAAAATGCCAAAACACAGACGTTATCCAAACGGGTATTTACAATGTGAATATTATGTATACCAATTAGAAAATTAGCCTAAAGTTAGTAAAAAAAAAAAAAATACAAATATACTAATTTACAAACATTAAAAAAAGTAATAGTTTATAATCACTTAATTATAATTAACCAAAAAAAAAAAAAAAGAATCACTAATCAGTTTAATTACACCTTGTTTTTCCTAATATTACACTTGTATAATTTTTTTCTCAGTATTGCACCATTTAATTACTTTTTTTTTTTTTTCAATGAAAAAATGGGGTCTTTGGTGTGGGCTCATTGACCTCACGCCATGTGACGGTAATATGTAATATCACGTGTACTACATGGGCTTTGCTGGGGCTATTGCTTGAATCACTCTTCTTTGGGTACAGAACGAGGACTCCTATTATCAAGCCATACCCCCGTGTGGTATTTAATTACTTTCAATTTGATGACTTTTGCTGAGACAATCTCATTGTTGGATTACATTTATTTCATACCTTATATGCTTGTAAAATATTAAGATAATCAATTATCAATAAATGTTTCATCTGCAAAAGATTTGAATTTCAAGATTTTGTATTTGATGGTGGGAGGTTTATGTATATAGGGGAATGAATTAAATTGAGTTCACCACTTCCAACCCTCCCATCCAACGGTCAGAGCTCATTGGTCTCCTCCACCTTCGGGTTTCTACAAAATTAATGTTGATGGGGCAACAGCTAATAACGAGGATCATTCTAGTATTGGAGTCATTATCCGAGACCACACCGGGGCCACTATTGGAGCTTTCAACAAGCTACTTCCATCAGCTTTTCCTGCTCCTATCACCGAGGCTTTTGCTTTGCTTCAAGGAGTCCTTTTTGCAACGAAAATGGGCTCGTCAAGGGTTATTTTTGAATCTAATGCTTTAGCCTTCAAGCAGTTAAGATCTTGGTCATATTCTACAGGATATAAGATCTTTAGCTCTTGTCTTCAATTGGAGCACCTTCCAGCATTTGAAAAGGGATGGCAACAGGGCTGCCCATGAGTTAGCTAGAGATGCAAAGCTCACGGGTCACTCCCACACATGGAAGGGGGTCTCACCTCCTTTCATTCAACAGATTTTAATTGATGACATGTTGTAATTTTTTTCTGGTTCTGTTGTGATCCAATTTCGGTTTCTGCTGTATTTTTTCAGGTTTTGCTGCTGTCCTTCAGGTTCTGTTGTATTCCAGCTTCTTTTCAATGAAATTGATATGTTCCCATCAAAAAAAAAAAGGGGGAATGAATTAGAGGGTATAAATTTCCCTCCTTTCCTTCCCTCTAAAAAAAATTTAATTTCTTTTTTAATCCTCATGCACGTTAAAACTGCGTTTAGAGTTGATAAGGTGAGCCAAAAATCGAATTTAGTGGTAATTTGGACATAAGTGCCGATCGACGCCCATGTTTGTGTGACAAGGTGTCGATTGTCACTTGTGTCTTAGACTCTTAGAAGTTTTCTAGCTATTTCTAAGCCATTTGATAATTAAAAATATTAATAATTTTCAATTTTCACTCTTTTTTTAAGGAGAGGAAAAAAAATAGTGATTTTTTATAGGATTTTTTTACTATTATTAATTACATCATTGTCTTAAAATCAAATTAATAAGATTGTGACATATAATTAATTTTAATTGTCTTAATCTAGGATCAATTAGAATTAATCACTCATAATCATATGATTATGACATATTTTGTAAGTATGCATATAACATATTTACTATTGAAATTTGATGTGGCTTGATCTTTGATAAAAAGTCTGATTGTCATGTTTCATACGTTGTTTTGATAGTTATAAACTTAATTGTATTTTAGAGTGGAACTCATGTTCAGTGAACAAGTCAAATGACGTATTTACTCTGAATATTTTTTAAAATTACGATTTCTCCCCTAAATGATTACTTGATTGCAAAATTGTTGTTTACATTGACACCAAGCATATTGAGAAATTGGATGTGGCTAAATGCATTATTTAAATCCTATTTAACAATGGGCTACTTTCGTTATCTTTTGTCTAGAATAATTCTAAAGATACACTCATTCCTAAACCTAAATCCACATCTTGTTTGAATATCAACTCAGGTTCTTATGATAAACCCATGTGAAAATGTTGAAATCTAATCATGATTTGACATTTAAGTAAGATGTAAATTTAGGTGTGGGGAGAGGTGTGTCTGTAAACAATATGTTTTTGCAAACATTCTGGCTTATTGACCTTTTTACCTATTGTGTTTTTGCTAAAATTGTATAAAGTAAAATACAGTATTATTAGTAGTACTCTGAAAAAAAAAAAAAACACCGGAAGACAAATTGACACACATATAACTCAGTATTTCAAAATCGCTGAGCTGTGTCCAAAACAGGGAAGCAGCGATGGCGTTTCCCATTCCCAGAGCCACTTTCTCTTGGGTTTCTTCTTTCCTCTCAAGCTCTCTATCCCATTCCCATCTCCTACCAATCCCTCTCTGTCTCTCTTCTCTAACTCACTCTCACTCTCACTCTCTCACTCCAATGCGTGCTTTCGATACCCTCGCCTCTCTCTCAAATACTACTGCTCATAACCCATCGTCCCCTCCTACAGTCCCCTCTCATTCTCATAAAGTAAGTAAGAATCGTTGGAAGCCCATGTGTTTGTACTACACGCAAGGCAAGTGCACTAAGGTAAGCCTTAACTCCTAACCCACCAACCCCATCACTCTTAAACCCCCATTTTTTTGCTGCATTTGATGTTTATCTATCTTTCTAGCTTCAGCTTTTGGTTCTTCTATCGTGTACTTGTGTTTTTTGTGATTGAATAGCCTTTATGTACTATTGTTGTGAAACAATAATATTTTTTTCTTTGTTCTCTTTTTTGTCTTTTGGGTTATCAAACTTGGCTTATAATTGACCATGTCATATTCAATACATATGTCAAGAACTATTGAAGTATGTGACTGTATAAAAACAGGTAGATAGATAATAAAAAGGATGGAAAGAAAAAAGGGAAAAAAGGAAAATTATTGGATATGGTGAAGTCATTAGTTGAAGACCCTCTAGAATTTCAGTTATTTGTAAACTCATGTTGAAACCAATGGCTTTATCTTAAGTAAAGGCAAAACAAAAGGTGCAACTATGACTATGGTTCTAGTGAAAATTATGAAAATGTTGTTGTCTTCTAAGAATTAGACACTTCATTTGGGATGCCGTGTACGTTTGGGACACTTCTGCACCCGTGTTCCTGTCGTATCATTTTTTTATTTATTTTTAATTGGGGGTCACGTGAGAGATACTTATCTTTTTTTTTTTTTAGTTTTAATCTTGGACACATACATAGTCTTATATTCTCGTTATATACTGTATGATATTGGTGATGGGTCGAGGGGGTGAAGTTTTGGCAAGACCGTTGTTGTGGGGAGACACCTCTTGCTATCAACTTTCTTGAATTGTTTAGATTTTGCCTAGATAAGGAGGCAAGTGTGGCTGAATGAAGTTCGCTAATGGGGTCTTTTTTGGGGTGTAAGTTTCTTTAGGGGGGGGGGGGGGGGTGTTTCATGTTCAGGAATTGCAGGCTGTGTTGAGCTTCATGTATACCATATATGGCTCTTCAGTAAGGGGGTTTGGGGAGGATAAAATGAGCTGGAAACCAGATAGAAATAAGAGATTCATGGTTAATGATTATTACAGTCTTCTAGTGGGCTCTAATGATTTTTGTTTCCCTTGGAAAAGCATTTGGAAGCTAAAAACCCCTTCTCGAGTGGCATTCTTTGTTTGGACTGTTGCTTTGGGGAAATACTTGACAATTGACAATTTATGAAAAAGGAAGGTTTGGATATTGGATTTGTTATATGTGCAAGTGTAATTGTGAATCGGTTGATCATCTTTTCCTTCATTGTCCGGTTGCTATGGATTTGTGGTCTATGGTTTTGATTTTATTTGGAGTAAGTTTGGTTATACCAAAGTCAGTTGCGGAGCTCCTTGCTTGCTGGCAAGGCCGGTTTGGTCGTCATCGAAATGGTCATATATGGATAACTGTTCCCCATTGTTTAATGTGGTGTCTTTGGAGGGAAAGAAACAACAGATGTTTTGAAAATACTGAGAGATCCATACCAGACCTCAAGTTATCTTTCTTTAGAACTTTTTTGGATTGGCTGTCTGCATTGCAAAACCAATCATTCTCTTCTATCTTTGATTTTCTTGATTGTAATTTTTGTAATTGACCCCTCTACACTTCCTGTGTACTAGGGTGTCCTTTTTTTATTTATTTATTTATATATCAATAAATCTTATTGCTTATAAAAAAAATTTTGAACACTTATCTAGTTATCTTTTATTTTCTCTTTTGGATCTTATTCTTAGTTTGTATTCTAATTTATAAACATCATCTATTAGTCATGAATTCTCTTTATTATCCATTATTGCTCTTAAATTGATATGTGTTTAGCATTATATGAAAAAATAAATGCTTAACAATATTTAAAAATAAAAATAAAAATGAATTAATATGCATATCTCAACTGTGTCATGTCCTAATTTTTTAAAAAATTGTCGTGTTGCCGTGTCGTACTCGTACCTGTACCCGTATCCATGTCCATGCTTCCTAGGTTGTCCTCTAGTTTTTTGGGTGAAGGTTATATAGTGACAAGCCCGGTCAAGGTGATCTTCTTAAAGGGAAATTGGCAACACAATTTGTATTGTCTAGTATTATTATCGAGTAATTTTTTGATTGGTTTGTTACATACATACCTAGTATGATTTGAATCCACGACTTGACCCTCCACCCACATTTTTGAGAGGAAGAAGTGTCATTTGAGCCAACGCTCATTGGCCTATTATTATTATTATTATTATAACTAGAAGCCCGATACCCTTCTTTTAAATCCACATCTATTCATAGGACACAAGCTTTGGTCTCAAATAAAGTAGATTAGTTGTGGAATGCCTTGGATGAGGAGTATCAGTTCTCATTGGTGGCGTTTGTTCTCCCATTGCTGAAGTTTTGATCAAGCCTTATTGGGGAAATGATTATGGAGATTTGGGAATGAGGTCAAACATTTATGGAGATGGGTGATCACTATGAAGTAAAGGGAGTAATGAGGTTGGACTTTGAATTAAGTTAAAGGGACTCATGGGTGTAGCCTTTGGAGGAGTATTAGTGCGGGATGGGACAGTTTTCTTCAATTCGTGTATTTTGAGATGGGGGACGGCACATGAGTAAGGTGTTTTCATGATATATGGTGTGAGAATTTATCTCTAAGAGACTTGTACCCTAACCTATACGCCTGCTCAGCTGATCAGAATGCCTTAGTTCATTGAAAAGAGTCACATTCTTAGTATTAATTACCATACTTAAAATTATTTCAGTGAACCGACTGGGTCTAGTGAAGTTATGGATAGCTACTTATATGGGGAAGGGCGGATTTGAAATCTGAAATTTCACACAGATTTTCATGATTGGGAATTGGGGTCAGTTAATTCTTTCCTAGATCTAATATACTCCAAATTCCCTAGGAAGGTGGGGTGTGATAAGATGAGATGGAGTCGGTTATGGCTGTGGCGGTTTGGGAAGGAAGAGAGTTGGTTATGGAGGAGGGTGGTAGCGTCAAAATATGGGGAAGAATTGGGGGGATGGACCTCAAAGCTAGGTAGGGGAGTTCATGGGTGTGGTTTGTGGAGAGGTATTCGCATGGGATGGGAGGATTTTAGCAAAAATTGTCAGTTTGTTGTTGGGTTGGGGAATAGAGTGAGATTTTGGCAGGATGGGTGGTATGGGGATCAACCTTTCCAAGTGGCTTTCCCTAGGCTGTTTGGTATTGTTATTGATAAGGAGGCATCTGTAGAAGCTTCTTTGTCAAGGCAGGGGGCGGAGGATAGAAGATTTTGGGATGTTCGTTTCATTCGAGAATTTAATGATTGGGAGATGGGTGAAGGGTTGCATTTTCTTTGTATATTGGGAGCTAATATTCCTCCAATGGATGTTAGAGACCAGATGAGATGGAAGTTGAAGCCTAATGGAGAGTTTGACATTCGATCGTATTATAACAAATTGCGAGATTCTCCCTTAATTGTCTTTCCTTAGAAAGGAATATGGAAAGTAAAGGCCCCTAGGTGAGTTTCTTTTTTTGTTTGGTGTACAGCTTGGAATAAGATCCTAACGGGTGATAACTTGAGAAGATTGAGGGGATTGGATTTTGTAGATTGGTGCATTATGTGCCGGCATTGTGGAGAGACGGTAGACCACTTACTTCTTCATTGTGAGTTGGCTTATCGGTTGTGGAGTTTTGTCTTAATAACTTTTAGTTTGTCTTGGGTTATGCCTAGATCGATCTCAGATTTGCTTTTTGGCTGGTGGAATTGGTTGGGGAAGCATTCGTCTCAGATTTGGAACTTAGTTCCGCTGTGTATCCTATGGTGTATTTGGAAGGAATGGAATCGGAGGACTTTTGAAAATTTGGATAGTTTCGGTGTTCAGATGATTGCCTGTTTTTGTGGGACTCTTTTTAATTGGTCTCGGGCTTGGGGACTCACGACTAGTAATTCTCTCCCCTCTTTTCTTAACTCTCTTTTTCTTTTGTAATTTATCTGTTGTTTGGTTTTTTTTTTTTGTTTTTTCAGTTTTCTTCTTCTTGTATTTTCTAGGTTTGCTCTATGTTTTTCATGCTTAGAGTAGACATTCGTATATATAACATTCTTACTTATAAAAAAAAAATGGAGTTTGAGAGTGGTGGCTTTGATGTTCAGTCCTATTATGAGGCTACTTGAGGTACACTGACTAATTCTTTCCCTTAATAGAGTATTTGATGTGTTAAGGCCCCTAAGAAGGTCTCATTCTTTATTTGGACAGCATCTTTGGGGGGAGATTTTTTACTTGTGATAATTTCATCAAATGAGGTTTCTATTTAGCTGGTTGGTGTTACATGTGCTAGTGTAGTGGGGAGACGGTAGATCATTTGTTGATCCCTAGCGATATTGCATATGCTTTATGGATCTAGTATTTAGAGTATTTGGGATTTAATGGGTGTTACCAAGAAGGGTAGTTGGTCTCTTGTTCACTTGGAGGAATTAGTTCAGGGAGCACTTATCAAATATTTGTAACTTTTCCCGTTATGTTTGATGAGGCTATGGTGGAAGGACTAAGATAGTCGTATTTTTTAAGATTCAGAAAAATTAAAGGCCTAGTTGGAATCATTGCTAATTTGAACTCATGTTTGATTGGTCTAGAGCGTTGGGTCTTACATGTAGTAACTCCCTTCTAGATTTCACAGAATCACTTAACTTTTGTGCATAAGTTTTTTGTAATTCTTTTAGGTTATCGTGCTCATCATCGTTAGTATGAAGTAACCATCCTATTAATAAAATACTATTAATTATAAAAATAAATAAATAAATAAATAAATAATCTTGCATCCTGATAGAGTGAAAATAAGTTCCATCACTCACCTTGTCAAGCTCAAGGCACAACTTTTAGAAATTAATAAACTGAGAAACAATTACTTAGAATTCACTAGCTATCAATAAAACAATATATCATGTTTCCAGCCTATGATTCTTGTTGTGAAAGAAAACTTGGTCAGCTTACAATAATCATGGACATTAATTCAAACTTTCCCCCTTGACTACTAAATATGTCACTGGAACCCGCATGTTTAGCTTCAGAATTTGAATCATCTTTACTTTCTGGAGGATGATTCTGACAGAATTCTGTAAATGTATAATTGGTAGGTGTAAAAAACAATGGTGATTATTTTTGCAGTAGTTGCAAACTATTACTCTGTTTAAAACCCTTGCCCCATTATTTCCTGATCCATAGTTCTTTAATTCCCAATGTACTCGGGTTGGCTTCTTTTTTAATAAATTTTTTCATTACCTATCAAAAAAAAAAAAAAAAAAAAAAAAAAAAAAAAAATCCTGCTTATCATTCAGTGGCAGTGAAGAATCAAATTTGTGAGTCATTTTTATCCAATACCTTACATGTCCATATCCTAGGTCCATAATCTATTTTGGAGCTTTCTAAAAGAACATCAATACCTCAAAGCAAATCTATACTTAATAAACACACAATTGCTTTGGAGACAGACAATGGATCCACCTTTGTCATTATTTGCTGTGTGTCTAAGGACCAGGACCCACCTTTTTGTTTTTAAAATACATATTAATCAAACTTAAGAATCTGTATCTAAAGAACTTATGTCATGCCTGTGTAACAATATATTGATTTTGAATGCCTGAAGACTTTTGATCTGTATTCTAGCTGCTTTGTTGTGCAGATGGATGATGCCATTCACTTAGAGAAATTCAATCATGATTGCTCCAGGGACCTTGAAGTGAATATTGCTGAGTTAAAACATATTCGCCCTCAGAACCTAGATTTTTTCCTGGTGCTCGATTTGGAGGGCAGAGTTGAGATTCTTGAGTTTCCAGTTCTAATGATAAATGCCAAAACCATGGATGTCATGGACTTTTTCCACAGGTTGATAGATATAGTCTCACCCTGTTTTGCAGTTTCAATAAATTTGGGATCATTTGAAAAAGAGATTAAAACTCTCCTCTCTCCTTTCTTTTTCTCTCTTTTTTCTTTTTGCTGGGTATAAGAAAGAGGTACTTGCATGCTTGAGTGGTGATTACGAAGGTCATGAGAGCAAGTTCTTAGTTTCGAATATCTGAATCTTAGAAATGTACTTATATTTCTTTTCTTGGTCAGATAGAAAATTTCCATGAAAAACAGACATCTCTTTTCTTAGTTTCGAATATCTGAATCTTAGAAATGTACTTATATTTCTTTTCTTGGTCAGATAGAAAATTTCCATGCAAAACAGACAGCTCTTTTCCATGTTGAAATGTGTCTACCAGAGGAGTAATCATTGTTTAGTGTGTCCAAAGATCTAACTTTTAAAACAATTAATGGGGCATCTTCGCTTGTGATGTCTTCTTTGGCTCTGTATCAAAGAAGATTAAACTGGATTTTTAAATCATTAAAATTCTCTCTTTCTTTTTTTTCTTCAGTTTTTTTGGAACAATAATTCAGATCTGAGGAGTATATTTTTAGGTTGGCTTATCGTTTTATCTTACTTTTCCATTATTCTTTTACAGGTTTGTGAGGCCCTCAGAAATGAGTGAGCAAAGAATAAATGAATATATTGAAGGAAAATATGGCAAGTTTGGGGTTGACCGGTATGGTACTAATTTACTTGAGTCCTGCAAACTCTTGTTAATGTTTACCCACCATCTTATTTGGTATATTTTTTCAACTCCATGACTAATATAATTCTTTTTTATTTTTAGTAATTTATTAAAAGATGCCCATGAAGCCCCTCTACAATCACCACCATCCCCACCCCCATCCCTATAATTTTGTTTCCTCTTTAAGTTTTTCTCAAATGGCCGAGGAACCACTCAAATTCTCTATGCAATATTATTAAATGTTCAATGAAGCTTATTGACATGATCAATTTTCACCTTGATTATATAAAATAATTTTTTTAGGATGTGTTTTGTTTCATGTATGCTGAATTCTATTATCATAATAATTTTTTTATCCTGGATATTCCATTATCAAATATAATAGCTTCTCTGAAGCACAATCCTTGTATTTTATATATGCAGCTAGCCGATTAATATAACTTACGTAAGTTTGCAGTGTCTGGCATGATACAGCTATACCATTTACAGAAGTTCTCCAGCAATTTGAAGTTTGGTTGGCTCAGCATCACTTGTGGGAAAAGGAGTTGGGTGGGCGTCTTAATCAAGCAGCTATTGTAACTTGGTAAGGATGTGCTCTTTTTGTGATTTCATAATTTTCCTATGCACTTGACAAACCATTTTTCTGTCTCCTTTTTGCTGACAACTATTGTAGAAAACTTTTATGATTCATTTGATATTGAATACTTAAGATTTGAAATGGAATATTCTTATGCTATCAGACCCATAACTGGTACCTGTAGTTTACACCATGCAGCATAATACTGTTCAACTGGGGAGAGGCTCGCCTCCAGTTTGAATATCTCCAGTTTCCTCCCATTTTTAAGTAGAAGTAGATGAGTGACACATGGAAAAATAAAAATCCAACTGTTAGAAAAAAACCATCGCTTTCTCATTTTTCTCTTGCCTCTCCCCTTCACAACAAATCAGTCACCCACAACACAAATCCACCACTGTGATCCAAGATGCCGCCAAGTCTCTGCCGCTGCCTCACCACCATCAAAAGCGACGGCCATTGCAAGTACAAAACCATGAGCAATCTGAGCCTCTCTTCAGATCTATGAGTTTTCATAAATCCCTTCACAAAACCAACACCACAAATCCCCTCACCGACCTTTGATATGCAAAACCCAGGAATCTGGTCCCCATATTCCTTTTTTGACCACTGATCCACTCGTCGTCGCCCTTAACCGCTGCTTCCGTGTGCCGTTCACCAGCAATGGCTACGGCAGATCTCCACCACTGAGGCGCCCAGATCTGTTTGTTTTGTACTTCTGACTCTTCATCTCCGGCAAATTCCAATGCTTTGTCGGTGGTGTATTGGGGGCACGGAGAGAGAGAGCAGAATGTGATTTTTTTTTTTTTTTGAGAAAGAGCAGCCTGTGATGTTGGGCACCGAAAAAAAAAAAAAAAAAAACTTTGGTTGACTTGTCTTTTTTAAGACCTGTAGATGTTATATTTGCCATGTGTGACTCATCTACTTAAAAATGGGAGAAAACTGGAGATATTTAAACGGGAGGTGAGCCTCTCCTGTTCAACTGCACCCTTAGAGGTGGAAACTAAGACTATGGTCAAATATAGTCCTGATGTTCAATCTTATGAATCATGGTTCCTACTTGAATAGTGTAATTATCTACTAAATTCACCATTTAAGGTGAAAAGTAAAAACAACTTTTACAACAAATTTTTTTTTTTGACACATATCTTTGGTTTTCTTTCATTAGTGGAAATTGGGACTTGAAAACAAAGGTCCTTCAGCAATGCAAACTCTCAAAGATGAAGCTTCCTCCATATTTCATGGAGTGGATCAATCTCAAAGATGTCTATCTAAATTTTTATAAGAGGAGGGTAAGTTCACACAATTTCACAGCATTTAGGTTTAAAAAAAAGTTATCTAGTTGTCTTTTAACTTTTGATGTGGCATTATGGAATTTATAAAAGAGTGGTTCTCTGTAGCGTGTACATTTTGTGGTTGGTTTGGGTTTGGTGCTCAATTTTGGTTTTATGATGTTGATATCAGATAGATATCAAGCAACAATTCAGAGCATCAATTAATCCAATAACTGGACAGACCATATAATATGAACCAATAAACTTGAGTTGACCCTAAACTTCTTAACTCTAGAACCTGATTCCCAACTTGAGCATGGTTGCTACTGTATTCAATTCCAATAAGGTCAAGCTATGTCACTAATAACTTTATCTCAAATTGTTATCTAGCAGCACGATGTGTGGGGATAAAAAAAATGATAAAATCTATATCTCAGATTGGTGCCTTGTCAACTCAGAGTCAAAGCTGATGTTAAAAAATTCAAGTAAACTGTTGATGTTTCTGACTTGACACCTTATATTCACCATTTCTTTATGATTTTTTACTATCATTCTTAATGATATGTTTATCTGGTTTTGGAGGACAGGCCACAGGAATGATGACCATGATGAAGGAACTTCGTATCCCACTGGTGGGAAGTCACCATCTTGGGATTGATGATACAAAGAACATAGCAAGAGTGTTGCAACACATGCTTGCTGATGGTGCGCTTATACAGGTTACCGCGAGGAGGAATTCTGATTCTCCTGAAAATGTTGAATTTCTATTCAAGAATCGGATAAGGTAGCTGCTTCTAGCTATTTTTGTCATTTAAAAGTACTTCGTTAATTGTATATATTTTAGAAAAATGAAAGAATTGATTCTATGTGTTGGTTCTAATCTCTCTCTCTCTCACACACACAATATTATGTTTAAAATGCACAAAGAGAATAGGAGAAAAAAATTCGGAAAGAAAAATAGTGGAACCATACTTTAGTTTGTCATATCCAGAGCTGAAACCAAATTTCCCATTGACATCCAGTTTACACTTGAGTGAGAATTTCATATGGAAAAGTGGATTATTGCCGTGCTCTCTTTTTCAGTAGTTGTAAATTTGTAATATCTGCAGCTGGGTTGTCACCGGTAGAGAAAATGGTTCTAGATGGCTTGTGTTAATTATTATATCCACATTTCTTGTCATCTTCAGGGTGAAATACAAATTTACTATTTTCAATTTACATGAGAGAGAAAAAGAGGGGGGGGGGGGGGGGGGGATTAAAGATATGTAAGGGTGCACTTCTGCATTATATTTCAAACTCAAAACGTAAAAGGCTATTGTTTTCAGGTTACTAATTTTAATCCTCAATTAAATGCCTTGGTTTGTCAATTCTGTATGAGAGAGAGAGAGAGAGAGAGAGAGAGAGAGAGAGAGAGAGAAGGGGGGGGGGGGGGGGTTAAGTTATAATATCAATGTTTTGTTTTGTATTTTTGGCTAAATGGACAATTTTGTATTAATTAAAACTTAAAAAATCCAAGAGTAAGGTATGCGAATATATCTCATGTATTAGATATATGCATTTTCCCTCTCATTAAACTTCTCTTATATTTTTTTATTAGATGTGAAATTTGAAAATTTAACCGTTAGATTGCATGTTCTTTATGTTCTTAATACGCATGTCAGATTTCGTTCAAATCGAGGTTATTTACTATGTGCGTGTGGGTGGGTTTACACTATTGTGAAACCTACATACAGTAAGATGGAAGGTACATATATTTGATGTATAAGAAATTTTTTGCTATGGTATAGCTTTAGAAGCCTCCCCATGAAAGAGTATGAAAATGATTAGCCCTTCAAAATCATGGACTAAATCAAAATTGCAATTCACATTCTTCCCCCACATAGTTAAAAGATATTATAACCCCAAGGAGTTGGTTAAGTGGTTCCTAGGTCTCATGATATTTATGAGATCTTAGGTTTGAAATCTCTTACCAACATGGGGCTATCTTATGGGATTCTTCCCTTTAATAACCCGGTGTGTGTGGAACAAGGGGGACTGCAGGATACCCTTGTTTATATATATATATATATATATAACAACCACCTGTAGATCTAAATTAGAGGCATGTAGCCAATTAGCCAAAACTAATCCGATCCAATCCAACCAACCGAGTTGAGTTTACTTTTACGGGTTGGTGGGTTGGGTTGGATTGGGTTGTGAAATTTTTTTTTTCGGTGCGTCGGATTGGGTTCAGGTTATAAGATTCACAAATCTGCTAAACTTAACTCGACCCACTTATATTTAATATATATTTAAATTAAAAAAATGTTTAATGCATATATTTAAAAATACATTATACAATTTTGTTATTTACATTTTTGCCTCTCTTCCTAAATAAATTCCAAATCCTATGTACTCCTCATATTATGTTGATTTAGTGTTATGTTCAGGATTATTTGATTATAAATTTTTCCTTATTTGTGGTGGTGGTGTTCTAATGCTCAATTTAATAATAATAGTAGTAATTAAAAAAAAATGTCCAACCCAATCCATGTGGTTTGGGTTGAACTCCTGTGATGAGATGTGTTGATTTGGATTGGATTTTTTTTAACCTATCATGATGGGTTAGGTTGAAAAAACCCCTCAATCCGGCCTAAGCACACCCCTAATACCCAAGGTCCCCTCCTTTCGTCCTCGTGGCTTCAACTTCTTGCATTGCATCACCTAGAGTAACGTTACTTGTGTCTTCTTCCATGATCCTTTTTATTGCCCACCTGAAAGGTTCAACTTTAGGCACCATAGGAGGAGAGGATGATGGGGTACATTTTCTCCATGCTTTAAGGACTATCTTTTCTCTGTGTACTACTACCATTCTCCCATTCTCTTTTGCTAGTGCTGTATCTACGTTGACTTTGAACATCTTTAGAGGAGAAGAAAATTCTATATGTAATTGGAATAGGTGTAACGCCTCTCATATGGGGGTGGAGTCTACACGTGTGGAGCCCATCCCATGTGAAAGGCATTACACCTATTTTTATTACACCTAATACCATCTCTTAGAGGTATCGTTTTTCACTCCATCTTATTTGCTCGAATTTATTGATTGATAGTTGTCAGTATCTCGTTCATCCATTAAAACATTTATGTGCGAGATAATTTCTTCAAAACATTTGATCTTGGTTCTCGTTGGCCTCCTCCTGATAACCAACCTAATAACTACAAACAAAGAGAAATCAAACTCTCAATGAACCCATACTCCAACTCCTTAGAGGATCAATTATAATCTTCGTGAAATCTATAATTAATTGAACAACAATTGTCTCTAAAAATCTACTACCAAACCATACTAGGTTTGTGAACTCATAAACTAGTAAAAGTTTTTCTCCTCATTCTTACTGTAGGGGCAAAGGCCCAAGATTGTATACTGAGCCTTGGGTTTTGTTTAAGGAGGTTGACTGGTCCGAGGATTGATAAACAGTAGTGAGAAGGTCAAGTTCAAAATCCCATGAATAAGATGCAAACGGAGAAAATGGGAAAGGTAGTCCGAGGAGGCTCACCTCCTCGGGTGAGCGAAGCACAGATCAAATACATGTCCTATCATTCAAGGTGACCTTCCAGGATATTCCATTGATAGAGACGTGTATTGTAAACGCACAAAAAGGATGGAAACTCAGAAATATCTAAGGAAAAACTACTGCCACCGCATTGAATGTTCTGCAGCTAACTTTCTGGTCGCATTTATGTGGAGAATACCCCTGAACAGTACTGCCTTGGCAA
Source organism: Quercus gilva (assembly GCA_023621385.1). Lineage (NCBI taxonomy): Eukaryota > Viridiplantae > Streptophyta > Magnoliopsida > Fagales > Fagaceae > Quercus > Quercus gilva. The sequence continues at coordinate 26,443,907 of CM042480.1, read as the reverse complement.
TTCTAACTCATAGAGAGCTAGAGAGGGTGTCCGATGGGACATCCAGGATGTTCCACTGATAGAGACGTGTATTGTAAACGCACAAAAAGGATGGAAACTTAGAAATATCTAAGGAAAAACTACTGCCATTGCATTGAATGTTCTGCAGCTAACTTTCTGGCCGCATTTATGTGGAGAATACTCCTGAACAGTGCTGCCTTGGCTATCCTAACTCATAGAGAGCTAGAGAGGGTGTCCGATGGGACAAGCACTCAAGTAGTGGCTTGGATAATCAACAAATGGAAGACCAAGATCATTAGGAGGGAGATATATAACGTAAGAGACCCCTGGAGGGAGGGGGATCGAAAAACTAAGAGAGAAAAGACTGTAGCATCAAGAACTGATCCTGTAATCCAACCTGAGAGAAATATATTAGAATTGATCTCCTTGAATTTTGCCGAGGACGACTTTCTTTAGTATAAACGTGTTTATTCTTATTCTGTGAATCCACTTTGATGTTTGTCTGATTCATTAAAACCCAGTTTTTCTTAACCCATTATCTACAAATTTATTGTTTTGGGCTTTTTTGGCCAAAGTCCACCAACCTTTGGGCTAAGGACATAAACCAGGTCCTTACACTTACCCAAAAGTATTATAATAAAATTACAAGTGTCATAAGAAGTATAAGATGTCTGAAAAGTCACATGTGACTGAATTTACTAGAAAATTGTTTGATTTACATGTGACTAATGATGTGGAAATCCCTTGTTAAAAGTGGTAGGAGTGGGGAGCAACAATTACAATAGTTTTGGGATTTAAAATGAGAAGTTAATGCTTGAATGAAGGAGATGATCATTTTAGTAAGGAGTTACTAAAATTTATATTCAATAGAATTAGATTCCATAATAATGTAAGAATAATCAAGAGATTAAATTAAAGACTCAAGGACTTAAGATGTAGTGATTTACAAAGTGACAATAACGTGGGTTCTAGCTAGCTCAACTAATAAAGTTTTTGATGGTTGAATAAAAGACATGAAATTCAATTTCCGCTTACACCAAAAACTGATTGGTGCCTTGGTTTAATGATAAAGATTACAATCATCAGAAACGTACGTCATAGGTTGAAACTCTATCAGCAAAGTAACAGTAACCATTGAATTTGTTTCACTATGGATGATTTCATGGAGATATTAAATGTTAATTAATAGATTATTTGGATGACTTAATAGTCAAATAAAAGCCTAGGGTGCGATCATAAATTTATAATGGACTAAATTATGGCTAATGGTAATTTTAGGCCTATCATGAATTAACATGAGACCCAAGGCTTAATGGAATTAGTGTTTTTATATCCCTTTGGTCCCACTTTGAGCCCTATTACTAAAGCCCACATGGGCTGGCCATTAATTGATCCATAATGTGTCAAATATATTAAAAGGGATTAGTTAGTTGAGAAAAACCCTAGACTAAGCGAGCGCTAAACATTGAAGCTGAAAGGAGCTCTCTCCAGTCTCAAGGTGGTACACGCCTAACATAAGGAAAGGAATTTTTTTTTTCTCTTACTAGGGTATTACACGGTGTACATGATAGTTTTGATTTGGCTAGATATTGGATTTCCACCTTGACATTTACACACTGATTGAACTTGGTGCTCAACAATAAGAAAATGAAGTTGCAAAAAATGAAAATGCAATGGAAAATATACACAATTTTTATTTATTTATTTTTTTTTAATGAGGAAATCCTTTAGAGAGGGAGAAAACTATGGGCCAAGCCAATCGAGTATTCCACTATTTTTCTTTAAATGGTTACAATATATATATATATATATATAGAGAGAGAGAGAGAGAGAGAGAGAGAGAGATCTTCGAATTGATTCATTCCTCTTCCTTGAGTCCTTCATTCTTTAATAGTGATGGAGGTAGACATGTGTTACTTTCCTATTGGGTAAGGTGCCGCATTTCCATTCAAAAAGGACATAGTAGAGTCTTGACAAAATAGGGCAACATGCATTTTGTGCTTCCTTGCATGTGTGCTTGTACATGTATTGCATGTAGTGGCGTTGCTTTGACAAGTTGGTCCTTAATGTAGTGACCCATTATTTGACCATTGTGTACATTTAACCCCTTAACTTTGGGAGGTGTGTTAACAATGTCCAAGGTCATTAGGAATTTCTTTTATGAATAATCTTTTAATCACCTCTCTTCTTTGGTCGTTTTGAAATAGTGTGCTTGCTTATGAGTGTCCCCAAGTAAGAAAGCCCTTATATAAGGACATGGCATTTAAGAAAGTAACGGGAGAGGGACAATTGTTGCCTTTAAAGATGGTAAAGATGTTGACTTTAATTAATGAGCTTTTAGGCGATTTAAATGCATGAGAAGGCATCAGAAAATGACTAGATTGAGATCTGGTGCAATAGCAAAAAGCTATTGCACCGTGCAAACCATGGTGTGTGAGAAAGAGTAGAAAAAATAAAGTGTAAAAGTCAAATGGTAAAAATTTGAGAGTTAAAAAAAATTTTATTCAAGGGTTGAGATTAAAAGTGACTTTTGCAACTTTTAATCTCAACCATTGATGTCCTATTGCATGGTACAATAGCCTTAACTATTGCACTGAATCTCAATCTATATGTGCAAGTCATAATATATCAACATATATCCATTCTTCTTTGTTGGATGTATCAGAGGCATAGCTAAATCACAAGTGTCCTTGGGGAACTTGATATTGTGTTGGATACATGCATAGTCTTGATTGAATGGTTGTTGGCCTATGCCATTTTGGAGTGACGGCCTTTGTAAGCCAAGACGATTATTTCCTTGAGGCTTAAGAAACAGAGGAAGAAGTTTTATCACTATCGCTCAAGATACCTTTAATATGCATTCGATGAGAGTGTCTTCATACTTTGTGTAAGGACTCAATTTGTAATGAACCCTAGACAATAAAATTTGTAGAGCGTGGGTAGAAGGGCTTGGCCCCAACAAAGCAAGCAGTCGGATGACATGAAATTCATGGGAATAAGAAAAAGAGAATTTGACTAAGTCTTTCTAAGGATCATCATCATCCCTTTGGTTAAGTGTTTGTGAGGATCTTTATAATGATTTTGATTGATTGTCTATGAGAACCCCTGCCATGATTTTTGTTGGGTTGTTTATGAAGGAAGTTTATCCTCGGATCAATCCTCGGATCTGATCCGAGGACCTCTCTACTTAGAACTAACATATATTAGGGTTGCCTTTTTTTCTCCCCCCCTCCCCCCCTCTCTTTTGTGGCGGGGGCCTCTCTATTATATAGTCCCTCCTTAGTTAATCTCTACCATCCACTTATTCATCATCCAGGCCTATACTTGAGTGCCTGTTTCATCAGCAGCGTTTGCAAGCTTTCTGTTAGTTGAAGCGACCAAGGCATCTCTGTTGGCCGGTCAATTCATTATTGATGTGATCAAAATATCGGTGGCATGCATTTAATGGGGAAGTGACACTCCCTTTCCTTGGACGTCGGTACGCCGAGGATATGGGCCTCCTCTGCGAGGTCCCTAAATAACTTGGGCTTCGTCCGTTCATCCTCGGATTACGCTCTCTCTCTCTTTTGGCGTGGACTTTGGGCCTGATGTGGGGTGGGCTGGAGTTACTAAATATCTGGGGCCCCATAATAGCCCCTCAAAATTATGCTGTCCGACCCCTTGGGAGGGGAGGAAGATTTTGACATGCTCGGGCCTATTGTATTAGTCTGTCGGACTTTGCCTTTCTATCGGTGTTACCATTTTTGCAACTGCTTTTGCAACTTTCTTGGGCATAATGGGCCCGCCTGAGGAATTTTTCCTTGTTTTTGTACGTTTTCTTCTCTTTTTAGTGTATACTTTTCAGCCTGAGTTCCTTACTAGTTCTTCCAGGATGGGTAGGTTTAAGTTTATGCTTTTAGCGCTCGTCTTCGTCTGGTTTTCGTCTTTAGCAAGATTCATCGCTCAGTACCCAAGAGATCGACTTTGCTGTAGGTTTACACCTACGGTTAGTATAAAGGCTTATTTCTGCCTGGTGCTTATATCGCCGTATAGTGATTAGTTTCCCCAAAGGCTTGGGTCCGAAGACCATGCAATGCCTTGGTTTTTCCTAGCACTTAATGTTTCACATGGAAATGGTTTCTCTGTTGGCCTGAGTGACTGGATTATGCAATGCCTATGTTTTGTCTAATATTCAGTTTTCTCATCTGAAGTATCTGGTTTCCCCAGAGGCTTGAGTCCGAGGACTATGCAATGCCTTGGTTCTGTCCAGTACCTAGTTCTTTGATTTTTTAAGTGGTTGGTTTCCCCAAAGGCTTGGGTCCGAGGACCATGCAATGCCTAGGTTCTGTTTAACTCTTCATTCATAGTCTGAAGTAGCTGGTTTCCCCAGAGGCTTAGGTCCGAGGACCATGCAATGCCTTGGTTCTGTCCAGTACCTAGTTCTTTGATTTTTTTAAGTGGTTAGTTTCCCCAGAGGCTTGGGTCCAAGGACCATGCAATGCCTAGGTTCTGTTTAACTCTTCATTCATAGTCTGAAGTAGTTGGTTTTCCCAGAGGCTTAGGTCCGAGGACTATGTAATGCCTTGGTTCTGTCTAGTACCTAGTTCTTTGATTTTTTTAAGTGGTTAGTTTCCCTAGAGGCTTGGGTCCGAGGACCATGCAATGCCTAGGTTCTGTCTAACTCTTCATTCATAGTCTGAAGTAGCTGGTTTCCCCAGAGGCTTGGGTCCGAGGACCATGCAATGCCTTGGTTCTGTTCAGTACCTAGTTCTTTGATTTTTTAAGTGGTTAGTTTTTCCAGAGGCTTGGGTCCGAGGACGATGCAATGCCTAGGTTCTGTCTAACTCTTCATTCATAGTCTGAAGTAGCTGGTTTCCCCAGAGGCTTGGGTTCGAGGACCATGCAATGCCTTGGTTCTGTCTAGTACCTAGTTCTTTGATTTTTTTAAGTGGTTAGTTTCCCCAGAGGCTTGGGTCCGAGGACCATGCAATGCATAGGTTCTGTCTAACTCTTCATTCATAGTCTGAAGTAGTTGGTTTCCCCAGAGGCTTGGGTCCGAGGACCATGCAATGCCTTGGTTCTGTCCAGTACCTAGTTCTTTGATTTTTTTAAGTGGTTAGTTTCCTCAGAGGCTTAGGTCCGAGGACCATGCAATGCCTAGGTTCTGTCTAACTCTTCATTCATAGTTTGAAGTAGCTGGTTTCCCCAGAGGCTTGGGTCCGAGGACCATGCAATGCCTTGGTTCTATCCAGTACCTAGTTCTTTGATTTTTTTTATTTATTGTCTCATCTATTTATCCATAGCCATTTAATTCTACATTGTTATAATTTACAATAAGCATTAAATAAGTAAACTTTTCAAGCAAGATAATAATAAACGTGTGCTGAGGTTGGAGTAGGAGAAGACCCGCTTTGCTCTGCCTCTTCGTTTGGCGTGACTCTTCTGATTACGAGGCGTCCCTTTAGTCGTTCGAGTAACGCGTTTTGACGCTTCGGTGCCTCCTCGTTAATGAGGCGCCTCCTCATTAATGTTAGTCGTGGATTTACGAGGATCTAACGGCTGGTAAGCCCTTTGGAATTTGGGCGGAATTATTACCTCCGGAAATCTCTCCCTAGGATTTAATGCGGATTGGCTCTCACCAGTATTTTGCCTTCTATAAAAGGCGTTTTTGGGGCAACCATTTCCTTCACACTTGACAAACATTCGTCTTAAACTTTTCCCAAAAATATTGCCCAGAAACCCCGCAAGGCATAGCAGTTTGAGCCCCTTCAAATGACTTGGCCTTTGGAAAGGGCAGTCCCGAGTATGCACAGCCCCTATTAGGAGCCGAGGATGGCGCCCCGACCCTGGACGTCATGTTGGGGTTGGGGTAGGAGAAATCCGAAGATTCTCCTTCTTTTCAACCTAACCAGAGGGGGGACTCTCTTTGCCGTTTGGAGGAGGATCCAGAAAGAACGTAACTTCCTTCCTTTGGGTCTGGGTCTGTGACCCTCCAAGCTGGCAACGATGAGGGTGGGAGGGAAAAACCAGGCGGAACCCAGAAGTGGAGCCGTCCTGTGCCGCGGCCTCTTCCGCCTTCCATGTTGCCTTCCTTCCTTCTTTTCCCTTTTATCTCTTCTTCTTTTCTATCTTTTGTTCCTCAACCAGCCTTCTTTTCTATCTTTTGTTCCTCTGCCAGCTTTGTTAGGCGTCTGTCTTTGTAGTTAACTTTAGAACAAGCCTCACGGGCATCACTTGTAAGAGATGTAACTCTTTCTTCATATATTAATAAAAAAGCAGACTTGTTTTGTCTCTTTTATTTTTCGTATATTCTTGTTTCTTGTGATTGTAGACCTCTGAATGAATGTTGTTGCTGCAAACTGTATTGTTTTGGTGCTTTTTTTTTTTTTTTTTTTTTTTTTTTTTTTTTTCTAGTGTTGCTCTTGATTTTTTTTTTTTTTACATTGACCGTCGCACTTGCTGGTGCACAAGTCCTCCCCACAGACGGCGCCAATTGTAAGGACTCAATTTGTAATGAACCATAGACAATAAAATTTGTAGAGCGTGGGTAGAAGGGCTTGGCCCCAACAAAGCAAGCAGTCGGATGACATGAAATTCATAGGAATAAGAAAAAGAGAATTTGACTAAGTCTTTCTAAGGATCATCATCATCCCTTTGGTTAAGTGTTTGTGAGGATCTTTATAATGATTTTGACTGATTGTCTATGAGAACCCCTGCCATGATTTTTGTTGGGTTGTTTATGAAGGAAGTTTATCCTCGGATCAATCCTCGGATCTGGTCCGAGGACCTCTCTACTTAGAACTAACATATATTAGGGTTGCTTTTTTTTCTCCCCCCCTCCCCCCTCTCTTTTGTGGCGGGGGCCTCTCTATTATATAGTCCCTCCTTAGTTAATCTCTACCATCCACTTATTCATCATCCAGGCCTATACTTGAGTGCCTGTTTCATCAGCAGTCTTTGCAGGCTTTCTGTTAGTTGAAGCGACCAAGGCATCTCTGTTGGCCGGTCAATTCATTATTGATGTGATCAAAATATCGGTGGCATGCATTTAATGAGGAAGTGACACTCCCTTTCCTTGGACGTCGGTACGCCAAGGATATGGGCCTCCTCTGTGAGGTCCCTAAATAACTTGGGCTTTGTCCGTTCATCCTTGGATTACGCTCTCTCTCTCTTTTGGCGTGGACTTTGGGCCTGATGTGGGGTGGGTTGGAGTTACTAAATATTTGGGGCCCCACACTTTGTAAAGCCAATTAGTCTTAATAGAAGGTACCAAGATGTGATTTGTACGCTTTCAAGCTTAAGTGTTAAGATAAATAGGGGACATCATTTGTCTATTTGTAGTCTCGGGATATTGAAGGCTATGTGGCCCTATCTCTAGGAAACATTTAAAATGGGGGCATCGTTTTCTGTTTGTAGTCTCGATATATTGAAGGTTATGTGGCTCTATCACTTCACAAATTCCCTTCCATACTAGGTGACACTTAAAGTTAAAGGCTTTAATGTGGAATGACTAGCAAGTCGTATTGATATATTAAACGATTTATAAAAAGGCAGGGCCTATTGTACAAGATTCTTTGTCCTCACTTAGGCAATTGAAAGGAAAGGAGGCAACTCATTAAGCAAGGATGGAGGAAGCAAAGGTGGCCACAAAGGCACATGAGTACTCAATTGCCTAGCTCCTGGATACAATTATCAAGTTTGATGTAGGGACATCTGACGAGGAAGACACATTTTGCAATAGCAACATTCAAGATTTGGCACTTAGCAAGAACCAAGGGATTGTTGGCAATCCACGGCAGGATTTAGGGAGAAATAATAGAAGGGTCAGCATATCCAGAAGATTACGTTCCTTATTTAAGGATAATATGTCAATCATGCACAAGTTCTGCAGAAGATATTCTAGCATGTTCAGCAGAATTATCTAAAAGTCTACAGCAAACCCATATCAATGATGATGTCTATCTTCAGCAGAAGATCATGCGTAGAAGTTGGAAAGTAGCAAATCACATCCCTAATTGATTTGCCTTTAGTATTTTAGTTGACTTAGGAGTTTAATTTGTATTTGAATTAGAATTAGGATTTAGATCTATTTGCTTTCCTCGTTTATTTCTATCTTTATTATGTTTCCTAGTTTGATTAGGTGAGGTTCTATTATAAAAGGGTGTAACGGGACCTTGGGAAAGGGAGCTTATGTTATTATCAAATTGATTATTATAATGAGACCTGTAGGTTTTCATCAAGAGTTTCTGTAGCACTCTTCTATCTCTTCTCTTCGTCTTGATCATGACTTGACAAACCATAGATCGGAGTTGAGTCGTATTGTTGTTCTTATTTCCCATATATTTCCATTATTTGGTACTGCAGAAGTTGCGGGTCTGATTTGTTCCCCATCAAGTGGTATCAGAGCAAGCCTCTCCTTTAGAGTTCCATCAAGCCAGTTCACAACAACAACCATGGTGAACAACAGGCATGGTAGAGGTGGTTTCCACACGGAACACGCTACGAGACTCAAAATCGTGATGATGAAAATCTCGATTTTGAGGATGTCAACCCTTTTCATTTTCGCACTCCTACGAGTGAGCCGGGTGATGGGGAGTTCGTGGAGAGGCTCGACAAAATCAACAACCATGTGATGTTGATTTGAAGGACATTTCAGAGTTCGAAAGGAAGATTCAGCTAGATGAGTTCATCCACTGGTTGAATATGGTGGAACGTGTTTTCGATTTTAAGGAAGTCTCAATGGGAGGAAGGTGAAGGTTGTTGTACCAAGGTTGAAGCAACATGCTTCGGCTTGGTGGGAGCAACTGAAGGTTTGTCGGGAGCGTATAGGAAAGCCAAAAATTGTGACTTGGGAGAAGATGAAGAAAGAGCTTAGAAGGAAGTTCTTGCCTGAGAATTACCTCCTAGTCCCCTCTATGTCTATGTGGGAATTAAAATTAATGACTACTAAGCAATAGCAATATTATGGAAACAAAAAAAATTCCAACAAGCACCACATAAACACAATCACACAAGAACACCAATCTTACGAGTAAAACCCTCTAGTGTAGAGAGAAAAATCACGGGACAGCTCCGAAAAATATCCACTATAAAATAGAGACTACAACTATTAAATTTATGCTAAACTTGAGTCCACAATAAATTGGATATACAATAAATAAATCTCAAGGAGAAAATACAATCTCACCACAAAACTAGTAGCAAAATCTTCCTCTGAATACTCCAACTCTCCATGGTTGTAGCACTCAAAATCTCCATGAGAACTCCACCAATTTATCTTCTTTGTGTGTAACTTGAGCAAAGAAAAATGTCTCATTTTTCTTTTTCACTCTCTCACACTCTCACTGTGTTTCTCTCTATTTACAGACTGCACCTCTCAGCTGAAGCTCTCTCTTGTGTTTTTCTCACAATGGCCGAATGGCTCTCTGTTTTAGCTCTTCTCACTAGGCCGAATACTCTCTCTGTTTTTGGCTTCAGCGCTCCACCAGGCCGAATGGCCTTTGCTTCTTTCTTTTCTATTTTCTTCAGCGTGTCCAACATGCCTAGCAACACTTCTCGATAGTCAAACCTTGCTTTTTTGCTTCACCCAATTTCTTTCTTCATTTAGCATGTTAAACATGCTTGAGTCAAGTCTCATGCAAAAGTAATGCTGACATGAAGACTTTTGGAACCAGGCTCATAAATGAGCTTTGACAAGGCAAGCAAGTGGGCTAGAAGAAAGGGTGTCACGTGCACCCAACAGTGATGTGCGTCGATGGAAGCAAAGGAACAGACCGTGGCTTGATATTTGGGTGGCTTGCGGAGAGACATCCAGGATGTGGCGACATTACAACCATTCAGCGATTACAATGAAGTCTACAAACTTGTTGTAAAGGTTGAGAAGCAACAAAGACAATGTTTTGGGATTTACACTAGTAGTAATGGATATGGTGTTGAATCTGCAGAAAGTGAGGAATGTAAGTTGCTTGTGGTAGAACAAGATTTTGAAGTGGGCGATGCACAGTTCTGTAGCAACAAGTTCCACCATAACAACGCTATCAGCCACAGAGATATATAACCACGTAAACCTCAATATTCAAGCAATCATCTACAAGTTTCAAAACTTACTTCGCACCAAGTGAAGGGTGAGAGATTTTTGAGATGCAACAAATGCCTAGGATATGGTCACATCATTTGTGATTGTCCAAATGGTAGGTATATTAATTTGGCCAAAGTATCACTCAATGAGCAGCAAAAGAACGACGAGTTTTGCCAAGGACAATCTTGTCTCATTCGTTACATGCCTAGCGCGGCAGAATATGAGGACGAGAGTGGTATAACTCTTGAAGCCTAGAGCAAAGATTCTTTTTATGAGTATGATAATGAAGCATAAGTACACTTCAACGCTTCATTGAAATTTGATGAGTACCCTAATGAGGATTGCGAATTGATCATGGATGAATGAGTTGCAGAAGATCAACAGGGAGCCATTATAATACAAGGTGAGCCCATAACCCATAAGGTTAGCAATCAAAATCCAGTGCCTGATTTAGTCTTGGAAAATGTTTGCTTAAATCAAAAGTTGGGTCCCATTGATTTCATTGGCATTGATCAATTCCTCACAAGATCTAGTAGCATCAGGTATAATGATTTTTATTGAGAAATTATTATGGAGTTTATTTTGAAGTTTTTGTCGTGGAAGAGGCTACACCAGTAAATTCTTCTTATATTGATGGATTAGTGGTCAAAGGGTGGTTATGTTCTCATGACCCAATCTGGGAAAGATTCATGGAGTGAAAATCGTTTCAAAGGGGTTCATTACTTAAGAAGATGAAGCTCCAACAAGTTTGCGGAAGGAGGGTGGTAGCATCCGCTGATGAATATGATGATTTGTTCACAGTATTGACTTCATTTTTTCAATCAAAATGAAACAAGCCCCTAGCAAGAATCTGCACAGCCATGTGTCACCATGAGTGAAAAAAGATTGATTAGTAGTGTTATACTTTGTCTTGCATTACTAAGAATAGTTGGATTGAAGGGACTGATTAGACATCCTAGAGATCGAGGCAAGTACTGTTCGAACTCGAGGACGAGTTCTTTCCAACCTGGGGAGTTTGATGTAGGGACATCTAACGAGGAAGACACATTCTACTGCAGCAACATTCAAGATTTGGCACTTAACAAGAACCAAGGGATTGTTGGCAATTCACGGCAGGCATTAGGGAGAAATAATAAGAGGTCAGCTTATCCAGAAGATTACATTCCTTATTTAAGGTTAATGTGCCAATCATGCACAAGTTCTGTGGAAGATATTCTAGCATGTTCGGTAGAATTATCTAGAAGTCTGTAGCAAACCTAGATCAATGATGATGTCTATCTTCAGCAGAAAATTATGCGTAGAAGTTGGAAAGTAGCAAATCACATTCCTAATTGATTTGCTTTTATATTTATCCCTTATTAGTAATTTAATTGACTTAGGAGTTTTATTTGTATTTGAATTTGAATTAGGATTTAGATTTATTTGCTTTCCTAATTTATCTCTATCTTTATTATGTTTCCTAATTTGATTAGGTGAGGTTCTATTATAAAAGGGTGTAAGAGGACCTTGGGAAAGGGAGCTTATGTTATTATCAAATTGATTATTATAATGAAACCTATAAGTAGACATGGCAAAACGGGTGGGTTGGGTCGGGTCAATTGGGTTTGCGGGTCAATCAGGTCGCGGGTCAAAACAAGTTATTTTTAAACGGGTTAATCGGGTTGCAGGTCAATTGGGTTGTGGGTCGGGTCGGGTCAGTTGACCCATATTTTTCAAACAAGTTTTTATTTTTTTTATTTTTATTTTTAAATAGATGCAATTTGTCATTTGACTTCCTCTACTGTGATTAGATTCTCACTAGTGATACTATTACCAATTAACATTAGACGCTTGATACTCAAATTTAGTGCAACTCTTGTTTCAGCTTTCTAAAAGCTAGTCTTAGTATAATTTTCGATCTGTTTCAAGTAGGAAGAGAAAATGAATGTGACAAGTAAAAAATAACAAACTATAATGGAATACAACCAACTAATGTATATATCCAATTTAGTAATTTACCAACACGTATAACATGTACATGCATTGTACACTAGTATTAAAGAATTGGGATTTCCCTTGCTCCTCAGTCATCACCAAAGCCAAAAGACACTACGGTGCTGATGTGAACACATCAAAAGCACAATTCGTGCTCCTCTTAAGGATTGAAAGAACTAAGAAGAAAAGAGTAGAGGCACAAACAATCACAGAGAGAAAAGATTAGAGGGCAGAGGCGGAGCTGAAAGTGTAGAGGTAGAGAGGCGCAAGCTTGAAACTGAAAAAGTGTGGAAGTGTGAAATGAAGGGCAGAGGGCCAGAGGTGCAGTGCAAGAGACGAGCAGAGGAAGTGAGGAACTGACTCATTGAGGAGGCTTTGACGCTTTGGCCCTTGTGGATGTGGTTGTCACGTTTCAGACTTTAGTGTTTCATACTTTCACTCTTTCATGTTTGTGAGTCTGAGACTGAATTGTGCCTTTGGTAATTTCGTAATTGGCTTTGGAAGTTTGGACTATAGCTAAGATAGTCAAGCTCATTAGATTTTTTCTTTTTTTGGATGGTTGTGTTGTGTAACACTGTAACTTGTGTTGTCTTGTCTAGAGACTAGTTGTCTCATTCTCTCTTGTCAATTTGTCATGGCTGTGGAGGCAGTGGAGAGCTAAAGCTTTAATGCTTTATTGGTTGTGATTCGTGAAGCTTTAATGCTTTATTGACTATTGCATTAGTTTGGTTCTGGTGCTTTATGCTTTATATACTTAGTATCAGGACGTAGTTTAAATATTTTTTTAGCGAAATTTTTTTAACGGGTCGGGTCACGAGTTATTCGGGTTAGGTCGGGTTGATTCGCAAAAAAATCAGGTTGGGTCACGGCTCAACCCGTTTTTGCTTCAGGTAAAAAAAAATCGGGTTCGGGTCAGGTATTTTTTGGGTCGGGTCGGGTCAGAAAATTCTGACCCGTTTTGCCATGTCTACCTATAAGTTTTCATCAAGAGTTGCTGTAGCACTTTTCTATCTCTTCTCTTCATCTTAATCATGGCTTGAAAAACCATAGATCGGAGTTGAGTCGTATTGTTGTTCTTATTTTCCATATATTTCCATTGTTTGGTTTTGCAGAAGCTGCGGGTCTGATTTGTCCCCCATCAAAGCTTGTAGTAGGAGTTAATCATTAATGAGTTAATGACTCATGCTAATTACCCGTCTCTAGGTCCTTTTTAGTAGAGGTGGAAAGATTGAAGGAATAGTGAGCGCTGGGGGCACTAAAGGAGCATTTCTCGTGCTTCATGGGCATTACAAAATATGCATTTGTTAAACTTAAAGGTCAACACCCACGTACACATAGCTAGGGTTAGAGTTTTCAATAAGGAGATCCCATTCTCTTGTGAAATTATGTGGTTATTGAGCTGAAGATCAAGGAGATTCCAAGATAAAGTTGCTAAGATTTTAGTTTTGCTTGAAAGTTTCAAGTGTTCTTGGTAAGGTTTTTCAACGTAGATGCACCAAAGGTATGATTCTTTAAACCTTAATATGAAAATTCAAAAGTGCATGTGTTCTAGCATCATAGAAGTAAATCTTGTTTGTCTTCCGTTGCATATGTTTTGTATGAGATGCAAATACTTCTCCAACGTATGCCATATCCATGCTATGGTAAATCGAAGGTATCTACATCCCTTTAAGTTGCCTTGGTCCAATATACTTTGACCAAAAGCATGCTTTTTAGATTTTGGATGAGATCATATAGTTATGGTATATTCCATTTGTCGAAATTACTTGTTTCATGTAAGATTTGGACACCATAGTCTTAGACTAGGACAACCCCTTAATTTGGAATTGTATTGGTGTCATATTTAGACTGTGTCTTAATAAAATAGTTTAAATGGGTGTTTAAATTGTGATTTAAGAGTATATTAAGTCATTTTAAAAAAAATTATGAAAAATTTTGGTTAAAATTCAAATTACACCCTTTAAGTTTGTATGAAATCAAATTTGCGTCCATAAAATTTATTTTTGACATTTTAGTCCTTAAACTTTCATATTGTTGTCAAATTGGTCATTTCATCCTTTTCCATCTATAATATTGTCACATGTTGTTATTCTTGTAATTTTATAGTTGATAATAAATGCTGGGGTGGAGCTACGCTGCTCATGGCCCCTCAAATTTTTTAATCTTCTCATAGTGCTATGCCAGTTCTAGGCTATACCCTCCCCCCCCCCCCCCCCCCCCCCAAAATTATTCCTTATTTATGGTTGGTCCAGTAGATAATAGCCTAAAGTCCTTAAACAAAATTTGGCTCTTTCAATTGTCCAAAAGATCTATAACCAATCTAATGGACAAAATAACTCACTCTCTCCAAACAGTGCAATTCACAACTCACTTCTCAACAAAATTTCACTTCTTTCCCATCTTTCTCAACTCAAGCAAGCAACGGAAGGTTATAGGTACTTCATTATTATTTTTTTCTGCTATCTTTCTCAACTCAAGAAAGCTTCCTATGGGTCCTTCTCTCTTTAGTGCTGTGGCTGCTAGACCCACATTGCTCCATTCTATTTGTTCTTAACACAAGAACTCTCATCTCAATCTAGTCAAAACAAAGTCTTGTCATCTTTAAAAAAAAAATTGACCATTAATCCATTTTTTGTTTGTGTGATGCATCATCTCCTTGATGAAGTGAACGTGCAAGAGTGCGCATTCTTCTCTCTCTCTCTCTCTCTCTCTCTCTCTCTCTTATCAATCATAATAATTTTTTTTAAACATTGTTCTTATTATGTTTAATCCTCTATTCTATTTTTTCTAGAAAGCATTTGTCTTAGAATTTCAAGTTTATTGCTTTTGTAAGGACTCTTTTTGCAGCCCAAACCTAAGGTGTATGAGACCTTGGCCCGGTGAGCCCAATACAATAGAATTTGTAGAGAGTGGGTTGGAGAATTGGGCCTTAGTAAAGTTGACAACGGCTAGTATGAATTTCAAGTATGATTGAACAATAACAGAGCAGATAATGATGAATGAACGTGACGTCTGAGGAGATAAATCGGATTATAAATCTTCTCAAGATGATTACAGGTGTAATTTTTATTGCTACATTATTCTTTCTTTTTCTTCGATCCCCCCTTCATGGAGGGTTTATCCCATTATATAGTTCATTTGGATCATCTTCACCCTACACTTGTTGATCATCTGAGCCCTCACTTGAGTGCCTATCCCATTAGTCACCCTCTCTAGCTTTCTGTGAGTTGTGGTGGTTAAGATAGCACTATTTAGGGGTTTTCTCCACATAAATGCGGCCAGAAAAGTAGTTACAGTGCATTAAATGCGGTGGTAGCAACTTTTCCTTAGATATTTTTGAGTTTCCATTATTCTTGTATATATATATATATATATAATACCCATCCTTATCACTAGAGCCTCTTGGAAGGTCACGTTGGTTGTTGGAATATAGATCTGAGCTGCGTCCAACGTATCCGAGGAGTAGCTCCTCCTCGGACCACTCTTTGCCTGCCCCTTATCTACGGGACTTTATGATTGGAGTCTTCCATAATTATTTGCGCCCTTTCGAACCAACTTATGTCTTTGGTCTTTAGACTAAGCCCAAGGCCCAATATATAATTTTGGGCCTTTATCCCTACAATAGCCCCTCAAAACTTTGGTTTTTCCCTCGCATTCGAAGAGAAAAAATAGGGTTTTGATTTGTTAAAAGTTGAGAACATTAAATCCCTGAGTTTACACGTGTGGGAGTGTGGTTTTTTGCGCCTCATAATTACTCTAATGCTTCGGAGACCGCGAGGCGTCATTAATTGCTCCAGGCGGCGTTATGTCCCTCACATCTGATAGTGAAGCGTCCATCCAATGGCTGACATTTTTCCTTGGGTTTTGAGCAGGGTAACTCCTTTCAATTTTGTCTTCTATAAAAAGCCTTGTGGGAAACCATTTCCCTTAATTTCACAAACTTTCGAGTTTTCTAGAGATTTCAAACATTCAAATCCACCAAGCTTCCTAAATTACTAAGCTTTCCACACCGTTTTTCCAAGAAATCTTTGAGAATTTCTTTAAAATTTTCAGGGATCATCGTACATTTTAGTTCTCGTAAGTTTTAGTCTTTTTAAACATTTCTTTTTCTCCTTGGCCTTCAAGTTCTTATTTCCCCACTTGTCAATTTCAATGATTCTCCTTTAGTTTGTTGAGATGGTTAGATTTAAGCATTTAGTGAACTCCCCTGCCAAAATAAAGGCTTTTAAGGAGAAATACTATATACCACAGGAAATCGCACTACGATACTGCTCCCCAGAGCAAATAGAAACAAACTGAGAAGAGGGAGAAGTCATAATCCCTATGATAGCTTTCATAGAGGAAGGAATGACCCTCTTTATGGGTAGAATACCAAGGGACTACCTCCTCAATCATAGGATATGCCCTCACCAGTGTTCACCTAATCTTTTTAGAGTCCTAGGAAGTGATGATGCTCTGAACGAGTATTTAGGCTTGAGGCTCACCTGGCACGACGTGGTCCACATGTATAAGTGCCACAAACAAAAAGGGGCGGGATTTTACCTCAAATCCCGATCTGATGTTGTCAGGCTCATCTCGTGTCTCAACAAATCTAACAAAGGGATGAAGGATGACTACCTGATTACTTCGGGGGCGTGGCATGATGGACTTCATTGCCCAATCAGAGAGGGAGAGTCAGGTGGGATGCCTTAGAATTAGGTTTCCTAACAATAGATTTGGACTCTTTAACCCTGACCTTGTTTTGCTTCTTTTTGTTTTGCTCTTTTTTACTGATGGATTTCAACTTTTTAATTGTGCTTCGTTCTTCGTTTGTGTTCACAGATAAGAGGCAGGTAGCTCTTAGGCTTAGCTTAACCAACGTCGAAGCCCTCAATTACCTGCTGAGATCTGAGATATTCATAAGTGAAGATAAGCAGCTACGGGCTGTCCATCTGATCTTGGATTTTCAGCCCATCTCGGAGACATTTCAAGAGGTCGGCCACGCCAAAAGAGCTGGTGACCCACGGATAGCTCGGATTGACGTATCTCGGCCCAACTTTTTGGCCCTATACGATCTTCCACCAGTAGCACACTCATTCCAATAGAACGTTCCTCTAGTCGTCCAACCAGTTCAACAAGTTCCTCCAGAAGCAGTAGTAGCCGGAAAAGGGATTGCCTCCTTGAATTCCTCGTTTGAAAAAGAAATTGATAAATTTCAATTCGAAGATGAGGAGACTCAAGGAGTACAAGTGATACCAGTCTCGGATGCTGAGGACGAACCAGACAGACATTCCAGCATTCACGCCCCCTCCTTGGTAATTGCCCGCCCGAATGACACTTCCGAAGAAGAGGAAGATGGAATGGGTCTGAACAAAGGAGGAAAAAGTTTGCGAGATCTTATGGTTGCGAGGAACAAGGGTTCAACCTCAAAAGATGCCAATAAGCTTCAAATTCCAGCTAACCTTCCACCTCCCCCTCCTCTCCTAGTGACCTTGACCGGTCTAATCCCCAATCTTGATTTGAAGAAGAAAAGGAAGGTGCCAGAGGTGCACGAGGTGGAAAAGGGCGAGATGGTCCCCCAAAAGGGGGCAAAGCAGCCTAAACATGCAAAAGATAAACGGGCTTCCACCGTGGAAAGCAAGGAGGACTCCCAAGGTGTCGATGTGCGTTGACTACCATGAGCATGGTCCTCCAAGATGGATGTGGATGGTGCCCCTATCCCCTGGGACGCCTCAGTTCGAAACTTCCAAAGGGGGCACACGGGCTACATTGCTAAAATCCTTGAGCAACCACTTCTCCTGCCGAGAGATATGGATGTTTATAGGTGCTTCAAGCAACATGAACTCTTCCTGTCCCTAAAGAAGGACTTGGCTATGGTAAGTACTTTGGCACATCTTTTGCATTTCATCCTTAGTTACTTTGTTCATCACCATCATTTATTCCTTTTTTCTCCCCCTTTTTTTCTTAATGTGGAATCTTTCTATTATCTCTATGCAGATTACCCAACAGGTCTTTGTGGCCGAGGAGTGGGTCAAAGACAAAAGCAATCAAGCCAAAGCAAAGGCCCACTCTCATGCCGAGACTGAAAAAATCTTGGTGGCACTCAAGGAGGAGCATGTTGAACTAACCAACAAGCTCATCGTTTTAGAGAGGGAGCGCATGAGTGCTGTGGCTGGCTTAAAGAGCGCTGAAACCCAAGCCAAGGATCAGTGCAAGAAGCTCCACATGATGGAAATTGAGCTGGCCACAGAAAAGCAGCAAGTTTTGGACTTGAAAGCTGAGTTGAGGAAGGCTAGGAAAGCAGCCCAGCTAGCCAAGGAAGCCTTTGAGGCCAAAAAGGAAGCCTCTTACCAACTCGGCGTGGAGGAAACACAGGTGAGGCTCACTGAGGATCTTTTTGAGGTTTGCAGGGACTACTGCGCCATGTCATGGGATAAGGCCCATGATATTGCAGGCGTCCTTGTAGATTCAGTATAGAGGCAGCCTAGGAGTATTTACTACCACCCAGAGATTCGTGCCGCCCTAGATGCCTTCACTTCTGCTGTTAACCCTGCTTAAGAGACCTCGGAGCAGTCCCTGGCTATCCAAGCTACTGATCAAGGCCAGGGGGCCGAGGGGATCAATGAAAAGAGCAAGGGCGAGGAGAAAAAGCTCTCAGCTATAGCCAAAGACACTAACAAGGCTAAGGAAGGTGAAGCCAAGGCAAAAGAAGCTAAGCCTAAAGATAAAGAGGCTGATCCCAAGGTTAAGGACAGTGCCACCTTTCAGCTAAGCCAGATTGAAAACCTTCCTCCTCCTAAAACAAAAGCTTGACCCCTAGGATCTTTTGATAGTATATCTTTTATTTTTTTATTTTATTTTTTTTTATTTTTACTAGCATTCTGCTTCGGAACATAATGTATCACCCTTTTCTGATTAATGAATGGACCTTTCCTTCTATTTCTTGTGTTCTTACTCCATGTATCTTTAATCTAAATGTTGTTACACATGAATTTGCTTTGTAGCCAACTTAATTCTTATAAAAACTATCAAAAACATCTTATCAGTGTGAATAATTTGACTATTTTGCTTCAGAACATAATGTATCACCCTTTTCTGATTAATGAATGGACCTTTCCTTCTATTTCTTGTGTTCTTACTCCATGTATCTTTAATCTAAATGCTGTTACACATGAATTTGCTTTGTAGCCAACTTAATTCTTATAAAAACTATCAAAAACATCTTATCAGTGTGAATAATTTGACTAAGTGTTAACGATGAAGAGGTTTACTCCACATTGGTATTGTGAGTTACTCTCCCTGTAATGAGGGCTAAACCTAATAACAATCAGTAACAAACTTATACTTGGCTAAATAATCAAAACTTTTAACTTACTCTGAACTATTCATTTGAGGAGCTGGCAATTGTTATAGATCTGTTTTGACACTTAGTGAGAAACAAATGGGTGTTGTGGAGTGTTAACTTCCCCTAAGTGTGTGGTCCGAAGAGGCATACACAACTAAGGTTCTGTTTAAACACTCAAAATAAACACTCAGAAATGATGTCATAGTGTGTTAATCTCCCCTTAACATCTGGTCCGAGGACTTCAGGCATGACTAAGGTTTAATTTAAATACTTATAAAAGATGTCATAATGTGTTAATCTCCCCTTCGCATCTGGTCCGAGGACTTCAGGCATGACTAAGGTTCAATTTAAACACTTATAAAAGATGTCATAATGTGTTAATCTCCTCTTAGCATCTAGTCCGAGGGCTTCAGGCATGACTAAGGTTTAATTTAAACACTTATAAAAGATGGCATAATGTGTTAATCTCCCCTTAGCATTTGATCTGAGGATTTCAGGCATGACTAAGGTTCAATTTAAACACTTATAAAAGATGGCACATTGTGTTAATCTCCCCTTAGCATCTGGTCTGAGGACTTTAGGTATGACTAAAGTTTAATTTAAACATTTATAAAAGATGTCATAATGTATTAATCTCCCCTTAGCATCTGGTCCGAGGACTTCAGACATGACTAAAGTTCAATTTAAATACTTATAAAAGATGTCATAATGATGAATATACTAAAGGAACATATTGACAAAGGAAACTTTCATTAATAATAATATCTTTTCAGGTTGTTTACATTCCATGGGCGTGGTATTACATGTCCATCCAAATCTTCTAATAAATATGCTCCTATACCAGCCATCGAGGTGATGCAGTATGGTCCTTCCCAATTAAGCCATAACTTTCCCCATGCCGGGTTCTTTGCAATACCCAGAACCTTTCTTAATACCAGGTCACCAAGTGCTAGTGGTCTTAACTTCACGTTGGCATCATAACCCTGCTTGAGTTTGTGTTGGTAGTATGCCAATTGCACCATTGTCTTTTTTCTTCTTTCTTCAATAAGGTCTAAACCCTTTTCTAGCAATTCATTGTTATTGCTCGGATTGAAAAAGCTAGTTTTGAATGTAGGGAAGCCAGTTTCTAAAGGGATAACAGTCTCGGCCCCATAAGTCATTGAAAAAGGGGTCTCCCTAGTTGATTTGTGAGGCATAGTTCTGTATGTCCATAGGACATGTGGCAGTTCTTCCACCCATTTTCCCTTCGCATCGTCTAACCTTTTTCTGAGTCCACTCATTATAACCTTGTTCACAGCTTCTACTTGTCCATTCCCTTAAGGATATGCTGGGGTACAACAATATCTCCTGAAAGATTTGCTGTCAAATTGAAAACCATTGTCTAAGACGAGGGTACGAGGGACCCCAAATTGTGTAACGATATTTTTCCAAACAAATTTCTTAGCATCCACGTCTTTGATGTTTGCCAAAGGTTCAGCTTCCACCAACTTGGTGAAGTAGTCTGTGCCGACCAACAAATATCTCTTGTTTCCTGCTACTTTGGGGAATGAGCCAATGATGTCTAAGCCCCATTGAGCAAAAGGCCAGGGGTTGGATAGGGGGTTAAGGACTCCGCCAGGTTGATGTATGTTTGGTGTAAATCTTTGGCATTGATCACACCTCTTGACATACTCTTGTGCATCTTTCTACATATTTGGCCACTAATAGCCTTGAATAATGGCTTTGTGAGACAGAGATCTGCCCCCCGCATGGCTTCCATAAATCCCTTCATGTAGTTCTTTAAGGAGTAGCTCTGATGCCTCGAGGTGAATGCAGAGTAGGTATGGCCTAGAAAAAGAGCGCTTGTATAACTTTTGGTCCTTGAATAGCCAGAAACGAGGCGTCTTTCTCCATATTTTATCAGCTTCTGATTTATCCTCTGGCAAGACTACTCTGACTTGGTGAACATGAACCGCCTCTTTGTTTAATTATGTGGGTTTGCACAAGTCTACTACAAGGATGACTCAGGGAAAGCTTTGGGCCGAGGAGGTTACAAGTGTGGTCAGGGAATCTGCATGTGTGTTTTCACTTCTTGGGACATGCGCTAGGTCGAAAGATTCAAAGCTTGACTGCAAACGTTTAACCTGATTTAGGTAGCTTTGCATTCTCTCGTCTTTGGCTTCAAACTCCCCCTTTACTTGGCCGACGATCAATCTCGAATCTGAGAACACCTGTACGACTCTTCCGCCCAATTTTTGAACCATGGTCATTTCCATTAACAGAGCTTCATACTCGGCTTCGTTATTTGTGGCTGAGAATCCCAATCTTAATGATTTTTCAATGGTGAGATAAGGACTAGTCCCACTCTGGACCCCTTCTGGTTCGCTGCACCATCGACATACACGTTCCAGGATAAGGGAGCTTGTTGTGAGATCATGCTAACCGATTTTCCATCCATATGTTGTACTTCTGCCGATTCTTCTGATGGAGGTTCAGCAAACTCGGCTGCTAGATCCGCAAGTATTTGGCCTTTGACAGAGATGCGAGGCATGTACTTGATGTTAAAAGCCCCTAGAATTGTGCCCCATTTGGCAATTCTCCTCGTGTAGTCAGCACTTCAAAGTATAGCCTTGAGTGGGAGCTGAGTCAGGACGACAACTGTATGAGCTTGGAAGTAATAGGGAAGTTTTCGTGTACCATGCACCACTGCCAAAATGGCTTTTTCCAGTGGTAGATAACACACCTCGGCCTCATGTAAGGACTTGCTCACATAGTAAACTGGTCGCTGCACACCGCTGTCAACTCGTATTAACACCAAACTTACAGCATGAAAGGCCACGACAATATAGGCGAACAGGACTTCATCCACCTTAGGGCTGGACATGATAGGTGGCCGAGACAGGTATTCTTTGAGTTGCTGAAAAGCCAAGGCACACTCCTCGGTCCATTCAAACCCTTTCCACTTGTTCATTAGTAGGAAGAATGGTCGGCACCTATTCCCTAACCAAGAGATAAATCGGTTTAAGGCAGCAGTCATCCCCGTTAGCTTTTGGACCTCTTTGGGGAATTCCACGATGAGTGACCATGTAGCCAAAAAACTTGCCTGATCCAACACTAAAAGAACATTTGGAGGCGTTAAGTCACAGTTTGTGGTTCCTCAGGATTTTAAAGATATTTCCTAGATCTCCTAAGTGTTCAGACACCACCTTACTTTTCACCACCATATCGTCTATATAGACCTCAATACTCTTTCCCAATTGTGGTTCAAACATCCTAGTTATCATTCTTTGATAAGTGGATCCTGTATTCTTTAAGCCAAAAGGCATCACTTTGTAGTGGTAGTTTCTCATGGGTGTGATGAAGGCTGTTTTCTCCTGATCATCCAGAGCTAGTGGTATCTAATGGTATCCTTGAAAGGCGTTTAAGAAGCTCATCCGGGGATGGCCCACCGTTGTGTCCACTAATTGGTCTACTAGGCATGGGGAAGGGATCCTTTGGGCAAGCCTTATTTAGATCTGTGAAGTCTACACATATTCTCCACTTCTTGCTCTTCTTTTTCACCACCATAGTATTGGCCAACCATTCGGGGTAAAAAACTTCCTTGATAGCCCCTGCTTGTTTGAGTTTCACAACTTCACTTTTGACAGCGTCTGCATGTTCCTTGGACGGGCGTTGAGGTAACTGCTTTTTGGGAGTGATGGATGGGTTAACATTTAGATGAGGACAGATGAAGTTCAGATTCACTCCTAGGGCTTCATAAGCGTCCCATGTAAACACATCAATATTTCTACCAAGAAAATCTATTAGCTCCTACTTTTCTTTATGAGGCAGCTGAGCCCCAACCTGAAAAAATTTCTCTGGATCACCACCTATAACAATCCTTTCAAAATCTTCACATTTAGCCTCCTTGGCTAATCTGTTGACCGGTAGCACCGGGGTCGTTAACTGTTATAAGCCCCCTTCAGTAGAGGCCGAGGACTCGACGTCGGGTTGATGGGAAATGGCAGCTACTAGGCATTGCTTGGCCATGGACTGGCTTCCCAAGATTTCCTTAACCTAGCCCCCCGAGTCTCCGACGAGTATTTCACTTTCTGGTGTAGAGTAGAAGAAACAGCTCCTAGGGTATGAAGCCAGGGTTTGACCACAATGGCTGTATAAGGTGAATATGTGTCCACCACGATGAAATCCACCTCCACCACCTCTAAATCAATCTTTACAGGTAGCCGAATTTGGCCATTCGGAATGACGACCTTTCCATCAAAAGTTATTAAAAGCGAATTGTACGCTGTTAGGTCATCAGGTTTTAACTTTAGCCCCTTGTACAAGTCGGGGTACATAATCTCAAGGCCACTGCCTTGGTCTACTAGCACTCTCTTTACATTGTAGCTTTCAATCCTGAGAGTGATTACCAAAGCATCATTATGGGGCTGGATGGTCCCGATCTTATCCTCATCCGAGAAGCCCAAAACTGGTTGGATTTCCATCCTAGTCCTCTTTGGCTCTTGAGCAACGTTCTCGGCGGATAGCCGAGCCATGGATATCACTCTAGAAGGGCAAAAACTAGTCCTTCCTAGAGTAACAAAGATGACATTTATCGTTTCCAAAGGCGGTCTGGTAGAATCATCTCTACGGGATTTTCCGCGTTTGTCTGGCCCCCCGGACCACTAGAGTGATGCAAGAGCTGCTTTAGCTTCCCTTATCGGACGAGCTGGTCCAGGTGATCCCATAGACTCCAATAATCTTTTGTGGTGTGTCCCTGGTCTTGATGGTGTTGACAATAGAGGTTTTGATTGCGCCTTGCAGGGTTTCTTGGCATCTTATTTGGCCATTTAAAGAATGGCTCATGCCTAATCTTCTCCAAAACCCGAGGCACTGGCTCTCGGAACACAGCATTGACCGCTTGAGGATTGGCAGATCCTGACTGCCCAGTAAAATCCCTCTGTGGTCGGTTATTATTGTAGTGGTCCAACTTGAAATCCGTCCTCTCCTGAGGGATAACCTTTTCTTTTCCTTTCCCCTGCTGTTGATCTTCTTCAACCCTTTTGTACTTATCAATCCGGTCAATGAGTTAGTGCACGCTGGTGACAGGTTTCCTAGTTAGAGATTTCCTCAAATCGTGATCGACGGGAAGGTTGAATGTGAAAGTACTGATGGCCACATCATCAAAGTCATCGTTTATCTCATTGAACATCTCCCAGTATTGATTCGAATACGCTTTCAGGGTCTCCTCCTCTCACGTGCTCAAGGACAGTAAGGAAGCCAAAGGTCGAGGAACCTTGCTGTAGGTGACAAATTAAGAACCAAAGGCCTGGGTGAGCTCTTGAAAAGAACTTATGGAATCTGCCTTTAGGCCATCGAACCATCTCATTGCCATAGGTCCCAGACTGGATGGAAAAACTTTACACATCAAGGCTTTGTCTTTGGAATGGACGGGCATTCTCTGGTTGAAGTGGCTCACATGCTCAACGGGGTCCGTTCTACCATTATACATGGTGAAAGTGGGCTGATGGAACTGTCGAAGGAGTTCTCTTCTTCAATCCTACGTGTGAAAGGTGACCTGGAGAGTTGATGCAACGCTTTACTCATAGCGTAACTTCCCACCCCTTTTTGAGGCGGGCTACGGACTTTTCTTTCATGCCGTTGTTCCTCCTCATAGGAAAAAGATTCACTAGGCAGGGTTTGGGATGTTCGCCTGTAGTTAACGTCCCTTTCGCCATCAGAAGTAGCATCAAAGTTAAAGGGAGCCCTCATTCGTTGTGCATGGCGTAGTTTCCTCTTTAATTGGTTAATCTCCAACTGTATGCCCTTGTTGCTCTTTGCATGAGAGATATGGCTTCCTCCTTAAGGCTGGCTCTTACTAGGATGCGTGGTATGCACACTTCCCTCACGGTCACCTCTTTGCCCTAGGTTGACAAAAGGATCGCCATGCTGGGATTCCAAAGACTCCGCTTGGTGTGGACCTGAACCTTCCATGGTTGACCGTTGCTTTCATTGTCACACAAGTTCTTCCCACAGACAACACCAATTGTAAGGACTCTTTTTGCAGCCTAAACCCAAGGTGTATGAGACCTTGGCCTAGTGAGCCCAATAAAATAGAATTTGCAGAGAGTGGGTTGGAGAACTGGGCCTTAGTGAAGTTGATAACGGCTAGTATGGATTTCAAGTATGACTGAACAATAACAGAGCAAATAATGATGAATGAACGTGATGTCCGAGGAGACAAATCGGATTATAAATCTTCTTAAGATGATTACAGATGCAATTTTTATTGCTATAGTATTCTTTCTTTTTCTTTGATCCCCCCTTCATAAAGGGTTTATCCCATTATATAGTTCCTTTGGATCATCTTCACCCTACACTTATTGATCATTTGAGCCCTCACTTGAGTGCCTATCCCATCAATCACCCTCTCTGGCTTTCTATGAGTTGTGGTGGTCAAGGCAGCACTGTTCAGGGGTCTTCTCCACATAAATGTGGCCAGAAAAGTAGCTACAATGCATTAAATGCAGTGGTAGCAGCTTTTCCTTAGATATTTCTGAGTTTCCATTATTCTTGTATATATATATATAATGCCCATCCTTATCACTGGAGCCTCCTGGAAGGTCACGTTGGTTGTTGGAATATAGATCTGAGCTACGTCCAACATATCCGAGGAGTAACTCCTCCTCGAACCACTCTCTGTCGGCCCCTTACCTATGGGACTTTATGATTGGAGTTTTCTATAATTATTTGCCCCCTCTCGGACCAACTTACGTCTTTGGTCTTCGGACTAAGCCCAAGGCCCAATATATAATTTTGGACATTTATCCCTACAGCTTTCTTTTACACTATATGAGTTTTGAGATTTATTCTTTGTTATATATATTTTTAATAATGGCCATATCATTTATTTTTATTTTTTATTTTATAGATTATAGTATGATTGGTATTTAAATTTCTAATCAGTTTTTTGAATATATATATATATATATAATTTTTTTATTTATATGACTTATGAATATTCTTTGTTTATTAAGATTTTGCTGTGCATTTTTCCTATTGCTATATAATAATGTACGATTTCTCTCCCAACTTAGTAAAGCATATCTTTTTCCCCAAGAAAAAAAAGTTTGTGTATCATATTTTTTAATTGATTTTTTTGTGGGTTTGAAATTAGGTGCCCAAATAATTCATTAAAAAAATATATATATAGAAATTTTTTAATATTATGGATGATGATGGTTGATAGCATTGTTATTAATACCGTTTCGGACCCCGTTTCGGTTTGTCCAGTGGAATGGAATATTTCGGTACCGGCCGATTTCGGCGTACCGTTTCAGGGTGTTTCGGGGTTCTTAAAAAATAATTTATATATATCCTTGTTGAACATAAAATTGTCAATTCTAATAAATAAATAACTAAATATCAAATAATACAAATCATTTAGTCTTAACTCTTAAGTCTTAAACATCAATATAACATCAATTTAACATCACACAATAAGAAGATTTACAAGACAATAACTAAATATCAAAAAATACAAGATTTACTCCTCCTCCTCATCATCATCCATGAGAGAAGGATCAAATTCATCATCAAAAGAACTCCCAAGAACTACCAACACCCATTGGACCTTTACTCTTTTTTTCTTTTTTTTAAAATTTTTTTTTTAATAATAGGCCAAATCCGGTACCGGCCGGAATTTGCATCTCGGTCGGAATTGGCCGGAATTGACCGGAATGACCGGAATGGCCCGGAACGGACTGGAATTTGACCCGAGGTGGAACGTGGGGTATTCCGGTACCAGTTTGCATATCAGTACGAAAAATTTCGGCCGTTCCGGCCGGAACGGAACGGAATCAATAACAATGGTTGATAGAACTTAAAATAGTAGTGGATATTCTGTCACAACTGAAATAAGTTTGACCCCACTTCTAGTAGTGAGATCTTTTGGCGTCAGAGATCTCGTAGGTCATGATTAAAGCATGGAGATAGGAATACTAAATTTTATCATTCCAAAGCCTCCTAAAGAAGGCAAAGGAATTATATTGAGGGAATTAGAAAAGCTAATGGAGTTTGGGTGGAGGAAGTTGATGAAGTGGCGAATGTGGCGTCAGATTACTTTATGAATATCTTTAAAGAAGGCACTTGTGACAGAATGAAAGAATGTCTTAATACAGTTAATCATTAAATTATTGATGATATGTTGGAGGTGCTAACCAGGCTGTATAGCAGTGAAGAAGTTAAAGCAGCGTTGTTCCTGATGGGACCAACAAAAGCTCCTGGACCTGATGGTATGAATGCACTTTTTTATCAAAAATTTTGGCACATTGTTAGTAATGAGGTGTGTAAGGTTGAATTTATTCAATCATGTGTTAGTTTTATTCCATGCCAAATTTGCTTGTAATTTAGCAATTAGATACCTTGTATTTAGGTGAGAATTATGTAAGGGTAGTGTGTGAGAAAGTGTGAAGAAATCTCAAGAAGTGTGCAATTCAAAGGAGTTTTGCGACTGGATCTCGCGATTGGCTCGTGACTGGCAAGTCACCAAAATGGCACATGTGTGGAGCACTACAGGACAAAACTTCTAGTCTAGCTAGACAGTTAGCTTGCGACTCAAACTCGAGACTCGTTCCAGTCGCGAGCCCGAGTCGTCAGAATGCCCTATTTGTTAAAAATTGACCTTTCGCATTCCTCATACACCCTACTATAAATACCCTTATACCTATGAAATGTAGAGAACTTCCAGAGAGAATTTTAAGAGAGAAACTCTAGAGAAAAATAAGATTGACTCATCCACAATCTTCATGCTTTGATTCTCCAAATTCCTCTACTCTCACCCTCTCCATTGACATATCCTTGAGAGGTACATTTAGCCAAATCCTTATCTCACCATACCCATATTAGTGAGGAGGTATTTTGGTGCGTGAGGAGGTATTTTGGTGCTTGGGAAGCAGTTCAAAAGGGACCAATTCATTTTGGTTGATGCAATGGGCAATTGCGGGATTCGGTAAGTTAAACAAGACAAGGTTCGGCGTAACCCTGTTGGAGCAAGAAGTTTGGAAGTCTTAGATGCACTGGGTAGATTAGGCTTGGAGGGTCTTCTACTATTCATGTATGCCAACTTTATTCTCTAGTAAATTATTGATCGCTTGGAGGGTGGTGGAGAGGTTTTTAGTCGAGTACTTTGGTTTCCTCTTTGATAACACATCGCCGTATTATCTTTTTGTTTACATCTCTCTTCCTTTACTCTTTACCTCTTAATTATTGCTGTGATTGTATTTAAATATGGTTTAGAGTGTTTGACCAATTTGGGTTTAGCTTATATTCATCATTCCGCACATATATTGTTTATGTATAAGCTTGTGTTGGTAATTTTATATTTGGGGGTCTAAACGTTCATAGGTGTTTCACACCCTATTTGAACTTTCATTTGGTATCAGAGCGAGCGCACTTGCTGTGGTTTAATTACCTAAGTGAGATCTTTAACCTCTTTTGAGATGGATTGATCTCAATCTCTTAATACTCCTCCATATTTTGATGGAAACAACTATGCATTTTGGAAAGTTCGTATGAGGGCATTTTTATGTTCAATTGATGATAGTGTTTGGGATGCTATAGATATAGGATGGACTAGGCCGGAGGTTGCCAAATCCATATGGGATAAGGCAACCCTTACGGCAGCTAATGCTACTAGCAAGGTACTAAATGCTATTTTTTGTGGTGTTTCTCTAGATGAGTTTCACAGGATTTCTCATGTTACAATTGCTAAGGAGGCATGGCAAATCTTGGAGACAACCTATAAAGGCACCAAGAAGGTGAAGGACACCAAGTTGCAGATGCTTACTACACGATTCGAAGAGTTGAAGATGAGTGAAGACGAGTCATTCACTCATTTTATGGGAAGCTGAATGAGGTGGTAATTGGGAAGTTTAACTTGAGGGAAAAGATGGAGGACTCCAAGATTGTAAGAAAAATTATACGATCACTACCGAAGAGCTTCCGTGCAAAGGTTACTGCTATTGAAGAGAGCAAGGACTTTAATGACATCAAAGTTCAAGAACTTATTGGCTCACTTCAAACCTATGAGCTGTCTCTACCATCACAAAAGAAGAGCAAATCTCTTACTCTAAAGACAATCAATGAGAGAATGAAAACTCAAGACTCATTGGATGAGGATGAGGTTGAAAAGGATGTGGCGTATCTTGTTAAGAACCTCTGAAAATTCTTGAAGTTCAAAAAGAATGGAAAGTTTGCTAAGAAAGGAAAATTCTCAAATTCCTAGAAGGAGAAAAATGATTTCAAGAAGAAAGATGGGAAGAATTCTTAATCTTCTCAAGGAATCATGTGCTATGAATGCAACAGTCAAGGACACCTCAAGAAGTAGTGTCCCAACTATTTGAAAGGGAAGGGTAAAGTGTATGCCACTACTCTTAGTGATACAGATTCCTCTAATTTAGACTTGAAAGAAAGCTATGACAGAGAAGGAAACTACTCCGCATTTATGACCATTGCTCCCGTACAATCTTCGAATGATTTGAGAGTGTTAGTGGAAGAACTTGGTGAGCATACTGAATTGGAGTCAATGGGGATAGTAGAGGAATCCGATGATGAGGAAGATGAGAGAATAATGGAATTGTAAGAAACCTACAATTCCCTCATTGAGAAGACCGATGAATATGCAAAAGTGGCTAAAGAAGCCATTAAGAAAATGAAGAGAGTAGAGCAAGACTACAAAAGTCTTTTAGTGCGGTACAAGGAGACTAAGTGTGAAGTCGAGACGCTGAATGGAGAGCTAACCGAAGCTTATTCAAAGATCAAATTTCTTGAGCTTGAGGTGATTCAAGCTAATGCTAAAGTAGAGCGGGTTTCCTTCAAGAAGCTTGATGAAGCACTTGCTCATCAAAAACCTTTCTCTGATAAAAGCGGATTAGGATACACCAGAGAGAATAGTTTGAGTGCCAAAGTGTCCAAGGTTATGAAGTTTGTGAAAGCGAAGGAACCAGTGGTAGAAACTTCAACTATTGAGAAAGTGAAGCTTGAGAAGAAGCCAAAAGTGATTGCTCAATGGGTTGTAACAAAGCCTTCAAACCTAGTAGTGGCTAAAAATCTCTCCCAAAGTCACAAAAGGGACTGAAAACTTAACACTTTTGTCACCATTGTGGAATTCAAGGTCACACTAGACCCAATTGCTACAAGCTTTGGGCATTAAAGAATGGCAGCTATCAAAGGCCAGTGGACAAAGAAAGGGTAAAGAGAACTCTAAGCAATTGAAAGGGGGAGAAGTTGAGTCTAACATTGGGGATGTAATGAAGATGATTGATGCATTCACCACCTGTTTGACAAGCTTCACCAAAAGGTTTAATAGTCACAACAATAGTACCAAATCCTCTAGGGATATCACCCCAAACGCAGGTGCCGTGTGGGTGAAGAAGGGCACACATGCATAAGCATTACAACATGTCCATGCATTAATACTTTCTATGTAATGTGACTTTGATTGGTTGTGTGCTTTTTATTATCATTCTAGCATGTGTTGAAAATTGTTTGTTTGTTTGTTTGCTTTTTGCTTTGAATGTTTTTACATTTTTTTTTATTATCAATTTTTACTTGCTTATGTGTCAAAAATCTAAAAACATATAAAAAGTAGAAAATTCAAAAAGTTTGATTGGCATTATTGTGTATTGTCACAAGCATGTTTTGCCTTGTACCTTTGTACAAATGGCTTTGTGCATTTACAAGCGTAGCTTGTTCTTTATGCACTCATATCATTGTGGGAAAAATCTTGGCATTTATGTGATTGTTGTAAATAGATCTTCAAATTTGTCATGAATGATTAGTTAATGGTTTTGTTGATCTTAAGACTTGCATAGACTTGTGCCTATATATCTTCTCACTCTTTTTTTTTTTTTTTTTGCTTAAAGAGCTTAACAAATGTAAATCTCAAAATAAAAAGAGATAATGAGCTGCAAAAGCCGTTGCACATACTAGTATTTGATTAGGAAAAAGGGAAAGCGACTTTTATAAAATGTATGATGCTCCAAAAAGCCAAAGGCTTGTTCATAAAATTGAAATATAAAAAATTTCAGGCATTGATCTCAAAATGAGATGTATTGATTCAAAAAGATCAAATGATATGATGTATATGAAGCCAAATGAAAAGTTTCAAAAGTATGTAATCAAGTTTTGTGGGAGGTCATATATGCATATTTCTATAATTGAGATAGGTCACTTTTCTTAGTGCTAATTATGTATGTCTTAGTTGAATTGATCATTGAAGCTTCTTATTAGACTAAGGACTATCTCATTTTTGGTACTTATGTATATCACACATGTCTATGTTCAATGAATGTCTTATTCATTTGTGTGCTTGTACTTGATTAAATATGTTGCACATGCTCAATTATATGTTGATCAAACACAAAAAGATTTTTGAGTGTTTTAGTTGTTTTTGGAAAGTATTTTTGTTTTGAAAATTTTCAAAAATTTCAAAAACTATGCTATCTTGTTTTGGCGACTCTGCCTCGCGGGTCAAGCAAGTCGCGAGCTTACTTAGAATCTCCTAGCTACTCTTTGGCAGGTCAAGGCCCCAGTCGCGAAAATGATTTAGAAAATTTTCAAAAATCTAGGTTTTTGGGTTTTTCGTGACTCATGTTGGTGACTAGTTCGTGAGTGGAAGCTCTAGTCGTGAGGTTTACTCAGAATGTTTAGTGACTCCTGTTGCAACTTACTCACGAGTGGACCTTCCAATCGCGATAAACACTTAGACAAATTTTTCAAATTTTGTCACACGGGTTTTTGGTGACTTGTTCGAGACTCATTCCAATCGCGAAAAATGCGTGTTTTGTGCTTTGAGAGTTATTTTCAAGCAGTTTTCAAAAACTTTTCAGTTTTCCCTCGCATTTTGTGCTGTTCATTGTCTCCCTCTTCCAAACTCACCGTGTTCATTCTCAAAAACTCCAATTTTCTTCATCATCTCTTCATCAATCTTCAAGAAGATGTATGGGTTCTCTATTTTTTTCAAAGTATTTCATGTTTCTAACCTTCGATTTCTTGGATTTTGTGTTTTTGTTGAGTCTCGAAAATATGATGTTGAATACGGTTTGGGTATATTTTGTTGAGTTTGTTGAATGGGTTTTGATAGTATGACGCTTTTTATACATATTTTCATGTTTGCTTCTCATCCTTGAGTAGTATACCTTGTTTGTGTTGTGTTGTGTTATGCATATCATACCCATGGGTAAATGCCTCATCAACATCTTCTTGTATTTTTAAGGATTTCATGGAAGACAATGATTGTAGGGAGCTCATGGAATACAATGATTGTAAAATGCATCTCTGGTTATGTGTTTTGCTATATGCCTTAGTTTTTACTTGGTGTTATATGCACACACACACTCTTTGATATGTTTGTGGAATTAATGCATAAACTCTGTTGTGCCTTGATGCTTTGTGTTCTCTCATGTCTAGTTGCTATTGAACTATGCTTTGGTTTAAATCTTTGGTTTAATTCTAAGTCCATTTTATCACTCCTATCTTGTTTCTAATTTTTGGTGTTACCATATGTTGTGCCCTGTGTTGTGGTCTTCGCTGCTATGTTCTTGCAAATGACTCCAAAGAAGAAGACCACTGCACATCGTGCTGACAAAAGGAAGAAAATGGACAATACTCAGTTCTGTTCCATCCAACATTTTAAAAGATACAATCAGTTCTACACAAAGGCTCCAATCATTCCATAGCGATTTGTGGACTTGACTGATTTGAAGAATTACTTTATCCCAGATTGCTTTCAAGATAGAGGTTGGGACAAGCTCCTTGGTGATCTCCCTGGGGTATGTGAACCTTTGATCTGAGAATTCTATGCCAATGCCATTTTAAGGGAGGATGAAATAAACTATTGGATTAGAGGTCATGAGTTCAACATTGACTTGGAGGATATTGATGATGTTCTTGGCTTTGAGGATCTAGAGCATGACTTCACTCACTACAAGGATAGAATACTCTCCATAGAGACGGTTCAATCTCTTATTGGTGGTGTTAGAGAGGGAAGATGCCTCAACACAACTGCTTTTCCATCGGATCTTTGATGTCTCACATACATTATGATCTTCGAGCAAAAGGTATGGAAATTCCCCAAGACATTAGTCTCATGCCTACTCCTCCAGCTATCAATGCTTTAACAATTGCATGGATCAAAGTTCATCTTTCGGGTGATGAAGAGGAGGGTGATCGAGTACAAGGAGAACCTATGGACACTGAGACAAAAGCAGAAGCACAACCCTTAAGCTCACG
This sequence comes from Quercus gilva, assembly GCA_023621385.1. Classification (NCBI taxonomy): domain Eukaryota; kingdom Viridiplantae; phylum Streptophyta; class Magnoliopsida; order Fagales; family Fagaceae; genus Quercus; species Quercus gilva. The sequence continues at coordinate 26,410,302 of CM042480.1, read as the reverse complement.
AAGCCGTGGTAAAAGAAGCCGAGCATCATCATCTTCTACAGTACCTCTAGATGCATTTCAGATCATCCTTGATAGGATTGACGAGCTGTGATATGTTCAAAAAAAGCAATCTGACAGGCTGACTATTATCCAAGAACAGTTGAATTTGCTTTCAGCAAAGTTTAACAGCTTCACTACACAGTAGTAGCCCTTTGGCCATTTCGGTCAAAAAGGGAGATATATGGAATAGGAGTAGCTTTTGAGGGGGAGAAACTTTTAGCATTCCTAATTTATGCTGTTTATGTTTTTTGTTGTTTATAGTTTTTATAACTCTTGGATGGGTATAGTGTTTTTGTTTAAAACTTTTGGTACTTTGGTTTAATTATTTCAGTTTCTATTCAGTACTTTATTTTTATACCTTTACTTTGTAGTTTAGTACTTTTAGTTAATGTTTTGCATTTTCTTTAGTACTTCACTCTTGTGCCCTTGTTGGAGTTTATATCCTTGATGTAATTACCTTGTGTTTTTGTATCGATTGAGTGTTGGACATGCAAATGATACTTTGCATTGAGCTTATTAGCTTGCATGTCTGGATGTTCATTCCTTGTGTGAATGATCATTGTGATCACTATTTATAGTGATTGTTCTTGTTTGGTCAAGTTATGCTTTATTGCTTTAATCTTTATTACTTGGTCACATTGTGCTTGCTCCATATGCATTTTAAGACTTCTGCTTACAATGATCATCTTGTGTTGTTGTTTTCAGGAAATACTTATTTGTACGGTTCAAGAGCTTTACAGTTTTTAGAGTTAGGTGTGAGTGATTTTTGGCAACTGTTTCCAACTCACATGTTAAATCTAGAGTCTGTTTTAGGGTTTTGTCACGGAATCGCCAAAGGGGGAGATTGTAAGGTTGAATTTATTCAATCATGTGTTGGCTTTATTCCGTGCCAAATTTGCTTGTAATTTAGCAATTAAATACCCTGTATTTAGGTGAGAATTATGTAAGGGTAGTGTGTGAGAGAGTGTGAAGAAATATCAAGAAGTGTGCAATTCAAGGGAGTCTCGCGACTAGATCTCGCAACTGGCAAGTCGCCAAAATGGCACTCGTGTGAAGTATGTAGGGGGAGCTAAAGGGTCACGATAGTTGGAGCACTATAGGACAAAACTTCTAGTCTGGTCAGGCAGTTAGCTTGCGACTCAAACTCGCAACTCGTTCCAGTTGCGAGCCTGAGTCGCTAGAATGCCCTGTTTGTTGAAAACTAACCTTTCGCATTTCTTATACACCCTACTATAAATACCCTTATACCACAAAATGTAGAGAACTTCCAGAGAGAATTTTGAGAGAGAAACCCCAGAGAAAAATAAGATTGACTCATCCACAATCTTCATTCTTTGATTCTCCAAATTCCTTTACTCTCACATTCTCTATTAACATATCCTTGAGAGGTACATTTAGCCAAATTCTTATCTCACCATACCCATATCAGAGAAGAGGTATTTTGGTGCTTGCAAAGCAGTTCAGAAGGGACCAATTTATTTTGGTTGATGCAATGGATGATTACGGGATCCGGTAAGTTAGAAAAGACAAGGTTCGGCGTAACCCTATCAGAGCAAGAAGCTTGGAGGGCTTATATGCATTGGGTAGATTAGACTTGGAGGGTCTTCTGCTATTCATGTATCCCAACTTTATTCTCTAGTGAATTATTGACCACTTGGAGGGCGGTGGAAAGGTTTTTCGCCGAGTATTTCGGTTTTCTCTTCAATAACACATCGCGTGTTATCTTTGTGTTTGCATCTCTCTTCCTTTACTCTTTACCTTTTAATTACTGTTGTGATTGTATTTAAATATGGTTTAGAGTGTTTTACCAATTCGGGTTTAGCTTATATTCATCATTTCCCACATATATCGTTTGTGTATAAGCTTGTGTTGATAATTTTATATTTGGGGGTCTAAACGTTCGTAGGTGTTTCACACCCTATTTGAACTTTCAATGTGACTAATGCTGTGTTAGATTATTTACATTCTGGTAATATGGTACCTGATATTAATAATACTCATATTGTCCTGATTTCTAAGGTAAACAAACTGGAAAAAATGGCAGATTTCAGTCCCATTAGCCTATGTAATGTGATATATAAAATTATATCAAAAGTTTAGGCAAAAAGGTTAAAGTTGATTTTTCCATAGTTAATTTCTCCTACTCAGAGTGCTTTTGTACCGGCCGCCTCATTACTGATAATGTGCTTGTAGCCTATGTGACATTACATACCATGCATATTTGGAAAAATGGTAAAAATGGGGCTTTAGCTTTGAAACTGGATGTGAGCAAGGCCTATGACATGGTGGAGTGGGGTTTTCTAAAGGGTATGATGATCAAATTGGGGTTTTTGGAGGTTTGGGTGGATAGGGTTATGAGGTGTGTTTCCACACCTTCCTTTTCAGTTCGGATCAATGGCAAAGCATATGGGAATGTTATTCCTTCTAGAGGTCTTCGCCAAGGAGATCCTTTGTCCCCATATTTGTTTCTGATATGTGTAGAAGGTTTTACTTCTCTCCTTGCTAAAGCAGAATTAGATGGGAGGTTGTATGGGGTGGTAGTTTGTAGGAATGCTCCTAGTATAACTAATATGCTTTTTATTGATGACTCTTTGATTTTTTGCCAAGCTAATAAAGATGAAGTGCAGGTTGTTTCTGATACACTTCAGTTATATGCTGAAGCTTCAGGCCAATGTTTCAACCTTGAGAAGTCTTCTGCCTATTTTAGTAGCAATGTGTCTATAGAGCAGAAAGAATGGATTGTTGATAAACTCAAGGTGAAGGAAGTGGAGAAGTTTGATTCTTACTTGGGGCTGCCTACTTTGATAGGAAGGAGGAAATATGATACTTTTGCTTTTCTCAAGGAACGGGTTTGGAAAAAGATGTAAGGTTGGAAGGGGAAGTTGCTCTCTAGGGTGGGTAAAGAGGTTTTGATAAAAGCAGTGGCTTAATCCATCCCCACCTACACAATGGGGTTTTTTCAGTTACCCAGGAAATTATGTGATGAATTGGATGCTATGTGTGCTAGATTTTAGTGGGATCAGATTGGTGAGGAAAGGAAAATACATTGGAAAAGTTGGAGTTTTTTAACGCAGTCAAAGAAAGAGGGTGGTATGGGTTTTAAAGACATAAGATCCTTTAATTTAGCTATGCTAGCAAAACAAGGATGGAGGTTGCTGCAAGACCAAAGCTCTCTTTTGTATAGCTGTTTTAAAACAAAATACTTTTCACTGTGTGATTTCCTTGAGGCGAATGATTGTCCAAATAGTTCCTATGTTTGGAAAAGTTTATTGGCTGCTCAACCGATTTTGAAGAAAGGGTGCTGTTGGAGAGTGGGCAATAGTGCTTCAATTCGGGTTTTAAAGGACTGTTGGCTACCAAACCAGCCAACCACAAAGGCTCTTTTCCAACCTGGGATGAGATATGGGAGTGGAGGGTCTTGGATTTGATTGACTGGCAGAACCACCAGTGGGACAAAGAAAGAATTGAAGCCCTGTTTCATTAGTTTGATGCTGAAGCCATCCTAATAGTTCCTTTGAGTAGGCGGGTCGTGTAAGATGCTTTGGTGTCGACTCTCACAAAGAATGGCAGATACATAGTGAAGTTTGGGTGCCATGAGGATAAGCGAATGAGGAAGGAAGAAAATCATAGTACGGAGTGCTTGGTGCAAAGGGCCAACAATCCAATCTGGTCAAGAATCTGAAAGGTAAAGGTTCCAAATAAAGTTAAAATCTTTTCCTAGAAAGCATGTCAAAACACTTTGCCCACATAGGACAATTTGGTTCGTAGGCGTGTAAATGAGGATACAAGATGTTGCTTTTGTCAGAGAGCATCTGAAACAGTATTTCATGTGCTCTAGGGTTGTGGGGCTACACAGGATGCATGGGCTGGAAGTGCAACCCGATTCCAGAAATTATGTATAGAGCAAGAGGATTTTATGCAGCTGGTATCTGGTCTCATGCCAAAGCTATCATTGGAGGAATTGGACTTGTTCTAGGTTATGTGTTGGCTGATTTTGCAACAACGAAATACGGCCATGCATGGGGGTGACTTCCAACAACCATCATGCTCTTACCAACATGCTTTGGATTACTTGAGGGAGTATACTGAGGTACAGGATCAAGTGAGTGTGACAGTCTCAATCCCAACCTCAATAAACCAGACATGGCAACCACCGCAGGTGATGTTTTTCAAGCTGAACTTCGACAGAGCTAGTTTTGATAATGGTGTTGTATCAGGTTATGGGACTGTTATCCGTAATGTGAATGGAGAAGTAATGGCTACTCTTTCGGTGAAAGGTGGTGTTGTGGGGGATAGTGAAGAGGTGGAAGTGATGGCTTGCCGCAAAACTCTCGAGTTTGCTGTAGATGCTGGATTTACGGAGGTGAATCTAGAAGGAGATAATGCAACGGTGTTGAAGATGATATCATAGGCTCAACCAGAATTTTCTCGACTTGGGTTAATCTATGAAGATATTTGGTGCTTGGCTGTTGGTTTTAGATCCATTTCGGTTAACTGTGTTAGTCGTAGTGCAAACAGTGTTGCTCATGCTTTGGCTAGATTTGCTAGATTGATTGAAAATGAAATTGTATGGATGGAGGAGGATCCTCTGCCAACAACGAATGCCTTGTACTTGGATTCTAGTCTTTTAAATCAATGGAAGTTATTTAGTTCAAAAAAAGAAAAGTGAAAATTTATGGCTATGCCCCTTAATAAATGGAAGGATTTTCTTGAAAAAAATAATGCAAAAAGTTTAAAGACTAAAATGACCACAAAAAAAAAAAAAAAAAGACCTTTAGGATAAATATGACCATTAACATAAATTTAGAGGATGTAATTTGAGTTTTAACCAAAGAAATTCCATTGGTTGGAAAAATAAAAACCCTCTAACCTAACCCCAAGCAAGTAGCCCCGAAGAGAGCACCTTAGCAAATGGGTTTTTTGGGCACCAAGGAGCCGTTGTCCTTTGAAAGTGAAAACCCTCACAATGCCATTTGCCAAGTTGCCAACACCACATTTCACTCCCATCTTATGGAATGGAAAACTTGCCTATTTGGCGGCAACATTTGGTAGGAAAAATAGAAAAAAAAAAAAAAAGAAAGAAAAAGAAATTAAGCAAAATCCCTCAAATATTCACGTCATCCCGACCCCCTTCAAAAGCGCGTGAATTTCACACTCGAGAAAATCACTGAAAAACACAAACCCTACCAGACTACCACGAATCCCACAATAAAACCATGATTAATTTTTCACTAAAAACTCTAAAGCCTTAACAAGAGCCCCCACCTTAATCACAAAACTCTCAATCTTAGGCCCATTCCACCTAAATGATCAAAAATAATAAAAACGCGTGATTTACACGAGCGTGAGTGAAATCATTAAAAAAGAAAAAGAAAAATATCATTGTTAAAAAAAAAAAAAAAAAAAAATCCACTTCTCTCTCTCTCTCTCTATGCTCACGCCCTAGTAGTCTTCCTTCCTATTACTATTAGTATTAAGCAAAAGCAAAAGCAAAAGCAACAGAAAGAGAGAGAAAGGTTTCATTTCAGAGAGAGACACAGAAACTCTTCTTGTCAAGGCTTTTTCCCTCTTTAACAATACAACCCAAAGCCCCAAAACTTTTACAGACTCAGAATTAAAAGAAAATATATATATATATATATATATTTCATTGGGAATTGATTTCCTAGGGTTTTTTTTTTTTTTTTTTTTTTGCTTCTCTCTCGTTTTCCTCTTTCATTTCAATTTCCAAATCCAACCTCATCATTTCCATCTCGGACCGATCCGAGTCAGTAGTCATTCGGTTAGTCATTCACTACAATTTGACAAAGAAGTTCAAATTTTCTGTTTATATATCTATATATATGCAAATATAAGCTCATAGACGTATATAGATAGCTATATATATATATATATACGTTTGTGTATAAGATTTTATATATTTGTGGATTATTGTGATGCGATTGTCTTCGTGGAATCGAAGGATCACTACGAATCGGCAGTCGGGGCCTCGGCTTCGGAAGAAGCACAAGAGGCTCGATGCCATATGTGAGGAGGAGTATAATCGGAATCATGTCGAATCGAATGAGGGGGACGGTGGAGGAGATGGGATGGGGGAGCTACGGAGAAGCTCGCGGGTGCGGCGTGCCCCGGTTTTGCTGGATGTTTCGCCCCCTCCAGCGAAGAAGAGACGGAAAATTGGGAATAGTGTGATGTTTACTGGTGAGAAGATTGTTAAGAGTGACTCTTCGCCGGTGCAGTCTCGTGGGAGTGCGGATCTTGGGGGTGTGGAGACCCCCGGGAGTTGGAAATCGAGGTTGAGATCAAGGGGGAGGAATGTAGGTTTTGGGGTTAAGGAGGAGAGGGGTTCACCGAGTGGGAAGAGGAAACTTTTTGAGGAAAAGGTTGAGATTAGGGAGGAGGAGGTGGTGGTGGGGGGTGGATTGGATGAGAAGAAAGAGGAATTGGGAGGTGGGAAATCTATGGCAGTGAAGTCGAAGAGACCAGGGAGGGTTAAAGCGGAAAATGATTTGAGGGAAGGAGAGAAAGAGAATGAGTTGAATGGGATGAAGGAGAAGAGTGATGGGGAAGAAGTGGAGGTCATTGGTGACATGGATGACGATGAGGGTAGGTCGCTTTTGGAAAGTGGAATGGGTGGCGGAGATGATATAGATACTGTGGTGGATGGTAATGCCACAGAGTTAGTTGAGGAAGAGGAGAGAGGAACATTGGTTGATTTGAGGTTGGAAGAGGGCTGCGTTGGCAATGACAATGTGGTATCCATGGAACTTAGTGATAATCAAGTAGAACAATTAGAGTGTGGGAAGGAAGGAGAAAGTCAAAGTGATGATGTAGAAGTTGATGGAATATTGGCAAAGGAAGGAGAAGGTCAAAATGATGACATAGAAGTTGTTGGAATATCGGCAAACCAAGTGGATAATGGAGGATCTCATGATGGGAACGTAGCTGATTTGGCTAAGGTTAATGACATACCTTCGGAAGATCAAAATGCTAAGAAGGTAGATAAGTCCAAATGTGCTTTAAGTGATACGCTTGGCAAGCCACGTGTCAAAGAGGGTAGACGATGTGGTTTGTGTGGGGGAGGGACTGACGGTAAACCTCCAAAAAGGTTAATTCAAGATGCAGGTGAGAGTGAAAATGAGGCATACAGTGGCTCTTCAGCATCAGAGGAGCCTAACTATGACTTATGGGATGGTTTTGGTGATGAACCTGGCTGGCTTGGCCGTCTTTTGGGTCCTATAAATGATCGCTATGGTATTGCCGGAATATGGGTTCATCAACACTGTGCTGTATGGAGTCCAGAGGTGTGGTTCTTGACTCATAATTATTTCCTGGTTTGCTTGCATCATAAAACTATCAATATGTAGTCTCTTTTAATGTATATTTAGCATTAGGAATATGTAAATGCTGACTGTTATTGTTGTTGTTCTATGCTGTTCACTTGCTCATTTTTAATATTTATGTTTTTTTTTCCTCTTTCCAATTTAAAGAAAATCCTGTCTACATAGATGATATAGATTGTTTAAATATTGTGGGATGTGAGACTTGCTATCATTCTAAATTTGGAGCCCCATAGATGTTAACAACAAATTGTTTTAGTGGTTCCCCTGCTGAAGTTCTTTGAGGCCCATTTTTACGTTATATATGTGTTTCTATAGATCCCTTACATGTTATGTCCTGACAAATGTGTTTACAGTGGTATGGAACGTGCTGCAAGAGGAACAGCATTAAAATAGTAATACAAAATCTCCATGAGTAAATGATTATGTACAACTTGATTGTACGTACATCCAAGCATTTATAAAAAAATTCCGACCCACTAAATACAGTGGTAAAAACTAAATTTGGCGAAGATAAGCTGAAAGTAATATATAATTAAAGATGTTGAACACCATCATGCAAAGCTGAAAGTAATATATAATTAAAGATGTTGAACACCATCATGCAAAGCCAATGTGACGTAGGACAAGGGGGAACAACAAAATCTGATTTAGAACACCAGGGGCAGATCTGGTATAACTTGGGTTTTGAAGGATTAGGTTTAGGTTTTGGTGGGGAATAGGCTAGAAAATAATAGGGATTATAGGGTTTTCAAAGGGGACAAGGATTAATAGGGTTTGGGACTGAAACAAAGGTGAAAATCAAGATTTGGGCTGCTGTGAACAGTAACCCTGATTAGTAAAATTAAGGAAAATAGATAAATTCTAGGAATCACACCTAGACTTCCTAAGCATCACACCTAGGGTTCCTTGGCATCATACCTCGGAGAAGGTTGCATCACACAAACCATAAAAGAAAGCATAGCTCTTAAATTCTGAAAACATTCATTAATAATCAACTTAATAGTAAGTACTACAACTCTTTAAAAAGAAGACTAATACCTAATCCTAGTTGAACTAGGATTTCTTTAAACCCTAATAAGACTTAGACTTGGACTCCTTGGGCTTTATTATTAAACCCAAACTAAATAACCAAACTTAAATAAAACCCAAAAGAAGATCTAATGGACTGTTAGCATATAGCCCATTCCAAAATATTATGAAATTACAAAATTGCCCCTGATATTTAAAATCAAATAAACTATAATAAATCTGTCTTCTCCTTGCCTCCTGCATCACAATGCATCAAAGAATTATAGGGTGGAGGTCTTAACTCTTAATCCTCTCTTAGGCATAATTTGGTAGTTAGGGTGTACAAAGTGATCAGAATAAGGATAAAACATGTGTAGGGGTCCCTGTTAATATTATGGGCTAAAGAACTTTATTGGGGCTTGTTCCTTTAAACTTAAAAACGCCTGCTTTCAAAGGATGCTTTGGGCTTCATGCTGTTATGTTTGGTAGTTTGGGAGGTGAAAATGAATGTAGGAATGTCATTAGTTGGGTTCAGTGATGTATGGGTGTTGGAATTTATAAACAAAAGCATTGAACTATTCCCTGCCTGCTCTGACACCTATCCACTTCAGATAGGTGTCGGAACAGCAGTTCAGCAGATGGTTCTTTGGCAATCTTACAGCTTAAGTCCCAGCTATATGCTTCTGATGCACACTTAGCTATCTCAAAGAAACTTGCTTGCCTGAAAATCTAAGGAGAAAAACTTCAAAACTGTCTTTTAGACTTTTAGTTACACTTTTTATTTATCATCAGTAGAAAGAAACTAGCTTATTCAACACATGGGGGAATATGGAGCTTCAGCTTCTGCTACGGAGTCCCTTTGAGGCTTGGAAACAACCTGTATGTGATTATTCTCCAGACACATCACCAGCCAACTTTTGCTGTAGCTTCCGCAATACCATGAAATATGTTTGTTAAGGCTCACAGGTGGATTTCTTAGTCCACATTGAATTTCCTGTAGTGAATGTTTACATAGTCATAATATGAAGTCTATTTATTTTATAACTTACTTTGGGGCAATTCCGATGGTTCTGGGCACTATTGATGAGGTCTGTTTTAAGGCTTTTTTGAAACATTTTGAAATATGTTTTAAAGAAGAGCATGTTGTATGCATGCTATAGAATAATTTATCATTTGACAATAGATAAATAAGTCAAAGATGCTACTGACTAGTCTGCTTGCCTGCTTCCAGTCTTGGTTGCATAAAATACTCAAAGAGGCTAAATGGTACATTCAGTTTTAATTAATTGATCTATCATGTGAACCCAACTGGCAATAGGCAGGGCTACTGGTTCTGCTGTCCTAGTGTCTTCTTATTTATCTATCATGGAAAAGGGACAAACAAATTCTTAAGTTTAAGACAGTAGTGGTCAAGTTAGAAAATGTTACTCTAGGACCTTGGGGTGAGCCATTGGCCTCCTGTATGCACATTAATAAATTATATATATAAGATAGGGCTGTATATTTATTTTGTTAGGACTTAGGAGTGAGCACTGACTAACGTAATTAAATAACCTAGTAGCTTTGATGAATGCCTTGAAGTCTGACTCTTGACTATTTGTGGAGAAAATTTCTCTCTTCCAGTGAAGGTTGAAAAACTACTTAATATTCTTCCCAATGCAATCAAAAAAGCTCTTCTTTCAGCAAGTTGGGCCTGACAGGTGCTCTTATTGTGATTGTGTGTTGGAGGAAATTCTATACCAGTATTCACTAAAAAAAAAGAAAGCGAAAGGAAAAAAAATGGTGTTCTATACTTGTATATTCACCAGTACAGTTAATAGTTTTTTTTTAATAGGTGCCAGTACAGTTATAGTTTGGTAAGGAATATACTATAGTGTTATGTTTTATGTGCATACGACAGAGGAGCACAATCTCCTAAGCTTTAGACAATTCTGATTCTGTAAGCATCTAGGAAGTCAAAGGAGGGACCATCAAGAGAAGTGTGATCATCACAATTGACCTACAGGAGTTTCGTGAATAGAGTATTTTAATTTAGGCTTAAGTCTAATATACTTTTCCACCCAAACAGATTAGTTTGAGGTTTCCTGTTGTCTATAGAATCTGGATTTGTATGAGTCTGTAGTCTCATTCCTCTGTATTAGTTCTTTGGTTTGCATTATTTTTACAGTGGTATGCTCTTAACTGATACTGATGAAGATAATGGTTGGTCTGCAATAGCTCCAGTCTTGAGTTATTTAGTTCTTTTTCCTTTGTTGTCATGACAATTTTCGTTTCCTTGACTTGCTGAGCTTATCAGATTATTATGGGTTAAGATTATATACCATGTCATATATTGCCATGTGATGGAACACGGTAGTTAGGTGTAAGCAACAATCTTTTTCACTTATTGTCAACTACTTATATCTATTTACGTGCGTACTTCTCCTTTCTGTCTCTTTATTCTCTGAAATTTATTGGCTTAATAGATGTGGTACTAGAAGTTAATATCATTTATTATTCACTTACTTGTAGTTCATCTACTATCATGTTACAGTAAATCTTCATACATTGTGATTTGTGTTTGAAGGTTTATTTTGCTGGTTTGGGATGTTTAAAGAATGTAAGGGCTGCCCTTTGCAGAGGAAGGGCTTTAAAATGCACCCGCTGTGGGAGGCGAGGAGCGACTATTGGATGCCGGGTTGATCGGTGTCCAAAAACGTACCACTTGGTTGGTTTTTTGTTGTCCTTGGAATGATTTTCTGTTCTTTTATTTTGTGGATAACGCAACCATCTACTGTTCTACCAACGTTTATAAGAATTTATATGCTATCTATGTTTTGCAGCCTTGTGCACGAGCTAAAGGTTGCATCTTTGATCATCGCAAATTTCTTATTGCCTGCACAGATCATCGGCGTTTTTTTCAACCTCAAGGCAATCAATATCTGACCCGGATAAAGAAATTGAAGGCTAAGAAAATGAAGTTGGAAATGAGGAAGCTTTCAAATGATGCTGGGCGAAAGGATATTGAGGCAGAGGAGAAATGGTTGGAAAATTGTGGCGAGGATGAAGAATTTTTGAAACGTGAGAGCAAGAGGCTTCACCGAGACTTATTAAGAATTGCACCAGTGTACATTGGAGGCTCAGAATCAGAGAGTGGAAAATTGTTTCAGGGTTGGGATTCGGTTGCTGGGCTTCAAGATGTCATACGATGCATGAAGGAAGTTGTCATATTACCTTTGTTATATCCTGAGTTCTTTAATAATCTTGGCATTACACCTCCTAGAGGTGTTCTTTTGCATGGGTATCCTGGAACAGGTAAGACTCTGGTGGTTCGGGCACTGATAGGTGCATGTGCTCGTGGTGATAAACGGATAGCATATTTTGCTCGCAAAGGTGCTGATTGCTTAGGAAAATATGTTGGTGATGCTGAGCGCCAGCTGAGACTCTTGTTTCAGGTTGCTGAAAGATGTCAACCTTCTATAATATTCTTTGATGAGATAGATGGGTTGGCACCTTCCCGCACAAGGCAGCAGGATCAGACTCATAGTTCAGTTGTGTCAACGTTGCTTGCTTTATTAGATGGTTTAAAGTCTCGAGGTTCAGTTATAGTAATAGGTGCAACAAATCGTCCAGATGCTGTTGATCCAGCGTTAAGGCGACCTGGGAGATTTGATCGGGAGATTTATTTTCCACTGCCGTCAGTTGAGGACAGAGCTGCCATTTTGTCGCTACACACTCAAAGGTGGCCGAAACCAGTTACTGGATCCTTGCTTAATTGGATTGCAAAAAATACCGCAGGTTTTGCTGGTGCTGATCTGCAGGCTCTTTGTACTCAAGCAGCCATTACTGCTTTGAAGAGGAATTTCCCTTTGCAGCAAATTTTATCTGCAGCTGGGGAGAAAGTTTCTGGTCATAAGCGCCTTCCTCTTCCTGCCTTTGCAGTAGAGGAGAGGGATTGGTTAGAGGCTCTATTGTTTTCTCCACCTCCATGCTCTCGTAGGGAAGCTGGAATTGCTGCTAATGATATAGTATCTGCTCCCCTTCCCAGACATCTTGTTCCTTGTCTTCTGCAATCATTATGCACTCTGCTAGTTTCCCTTTATCATGATGAACGCCTAGGGCTACCAACTCCTATTTCTAAAGCTGCTGCGATGATTGAAAGTGTAATGGTTTCTGCTTTAGATAAGAAGCAAATGCCTACTGATTGTTGGTGGTCCCATCTTGATGATTTTATCAAGGAAGCAGATGTTGCAAAGGAACTAGAGCGAAAACTTTCATATTCAGGCATTTTATTTGGAGATGCTGACTTTGCTGGTTCTGATGTGTCTAATGATAACACTGTTGATAACTTTGTACAGTTTGAACCTTCAATAAAATATCATGGTGACACTCGCTCAAGTTTGTTACAAAATATATCAATTTCATCAGCAAAAACATCAGGATTCCGATTATTGATTGCTGGAAGTCCCAGATCTGGACAGAGGCATCTTGCTTCTTGCCTTCTCCACTGCTTTGTTGGGAATTTTGAGATTCAAAAGATTGATTTGGCTACAGTTTCACAAGAAGGACGTGGAGATGTGGTGCAGGGGATAACACAATTATTAAGTATGTGTCCCTCTCTTTATCTTGTTTTTAGCTTCTTTTATGCTGTAGATTGTTCAAACTATAAGCAAACATGAGTATCACAACTGACTGTCTATCTAGTCTCTAGCGACATTATAATGGCTTGCCAACATATTAGTTGTGTACCACATATTCTTCTACCATGCTCTTTGAGTGGGCATGAATTTTTCTATATAACTAGACTACTAGTGCCTATTCTTGATATGGGGATGCTGGGGGTTAATGGTCAAATGCGTTTGCATGAGGTGCTTCTGGTGCTGATGATATCCTATGTAATGGAAGCTTTTGTGTGTAAAATTACTTCTGTTAATTTTATTTTGGTGGTAGGGAGAGTGAGGACAATTTTATTTTAATCTAGTTTTATTTGATTTTAGAAGTCAATTGAACATTTACTATTGGACCATTGCATTTTATTCTAGGTCTTATTCGCTAAATTAGGTAATTGGTATTTTACCTAATTTCCTAGAGAAATGGTTAGTTTCGTCATTCAATGATTGGGTTTTCGAGTTTGGCCCAAGTCAATTAAGTTAAGGTTTAGTCCTAGTGGTCTATATAAGTGTGCCATTGGACTCCAATATGGACGGTTTTATGATTGACGAATACAAACTTTGTTGGTATCATGCCAAAGGCTTGTGTTGATTCCAATTTCCAAGCAATCTTAAGTACTAAAGCCTAGGGTTCAGACTACTTTAGTTGGCGAAACCTAGGGTTTTTTTTTCTATTCTTCTTCCTTATTTTTTGCAATTCTATATAAGAATTTCATCCCGAATATCTTACATAAAGTTTGAACAATAAAGTGTAGCTGTAGCTTAGTAGTTAAATCTACCATCAGTTAGATTTCTGCTTTCATGCAGCTTTTAGGGAGCAAAAATATGTACTTCACTGGTAAAGCTTGATTTTGTTGTTCTCTCTTGATACTTTCTGTATTGCTATAGATTTTTATCTTTTTCCTTGTTCTGTCCAAAATGATATTATTATATTTTTCTGCATCAATAAGGCATTGATGGTTGGCGTTATAATCTAAGGCTTCATTTTAGCTAATTAGGATATTAGTATTTTATTTTATTTTATGTCTTATTTAATTTCCTAAATCAAGTTTATTTTCTTTAAATCACTTTCCTATTGAAACTTCCATGCAAACCAAAAGATGGTTTGAATAGTTGTAAATCAACTTTCCTCTCTTTTCTTCACTTTCATAAGCACTCATTGAAGACTTTGAGTGTCTGATGCATGTTTAGGCCCTCAAGAAGCTTGGAAAGCTCATACCTAATAGATAGTTCCCATCCTTGGCAGGGTGGGTATAATAACTAATATGGACTTTTTTTTTTTTTCCTTCTCTAATTAAATAAAATAATTATTTACTTATCAAAAAAACTAATATGAATTTTGTTTCATTGAAAAGCAATGCTTTCAAATAATGAGTGTTTTAAGTGGCATTTACTACAATGGGCTGAACCTGAGTTTCATTAGCTTCATCTAAATGGGGGATGGAAGGGAGAAATGGGCAGGCAAACTTGTGCTTGACCATTTATTAATTGATAATGAGTAAAGGCATATGACAATGTAGAGAACATGGTGGTGAGTATGTTTTGGTGTATCGTGAAAAAAATTGCTAATAATAAATATCATCAATTATAAAAACGTTGTGAGGAGGTTTCTATACCTGTAATTTGCAGGGCCTAAACAAATGGGCTAATATCATTGTTTGGCATTGCTGCAAGTGTTTTAAGTTCATTATTTGGAGTTTACTTTGAGAAACAAACTTTTGAAACTTTGTTAAAATCCCTAGATCAGTTCCTAACTATTTGACCAGTGCTCATCTGTATTGCTTTACTATGATCATGCCTTCATTAACATTATCACAATACCAACATGTGGCAGAAGTACTCAGTATACCTTTGCCTTAATTTTTTTTACAATGAATTATTATGCTAAGAGAGAAAGTGGTTGGGTTTCGCTCACAACAAAGAAGAGTGCTACTTTGTTCTCACACACTGATTCCTTAAGTCTCTTTCTCTCTTGAAGACATGCTCCCTTATCTCCTTGCACGCCATTTTCCCTAAAAGATAGGCTTCCTATCACTAAGGTACCCTCTCATGTCTTGCAACCATTTTGTGAATGGGGTTGCCATGTATTTCCAATAATTATTTACCTATAAAAAAAATAAGGGTATTTCCAATGATTATAATGTGAATGAGGTTTTCCAGTCAACTTCTGTTCAAATTATAACCTAAGTTGAATCTTGATGAATTAAGTACTTTCATGGCTATAATTAAATTCATATGAAAATGTCCTCATGACTATCTGTCCTTGGCAGTGAAATGTGCTAGTGTGGGGTCATGTGTTGTATTTATGCCAAGAATTGATTTGTGGGCTTTGGAGAAAAGTCAAGTTATTGAGGAGAGTGATTCCAGTTCAAAACACCATCAGTTTCCTGGTTTCACACATGGTCAAGCTATTCAAAAGGAGAATGAGTTCGGTACACACAAAATCAAATCAGCAAAGATGGATGACCCCCTTTGTGCAGTCCAAAGTGCTTCACATGCCTGGAGCTCATTTATTGAGCATGTGGAATCTATATGCGTGTCTACATCCTTGATGATTCTGGTACGAAATTAAATTGTCCATTTCTATCTTTGTGTCCAGATTTTCACAATAATGGGATGATCACATTAAAATCTCAAAACATGTTTCGGTACTTTTTAAATTTTTTTTTTTTTTTTAATAAGACATGTTTCAGTATCTAGAATTGGGTAACTTAATGTTTGTTATTTGTTGATTTAAGCCATCTTTTGAGAGGAGCCAATGTTCCATCTGAAAATGAAAAGTTGATTTTTCCCTCTCCTGTGGGGGTGTGGTTGGTTCTTTGTTTCTTCTATAAATCATAGATGTCTTTTTAAGTAACATATATTATAACATTACAGTGATAAGCATAAGCCCCCACCCAGGGTGCTACAGCAGTAAGGAAGAGTGCCTGGACTAACTGTAAACCCAGAATTCTCTAGTTCAACTCCGAGCTGAGGTATTTCGCGATTTACCTGATGCCTGCTCAGTGGGGATGTGTAGGCATCCAGGGTTTGCCCCTCAGGGGTGGTGATGGTGGTCCCACAGGCCCATACCTTGAGGGGGGTTCCTCATCAAAAAAAAAAAAAAAAAAAAAAAAACTGTGATAAAATTGAAACAATACTCAAGGAAAAATTCCACTGTAGCTCGATGGTTATTCATAATAAACTTATCCAAAAAAAACTCAATGGCCAAGACAAAATGTTGATTGATAATGTTTGATATGTCTTCCTGTGTTTTGCTATAAATTTATAGCTGTCTTTAAAGTAACATGTATGTTAACTTTACGGTGATTATGAATGTATGAATGTTGGCATTTGCTCGGTTCGTTTGCATTATAAGTTCATTAATGATGGTGCAGTACTATATGCTTGATAATGTAGTCAATTTTTCTTTCTAGACAATAGAGCATATTCTCATAATGATTTTAATTTGCCCACAGGCTACTTCAGAAATTCCATATACAGTACTTCCACATAAAATAAGGCAGTTCTTTAAGAGTCACTTATCAAATTGCAGTCAGTCAACTCCTTCAGAGCACACTGTCCCTCGATTCTCTGTGCAGATTGATGGCAATTTCAGCCATGATGATAAGGTGATCAATCTTTCTGCAGAAGAGTTATCAAAGGATATACTTAGACAGCTTGTTCAACTCATTCATAAAAAATCTCACTTACATACCAGTTCAATCAAGGAGTATACAACTTGTGATTCCATTAAAGGCTATACAGATAAAATAAATCATAGTTCAGATAATGGATTAGGTAACGTACATGAGGGTAACTCACAATTTCCTGATGAGTCTTCCATAAAAGTTCCACAACCACCCAACAATAGAATTGTGAAGGGGAAATCAAGCTTGCTGTTAGCAATTTCGACATTTGGCTATCAAATTCTGCGATATCCTCATTTTGCTGAACTTTGTTGGGTCACTTCAAAACTGAAAGAAGGTCCCTCTGCTGACATAAATGGACCTTGGAAGGGCTGGCCTTTCAATTCTTGTATAATTCGCCCTAATGACTCCTTAGAAAAGGTAGCTGTTGCTTGTGGTGCCAGCACTATTAAAAGCAAAGAAAAATCTGGACTAGTTAGAGGCCTTATTGCTGTTGGTTTATTGGCATATAGAGGTTCGTACACATCACTTAGGGAAGTCTCCTTTGAGGTGCGCAAGGTTCTTGAGCTCCTAGTTGGACAGATCAATGAAAAGGTTCAAGCTGGAAAAGACAGATATCAATTTGTTCGTATTTTGTCGCAAGTAGCTTATCTGGAAGATATGGTTATTAGCTGGGCGTACTCACTGCAGAGGTACTATTGGTATTTCCACTAACAAGCTTGAATAATTATTTTCATTTTTTTAATTTTTATGATGTTATCTAATAACCATTCCTTCCATTTTCAGTTTAGAGATGGATGCGCCAACAGTAGTGCAAGACCCTATGCTAACTAGTATGGAATCTGTAGATAAGCACATTACATGTGTGGATAATCAAGTTCAAAGTGAGGAATGCAGGTCAAATGCTTGTGGCAATAGTTGTGATGAACCAGAAGTGCTGGAGGAAAGTCCTCTAGGAATTGCTGCTGAAAAAATTGAATGTGTTGACTTGAACAAAGGAAATGGTGATTTAAGTCATCCTTGCTCTGACAAAAGGGTTGCAATTTCCGAAAAAAGTTCTCCACAGAAAATTGGCCACTTGGGTCATTCAACCATGGATGAACTTCTTCACAAATCTGCTGATGTTGGTAAAATTTTAAATAAGCAGAATGGGATGAAATCTGGACCTTATAGAATGGAAAATACTGAAAGTCATGCATTGGTGGATGATAACTCTAGATCCTCAGTACATTCTAATGGATTTGCATTCATAGAATCTAGTGTCCTTTCTGAGAATGGTCTCAGTAGGTCTGGTGAATTGGGCTCCATGGAAGTCTGCAACCAGGTTAATGGTTTGCCCTCAACAAGGACTGGTGCTTCATGCAGTGATGGTAAGCCTGATGCTGATAAGCAAGCAGTGGATAACAGTTTCTCCCCGAGCAACACCAGTATTTCTGGCAAGGGGATTGTTTGTTTGTATCAATGTTGCCCTGAATGCCTATACAACCTTCACGGTTTGATGCAGAAAATCCTTATTCGTGTATGGGGATTAAATGGGAGCCACTGGACGGTAGAGGATGTCCACGATGTTGTTGCATCATTATCTGTGGATATTCTTTCAGCATTTAAAAAAGTTTACATTTCTGAAAATTTCAGTGGTTCATTTGATGGGAAACTGAAAGACAGGAGGAATGTTGAATGTCCAGAAATGAGAACTTGTCATTGTGAAAATTCAGGAAATAGTGGTGTCATGCCAATGGAATGTAGTTGTCACTCCATAAGCCAAAGTGTAACTGCAAAAGCAAATGCCTCCAAAAATACTCAACTCAGGCTTGATTCAAAATTTCTTTTCAGAGATGGTGTACTGGTTCATGTAGATCCTGGCAAGGATGTTTCCTTTCACTGTAAATTTGAGACTTTGTGCCTATGTTCTCTTATAGAGTTGATAGTAATGACCAAGCAGCCTTTTGATTGATTTGATGTTTTAACAAGCTTTGATTGCTCTGCCATGGCAGTGATTGCCACTGCGACAGGATTTTGATGTGAAACAATTTTCAAGAGATGAAAAAGAAACCAAATTTTGTTGACTGTTTCAGTGCAGTTCATTTTCTTCTTTGATGAGCAACGATAGTAGGGCAGTTTCTTGCTTTTCCCCAAAACTACCTATAGAATTTTTGACTCATTGCTAGAAGCTAATCTACACGGTGTATCATTTTCTGTTAGGTGATTTATGCCTAAGTATGTATAAAGCTCTTATTTCATATTCCCTTATGTATATTTTGATGGTATCACCATTTTTTTGGGGGTTAATTCAAGTGCAGCTACTAACTGCATGTTTACGAGACTAACTGAAGTAGATATAGGGAATGTCAAACGGTAGAAAGTTTGTAATGTCATGTTTTGACGAGCTAATAGGTATACTGCGGCTGCATTAGAATTGTGTTTACATGTTGTGGCGGGAAATTTTATGTAGAGGTGAAATTCTTAGCTGGATACAATTTTATGAGCCACTGTATAAACTAACATTTTTTTTTTTCGTTCCAAAGAAGATGTTTTAATAATTTAGTGCCTTAGTGACCGTTTGGATAGTGCTGAAAAGCACTACGTCTGGCGTTTTGGCCTTTTTATTTATTTATTTTTTATTTTAAGAAACGTGTTTCTGTATTTTTCAATGGGTCCCGTGCATTGTTCACGGGACCTATAAACCTTTTTTTTTTTTTTTTTTTTTTTTTTTTTTCAGCAAAACTTTCATTAAAATGGGTTTTATAGTACTATTTACACATTTAAAAATTATTTTGCTACAATATTTTAAGTTTTTAGCAAAATAAGCGGTATCTAAACACACTTTAGACTTTGATGAGCAGGATTATTTGCAAAATCAAGGGAAAATGTGGTCCCCAATGCCATAAAAAACATGGGTTAGGTTTGGATCGAGAAAAATTCTGCAATAACTCTTTAGGACGATATTTTTTATAATATTTTTCATCACAATTGTTGATATAATGTTGTGATTAGTACATAATTAAAGTCATATTAGTAGTTAACTTATCTATAATCAATCAATATATATATATATATATATGTATATCATATTATCATATACTATATATAATAACAGAAGCCTTCTCTTGCAATTAAGGAGGTGTTGCCATGTAGGAAAAAGAGGCTCCTTGGAATGTTGCTATGTATACAGCTTTTAAGTTAAACAAGCCGCATGTAGCACTGTTTGGCCATTTAGAACTCTACCACGCTTGCAATAAAAAAAGGATAAATTATATTGTTTCATTGGGTTAACACACCATTTGATAGCATCTCAGCACAAAATGAAAAATAACCGGTTAAAATATAGTTTAAAGGCTTGCAATACTCCAAAAAAAAAAATGCAGGACACAGAGAGGAAACTATATTCATAAGCTGTCAATCGCAAGACTAGAGCACTGCAACTGCAAGCACATGCATAGAGAAAGAAAAATCTATGGGCATCAACACCGTTAGGCTATCTATCTGCCACCATCAGATCGCCGAACTGGCTTCAATGCTTTTTTCTCCATTTTTTTAGATTTGGATATGAAATATTACTTTATATTGAGTTTTTTTGTTGGATAGGTTTAGATTTGATTTTGGTTTTGATTCTATTTTGTTTCGGGTTTTTGGGTTCTCCATGAAAATGTTTGTTTACTCAATTTTTCGATATTTTCTTTTGATTTTTGTTTTTTTTTTTCCTCCCTATTTTGGATTACAAAAATCACTAAAAATATTGACCTTAATTTTGTACTTCCGTTTCTAATCTTAACAAAATAAAAAACTGGAAAGGTAGTGACTTTAAAACATCAAGCGTTTCAATTTCATTCTCTGAATTTTATTTCATTTTTTTTTTCTTTTCTTCCTTCTTTCTTTTATTTTCAATCCTTATATGATGGTTGTTGTTGAAAGGTAGAGACAGAGTTATGTTCTGTTTTTTACCTTTGAAATTTAGGCATTAATTATGATTTAAATGTGGGTATTATGGTTCAGTAGGTTATGATTTAGGTTTTTTGGTTAGGAATAGAGTTGTTTTGGGTATTTTGGATGGGAATCGAATTTGCATATTTGGGTTGTTTTGATTTTGGATTTCACCTTCTAATTCAGAGAAAGATGAAGTTTTTCTCTCCACACATCATGCACAATTAGTTATGAATGTATTTTAGCATCATTTATTATTATATTTGTGAGTTTTGTTTTGTTAATTTGCAAAATATGTTTATTATTAAAAAATTCTGTCTTTCTTATGTTATTTTCAGTCTATTCTGTTTAGTTATTAAGTTAATTTACCAAGAATTTTATTTCATATAATTTAATATTATATACCTAATTTGTAAACCTAATTTATCATATTTGCTTTTTGTTTTGAAAATATTGGGAGTATCACCCTTGATTTTAATAGTTAAATCCGAAAGCTTAATTCTGACCGTGTAATTCTATTGAAATTATGGATTTGTTGAGATCTTTGTCAATTACAACACTTGGGTAATTTCCAAGAAGAGTTGCTGGAACAAATTAATAGGTTAGGATGGTCTGATTTCCCTTCTACTAATCTCATACTTCATATTAGATTTTGTCCATTTAGTGTATTTGTGTTTGAATTGGCTCTGATTTGCATGTTTTAGTAAGCTTTTTTCTTTACAGGTTGATTTTATTAGCCAAATCTGAAGTTTAGAATGAAGATTTTGTTAAACTCTGTGTTACTGCATATTTAGGAATTATTTACCAGAGTTTTTGATCTTGATATTCATATTCAAGCTAATGAGGAAAATGTAATCGTTACTATCATGTAAGCTTCTTGAGCATCAATAACTATATAATATAAACCCTGTTTTGAATTCTATAAAAATACTATATAGAAATAATATTTTATATTATTTTTAATGTTCTTTATATTAACTTTGACTAGGAAGATTAATGACAATGTTAGGCAATGGAGTTATTCTTAGAAAGAGGATGTAAATCAGCAGTTGTATATTTAGTTATCTGATTCCATGAAATTTCAAGTTAAATGAGTCACAAATGAAAGGAAAAGATTTGAAAATATATCATAAATTTAAGAATCAAAGAAGACAAGAAATAGAGAAAATATACTTCTACTTGGAAGAATTTCATCTTCACAGTTAAAATTAAAGTAGCAAATTTTTGAATATGACTTCTTCTTTTTTTTTTAATTTTTTTTTTCTGAATTGGGGGATGAGATAAGACTTTTCTTTGGTTATTTTAGTTGTATTAGTTTTGATTTACATGTTTGAGTTAGATTTGTTTTTGTTGTGGGTTTTTGGTTCTCTCTCAAAATGTTTGTCTTTCTACAATAAACCTTCTCAATTTTATACATATGCTTTTGTTATATTTTTATAGATTATAGAAATTACAAAAACAGATTGATTTTAGTTTTGGGTTTGCATTGTAAAGAAACAGAGTCTAAATGAAATTTCTCTCAAATTTAACAAATAGATTGTTTCACTCCAATATATATCGTTTGCTTTAATGGGAGAACAACTCTCGCACTCTAATTTTGTTTGGTTTGGGAATTAAATAAGAAAGTTGATTGAAATCACTAACAGATACATAACTTGCATAATATGAA
The DNA here is from genome assembly GCA_023621385.1 of Quercus gilva. NCBI lineage: Eukaryota > Viridiplantae > Streptophyta > Magnoliopsida > Fagales > Fagaceae > Quercus > Quercus gilva. The sequence goes on along the minus strand of CM042480.1, from coordinate 26,388,044 downwards.
TTAAATTTGGTTGATTTGTAGTTGGATTAGTATTGATTAACGTGCTTGGTTAATTTTGCAGATACATATGCCGATTTTGGTTGTATGAATGTTTTGTATACTTTAGTCAATTTTTTTTTCTTCTAAGAAAAAAGGTTGGATTCAATTAGTTTTTATTCTAAGTTCAATTAACCTGTAAAATTGTTAGGATTTCATTAACTTTTACCCACCTTTTCCCAGTAGCCAAATAGATTGTTAGAGTTTATTTTATTTTATTTTTTAAAATTTTAGGCTATGCTTTGTAATAAATTTGGCTTATTTGTGTTTGTGGGGTCTTACAATTCAGTCTAGCTTAGTGACAACATTGTGTTGGGTTTTGAGAGATTTTAGTTTGTAATAGTGAGCGTTTTGTAATTGCTAATTCCAATTTCAAGCCATTATTGTGTATTTGATTTGTGGTCTCTAGCATTTTAGTTTTTCAGTGTTTGTGGTTAAGCTTATGATTCATAAAACATTTCATGCACTGGAACTGTTGATTTTTGAGTTTTTATATATGGTTTATGGTCTCCATTATTTTCCCCTACCGATGTTTGTGAGTTTTGGTGTTTTGATTTTTAGGGTACTAATTCTAAATAAGTTGGTTTCCTGTCAAAATGATTGGATATGAAGTTTTATGTTTTTTTCCCCATAAATTAGTTCATTAATTAATATAATGCTTAATTTCATTTTTATTGTCCAAGTATATATATGCTCAATTTTGTGAATTCAGTATGCTACTATAATATGAATGGCCTTCATTATAATCACCATGTTCCATTTTATTGACCACTTATATTCTAGATGAAGTAGAAATATTAAATTGTTAAACTTGAGTTCGGTTACTCAGCTTTCAAATGTTTTTATTTTTTACAGTTCATTTATTTAAACCTGCCATGTTTTATGGATTTTAGATAATTATACTTGATTAGCCAGCATACGGTAAATGAAACCCAAAACTTCTATTTTTTTTCCCCTGTGGTGTCATGGTGTATAGGAACTCAGTTTCTAGAGCCTCATTTACATTGATGTCTATCAGGTATTTTTTGAATTTAAAGGCAAAGGAAATGAAGACATCAATGTAATTTACATTTACATTGATTTGATAAGCTTTTCCTGTCATGAATTAAGCTTTTAGACTGTTTTTTTCAAGCTGAATTTTGTAGAATCTAAGTGCACAACATTTCATTTGGAATCAAATAACAATTGAGTTCTTGAGCAGATTTCTTACCATTGGTCCGTATTTTTTATAACAATAATTATCTAATCAAAATTAGTGTTAAACTTTGATGTCCAATTTTCTGGACTATTTGAAGTTTTATCTTAGCTTCATTTGATCAATGTCTTCAGATGAAGAAGTATTAACATCAACGACGTTCAAATGACAACAGCCATGCATGCTTCTCTATCAAAGGATATACTTACCATTTCCTTTAGCTAGGCTTTTTTTTTTTAATTGATAGAAAAATATTGTCTCCATCACATATGATGTTAAAGTTCACTATAGTTGCTTACAATATGTTTAAAATATTTTATTTGTAAGAAATATATTGTTACATATATCGTATGATGATTCTGGACTCATGTAATCTATATAATTTGATTATTTTTGTTAATTGAAAACAAATGTCCTTAAGACTAAAGTATAAATATATATATAATTAATTAAAAATGTCCATCTAACTTTCAGCCATGTTTACATATGAAAAGAGAAAACTCGGAAAAGTTATAGTGTTTCGCACATCTAAATACTCAAAACCAAATTCAACTCCAGTTTGGTGTTAAACTATTTGACTTTTGGTTTATTTTAGGATTATAAATGTTATTTTGAGCTCTCAAGTGCTATATCAGAGATAAGAATAAATTAAATATTGACCTTTTGTTTTATTTGGTTCAATGTTTCAAGACTTTTCATCTTTAACACATACACACAAAATTCTTTGCATTTTAATTCACCATTTTCACTTCTTGCTCTTCTACCCTTTATATATACCTACTCATAGCCCTTTAAGCCATCTCATGTCAAATACACAGACAAAAAACGATATCATTTACCTTCAATCTTTCGACAACACCTACTTAGCTCTAACATTGTTTTTTCATCTAATTCTAACCCATTTGAGTTGGCTACAACCAAGGAAGGAGGGGTTGCATTTTATATTGCGTTTACGATTTTGATGTTAGGTTGGACGTTGTGGATTTGTCGGTTTTGTAAATGATGTGATTGACTGTGTGTATTTGGGATGTGTATTTTTTTTTTTTTTTTGGATACATGAGATGTGTATTTTATTTTAGAATTAAGGAAAAAGAGAAAAACACATTCTATATCAATTTTTATTCTATAATATTCCTCCAAAGTTGTTTTTATTTATTTATGTATTTTTTATTTCTCATTACTTCAACTGAATAATTATAATGGATATATGCGTGCAATTTATAATTGTTACTTTTTATAATGAACTCATTACTAATAAAGTTCTATAACAATTATGCTATAATACATACACAACATTCTTCAAAACCATCTTACATAAAACATTATAATATTATCCATACATTGCATGAATAACTTACTAGTCTAATACTATATATAAAAGCAGAAGTCTTTCCTACAATTAAAAAGGTGTTGCCATGTAAGGAAAAAATGCCACTTAAAAAACAGCCTCGTCTACAATTTATTCTTTAAAATACTGTACGATGCGTTTGAAAGACTCACTTTCATCAAAGGTATTTCTATAAAAAAAACCAAGCCGCTTATTCACAAAAAAAAAAAAAAAAAAAAAAAACGCAAACGCCATATTTCCCGATCAAAATTTCAGACTTACTCTGACTTCCACTTCTTCACTGCAACTCCATAGACACACAGATCAGGTACCGTGTTCCAAACCAACAAGCATACGAAAAAAGAAAATCCAAAAGGAAGCAAAAAAAAAAAAACTTTGTTCGTCTTCTACAACAGTGAAAACTGAGAAACATTGTTCGTCCTCTACCGTACGGTGTGTCTAAAAGACTCTCTTTCATCAAAGGTATTTCTATTATATATATATATATATATATAAACCAAGCCGCTTATCCATTAAAAAAAAAAACACACAAACCCTAAAACGCAAACGCCATATTTCCCGATCGAAATTTCAGACTCACTCTGACTTCCACTTCTTTGCTGCAACTCCATAGGACACACATATCAGAATACCATGTTCCAAATCAACAAGCATACGGAAATAGAAAATCCAAAAGGAAGCAAAAAAAAAAAAAAAAAAAAAAAAAGAACTCTGTTCGTCTTCTGCAACAGTGAAAACTGAGAAACTTTGTTCGTCTTCTGCAATAACAGGTGATTTAGAAGCGATTTAGAAAATAATTCAGAAGGTAGGGATTTTTCCCCCTTTTTTTTGTTTTCTATTCAATTACCATTTATAGGGTTTTGAAAAGGCTACCTTTTCCCTTAATTTCCAATTTATTTTTACAATTCCTTAAGTTCTGTTTGTTCAATTGTTGTATTTTGTTTGGCATTTTTTTGTTATGTTTGTGTTTTTTTTTGGTTCACCCCTAAAATTTGAATTAATTTATGCTTTGTGCAGATCTATGTTTTGTTGAATCATTCTTAAGAGAAAAAAAATTGAAAAAAACACCGTTCAGGCCATTTACCTGCCATCATCAGATTGCCGAAAATGCCACTGATTATTTTTTTCCCCTTTATTATATTTGGGTATTTAATATGACTTAGTTTTTGGGTATTTTGGTTGGATAGGTATAGATTTAGATATTAGCTTTGATGTTTTGGGATTTTCTGTTACGGTTTGTAGATTTCAGATTTTGATGTTGTTTGTTTGGTTCTTTCCTTCTTGCCCTAACTCACTTTTTCTCTCTTGCTTTCCATCTTTGTTTCTTTCCCAAGAAAGTTGTGATTATATATGCTTTGTTATTTGTTATTTTTCTTTAAAGAGTATAACTCAAGGGATTATTTAGTTTGCGTAATTAGAAACAATGAGGTTTTTGATTGGTTGTTGAGAAAATGGAGGATTAAGTGAGGGAATGATGAGGGAAATTGGAATTTGTTTGTGGTTCAATTGGGGACTGATTGAATAAGAAAAGTTTGAGTTTTTGGTTTTGTTAGAAACTAAACAGTAAAAAATGTGTGAAAGGTTATTAATTTGATGCTCATTTGTTGCTAGAATTGTACTGGAAAAGAAATAAATGTGAACAGTATTAGGGCTTTTACTATTGTTCTTATTTTAAATTTTATGCTTGGTGTTTGATGCGACCTTTTTTTTTTTTTTTTTTTCAAATACTTATCTTAGGAATGTTCTCAAAAAAAAAAAAAAGAAAAAAAAGAATGCTAATCTTAGCAATTAAAGAAAGTTTACATTTTTTTCACACATATATAAAAATTATAGAAAAATGTTCAGTCCATACACTCCGTGAAAGAGAATTACCTCCACAGCTGCTTCGCTCATACTGGAAAGGTATAATTCTGTAAATTTTCTATGCCGTTGTCTTTTTCTTTGGATTCATGATTGTCGTCTTTAGCAAACCCTAAGAAGCCCGCTATTTTCCTCAACAACCCCATCGGGAATTTGAGAAGAAAAAAGGCACTGATTGTTTGGTAGTTTTTGTCCAGTATTGTATGGTTGTGAGAGAAAAATAAAAGATGATATAAATAATTAAATAAGAAAGATCTTGGAAGAGAGAAAGAGAAAGAGAAGTGGTGGGAAGAAATGGAAAGTATATAATGGGTGGCTGTGGTCTTTTTCGGGGTTTCTTATTGTTGGCTTAACTCACTCAATAGCTTTTCTTTTTGTCTGCCTTTTTGTTTGCTTGCACCCAAAATTTTGGTGCAGCTTTTGGGTAATACTATAGCTAAGGGTCTCATCATTCTTCGGGTTTTCAACCTTTTTTTTTAATGGAGATCAAATTGACACTCTACTCTCATAAACTTGGATCAAGTCCCCTTCTGGATGCATCTATTTTGCCATAAGAAAATGTTTCTGCCATCCCCTATTTAATAACAAAGAAACTGCCTAACCATGTCTCTAATCTTAAGCAATTTTTGGGGTTTTATGAATGTTTTTTGCATTTTAGGTTTTAGCAAATGAGAATAATAACATTTTACAGAGAGGGTGATGCTATTTTAAATTGATTATCAGTGCCTTTTGGTTTAACTTTAGTTTAAATTAATGAAATTAAAATCAATGAAGATCAAAGGCTTGGTAAAAAATTAATGTCTATTCTGTGAAAGTCTTTTATTGTTGTTTGGATTATTTTTTGTTTCTTTTCATGCCCATGTGGTCTATGCTGTGACAGATGGAATTCAGAGAATTTAGTTGAATTCAAGGTGACAACCATCCTAAAAATTATTAGACAAGAAGAGAATAGTTTTTTATGGAGTAATATTTGCCGCCTCTTATTGCTTGAGCTATAGCTTAAATACAACTATGATAAATTCATTTAAAATTGAATGCAATTTCAATTTGTATTTTTGGGTGCAGCACATCACGCTTAGAAATCCTAATTTACTTAGGTTTAGGAACCCTTATTTTTTTTGGTTATTTGTTGGTTTATAAATTGTATTAAGTTCTTTTATGTGTTTCTATATAGTATTGTACGCTCTATTCAGTACTGTTAGTGGAAGCAATTGGACTTGCTCGGTGAGCTTATAGGTATTGATATAAAATTTCATGTAAAATTGTGAGTGGTGTTAATGCAACTTAAAAGTGATTGTCTATTCAGTACTGCTAGAAATAATTCTTGCTGCTGGCTGGGTCATGTAATTAATTGGACGTGGACATAAAAGAAATCCATTTATGAATGAGGAGTAGGAGGAATAAATGTTGCGTACACACCTTTTTTTAGGTTTTAATTCATTCAACTGACTATGTACTATTGTAGTTTACTTTTAATTCTTTTTTCTTCAATCGTTATATGATGGTTTTTGTTGAAAGGTAGAGATAGTTATTTTCTGTTTTTTTTTTTTTTTTGATTATTTGTTGGCTTATAAATTCTATTAAGTTCTTTTATGTATTTCTATACAGTTTTGTAGGCTCTATTCAGTATTGTTAGTGGAAGCAGTTGGACTTGCTCGGTGATTTTGCTGAAGGAGCTTACAGGTATTAATATAAATTATTATTATTTAAAAAATTTCATCAATTATTAATATAAAATGAATCATTGGATGCTATTAAAAGAGAATTAGATGTCAAATTATAGAATAAATTTCATGGGTTTGGTTGTGTTGAGGATGTAGGGTTAATTTGAGAGGTATTTTTTGTTTTTATTTTTTTACCCAACAGATACACATTGCATTAACAGTAAACACAAGGAACGGTAGGAAACCCATAAACACCACTCCATAGTAAATTATTGCTTAACATACGTGGTGAAGATCTTTTTGGAAAAAATTATTGCTTTATGCAAATTGGAATTTTAAGCCATGTTTGCTTAACGTCACAATTAATAAATTATTGCATGGTATCTAGACTATATCTATCCCCGTTCGGATTGTTCCTCCTTTTTTATTATTTTTTAATTTTCTTCTTCCTTTATAGCGACTCAGCTTTCTCGTACACAAACCTCCTTGACCAACGCAATCATTAAACCTACATTAGTATCTGTAGGAGCGTTTCTAGGTTGTTTGTTCCAATCATGATTCTAGGCAGTATTTGTGCATCCCACTCTTGAAATTTAATATTAATTTAGACCAATTATTATGCGTTTCATAGGTTAAAAGAGAAGAGACAGAAAATATGATTCAGGGTAGTTTTTGGGATGAATTGGAGGATTGTGACTTTTCATGTCCCCTAGATGTCCATAGATTTACAAGCCATGTATAGTAAGTTTATAATTTATTGTTAATGTTATTGAAAGTGTCAAAGTTTATAATTTTAGTCCAAATTTTGTAGTTTGTTATTGTGATTTTTATGTTATTTTGGTCATTATTTTAATTTATGAAATGATCTAAGGATATATTATGCTCTCAATAATAGTTTTTTTACCCCTATTGTTTTAAGGACTCTATATACTTGAGACTCTTTGATGTTTGAAGTTTCCGAGCAAGGTATGCTTTCAGTTTTTGATATTAATTTTTGGAGTGCATGTTTTCATTTGGATTTTCTACATTGATAATTTTTGCAACCTCTTTATCGAAGAAAAGTTATTCTTAGGGGAAAATGTCAACAAAAATTTAATAGTTGAATAAATTTATTTTTAAAAATGACTGATTTTATCAAAATTTTTTGTAACTTCAGTTATATATATTTGTCCCCAGAGGATATTAAAAATAAGCAGATATGGGGCTTCATCGTTTCAGACTTTTTACTTATCTTAAATTCTTAATCATGTATAAGGCAATAATCAATGAAGTAGGAGCCTATGTTGCCAAAAATATCTGTGTCATGTATCTTTCTATTTTGAAAGAACGACATTCTCTTTATTTAGCCTTCATGACTACCATTTTAGTTTGAGTAAACTTAACAATTTAAAATATGATCATTAGGTTCATATTCTTTTGTATATTAACCTTAACAAATTATATTTACTCTACTTTCAAAAACATGTAAAGTAATTGAAAAATGACCTCTTAAAATTCTGCCACTTATGAGTTAAAAAGCGATAAATTATATTGTTTGGCAATGCTACACATCGTTTAAAATATATCTGCCCCCATATTTGCCCACTTCTGCATACTAGGAAGGATGCAAATGAAGCTAACTATTCTGAATGCCTAATGTATTAGGCAAGCAATACAAAATGTTTTAATGCTGTTGTGGTTTTTCTCTGTTATTATTATATTTCATCATTGATAGCTATAAAGATTCTTTTTTCTTTTTTTGGTGGCATATTGAGTTCCTGTTGGGTTTTCATTGTTAGTGGGAAAGTAACTTTTTCCTTTTTATTTTATGAGAAGAGTTTTTGAGAAATTCACATTTTTTTTATCACTGAAGTTCAACATATTACCTACAGCCATCCAAAATTAATACTTCTAAGAAATGATAATATGTATTTGTACAATGATCATCTATTCTTCATGGATAGGATTAATTGTCTTTTGTCAAGTGGAATGTTCAACGACAATTGCTGCTCTTCAATTGTTTTCTCTTCAAATTTAAGTGTCAAAGGAACTTTTAAAAAAATACATCAGAATATAGACATTATCCATCACCAACAACTTTAACATACCCTTGTTTTGTCCTCTATATTTCTGTGAATTTTAAACTTGGGCAAGTTGGTACAAGTATACATTAAGGAATTTATTAGGATATGCATATGTATAGACTTTTGGTGGAGAAGCACTAATATTAAGAGTGGATATTTAACACTTCTAAGACGCAACAGAAAAACTCAATAAATCTTCATGTTGGTCATGCCAAACATATCAAAAAATATATATTTCTAATCCAATATTAGTATCTTTTTCTTCTGTAAAATCTTCTAAGGTTAATGAGCCATGGTCTTTCCTCTCTTAGGGCATTCATTTATAAGTAAGCATTTATAATCACAAGTAGATTGTTTGCTTCCCACCAAGAGAGTTTTCTGAAATAAGTGAAAATGCTACCACATGCTGGTATAAATAAATTTTTTTGTAGTTTGACTCTTTTATATCCTTTTGTAGGGGACTTCATATGAAGTTGTTGATTGCTCCCATGGTAAGGAACTTTGGGAACTGTGTGAAGAGAAGTATGAACCACTATGGCTTAAAGGGGGAAACCACTGTGATTTGGAGCTTAGATCGAGCACAAGATTCTTTCTTCAATATTTGTGCTTAATTTTGGTAGAATCTTACTTAAGCCACTTATAGTAAAGAATTAAGAAATCTTTTTTGTAACTGAACATGCATTTGAATAGAAACTAAAAGTGTTCATATATATTATCTCAACAAAATCTCAAAATTAGCATTTTCTTTGTCCTTTAACATATAGCTAATAATTTGGTTTATAAACAATATGTTTTGTGTAGTTTTTTGGTTGGTATGTATGTCATGTGTTAAAAAAATGCATATATGTTTTAAACTTCAATAGGAATTTTTTTTTTCTTTTTTAGTTAGTATATTTTAGTAGGAGTTGTGAAATTGAATTAACCTTCTATTGAATGGATAGAGTATGGAGAATATGTGTCTTAAATTAATGAGGTTGAGAAAATTTGTGTCCTAAGGTAGCTTAAACAAAACATAGTTTCTTATCAAATTTTGTGGTCTATATGCATTTATGATTTTTTTTTAAATAGTTTCTTATCAAGCTTCTAAGATACATTTACTTTGTGCAGTATATAAATGTTGGGGTTGAACGAAATCCACAAAGGTCTATATTCATTCCTCATGAAAGGGACATGATAGGCAAAAAATAAGAAGGGGAAAAAAACTTAGCCGATTGGAAGGTAGCAGGAACAAATCTCACATCATTCAAATTCTTCATTTCTCTTTGTCTCTCACTTTGTCTCAAAAGGGGGATGTTTATTCATCTACCTTAAAAGAACAACTGAGATATGAAATGAGCACATAACTACACAAAAAGCAATGTAGAGACACATTGGAATTCAAAAGAAAAAAATTAGCTGATGTTGAATCAACATCTTCAAGTGCACTTGGTCGGATTGTTTTAGATTTAGATATTTGGTTTTAATTATGGTTTTGGGTTTAAAATAAATTATGTATTGGGTATTTGTATTAGATTTGGTTTTGTTTTAATTAATTTTTGGTATCTACCTATGGTGCTTGTAATTAGATTTGTAAATGAAGATATGTGTTGGGTGTTTACTATGTGGTAAAAGTATATTTACATATTATTAAAAAAAATTATTTCTAATAAATGTAAATAAAAAGGTTCCCCACACATAGTGCAGGTTAAAAGCTAGTATATTATAAAAGTGAAATCTCAAAAGTTAAAACTGGTGGATGGATGGTACAATGACACTTATTCGTTTTCAAAGCATACTACAATGACACGTAGCAACTTCCTATATTTAATTGGTATGATTGGACAAAGAATACCACATGTTAAAATAGTATTTGTACATCTCAATGTGTTTGCCATAGTACTTGGCATCTATAATTAAAATTTTGAATGAAATAATGCATTTATTTAATATGGTATTTAAGATCATTTTATTATTATTATTATTATTATTATTATTATTTATGACTACTAATTCTTAATTTGTTATTTATCTACTTATTTTCCTAATCATTCCCCTTTCGAAGATTATTCAAGTATTTTGTTCTAACAAAAGTAATTTGTTGAAATATGTGTAATCTAATTATCTATTAGATATTATTGAGATTTTTAAAAAACTTATTTTGGAACCGTAATTAAATACATCACAATTAGAAAGAAGCCTAGAAGTCATTTTTATTTATTTATTTTTTTTCACTTTCTCGACGTACATGTAAAATTAAAATCGTACACATATAGTAATAAAATGCATACAATATTCTCATAACTTTTAGCTTCTGATGTTTTTTTTTTACACAAACGTGTGTGTATATATTTTTCCTTTTGCTTTTATATCACATCATTATTTTAGCAATTACAATAACATTTACTTCAATTATCTACATTTATCTCCAACTTTTCATCTTCCTTATCCCTTTTTTTTTTTTTTTTTTTTTTTTTTTTTTTTTTTTTTTTTTTTTTTTCAGATATAAATATGTTCTATCTTTATCCCTCTTATAATCAACAAGCTTAGGAATTTTGATGACAAATTTGTTTTATAGTTGCATTTTTGTTTTTGTTCTCCACTATTAGTGGCACCTCTCTCTCTCTCTCTCTCTCTCTCTCTCTCTCTCTCACACACAGGTATAGAGAGCTAAAGAGAGGTAGAGAGGTATAGAGAGCTGTAGACAGAGAGGTGTAGAGGTAAGAGCGGTAGAAAGGTGTTGAGGTGTAAACGTAAAAAGATGTAGAGGTGTAGGGCTGCAGAGGTAGAGAGGTGTAAAGAGGGGTATAGCGGTGTAGAGTTTTAGAGAGGTGTTGAGGGGTAGAGGTGTAGGGAGGTGTAAAGGGAGAGTGGTGTAGAGAGGTAGAGAGGTGTAGAGGTAGAGGTACCTTTAATAGTAGATATAAAAAACAAACATGCAGTGATAAAAAAAAAAAATTCCCACCAGAAATACTAAGAATGTAAATTTTAAGAGAGAAAACAATAATATATATATATATATATATAAATGAGTAAAAAACAAAGAAGGAAGCACACAATAATAATCAGTTTTTTTCCTTTGTAAAAAAGTATTATTATTATTATTATTATTATTATTATTATTATTATTATTATTATTATTATCAAACTTGAGAGAAATATATATGAATTGATCTCCTCAGACTGTGTTGAGGACGATTTCCTTTGGTTTAAATCAGTCTATCTTCCTTTTCTTGTCATCTGAATCCACTTTACTTGTTGTCCAACTCATTAAAGCCCTGTTTTCCAACCCACTCTCTACAAATTCATTGTATTAAGCTTTTTGGGCCTACGTTCATCCATCACTTGGGCAAGGGACTCAAATTGCGTCCTTACAATTATTATTATTATTATTATTATAAAAAATGTGCTTAAATACCATACTAAATAAATGCATTTATTTCATTCAAAATTTTAATTATAGATGCCACGTGTCCAATATTATGGCAAACACATTGAGATGTACAAATAATATTTTAACATGTGGCATTGATTGTCTAACATACCAATTAAATATAGGAAGTTGCCACCTGTCATTGTAGTATGCTTTGAAAATGAATAAGTGTCATATCATCCCCCTTCCGAAGATTATGTATGTATTTTGTTCTAAAAAAAGTAATTTGTTGAAATATGTGTAATATGATTATCTAATAGATATTATCTATTGAGATTTTTAAAAAATTTATTTTGAAATCATAATTAAATACATCACAATTAGAAAAGATGCCTAGAAGTCATTTTATTTTTATTTTTTTCACTTTCTCAACATCATTATTTGTGGTTCCAATTAGCCCAACTGGTAAAGTCTCAAATAGTTAAATAAGAGATCTATGTTTCAAACCCCACTTACACCAAAAGCCGATTGGTGTCTTGGTCTGATAATAAGATCTATCATCAGAAGCGGATGTTATAAGTTGAAACTCTCTAAAAAAAATATATCACATCATTATAACAGTATATCAATGGTTGGAAAAAAAAAATTACATTATTAGCATTACTCTAGATTTTGACCCTTAACCCATATGGTCTTATGGGATTCCCCTTTGAGTGAACAATTTTATAAATTTGATATAATTGCAAAAGGACCTTGTGAAAAGTTTTGTTTTATGCTCAAAAGCACATGGTGCCATATACCATTCAAGGCATAATTGGAGTAGCAAACTCAATATCATGTTGAACAAGGCAACGTTCATGGTCAACGCCTTAATTTCGGCCTAAAAAATGGGCCTCTTTGCCAATTCTCTATAATTTTTAACAGCTAACAATTTTTATTTTTTTTAAAAAAATTCTTTGTAGCTATTTTCTTAATAGATTAACTCCTAGAAGTTTGCCATGTGGATAGTTATGGGACTTGTGGCATAAGTTGAGCATTTTTTGTAGTACTAGATTTTTTGGTCTATAAATAACTCATTTAAGCTCTCTGAAAATAATAATGACCATGCAGAAATCTTATAATGGAAAAACCTTCTACAACCCAAACACTAATCACTCTTACCTCTCCCACTTATCTAGTTAAGAATGATAGATATCAGTTGTTTTGTTTAAAGTGTTGTATTCAATATTTGCTTCAAGTTGTGTTTAGAACCTGATATAACATCTGTTCTAGATAGGATAGCCACCGCTGGTTCTTCCTTACCTTTTTTCCCTTGAGTCTAAAAATGGCTGAATGCAAGAGCTTAGAGCTTCACATAGCCATGTTCCCATGGTTTGCAACTGGCCATATGAAGAAAGGGGGTCACAAAATCACTTTCATGCTGCCCAAAAAAACTCAAATTCAGCTACAACATTTAAATCTTCATCCAAATTTCATCACCTTTCATCCCCTCACAATCCCTCATGTTGACGGCCACCCACTTGTTGCAGAGACATCCCCTCATACATATCAATATCTTTGGTCCATTTGCTTGCCATTGCCATGGATCGCACATGTGAACAAGTTGAAAATATTTTCCAAGCTAAAACTCCAGATATGGTATTCTATGACAATGCACGTTGGATACCAAAAATCACCAAACAGCTTGGAATCAAATCAATTTGTTACAATGTTGTTTCTGCTACATCAATTGCAATTGCTATAGTTTTGACTTGTAATGTTCCCAAGGATAGAGCCATTACAAAGGAGGAATTAAAGCAACTACCAGTAGGATACCCTTCATCGACCATATTCTTGATTCTTTATCATTCATTTCTCTACCTTTTGGAGATGGGATAACATTTTACGATTGTGTCACAACCGCCATGAAAGAAAGTGATGTGATATCTGCTAGAACTTGCCAAGAAATGGAAGGATAATTGTGTGACTACGTGGGAAATTAGTTCGGAAAGTTTTTGTTGTTAACAGGACCAGTGTTACCATAGCCCGCTAAGAGTCCTTTGAAAGGCATGTGGGATACTTGGTCGGATGGGTTTGAGCCTGGGTCAATGGTGTTTTGTGCATTTGGGTCTTAAATCATCCTTGAAAAGAAGCAATTTCAAGAACTACTATTAGAGTTTAAGTTAATAGGATTGCCATTTCTAATAGCCTTGAAACCGCCAATGGAATGTGCAACAGTTGAGAAGGCATTGCCAAATGGGTTCAAGGAAAGGGTTAAAGAGAAAGGAAGAGTTTTTGGGGGTTGGGTGGAACAACCATTGATACTTAGTCACCCATTAGTTGGGTGTTTTGTGAGCCATTGTGGGTTTGGATCAATGTGGGAGTTTTTGATGAGTAACTATCAAATAGTGCTTGTGCCACATCTTGGTGACCAAATCTTGAACACTAGGTTACTTGTTGAAGAGATGAAGGTTGCTATGGAGGTGGAGAGGGAAGACAATTAGTGGTTTTCAAGAAAGAGCTTGAGCAAGGCAATCAAGTTTGTGATGGATAAAGATAAAAAGGTGGGTATTATGGTAAAGAACCATGCAAAATGGAAAGAGATATTAGCTAGCCCAGACTTCATGAGTGGTTATATGGATAAATTTGTCCAAAAATTGCAAGATCTTGTACTCGTAAACAAAAAAGCATAATTCAAGAGTTTGGTTCCTATGCTAAAATGGTAAGGATCTTTATTGTTGTTGAATAACTATTCACTTTCACGGGGTAAAAAATTTAGGAGATTTTGTCCTTCAGCTTCAATCTCACTCTTCCCTCCCCATGATTGTCCATTGCTTCAGGAAGACATTAAATGTGATGATGCTCTCGCTAGGATAGGAAAAAAGTAGCTTGTGAACTTTGTTCTTTTTCATGCCCTACCTCTAGAGGTTGTAGATATCTTTGATTAATGAATTGAGTTATATAAATAAATAAATAAATCCTGACAAATATATCATCTGAGTTATAGCATGGATGACCACTTGAGTTTTATGCATATTATTTAATTTTAATATTTCTTTCTATTGTCTTGATATTTCCTTTATTTCACAACACATTATCAACATGAAACTTTAATCAAATTGTAAAAAGGAAGTTTTCCACATCCTACCTTTCAAAATTATAAGAATTGTTACAATTTGGAATTGTTATCATAACTGTTTGAGTGGTATATGTGTTGTATTATCTCATAAGTTTAAAGTGTAATTTTACCAAGGAATGAACTACATGAGTCAACTATTCACGAGCAGGACCTCCATTCCTTTGTGTGAGAGACTAGGCTCCTAACCCATTTTGAATTGAATGGTTTAGGCCAAACCCACTTGAATGGGTGGAGTCGTGTTATTGCCTCTCAAAATGGAGGCTTGACTAATTACATTTTCCCTTTAGATTAAGGGTTTTAAAATGGAGTCGCTACTTATTTAATTATTGGAAAAAATAAGAAAACCATAATTGAAAAATTCATCATTTTATTGATTTGAGAATGAGTGTACATTGGTCATAGGAAATGACATAGCTTTGGTCCTAGATACAATCTAAGATATATTACAAGACTTTGTTTCCTAGTTACAATCTAGAGATTGAAAATTACATGGATAACTATTTGATCTACTAAACCCTTGATCTAAGCTTGGAAGCCATGTTACAAGTAAGGGTGTGCACAGATCAGATTGGGCAGGTAAAGACCAACATTTCTATCCAATCCGCCACTAGCAGGTTGGGAAAATTTCAATCCGCTACCGACCCACCAAAGTCTAAACCCAGCAAATTTGTTACAAATTTTGGCGGTTTCAAATCGGTGGGTTGACATTAACAATGTTCTTTTAAAAAAATTATCACAAAATACAATTTGTTATTAAATAATCTCAAAATATGACTAATGCATACAAAAAATTAAAGGTATATTTCATTGAATAATCTCAATTCCAACACAAACATAAGGTCAATGAAAAAGAGATATATCATCTCTAATAGACCTTGTCTCCACAAAAAAAAAAAAAAAAAAAAAAAAAAAAAAAAAAAAAAAAAGGTAGGCTGCTACCTTACAACTAAGGAAAATTAAATCAACAAACCCAAAGTCTTAACATTCCTAAAGTCACATCAATGATTCAAAATAATAACATACCAACATAACAAATAAACTTCAAAATGGTATGCATGTTCTTAAAAACAATTATCACAGACTACAATTAGTTATTAAATACAGAGTATATATATACTTTTGATAAACTATAGAGTATATATACTTACATACAAGGATAACCAACCTTGGTGCCTAAATTAACTGTATTACAAACTATAAGAAACACTAAGAGTATTACACGTGCACAATAGTATAACTAACTCTATTATTAGAAACTAAATGACCTCCAGCTTTTCAAAAAGGTTAAGGAAGAAAAAGACAAAACAACAAGAAAGAGGAAGAGAGAGGGGGTGAAGGTGAAGGCTAAATATAGAGTGTATAATATGACTGAAGTGAGAGGGAGGAGATTATACCTGTATAATCTTAAATTAACATTATAGCAAAATGAAAAACAAGTTAGGGAAAGAGAATTATATCTGTATGCAAGATTCACATGGTAAAGGAGGAGACTTTGGGTGGAGGTCCTAAGGGTGGAGTAGAGAAAAAGAACTAGGAAACGGAGACGGAGAGGGAGGCTCAATCAATATCTTAAGTCTCAAGAAGACCACGAGATGATAAAACTAACTCCACTTCACTAAAACTCAAAAGGAGAGAAGAGAAGGGGGTTTATATAGTAGTGGTGGAGAAAATATGAATAGAAGGGCATTTAATGAAGGTTGGCAAAGGATCAAAGAAAATCATGAACTTAGACCTCATTTCAAAGTTTAGGGAAGGCTAGTGCATTAAATTTGGACATTGGCGGGAGTGATGAGCCATCAAAATGACTAAGATTTCAGTTTTTTCAGTAGCTTATATAACAACCCTCAGAGCCAATTTCAAAAAATCATATTTTATTCATTTCTGATTGAAGTTGTCTCATTCTTGTGCTTAAATTGAATCCCTGGATGTCTAGTTTCTAGTGAAATTAACCTCACTCAAAAAGTCAAAAGGGTCTAGGAGATATCAATGAAATAGTGAGCAGAGGTCATTTGTCAGAAAATAGTTTCAGCATAATTAACATTACTGGGTCCCAAATTAATTAGCTTCCAATTAACATTAATAGACCCCAATTACTTCCATTTCAGAATTAATTAGCCCTAAATCATGACCTAATTATCCCAATTAAAAAAGATAATTACACCAATTACTCATTGAATAATTAAAGTTTGATCATCTAATTAATCAAGTGTGTGCAACTTTACCAGAAGATGTAGTCCTAGCCAATCAAATTATGACACGTCATTGATTTCAAATTGATTATAATTATAACTAATCAAAATTAATTGCTTATAATCACATATAATCGGACTTAATTTGTGAGAGTGCATTTCGGCCATTAAAACTTGATTTGATGATAACTTTCAATCTGATGGTCTGATTAGTGCTTATGACCGGTCAATTTTATCATTACAACATCAAGATTATTTTGATGAAATGAAATTAAAATTCTATTGACCACGATTAAGATGTTTATCTCCAAGGTTAAATTATTCTTTTACCCTCCATATGAGGTTAAATGCAGGTTGCAAAATAGGGTGTCAATACTTTGAAATAAGTTATTGGTTATGGACTTATGGTACCTTGTGTCGTTGAAGGTATCTCATAAGTTCAAAGTGAATTTTTACAAAGAAACTGCATGAGTTAACTATTCATGAGTAGGACCTCCAATCCTTTGAAATAAGTTGTTGGTTATGGACTTATAGTACCTTGTGTCGTTGAAAGTTAGCCAATGCTTGCCTTGTAGATTTGCTAATTCTAGGATCACTTTCCTCCTTGAACTTTTCTTCCCTCCCCATATATAGTGGTAGAGATGGTGTTCTAAGCAAGTTTTGACACATTGCTTGGCCTCTTAATTTAGTCCTACCATCACTTTGTGGGTGCAAGCGCTTGCAACAAATGGTTTCCTCGTGGGAAGTATGTCTCAGCCTAGATTGGACCAGGCGGAAGGGGAAAATGGAGTCTCTACTTGGTTTAGGTCTAGGAACCAAATTGGGCCTTTTGGGCCACTTACTTATATGCATAGGTTTGTATACCGAATTATGGGTCTCGAGTTTGGGTATGGCTTGGGAAGGTTTTAGGCACCCAAGATCGCCTTGCTTATGGGCTGGTATGGGCGCAAGCGCTCGCGACGTGGGTTTCATCCTCCTCGTAGGAAGTACGCCTTGGCCTAGGGTGAAACATGGCAGGGGGTGTAAATGGAATCGCTATCTAGTTTACTATAGCACATGTCCGGAGTTTAGGTATGAGGATGGGAAGGTGTTAGGCACCGAACCCCACCTGACTCGTGGGTTGGCTTCCACTCATTGTGTTCCAAGTCTTAATCTCATTAAAGGCATATTTAACACGTTATTCTAACTCACACACACATTCTAGCGTGCATCTAAATCAATCATCATGACATAATCATCCCCAAACCTAGCATTCATCTATCAAGGCATATAAGCATATATCTTAAAGGGCAGAAACATCATGAGGCAGATTAGGATCAACATGTTATAGCATCAAACACATGGTATTCAACCAAGTACATTCATGTTTATCAACCATATCAAACTCATCAACCAAACCAAATTCATGTTCATAGCCTTATGTATGACTTATCTCACTTCCCTTACTACATCATAGCACCCATGTGTCAATGTATGATCATATTCATATGCATGTTCATGGTACTAAAACAAACTAAAACCCTAATAAGCATAAAAAGAGTAAAACAACAACAAAACAACACAAAACAAAGAGTCAAGGACTCAAGGGCAGACCATAACAAATTAAACAAAAAGTAAAACATATAAATAAAACAAAGGAAAAGACAAATAAGAGTGAATCAGGGTTTCTAGGCAAGAGTATGCGTGCGCATACATAGGTATGCATACACAGCCCATCTGTATGAGCATGCATGCAAGCAGCATGTGCACACATACACACCCTAAAAACCCGAAACCAGAAACACATAATAGAAAGAGATGAAAACACAATAGAAAAAGGAAATCTAACAACCTATCATACTTCAAACATAAATACGAAAATAAACCTAAGCTAAACAAACATATTAGAGCAATTAAAACACACACACACACACACACACACACACACACACACACACACACATATATATATATAAAACAAGAACAAAGAAAAGAGTGAAAAGCCAAAATTAGAAACTTTACCTCAACACTAGAACTCACTAGAGCTTGATTTTGACCGTTCCCCTAAGTCAATCTATTCACAACCAAATGAAAGACAATTAGTAAGTTTAGAACTCAAAGATCAAGACTAGAAAACGTCCCAATCAAATAAACTTTAACTTGAGGATGTTTAGTGAAAAACTTCCTCTTTAATTCACTAGAAACTATTTTCTAGTGAATCTTATGTGCTTTACCACCAAAATTCGTCCTCCTTGAAAAAGTACCTTTTATGGTTTTATATAATAAAAAAATAGGGGTTTGGAGTGGCTCCTAGACGATGTGAGATTTGTTCCAAACCAAGTTTTAAATGCAGAAAACTCGTCTTTCATAATTTCTGAAACCCTAGCATGTGTACGCATGCACGTGTATGCGTATGCACGCATGAAGCATGTGTACGTAGATCTTGAGCATGCGTACGCATACACGTGTATGCGTATTCACACCCTAGGGTTTCCGCGGCCTTCCTTTTTCAAAAATTGTTTATTTGTTCCAAAAATAAGTCATATTTTCCATAAACACTTTCTTCAATCAATTTTCATCTAATTGAGCCCTAAACCAACCTTGGGCTTTAGACTTCTAACATCATTGGGGAACAGCGACTCAAGTTAAAGGGTACAAAATGCAGTGTCTACAGCTGACCTCCATTATGTGTTGCTAGGCCATATTTAATTAAAGGGTTTATTAAGAGAGCCCTAATCCTTAACTCTAAATACACATCATGCACTTAATAAAAAAGGGTACACAAAACATGTAAAATCACATCACAACATAAAAGGAAACAAATTAAAACCAAAATCAAACATATAATAAAAAGGAAAAGGTAATAATTAAATAAACACAAACGGGAAAATGTCACAAATAAACCAAACATGGAAAAAATACTAAAACGAACATGAAAAACAAATAAACATAATTAATTAAACTAAAGCAGAGTTAAACAAATCATACAGCATGTGAAAAATGATTAAATTAATAAAACAAGATTTTTATTCCCAAATCTGGGTTCGGGGTGTGTACGAATGCATGGTTGAAATCATGCGCACGCATACTCAATAATGCATACGCGTCCTTTAGCACAGTTTCGAAAAATTACATTTTTATTAAATCAACCAAACACAAAACCAAAGAAACACAAGAGAAAACCTAAAAATAAATATGATCAACTACTCAAAATTAGATTAATAGGACAAGAAAAGGAGCATGGCAATTAAACAAATTAAACAGAAATATATAATATACTACATTAAAAAAGACATATGAATATGACACAATAATGAAATAAATGCATAAGGACAATAAAAACAAATTATAATCAACCTTAAATCAGATTAATACATATCAAAAAAATTAAAATTAACAAACAAATCAAATAAAACAATCATAAAAACTATGTTAAGATAAAGAAAGAATTCATGGAAAGAATACTCACCTTACTTAAGATTATGAGTTTAGAGTTTATTTAACCAACCTCTCAGTGCCTACAATACTGAGATTAGATGGAGAGAACAAAGATAATCAAGAGAAAACAACATAACTTAGTAATTATAACTCAATAACAACTTCCTTTGAAAAGGTTTTGAAAACAATTAGAAAACAATTTTTCTGCCTTATAACTAATTAAAGAGAGTTTTTTAATCTATAAAAAATAATCTTAGGTGCTGTGTGTCAATTTAGAAAAGATGGAGGACAAAAATAACTCTCTTTCTAGCTTAGGTTTTGATTGGAGACATAAAATGAGTATTTATATGTTAAAACTAGGGTTTTCAGAGCTTTTTAGAGACCTTTGGACGTTCTTAAGGGATAAGGGGCCAACCCATATCAAAGAATGATGTTTTGGGCCCTTAAAATTAAAGTTTTGAGCACCTAGGAACGAGCTTGCGTATGCAGGTTTTGAGGGTGCATATGCTCCCTTAATCCCATGCGTACCATGCTTCCCGAAACCTTATATTTGACTGCATTGTTGGCCTGACTTCAAACAGTGATAATTCATTCAACATAAATCCAAATCACGCAAAATTAAACTCAAATTGAAGTTTAGGATGTCTATTTTCCATGAAACAAACCTAATTCAAAATATCTTTGTGGATAAAAAGTTATGGTCAAAATAGTTTTAAAAAAATGTCATTTTTCAACATCGTTTTCAAAGCGATTTGAGCACTTTTAAGTTGTAATTACTTCCAAACTATTGTGAACTCTTTAACTACCATTGGATGACGTATGTCAAGCTCATATTGGGCCGAGGACCAAAAGTCTTTAATGAATACAAAATGAGATGTCTACACGCTTTCCTTTTTTTGAATTCCTTCTCTCCTCCCTATACATGTTGGAGATTGCATTGGTTTTTGAAGCAAATTCTGATGCACTGTTCTGATTCAACTTGCTCATAGTGTGATTGCTTTCTTTGTCTCAAGTTCCTTCTCTCCCTAAACAAGGTGGTAAAATGATGGTGTGCGAATCAAATTTGGACTAATAAAATCATTGTCTTCTTTAAGCTTCCTTGTCAAGGAAGCGTTTTCACCTGTGAGAGATCACAAAAGTGCCTCTCAAAAAAGAGATCTTTGGGTGCTTTGAAAGACACCTCTCTTTTTGGATAAGTGGTGTGGAGTTGCCACTTATTTTTTTTATACGAAAAAAAAATAATAAGAAAAAAACTAAATACAAAATACATGACGGAATTGTTCCATTCTCATTGATTGAATAAAAAAGAATACATGTTTGATAAATTGAGTATTACATGGCTTTGGGTCCTAGTTACAAACTATCAAATTATTGCATGCCTTTTTGTCCTAGTTACAATCTACCCAAAAAAAAAAACAAAGATAAAGCCTAGGTCTACCTATCCAAAGACACTAAATTCGGAGGCTAGGTAACAGAATGGGAAGGTGTTAGACACCCATTCTGCCTAGACAGTGTCTAGTCTTTTAGACTCTTGTGACCAATGTACCCCTTTATGCATGACATGAATGATGTTTTGGACACATGAACAAAACTAAATCACATAAGTTTATTTATGAATGCATCCTATTTTTTATTAAAAATTCAGATCTGTGTTGTGATAAAAATAGATTTTGGTTTAGAAAAATGAGATCTGTTTTTTTTGTGTAGAAAAAATAGTTTTTGGAGAGCAAAATTTAGATCTGTGTTTATTAAATAAATCAAAGTCTTTTGGTTTTAAAAAATATCATATCTATTTTTTAGAACTAAAAAAAATTGGTTTTTTGGTGAAAGAAATATCAGATCTGTTTTTATATGTGTAAAGAAAAATAAGAAAAAGATTTTTTTTTTTTTTTGAGAAGATGATTATATTCATGAAATAAATCTATGCTACATGCACTAAATGAAACAAACACAACTATTCATGATCCATTTTTTATTTCAAAATTTTCTATGCTAAAATCATATCTACATCTAAAAAAAATGTAGATCAGTTTTTTTAAATAAGAAAAATTCATATTTGTATCTAAGGAAGATACAAACTAGTTTTTGATTGAGAAAAATTCAGATCTACATCTAAGGAAAATGTAAATCAATTTTTGATTTGAGAAAAATTCAAATCTGCATCTAAGGAAGATGCAAATCAATTTTTGATTTGAGAAAAATTCAAATCTACATCTAATGAAGATGCAAATCAATTTTTGATTTGAGAAAAATTCATATCTGCATCTAAGGAAGATGCAAATTAGTTTTTTTATTGAGAAAAATCTAGATCTACATTTAATGAAAATGCAAATCAGTTTTTTTATTTTATTTTATTTATTTATTTATTTTTTTTAAGAAAAGATATGATAACAAGCAAATTTTTGAAAAAAAAAAAAGATCTCAACAATAAAAGCATCATAAACATGTTCTAATAAAGAAAATATTGACAACATATGAGATGAACATTGGAAAATCAAACTAAACACATATTTATTCATGCATCACAAAATTAAAAGAAATAAAAGAAGAAGTAAAGAAAAGCTACCTCTTGCATGGACGTACTCTTTTTTTCTCAAGAAAATATTTTAGGGTTCGAAGAAATTTATGCAATTGTCTTTGAAACCTAAAAATCCTTGCTTACAAAAAATAAATTCTTAAGACTAAAGCCTCCAAAATCTCTTTAACGTAAGAGAGAGAATATCATAAAGGGGAGTCAGAAATATGAGAAATTTGGGAGAATGAAAAAGTGTGCTAAATTTTGAGATGCAATCTCTATTTATAAAGGCTGGGAGACTCGAAAAAATAGTTTAGACGATTAGAATATGAACCAAAATGCGTCATTCTGCTAAAAAGTCGAAAAGGATGTGTTTTAACGTCACCCAAAGATTGTCGAACCAAAACCCTAATGTGTGCCATTCAGCACTTTGAAAGTGCCGATCGGCACTTTTGGATGCCAATCGTGCTTTTGTGTTCGGGTGCGTTTTGGACTCCTGTTTTAGGTTTTCTTGAGCCGGGACCTGCACTTAGACGTGTTTCTTAATCCGTATTCTAAAATTTTAATTCTTTTCTAGATAATTCATGTCTTTTCTGTAACAATTATTTTGTAGATAAACACTCTAAAAATAAATCTTGATAAAGTCTAGATTATCCACAATTTTATTGTTATCCAACTTTCCCCTTTATTCCTATGTAAGCAATCCTATTTTAGACACTAACTATCAACTAATCACAAAATTATTTAATCAATTTTAATTGTTTAACCAATTAGAATTAATTTAAATTAATCATGCATGGTCGACTCTACCTAGACACAATGCATGCTGACCGTGCAAACTTGATCCTGCGATATCTTTTGATCTGACAGTTCGATTTGGAAACTGGGCATACCGTCACGACCGTTAGAACCTCGAGATCATTTTTATGATATGCAATGAACAAATTAATGCATGTAATGCAATCATGATTTTTGGGTACATGGATGGTCATTCTAGTCATTCTCCTTGATTAAATCATGGGTGCAAAATCGAGTGTCTACATCACCAATTAAGTTCTTCACCAACATCTCTTGATCAAAATTTGAGGAAGGACAAAGATCAGAATAGCACCTTGACATCCTTCTTTTTCTATTAAGCATGTTCTCAAAGAACCTACTTTCCTCCAAAAGATCCAATGCTTCTACTTTTTCATCTCTACTTGAAGAAGACTAAAAGGGTCATCAATATATATGCTCCATGCTAGCTTGCACAACTACCCCTCAACTAGTTAAAAGCATCCACATGGGCTTTCTTGTGTCTCTGATATGTATCTACTAAAATATTCAAAAGCCCAACTAGGGAAGCCATGTGGGATATAAATAAAACCATGTGTTTTGGACATTGAACAAGGTATATTCTATGTGGAAAATGGTATTTTATGAAAATGTTTGATGAGGTGCTCAAAGAGATGCATGCGAATTGAAGTGATTAGTATGGTTGTTTGATTAGACGCATGACACTGTCATGCACACTTCCCATGCGAATGGCCTTTTGTTTAGGCAGCTACATAAAAGGATCTTAGGATTGTTTTGTATCCCAAAAACACTGATACTACTACCAAAAAAAAAAAAAAAAGCACAGTATTTTAAAAGAAAAAGTGATAGGTTCATGTAAAAATGATAGACATGCAATCATAATCTACCATATAAGATTTTTTTTTTTTTTTTTTTTTTTGAGAAAGTAATCTATCATATAAGATAGTTGTGACTTTTAATGTTGTACTAACATTACATTTTATAGACCCACTAGAATTCCTAGCCTTCTATTATGTTCCTATTAATTAGGATATAAACATTAGGCTAAAATGATTGTACTCTTTAAGTTTGATTGAAATTCATTTCGGTCCAGTTTCAAAAAAAAAAAAAAAAATCATTTTGGTTCTCTAACTTTATTTTCATTTAATGGAGTCCTCTAAGTTTTAAATTACTTCAATTCAGACATTTTATCCAATTCTATTGAGTATGCAATTCACTAATGAAAAAAGATTTTTTGAAAAAAAAATCTCACATAAAAAATCTATAAAATATTTTTATTATTTTTATAGTTTTTTAATGTGAAAATAATATATTTTTTTAATGGTAAATTTTTAACAAAATTGGAAAGAAGACCTGAATTGAATAAATTTGAAACTTATAGGACTGAAATGAATTCCAGCTAAACTGAGAAGTTGCAATTTGTATTTTAGTCTAAACATTAAAATTTTCATCATTCATTCTATTCCTACAAATTTGGACATGAAAGTGAAAATACTTATGCTCTCTTATCCATTCATTGCCCCCACTCACAAAAATTCCCCTCCCCCTTTATTTTAATGTTAAATATTCAAAATTTTGATAAATTTTAGGCAATGCCCCCTTCAATTAAAAAAAATTATAAACACTCTTTAATTTATTGTTGCCTCCTTTATTTTCTTTTTATTATTGATTTTTATTGTCATATATAAGTCATTAATTCTAGGAGCATTTACAACATAGGTTTATAAAAATATATAAGTAAATCAAATTAGGAAAAGATTTTTTTTTTTTTTCTAAAAATAAAGTTATACAAATTTATATTGAGAGAATTAAGAATACCGGAATATAATGATTCATTTAACTTGGGCCCTTGAGAAAAGTTTAAGGCTTTGCCACTGATTATTTGTGTCACAATAGAAATTAACATCAAAATATCCATCAATTTTCAAATATTCCTCATTAAAAGTCAATTTATGACTTTTAACAACTGCCCAATAGATCTCACCTGGTTTACTTTAAAATCTACTTAGAAGACTTACAATTAAAAATAAATAAAAAGTAAGACCAGGTCTAGTACATAGCACAGAACACATTTTCTTAGTTTTATTTGCTTATGAATGAGAGTATCTATGATTTGAACTATATAAAACTTTGTACAATTTTATCAAGTTACTACTCTTAAGATAATTGAAATTATTTAGATTTCTATTTCTAATAATTTGCATTCCTAATACATAGGATGCTTCACCCAACTCTTTCAATTCAAAGTAGAATTTTAGAAATATTTGAACTTCACATATAAATGCAACACCATTATGACCAATCAAAATATCATCGACAGAAAAGATATAAAAGTAGGGCTAGGATTTCCTTTGCAGGAGTTGCTGCAAACAGTGTAATGTAACAACTTATGAACCTAACATCTGTCTTAAGTCATGTGCATGTCATGTGACTGACCAAAGTCACGAAATTTCCTTTACCACAATTGGCACTTAACCACAGCCCCAACCCAAGTAAAACAAAACAAAACCCCCAACCATTTTTCTCTTTGCCGGTCCACCTCTCTCTCTCACTTCACCACCATTTGTCGCCACTGTCAGCCTTGGCGGTGATATCTCAATTAGGTTGGCTCAAATTAGCAAAAAAACACTCCTTTCTCTCTCCCTTTAGTCTTAACTCTCTTACAAAAATAGGAAAACAAAAAATATTCTTCCGTGAGTGGATTTAGCTGTAAATATAGCATTTGATTTGGATCGAATTTCTTGTCTAGAACTATCAAGGTAAAAAGAAAAGATTTATTTTTGAGAAGTTTGGCTTGAAATGGGGATTGAGAGTATAGATGGGCCAATTTGTTTCTTGTTTGAAAGACAAAATTGATTTGTTAAACTATTGCAGAGGAAGTCGAGTTTTGCTGGTCCTGAAGAAGGTATATTGTGAGTTGGAGGGAATATTTTGGATGCCCGGAAGTTTTTATTTTTTACTTTTTTGGGAAGCATGGAGATGAAAAGTTCGTTATTTCTTTTGTTGTAAACCTTTAGCTTTAGTTTTATATGTGAAATTCTTTTCCTTGGTTGTTGAAGTTAGAAGCATTACAAACGATAGAAGCAGCAACACTAAAAACGACAGAAGAAAAGCAAAGTGGAAGAGTGAAACGACAGAAGCAAGAAGGGACTTAAAATGCAGTGTTTTAGTTAATGAAGCCACACAGTCTACACGTGTGAAAGAGCACCAAGTTCAGTTAGAGTGAAAGCCAGCTGTAAAGATATAATTGGTTAATTAGTTGAAATGCAGTTAATTAGTTTTAGCGCTTAGAGATGATGCTCTGTTTTAGTTTGTATATAAAGAGCTTAGTTAGTTATTAAAATTAATCAATTCATTTTGTACCACTTCTTTTCTGTTAATGAGATTTGCGGATTCTCTCTACTCTTTGTTATTTTACATGGTATCAGAGCAGGTTTCCTCTCATTTTCTCTCTTCCCAAACAGAAATTTACTCTTGATTTCCTTCGTTTTTCTTAGTTTTCCATGGCTTCAGACTCATCAAGTGTGCCTTCTTCTTCAGCTACACCAACTGGAAGTGCAGCTATGACGGATGAGTCTGCCAATAACCTCTTTTTCTTACCAGCGAATGAAAATCCTGGTTTGATTCTTACATCTCAGCCTCTCGTTGGTCCTGAGAACTACATGACCTGGGCGAGATCAGTGTTTCTGGCTCTAAGCTCCAGAAATAAGTTTGGATTTGTTAGTGGTTCAATTTCAGAACCAGATCCAACCTCGCTTTTGTTCAATTCTTGGAATAGGTGCAACACTACGATCCTATCATGGCTGACCAATTTGCTCAGTCCTGATCTTAAGGCTAGTGTGATGTACATCAATTCTGCAAGAGATTTGTGGATTGATCTCAAGAATAGGTTATCTCAGGATAATACTCCAAGGCTGTTTGAGCTTTAAAAGGAAATTTCGCATCTGGTTCAAGGATCGCTCTCAGTGAGCTCTTACTTCACCAAATTCAAGACTCTATGGGATGAGTTTGTGAATAATCAACCTTTCACAGTGTGTAATTGTGCTTGTGTTTGTGGTTCTAGGTCATCTCAGTTAGGTGCACAGCATAAAGAGCATGTTTTCTGTTTTTTGATGGGCTTGAATGACAGCTATGGGACCTTGATTGGGCAAATCTTGCTTATTGAGCCTTTTCCCCCTCTTAGCAAGGTTTGCTTGTTGGTCTTACAAGAAGAGAAAAGGAGAAACATAGGCAACACTGTTAATGTGGTTCAGCAATTGGATCCTGTTGCTATGTATGTGAATAGTGGCAAGTCATTTCAAGGTAATCAAGGTACTGCTCGGAACAATGGAGGAAAATGAGGTAATTTCAAGAAAGAAAGACCAGTTTGCACCTACTGTGGCTTCACTGGTCATGTAGTAGACAAGTGCTATAAACTTCATGGATATCCTCCAGGGTATAAGCCAAAAGGTGGAATTAAGGCCATGGCTAATCAAATCACAGGAAGTTTTGGGTTTAATGGTCCTCCTAATGTTCAACCTTGTGATATTAATCAGTTCAACACTGGTCTTCAGACTCCTTTTAGTGTTTCACAGCAGAATTTTGGAAGTTTTCCTGGTGTTTTTGACTCTCAGAATTGTCAACAGACCATCCAGCCTCAATGTCCAATATCTCAGGTTCAATGTGAACAACTTCTCAACTTTCTAAAGGCCCACACTACATCCAGTTCAGGTTTTGGTGCTCCAAATGGCATTGGTACTCAGACTTCTTCACAGGTTGCTTCAGTAATGGCACCTGCTTTTCCTCTTACTGCAACCACTTCATCTTCTACAGCTGCTTCAGCTTCATCATCTTCTTCCAATTTCTCAGGTAATCCCTTTTGGATTGCCCCAAACTTGTCTCATTCTATTTTTTCAGCCCAAGTCATTGATAGACACTGTTTTAAGTCCAATTCTTGGATTCTTGACACTGGGGCCACTGATCACATGGTGCACTCAGTGTCACAATTAACCACAATAACTTCTAATGTCCATTCTTGTGTCTATTTGCCAAATGGGAAAAGGTTGTAGTAACACACATTGGGACTGTGCAAATTTCATCTACACTCACACTCACAGATGTACTGTGTGTTCCTTCTTTTAATTTCAATCTCATTTCTGTTAGCACACTCACTAAGCATAAACTTTGTTGCCTTTTTTTCTTTGGTGATTGGTGTTTCATCCAGGACCTTCCTCAATGGAACATGATTGGTTTGGGTAAGCAAAGCAATGGTCTATATTTGCTTCAAGCTTCTGTTCCTCCATCAAGATTAGCTGCTCTTGCCAATAATGTCAGTCACATTTCTTCTTCAGATTTGTGGCATTCTAGATTAGGACACCTTTCTTTGTCAAAACTTCAATTGTTGAAGCATTTTGTAGATATTGATGTTCACAATAAGGCTACTTGCTGTGATGTATGCCATTTTTCAAAACAAAAAAGGCTCTCTTTTCCTTCTAGTTCTCATGTATCCACTAAGCCTTTTGAGTTGATTCATTGTGACCTAGGGGGTCCCTTTTCTGTTAGTACTATTGATGGTTACAGATATTTTTTGACTAGTGTGGATGATTTTACTAGATGCACATGGGTTTACTTACTTAAACACAAATCTGAAACTCAGCTTCTGTTTCCTAAATTTGCTTCAATGATTTCAACCCAATTTGATAGCGAAATCAAGACCATTAGAAGTGACAATGGCACTGAGTTTTTCTTGAAAGATTTTTTCCAGTCTAATGGCATTTTGCATCAACTTTCATGTGTTGATACTCCTCAGCAGAATGGTATAGCTGAAAGGAAGCATTAACACATCCTCAATGTTGCAAGAGCTTTGAAATTTCAGTCTCACATTCCTTTATGCTTTTGGGGTGACTGCATCTTGATTGCTGTTCATCTTATCAATAGAATTCAGCATTAGGTAATAAGAGTCCCTATGAAATGCTTTTCAATTCTTCTCCACCTTATCACCATTTAAGGACTTTTGGCTGTTTATGTTTCGTTTCTACCTTATCACACAATAGGCACAAATTTGCACCTAGGGCCAAAAAATGTGTGTTTCTTGGCTATCCTCATGGCATTAAAGGTTACAAGGTTCTTAATATTCAGACCAATTCCATTTCCATTTCCAGAGATATTATCTTTTATGAAACCATTTTTCCCTATGCTGACTATTCTCAACCTTCCATTTCTTATTTAGATGATTTTGTTTTCCCTCGCACTCCAATAGATTCTATTGATTCTGCCCTTGTTCCTTGTCCTTCCTCCATTCCTCATCCTACTTCATCCCCAATTCCTAACTCTATTTTTGCCCCTCCTTCTATTTCTGTGGAACCTGTTTCTGCAGGACACGTTTTTGTAGAACCTGTTTCTGCAGAAACTTTTCTTGATCCAATTAATCTTGATAATAATGATAATCCCTTTTCTTCTCAGCCTTGTGATCCTCTTCCTTGTACTTCTGATTCCCTTGTTCCTCTTAGAAGGTCCACTAGGTCCCACAACCCTCCTTCATATTTGTCTGATTACACTTGCAAATTTGCTAGTACCAAACCCAGTTCAGGTTTGCCTTATGACCTTTCGGATCATTTGAATTACTTACACCTTGGACCTACCTTTCATTCCTTTGTCATGGCTGTTTCTTCCACTCCTTCAGAGCCTGTCTCATTTCAGCAGGCAGTGCAATTTCCTCAGTGGAGGGCTGCCATGGATAAAGAAATTAAGGCTTTAGAGGTAAATGACACTTGGACTTTAACCCATTTGCCTCCTGGTAAGTCAGCCATTGGTTGCAAATGGGTCTATAAAGTTAAGTACTTACCTAATGGCAATATTGAAAGGTACAAAGCTAGGCTTGTTGCCAAGGGTTTCACTCAAAAGCTTGGGCTGGACTACTCAGAAACTTTCTCTCCAGTTGCAAAATTAGTCTCAGTCCGGATTGTTTTGTCATTGGCTGCTGTAAAAAGGTGGTTTCTTCACCAAATGGATGTAAATAATGCATTTCTTCATGGGGAGTTGCTTGAGGATGTTTACATGTGTTTACCACCTGGATTTCACAGCAAGGGGGAGCATCATCATTTGGTTTGCAAGCTGAATAAGAGTCTCTATGGTCTCAAACAAGCATCTAGACAGTGGTTTGAAAAGTTTTCCTCAACCATTCTACAAATGGGGTTTGTCCAATCTAAGTCTGACTACTCCTTGTTCACTCATACACAAGGAGCTTCATTCACAATTTTATTGGTATATGTTGATGATATACTCTTGACAGGAAACAATATTGATTGTGTCAACAATTTGAAGAAAGTTCTTGATGCTAAGTTTGGTTTGAAGGATCTAGGTTCATTAAGGTATTTTTTGGGATTAGAGGTGGCTAGGACTGATGAAGGAATCAGTCTTAATCAGAGAAAATATGCTTTGGAAATCCTTAAGGACACTGGCTTCATTGGCAGCAAACCTGTTAAGTTTCCCATGGAACAAAACTTGAAGTTATCCAAGTATGAAGGCAAGTTATTGGAGGAACCAGGTCAGTATAGAAGATTGATTGGAAGACTTTTATACCTTACCTTAACAAGACCTGACTTGACTTATGCAGTGCATAGGTTGAGTCAGTTTGTTTCGCACCCAAGAGAACCACACTTGCAGGCAGCTCACAGAGTACTTCAATTCATTAAAGGATCACCAGGTAAAGGCATATTTTTCCCCAGCAACACAAAGTTGCATATTAAGTCCTTTTGTGATGCGGATTGGGCTGGATGCTCAGATACAAGGAGGTCTTTGACTGGTTATGCAGTGTACTTGGGAAATTCCTTGATTTCTTAGAGATCAAAGAAACAGGGAGTTGTGTCCAGGTCCTCAGCTGAAGCTGAGTACAGAGCCATGGCAAGTGTGGCCTACGAAATTACTTAGGTGTTGCAATTGTTAAAGGACTTGAGAGTTGAGCATTCAAGACCTGCTATGTTATTTTGTGATAACCAGGCTGCATTGTACATAGCAGCAAACCTAGTTTTCCACAAAAGAACCAAGCATATAGAGGTTGACTATCATTTAGTGAGGGACAAAATTTTAGAGGGAATGATCAAGACCTTTCATGTTGATACAAACTCACAGGTTGCAAATATCTTTACTAAAGCTTTGGGTTTTTCCTCTTTTGTAAGATTGTCAGAGAAACTGGGATTGAAAGACATTTTCAACCTAAGCTGTTAAAGGAACAATCTAAGCATTCACAAGTAGCTTCATTAGTTCAAGTCTCAGAGCCTAATACTCTGGACTTGAGGGGGAGTGTTGAAGTTAGAAGCATTACAAACGACAGAAGCAGCAACACTAAAAACGACAGAAGAAAAGCAAAGTGGAAGAGTGAAACGACAGAAGCAAGAAGGGACTTAAAACGCAGTGTTTTATTTAATGAAGCCACACAGTCTACACGTGTGAAAGAGCACCAAGTTCAGTTAGAGTGAAAGCCAGCTGTAAAGATATAATTGGTTAATTAGTTGAAATGCAGTTAATTAGTTTTAGCGCCTGGAGATGATGCTCTGTTTTAGTTTGTATATAAAGAGCTTAGTTAGTTATTAAAATTAATCCCTTATGGCTTTGCAAAAAAAAAAAAAAAATGGTCTTTGTTGTTTTTGTCTGTAATTTTTTATTTGGTGCACTTAGTAATTAGATCTGAGTATTGTGCATGCACATTGAGTCACAAATTTTGAGATCTAAAAATATTTCCTCTATTCTTTTATTTTTTTTTTCCCCATTTTTGTAAGAGAGTAAGAGTAATATTGGAGAGATAATGGCTTAGTTGAGTCGAGCTCATTGATGGTGTTGCTGCCAAGGGACAGTGGTGGCAATGAACATTGGTGGAGTGGGAGAGAGATGGTTGGGGTTTTATTTTACTTTGGTTAGTTGAGAGAGAAAGAGAGAGAGAGAGAGAGAGGGGGGGGGGGGAGGGGGGGGGTGCTGACTCTGGTTAAGTGAATTTGGTGACTTTGGCCAATCATGTGGCATGCACACGAATCACAAATTTGTTATTCTTGTTTATGATTTATAATTTTCTATTAAATTTATAAAAATTGTGAAAATTCATTTGAAAGTTGTTTAAAAGTTTTAAGATATTTTTTTAGTAAAATTTTGTTAATTTTACCATTTTAATACTTTTTTTTTATATTTTAATTATTATTAAATTAATTTTGATGTCATTATGGTTCGACCTCAGTTGAATCTCGGTCCAACCTTAAAAGCCTTAAATTTCTCTCTTTTCCAGTTCTTTGAATGGTCTAAGTCTTAAAAACCATTGTAACAATAATGGACATTAAAATTCTAATGGAAGTAAATCCCTTGTGTGTGTGTGTGTTTTGTAAGATTGAATTAAATTAATCATCTTGTTGACTTTATTTCGTGCCAAATTTGCTTGTAATTCAGCATTTAGAAACCCTATATTTAGGTGAGAATCATGTAAGGGTAGTGTGTAAGAGAGTGTGAAGAAATGCTCAAGACTGTGCAGGGAAGTAGGGACTCGCGATTGGATCTCGCGGGTGGCTCGCAATTGGCAAGCTGCCAGAAGAAGCACACAAGTGAAGCATGAAGAGGAGCTGAATAGTTGTGAGAGTGCCTTTTTTTCTTAGCACACAGGCCCAAGTAGAGACAAGGATCCCGGGCCCAAATACTTGTTGTTTTGGTGGACTGGGCTTGGTTCACCGCAGCTAAATGGGGCTGATTACGAACCAAGTTGTGCGCAAGTCACATAAAGCTCCTCAAGATGAAAAATACAATTCCTCTTAGTACCCTGGGGCATACTGTCGTGGGATCCCGGGGCGTACTAGGCCTGTGAGAACCCAGAATATCTGGTTCTCTGAGCTATATGATCTTTCTCCATGTTTATTATGCAATAGAGTTTTGTTCTTTCCCTTTACCTCTATAGGTGCTACATATAAAACACATTATACAATACACATATCCTCAAATAATTGTTAGTTTCTTAGATTAGGATATACATTTTAATACATATACGTATATGTAAATGAATTTAATGGGAATGATTCAGCCACGAGAATCTTGGCCCCAATTCTCACAGACTTAGTGCTTTTGCACAAGACTTGTGGGATTTGGAACTCAAGTCCGAGTGGCTTTGCTTGGGCTTTACCTTCTAAGATAGTTAGGTGAGAAGGATTTTAGCAAGAAATAGTAAAGGAAGACAATGTAATAAAGAAATACACGAAATAATTGTTAGAAATCCTCAAATCAATATGAGGTATTTCATTATTTTTCTTGATTGTGGATTACAATATGCTCACTAAGACATGATACAAGGTCCAAATAAGCTCAAAAATTATAGACTTAGATGACCATCTAAACCTCTAAGACTTGCAAAGTTTGAATCCTTTTGGGTTCGAGTATGTGCTATAGTGGCTGTTTCTGGGATACCGGGAGATATTCCTCTGTTTTTCTTGAGTTTTACAGAGTTATCTTCCCTTCTGGTTTTTTTTTATTCTCCCCCCTTTTTTAATGTTGGCTACTTCCCTCTTTTTATAGTGCAACTCTAGGGCTCCAAGGTACTAGTGATTTCTCTCTTTTGCCCCTCAGAGCTCGTGCTGTGTCAGTTTACTCAGGGGCTGGTCGTTTCCTTTTTCTTATAATTTCTTCCTTTTGGTGCGACCAAGCGGAAAGCCCCTAGCTAGTTTTCCACTTCAAGGTTCCATCTGTTCGCTAATTCTTTAGCTATTTGGCCTTTTCTTCCGCTTTTCCAGTTTTTGGTTGCACTCCATCCTTGTCATTTTCCTCAAATAGTTGGAATCTTTTACTGCTGGGTTGAAAGCTCCTTCCAGTTACCTCTGTTTTATGGTTTTCTCATTGTTGGTTCCTTGAGGCACAGCTCATGTGTTTTACTTCGTACTTTCTGATCCCACTATATGTCTGGGTGCATGAGACCCGCATGCTCTTTGTCTTTTATCCCTCTTTTAAACCTGCTTTAATCCACTTTAGCTGTGTTGCACGTCCTGAGGATCCCGAGCCTCTAGCAGCTTCTGGGGATCCCGGCCCAGCTCTTTCACTGGAATTTGTTGGACTTTTTAATGGTCTTTTTTGCTGGAAATCTAAACATACATAGGGCCTTGATGTCGATTTTTCTTGCTACACGAATTGGGCCTTATTTATTTTTTTTATGGAATGGGCTTTGTTGTGAAATTTTGGACCTCAACAACAGTCATGCCAGCTAGAGCACTACAGGACAAAAAGTCCAGACTGGCCATTCTGTTAGCTCGCGACTCAGTCAAGTCGCCAGCCAGCTCTATTTTGGAAAAATGACTCTTTTCATTCCAAACACACACTAGTATATATAGACCTTTATATCCACGAAATGAAGAGAGCTTCCAGATAGAATTTTGAGAGAGAAACCCTAGAGAAAAACAAGATTAACTCATCCACAATCTTCATCCTTGTTTCTCCAAATTCCTCTACTCTCACCCTCTCCATTGTTACATCCTTGAGAGGTTCATTACCCAAATTCTTTTCTCACCATACCCATATCTGTGAGAAGGTCATTTGGTGCTTGGATAGCAGTTAGGAAGTGACCAATTGATATTGGTTGATGCTATGGGCTATAGCAGAATCCGGTAAGCTAGAAAAGACAAAGGTTCGGCGTAACTTTGTTGGAGTAAAAAGCTTGGAGGGTTTAGGTACACTAGGTAGATTAGGTTTGGAGAGTCTTCTGCTGTTCATGTATCCCAACTTCATTTTCTAGTGGATTATTGACAGTCTAGAGGGCGGCAGAGAGGTTTTATGCCGAGTGCTTCAGTTTCCTCTTCGATAACACATCGTTGTGTTGTCCTTGTGTTTGCATCTCTCTTCTCTTAATTTTTGCCATCTAATTTCTATTGTGGATGTGATTTTATTTGGTTTAGATTGTTTATCAATTCTGTTATAAGCTTATGTTCATTTTCCGCACATACATTGTTTGATATTAAACTTGAATTGGTATTTTGTAAATTGGGGGTCTAAACGTTCATAGTATTTTACACGCTATTTAAACTTTCACCTTTGCCACTAGTATAGCTTTATATTTAAAGAAAATGAGAAGGGCTTGGAGAACAAACCCAACCTACAAAGTATAGAGGGGAAGTTGGGCCAATCCATTGGCCTAGGGATCCATCCCGAGGAGCCCCCATCTGGAAACCCAACATAAACCAACATCCACCACTTCGGTTGACGAGACATAAACTTCTTGCCAAGGAGGGTCCGAGAATCCCCCAGCAATTGCAAAAGGATGTCGACAAACCAGAGAATGTGTCATCTAAACTTAGCAACATTCACCTCCGCATTAAATAGGCAAATGGACCAACTACTGCATTATTATTAGCAAGGAAACAACAATAAGTTAGTAAGACTTCATCAATCTTAGTATCTCATATTAAAATTTTACAATGTTTCCCAACACATTTTAGAATGAAAATGAATCTCAAAATCCATTTGCATCCATTTAAGAGACATGTTTTTTTTCATGGTGGGTACCATTAAAATATATACATGATTTTCA
Organism: Quercus gilva; assembly: GCA_023621385.1. Classification (NCBI taxonomy): domain Eukaryota; kingdom Viridiplantae; phylum Streptophyta; class Magnoliopsida; order Fagales; family Fagaceae; genus Quercus; species Quercus gilva. Next base: position 26,351,975 of record CM042480.1, on the reverse strand, counting down.
TAGTTCCAATATTTAATACTTTGCAATAAGTATTATTACCATGTATACATAATGATCATCGACTTTAACCTCTTTCATGTGAACAACGAAGTTTCTCATCTTTGCCATATGACACGATTATCCAAAATTTACCCACTAGGCTTCATAGTCAATGTTAACTAAAAGTGATTCAATATCACACAAACTATATCTTTGGAGTCTTCAAAATTAAATTTGTTGGTATTGTTGCTATTTTTATTTTCTCAACAATTAGCTTGATAATAACCCTTTTTTTTTTTAACCTTAAATCGTTTTTCCCCTACGCTTATTCTTATCATTATTTTTCAAATTCTTTCCTTAGCTTTTGAAACGTTTAGAAAGAATTTTTCTTTTCATTTTTACGGATTCCATTCTTTGAGGGTTCACTAGCAGAAACAACTATTATGAGAGATTTAGATGTGTTCTTTTAGAACTTCTTTCTACTTTTATCCCCAAAAGAGTTGATAATTTTTTCATAGTTACTTGGATTATTATATATTCCCATTAGTCAGGCAAGTTATAAAAAATTGAAGATACTTGCGTCCTATGAGGAATTAGATCCTATAAAGAATTAGATTTCCTAGAACAACAGACTCTTTTGCAATAACTTACAAATAATTGACATGTTCAACAGTACTATTATTACATTCTTTCATTCTGGTTCGATCAAACCTCTCAAATAAAAGTTGAATGTATGTTTTAGAGGATGCATCATGCATGATATGTTTTGATTATAGCATCTACCATTTTTCATGTAAGCATAATATCTCTAATCGTTTTTATCATCCTTTAAATGTTACATATACGTTCTTTTAATATTAGCATTGACTTCTGGTACTACTCGCCATGACCAATGCAACAAGAAATAAAAGGTTTAGTTTAGAAATCTGAAGAAGACATGCATTTTCTTGTACTAAGGGCCTTGTAGCCCAATTGGTTATCACCTTCTAGTGTCAGGTGTATTATCTTTGAAAGCAGCTTCATTACTGCTTTTCCAAATGGTTCAGAGAGACTCAAAGTGTAGTAGCCAATACTGTAGAAACACTACTATCTGGGTATAATCTCCAAGAACAAAGGGGAGAAACAGGAATTTGGGTTTTAATTTCTCTACCGCCTCTTATTTCTCATTGCTCAATTTAAATACATAATCAGATAACAACTCATATCATCAAATCTTAGCCGTAACAGATAGTTAGATAAGATAACAATCATTCCCAAGATAAAATTAAGTAACAATAAAGGATAATACCGAACCTAAAGCAATGTAATCTCCTATTGAAAGGAATTCTTATTGAACTAAACAACTTCTTGAGGCAATCCATACGGCTAATCTGCAACGTGATCACCCAGTAGTAGTAGTGATCCTGCCTTGGGACACAGCAGGATCACTTTCAGATTGTATCTCATTGGACCAGGTTGTTAACCATGGAATCAATTGGCAAGGTTTGTAGTCTTTCAACTCTTTGGTTTAGATCAAAGCTCCACTATACTACTCTTGTGAAAGAGCATGTCAAATGTTTCATCCTCGGTGTTTACATGAGGGGCAAACAGTGTCACATTTTATGTGTCTTTTGGACAAACTGTTCTAAGAGGAAGAGCTTTGTGGCTAAGCCTCCATAAAAAAATAAAAAAATAAAAAAATTACTTTGTATGGGAGTTTGAGGGACCAAAGGTTTTTCCAATTCAAATGAGGAATTCTATTTGACTGGCTGTTCTGAAATTCTTGGTTCCCAACCTTTAGCTTAAATAAGAGTAGTAGTCAAAGTGTCAAACCTTACTTCATAACAACCTTTAGTGAGACCAAATGACTAGCAGCATCATATATAACCCTAGGTCCATGCCATTGAAATAAAGTGTAATCTGGGTGGCCATAGATCATGCCAAAGGAAAATTTTTGTACCATCCCCAACCTTTAGCTTGAGCAATGATCTCCAAACCCAGGTATAGTCTTAGGGAAACCTACCACCATGTCATTTTTATAGAAAGTTCTTACAATTTTTTTGTGAATAGCAATTTTTTTCTTTTTTCTTTTTTGTAATATTAAAATACATTGATGAGCCAAAATTAAATTAATTTTTTTTTAAAAATGAGTGTGTAGTTTAATGACATCATTTAATTTCCTATATAAAAAGAATTTCGGTTTGAATCCCTCCTCCCACGCTTCTTGTAAACAAACCAAAAAGAAAAAAAGAAAAGTTAAAAAATTTTCGAGTTGTACAAGAATCCATTCCCGCAAATATAATTCCAATCAATTCATTACTAATATCAATAGTAATTATTCACATTTGCTCCTCACTGACTGGGCCTAAGATCATCCTTGTGGTGCCTTTTGGGCCTAGGTCTACGACTACATTTCTGTGACCATGACTTAGGCCCTAAACTCAACATCATGTTGAACAAGGCAACGTTCAAGGTCAATGCCCCTATTTCCGCTAAAAAACATGGAGTCTTTGCAATTCTCTACAAGTTAGAGAGCCTCCTAGTCCTGACCGCTTAACAATTTTATAAAAGAAATTTCTTTGCGGCTATTTTTCCAATAGATTAACACCTAGAAGTCTAGAACCTTAGCTGTCAGAAATGGAAAAAAAAATTAAAAGAACAAGGACCCTTTTAGTAGCTGCCTAAACACATGGGAAATTTGCTGTCATGACAGCGTCATTCGTCGTCTAAGCAACCAACCGTCCCCCATATTTCATTTGTTGTTTTGACTCCAAATACCATACTTATCACTTCAATTTACATCCCTCTATTTGAGCATCTCATCAAACATCTTCACAATTTTTTTGTTAGTGTGGGTATGTGTTCCAAACACTTTTATTCTTATTTATATTCTAGCCATTGAAAATTTATGAGTAAAATAGCCGTTAGGCAATTATGAGGAAAATAGCCGTTAGGAAATTATGAGAAAAATAGCCGTTAAGTAATAATTAATAATATAGCCGTTGGGATTTTAAGGGTTATTAGTAACTAATAACTATAGTCTATTATCTTCATAAATAGCCTATATAATACTCATCATAACATATTTTTTAAAAGTGTCTTTTTACTACTCTATATTTTTAGATATACACAAGTCTATTATCTTTCTCTCCCACATATTTTTTCTACAATAATTATTTTTCTAAGGAAAGGCAATAGAGATTGTTCTTAAACCTTTTGTGAGTGGAAGTTCGTACATCACAAAGGTCGACGCTATAATCTAATCCTAGGGGTTGTTTGGCCAAGAGAACCAATCGCACCAAGTTTTACTTTGAGTGGCACGAATCAACCTTTAAGGACAATGCTCTTTGCGTGATTCTATAGTACTGTGAGATTGTTCCTAATTTTACTTAAATTTATATTTTTATTGTTTATTTACATTCTTGCTAATTATTTGGGATATTGTTTGTTGTATCAAACTTGTTTATTCACTATTATTTTTCCAACAATCTTAAAGGTTGACTACTTGCTTCAAAATGAATAAACAAGTTATTGATCATGAAATTTTGTATTGTGATATGATATTATGTTTATAAAGAAAAAATGCTAGTAGTTATATTCTTAGATATAATTACTTATATCTTTTGTGGAGTTTATTTTGCTATCTGGTTTATCTAAACAATTTGGTGGACTAATATTTTATAAGAAAAAATAAATGACGTCCATCCAAATGTAATTTTGATTCTCTAATCTAAATTAATATGTGAATAATATTATGTAACGTTGTCTTGATATGTGGATATCAACTTATTGCATTTGCAATTATGTGATACTATATGTGTATTATATTTTGTGAAATTGTTTTATGTCTATTGAAATCTGAGGAACATGAGATTGAAGAAAAATGTATGTGTTTCGAGAAATGTTTTTTAGAATTAAAAAAAAAAAAATGTTAGCAATAATTTTTATGAGAAATGAGATAAAATTTTATTTTTTGGTAGAATTCTGAAAGAGAAAAAAAAATGGTATAGACTTATGATGAAGGCATTCCTATTGTTAAGTGGAATCAATAGTGCCGTATCACCTTGGTACTCCTTTTGTATGAAGAAGATACAATGATACTATAATTTAATTAAATTTTATTTTCCTTGCTAAAGTATTCAAGTAATTATTTATGGTCATGTGAAAAAGAAATTGTGGATGATTAAATGTTTGTATTATACAGTTGTGGTATAATGATGTCAAATTTTACAAAATATTAAGTGTCTTATTCTTGTAAAATTTTGGACGTTCTAAGAGTGGTTTCTAGTAACTAGAGGCTATTGGCTCTATGTACAAAAACTATTAGTTTTACATCTCTTGACACAAATATATGAAATGAGAAATTATGGAAAATAATTAAAATTTTCTTTATATATATATTAAATAAAAAATGATCCAACTAGTATTTTGGGCTAGTGGATAAGATTTAGTAGGAATAAATATTCCTTTTATCCAACAAGTGCAAGAGTGATATTAAATATATATATATATATATACACACACACACATATACATTTATATTTTTTATTGGCTATATGTGTTGTTTTGAGATGGTGGATAGGTTTTTATGAACTTGAAACAAAAAGACCTTGCAAACCCATAATAAGAGGAACCAAACTCCTTAGTTTGGTACATAATAATTTGAATGATTTAAAACACACAATGACTAGAGATGGTAAAAGATTTTATGTAATCTTTGTTGATGACCATTCTATATTTATTTAACTTTGTGTTTAGGTACCAAAGATGAGGTATTGGAAATTTTTATAAAATATAAAATAAAATTGAAAATGGCGTAAGCCTAACTTGGTATATCTTGAATTGTGGGGGTGGTTCGCTAAAATGTTATCCAAATCTAAAAGGAGAATACCTTAAAGTGTGGGGGGTACTTGCCTAAGGTCATGCTACATGAACCTATAAGGAGTAAACTTGATTCTTAGATATGTGATTGTGTGTTTATTGGTTATGTTTAATATAGTTCATGATATAGAATTATCTTTATCAATAGTGATGTAAGAATTTAATACTATTGTTGAATCTTAAAAATACTTTCTTTAAGTATGACTTTCCTTTGAAAAATAAGGAAAATATGTTTCATGAACCTATTGATACTTCTAATGATCTTGTTGTGATGTGCAAGAATTGAGAAGAAGTAAGCAAACTAGAGAGAAAAAGAGTTACGGTAACAATTTTCTTACCTATATTGTTGAAGATGAACATGTAAGTTATTATGCAATTAAATTTGTTGATGCACCATTATTGTTGGAAGCTTTTAACAAATTATTAGATTATGTCTAATCACACTGCTTCCACCTAAGGTTAAGCCTATTGGTTGCAAGTAGGTGTTTAAAACAAAATTTGTATGGTTGTAAGCGGGTTTTCAAAAGAAATTTATAACTGAATGTGATCGTAGATAAGTATAAGGCATGCTTAGTAGCTAAAGGCTATAAGCAAAAATATCATGTTGATTATTTTATACTTATTCTTCGATTTTTAGAATTGCATCTATAAGAATGTTGTTTGTCATTGTATTTACAAACCTATTATATATCATATGGTTGTTAAAACTGTTTTCTAATAAGTGAATTAGAAAATATATATATATATATATATATATTATATGGAGCAACCTGAGGGTTGTGTTGTCCTTAGACAATAATGTAAAGTTTGTAAATTGGTTAAATCCTTGTATGGATTAAAACAAGCACCTATACAATGACATGGAAATTTTGATATATGATGCTTACACATGGATTTGTGACTCATGGTCATATAATAAGTTAAATAATAATGAAGGTGTCATTATTGGTTTATATGTTAATGACTTATTTATATTTGGAACTAGCCATAATGTTGTGCATGATACTAAATGTTTTCTTGCTTCTAAATCTGATATGAAAATTTTGGTTGAGGAAAATGTTATTTTAGGTAGCAAGATCCTTAAGGATATTGATTGCAATGTACTATCGCAATCTCATTATGTGGAGAAAATTCTTAAAAAATTTGAACATTTTGATATGTCATCTATGTCTACTCCATATGACTCAAAGGTGCGCTTGGTTAAAAATCATGGTGATAGTGTTTCACAAAATAAATATGCACAAATTATTAGTAGTTTAATGTTTTTGACAAATTGTACTCGTCCTGATATTGCATATGCTATTGGTAGATTGAGTAGATACACTCATAATCTTAGTATTGAGTATTGGGATGCACTATCTAAATTATTGAAATATTTAAAGGGGACTTTTGATTTTGGTTTGTCATATTGTGGGTATCCTACTGCTTTAGAAGGATACTGTGATGCTAACTAGATCTCTGATACAGATGAGGTGAAGCCCACTAGTGGATATGTGTTTACACTAGCTGAAGGGGCTGTCTCTTGGAAGTCAACCAAGAAGACTTGCATAGTGAGATCTAATATGGAAATAGAGTTAGTGGCCTTAGAGAAGGCTAGGTCCGGAGCTATATGGCTTAGGAGTATATTAATTGATATGCCTCATTTTACTAACTCTATTGTCTCTGTTTGCTTTCCTTGTGATTGTCAGACTGCCATAACACGTGTTAAAAGCAAAGTTTATAATGGAAAAAGTCGACATATCCAATTGAGGCTAAGGCAACTTATTGATAATGATGTTGTATCATTGGACTTTGTGAGGTCTGAAAGGAACTTGGCCGATCCTTTGACCAAACCACTAGCAATGAGGCTAGTAAGTGAGACATCTAGGGGGATTGGATGATACCCAAGTTATGACACTGTGGCTAATGCCCAACCTCTCTATGATGGGTGATTCCACGCAAGAGGTTAAATGGGTAGAGGTCATTAGTGGTCCATGGGCACTGTCATTTGTTACGTGTTTTCCGCTATCTAGATAATGAGATTAGTGATGAGTCCATCCCTATGGTGTGAGACAGTGCTAAGTTGCAGAATTTGGTGAAGATGAGCTTAAGCTCTTAATGGAACCATATCCCTACCTGTTGGGATGGGGTGTATTTGCACGCACTCCTGATGGATGCCACTGATGAAGTTGCAGATTGTTGGAGGTTGAGCTTTAGGCTCTTAATGGATCCATATTCCCTACTTGTTAGGATGGGGTGTTCTACACGCACTCCTGATGGATGCCACCTATGTGTGAGTGGAAGTTGTGCTGCTTCCTATGAGACTTTTTGGGTAGGTCTCTAGAGCTCTCATGAAACCCAGTGGCGCATGGCCTGGATAAGGCGCCAACCCGCTTAAGAACAACCTTGATAAAGAAAGTTATGTGGGTGGTAAGTTTGGTTTACTAATAGCTTGGTTAAAAGAGTTTTAACTCCACCATTGTCTTTTAGTTTCTACTTATTTATCTTATGTATGGTTAAAACCTTCTGGTACCATATTGATGCATGCTTTCTTTAGTTGCGTGTCTTTCCTATTTTGTGTTTGTAACATGTGGGGGATTGTTGGTGTGGGTGTGTGTTCCAAACACTTTTATTCTTATTTATTTTCTAGCCATTGAAAATTTATGAGTAAAATAGCCGTTGGGCAATTATGAGGAAAATAGCCGTTGGGAAATTATGAGAAAAATAGCCGTTCGGCAATAATTGATAATATAGTCGTTGGGCTTTTAAGGGTTATTAGTAACTAATAACTATAGTCTATTATCTTCATAAGTAGCCTATATAATACTCATCATAACATATTTTTTAAGAGTGTCTTTTTACTACTCTATATTTTTAGATATACACAAATCTATTATCTTTCTCTCCCACATATTTTTTCTACAAGAATTATTTTTCTAAGGAAAGGCAATAGAGGTTGTTTTTAAACCTTTTGTGAGTGGAAGTGTGTACATCACAAAGGTCGACGCTATAGTCTAATCCTAAGGGGTTGTTTGGCCAAGAGAACCAATCGTACCAAGTTTTACTTTGGGTGGCACGAATCAACTTTTAAGGACAACGCTCTTTGCGTGATTCTATAACACTGTAAGATTGTTCCTAATTTTACTTAAATTTATATTGTTATTGTTTATTTACATTCTTGCTAATTATTTGGGATATTGTTTGTTGTATCAAACTTGTTTATTCACTATTATTTTTCCAACACTTTTACCATTTTCCTTGTATAATATACCTTGTTCCAAGTCCAATGCACATGGTTTTATTTATATCCCACATGGGCTTTGAATATTTTAGTAGATAGCATATAATCAGAGACACAAGAAAGCCCATGTGGATGCTTTTAACTTGTTGAGGGGTTAGTTGTGCAAGCTAGGATGGAGCATGTTGATGACCTTTTTGAGTCTTCTTCAAGTAGAGATGAAAAGGTAGAAGCATTGGATCTTTTGGAGGAAAGTTGGTTCTTTGAGAACTTGGTTTATAGAAAAACAAGGATGTTTAAGTGCCATTCTGATCTTTGTCCTTCTTCAAATTTTGGTCAAGGGATATTGGTGAAGAACTTAAATGGGGAAAACACTTCCTTGACAAGGAAGCTCACAGAAGACAATGATTTTGCCAGTCCTAATTTGGTTCGCACTCCATCTTTACCACCTTGTTTAGGGAGAGAAGAAGGAACTAAAGAAAAGGAAAGTGATCGCACTATGAGCAAGTTGAATCAGCAAACAGTGGATCCGAATTTGCTTCTAACACCAATGCAGTCTCCAACATGTATAGGGAGGAGAGAAGGAATTCAAGAAAAGGAAAATGATGGCAGTACCAAATTGAGTGGCCAAGCAATGCATCAAAATTTGCTTAGAACACCATCTCTACCACTTGATATGTGGAGGAAAGAAATGGTTCAAGAAGAGGAAAGTGATCCTAGAATGAGCAAATGTACTAGGCAAGTATTGCCTAACGTTCAGCGACATAAGGTACAATAATTACGAACTTCCAAAGCTATCATAGGTCGTCCTCATGAATAGTTAACTCATGTAGTTCCTTCCTTTTCATAGTAAAAAATCACTTTGAGTCTATGAGATAACACAACACAATACCACTCAAATAGTTATGATAACAATTCCAAAATTTGTAATAATTTTTATTTTCCTATATAAGATATCTATCCTATTACTTGTAAGGCTATACAACACTTTATATTACCAAGAGACATGGACAAGAACACGAAAACACAAACTTTGACATGATAATTCTTGAAAAATTAAAACATTGAATATATATATGGGAAATGTTAACCAATGCCCTTGGGCATATTACTTTTAAGTATTTAGTTATCATTTATTTATTTATAGGCATATATTTTATGTTTCCAACACATCGAGGATAAGAATGTAGGAGTGCTACTTACATGTATGGATACACTAGGGTTTTAGAGTGTTTGATTGTCTGTACTTCTTAGTTACTTCTATCATCTGGCTTGAGTTGAATAACCTGAACTGTGCAATTGTGATGATTCTGGATTTGAACTTCGTAGTGCATAACACAAAGTTCTAGTGTGTCATTTCTCAGTAAACTATGTCATTTCTTCTTCTTTTTTAAATTCATAATGTAGTTTACATTCTGGATTTGTAGTGCTTGACACACAGTTCTAGTCTTCTAAGATGTAGACCACCAAGGAACTTCGAGGTAAAAACCATTAAATCAAACTGCACCAAGGAAATGAGGCGGCGATACCTTAATCAAACCAAGTCAAAGAAGAGCCCAAGTGATCTTGAAATTGAAGAAGTGCAAGGATTCAAGGAGTTGGGCTTCACATTTGACAAAGATTTAAGCCCAAGTGTGGTTAACATACTTCCTGGTTTGCAACAGAAGCAGCATGAGGATTTAGACCAAGATAAGGTGAGGAGGCCTTATCTTTCTGAGGCATGGTGTGTGCAAAGCTGTGCCCCTCCTCCAATTCCAAATTGGGCTCCCAAGGCGTCTACAGAAGACATGAAGGCACAAATCAAGTTTTGGGCTAGATCTGTGGCATCAAATATGAGGCAAGAGTGCTGAGGACTTCTGTCCAAATCAATAGCCCAAAACATGATTGCTGAGGACCTACCAAAAACGTACGAGGCTTTAACCTTAGAATTAGGCTGGGTGTCATGATCATGTATCTAATTTATAATGATTTTATATGCTACACTTTTTTCTTATTTTATTTTATTTTTTCTGAATATTTTATATGCTACACTTTTTTTTTTTTTTTTTTTGCTGAATATTTTATATGCTACACTTATTCTTTGGTATTTTACAATTCTTGAATTTTACATTGGTGTACATTGGGACTGTAAGCTATTCCTCCAAAGCAAGACTCAGAGCCCAAATGTACAGGACAAGTAAAAATTGAAGGAATTGCAATAGGACGAATGGAAATAAAGCTATGAGGGTTAAAATCCAAGGTTAATCCAATAAATTTTATGTAAACGATTTTTTTTTTTTCCTTTTCCGTTTCGCAATTTTATGATATGTACTATGGGAATTTGTTAATAATGACCAAATTTCGATTCTGTTGCCTGTTTTGATGGTCTACTAATTTTAATTTTATAATTCTTTCTCATATTTGTCAATATCTGTCCATAAAAATATTAAAACAAAAAAAAAAAAAAAAAATTGGCCAATCAATCTAATGTACTTTTAAGTATTCAAAATATTTTTTTTCTTTACTACATTAAAAAAGTTAGAAGTTTTAATGAAAAAATTTTTAATTTAAAATTGTGAAATTTTGAATTTGAAATAGTAATAAAATTCGGCACATGCATTTGTAATTCCCCCCTTAACTATCGGATGATTTGCTCTTTTTTCCCCTTAATTATCAACTCATTTGCAATTCCTTATGCTAGGGTATTTTAGTAATTTTGTTGTAGAATATTTCATGAATCAAAAGATTTGTTATATGTTAACCATGTAGGAGTAATTTCCAATTTTTAATAGTTAAGGGGGGATATTGTTTAACTTTAGAGTTTTCGGGAGAAAATATGAACTATTCCATAGATCAAAGAGGAAAAGTGTTTTTTTTCCTCTCATTTAACAATGAATCAACAATAATGTTCTAAATATTATGTATTCTTTCTTACATAATGTTGCAAACGTTGTTTATAATGATAAGAAAACCATATATTACCAAATGCCAAAAACCACCTCTCCATGTTTTTCTAACTAGGGGTGTCCATGAGTTTATTTGAGTTAGTTTTGAACTCAACCCAAACTCGACTCGATCACGTTGAGTGGCAAAAGACGAGATTAGCTATTGACTGGAGAGAAATAAAAATTCGGTTCGAGTCTGGGTTGATTGTCCACAGGTAGCAGTTGGTGTCAAAACCATTTGGAAATAATAATGAGGAGTGTTTCCATTAGATTTGGGCAGAGATCACAAGACCTCCCCAAAATCTAGTTGGCAATTTCCACTAATTTGGGTGCTCCAAATGTTCGGGCTTTTTTGATTAGGTCAAGTTCAATGGATTTCCAAGTTGAAAATTTGACACAAAACCCATTTGAGATAAGATTTGAAGTTTGAACCACTTATCCTGCCGTCGATAGCCATTGAAAGTTTTTTTTTTTTTTTTTTTTTTTTTTTAAGGAAAAGCTTGTATTTCATTAACACAAGAAAAGGAGTACAACAGAGGCCAAAAGCTAACATCATTATCCTAGGCCAGATTGAATTAAGTGAACTAAGAAGGGCGATATACCCTTCCAAAGATTGGAAGCTTGGTTACATTTAGCAAATTAGGCTAGCTCATGAGCAGCCCTGTTGTAATCCCTTTTCACGTGGTGGAACGAACAGCAGGAGAAATAAGACCTCGCGGACTGAATGCTTTGCACCAGATGGCCCATTATGCCACCATTGCCAGCTTGAGAAATTGCTGAAGTGACTGAGGAAGCATCAGATTCAAAAATCACCTTTGAAATATTCATGTCCTGGGCCAAGAGAACAACATGCTCCAAAGCAAAAAGCTCAGTCCACTTGGCGGGGTAATGCAAGGGCGGAGCCTTACATAGAGCAGTGACTACCCCACCCATTTCGTCCCGAATGATAACCCTGACGCTAGAAATTCTGCTGCCATCAATGGAAGAGGCACCATCTACATTTACCTTGAAATAGCCCGACGGGGGAGTAACCCAGCCACTTTGAGGAGATAGCCTAGGAAGAAAATCCCACATGGAGGCCTCTTTGAAATCCTCAACCAAGTTCTTAGCCATTTCCAGAATTTGCAAAGGCGGTAGTCCATTCTCATTATGGATAAGCTTGTTTCTGTTGTACCAAATCGACCAGGAAATGGCAAAGAAAAATTCAAGATGCAAGGCAATCGAGGAAGAGCAAATTTGGAGCACTAAATCATTGAAGTCTTTCGCATTTAGCAGCAAATCAATGGGGCAGTCTTGCCAAAGGGACCACACCAAGAGGGTAGAATCACAAGAGATTAAAGCATGAATAAGGCTTTCAGGCTCCTCATCACCGATTAGGCAAATACAGGAGGTTTATATACCTTTTGCAACCACATTTGTGAGCACGGGCAGGCCATTCACACAAGCACGCCAAGAGAAAATCTTAATTTTTTCTGGGTGCTTAAAAGACCAGATTTTCCTCCAAATCCGAGCATTTGGATCACCAGTGGAGCAATCCCCTTCATCCCTTGTGTCAAGGAGTTTGATTGCAACAAAGTAGGCACTTTTAACTGTGAAATCACCCCTCTCATTCCCCATCCAAATGAGCTTGTCCTCAGGAAAATTGTAACTTAGGGGAATTTTTAAGATCATATTAGCCTCAAAGGAGAGGAAGACAGCACAAACAGCCTCTGTTTTCCACCATCTAGTTACCAGATCGATGAGGGAGGAGACCATTGGATAGTCCTCAAAAGGGCGGGGAAGGGAAATGACTTTGTAAGTTGAGGGGTTTAGGAGCCATTTGTCATCCCGAATGTGGATTAGATGTCGATTATCCACTTTCCATTTTGTTCCACTTCGTAAAACCTCCAAGCTGTTAAAAATACTTCGTCAGGTGTAAGAGGGGCTACTGCCTAGGATTGCATGGAGAATATCACAAAAGGGGAAATATTTCGCCTTAAGGATACGAGCAACCAAGGAGCTCAGATTTGTAAGGATTCTCCAAGCTTGTTTTGCGAGCAAGGCAAGATTAAAGGCCTGCAAGTTTCTAAAACCCATTCCCCCTTGTGACTTAGGCTTGCACATTTTTTTCCACCCAACCCAAGCCATTTTGGTCTCCTGATGCTTCTACCCCCACCAAAAACTCCTTATCAATTTTTCAAGATCTTCACAGAGACTCTTTAGAAGTTGGAAGCAGCTCATTGTGTAAGTGGGAATGGCTTGGGCCACTGCTTTGATAAGAACTTCTTTTCCCCCCATTAAGAGCAACTTACCCTTCCAGCCAGCTAGCTTCGTGCTTAACTTCTCCTTAATCTCCGTAAAGACAAGCTTCTTGGATCTACCAATGATAGAGGGGAGGCCAAGGTACTTTGTATGATTTGAGTCTTGCATTGACCCAAGAATGTTTATAATCTCATCTTTGAGCTCTTGGGAGGTATTTGGGCTAAAAAAGATAGAGGATTTGTCGATGTTAATCTTCTGCCCTGAAGCAAGCTCATACATACTCAGAATTTCTTTCAGCTTGTTTCACTCATTACCATTAGTCCTACAGAAAAGGAGGTTGTCATCTGCGAAGAAAAGGTGAGCGATTTTTGGAGCCCCCCTACAGATGGAAATGCCATTTAGTTGATTGTTCCTTGCCGCATCATGAATGAGGGCAAAGAAACCCTCTTCACATAAAAGGAATAAATACGGAGAAAGCGAATCACCTTGTCGGAGCCCCCTAGTAAGTATAATGTTCCCATATGCTGTGCCATTAATAATAACTGAGTAAGTCACCGAGGAAATGCACTTCATCACTAAACTGATCCAATTCTCATTAAAACCCATCTTCCTCATAACTTTTTCAACAAAAATCCATTCTACTCTGTCAAAAGCTTTACTCATATCTAGCTTTGCAGCCATAAAACTATCATTCCCTCCTCTCTTATGCTTCAAGAAGTGCATAATTTCATACGCCACCAATACATTATCAGTGATAAGTCTATCAGCCGTGAATACACTTTTGATTTTCTAAAATAATATAAGGAAGAATAGCTTCGAGACAATTAGCTAGAGTTTTTGAAACAAGCTTATATACCACATTGCATAGAGTTATTGGCCTGAATTCAGTCATTCTTTGGGGATTATTGGTTTTTGGCACAAGAGCAATATGTTGACAAATCTGGTTTTGCATCTCATACAAAACACGCAGCGGAAGTAATAATCACGGATCTACTTCATTCATGAGAGATAACATGTAACATTGAATTCTAGAACAAAGAATAGAAAGTGTACCTTGATGCAGTGAAATTCAAAACCAAAACTTGCAAATTACTTGGGAAGACTTTTAATTTTCACTCCAATTCCACTTAATGCCCAAGAAGTGTGGTTTCTCAATCAGTTTCCAAGGAGAGAATAAAAGAGTGTCCAACACTCACATACATCATTGCATTTCTTATGTGATCTCAATGAAAAACGCACACACACAAAAAATTTTGTATGTTTCTCTACTTATATACAACTGATTATCTAATTAGACTAGTCTTTTGGGCCATTCCAATTAGGCTCTAATGTATGGCTTGGAGTGGGACCAATAAGACACTAGCTCCAATGGGCCTTGGACTTTTCTGTTAACTCTTAACAAGTCCAAAGTTACTATTAATTATATTCAATACCACTATAAGAATATAATTGCACTCTAGACCTTATTAATAAATTATATCACAAGACTTTATTATACATTCAACCCTTTCATTAAAATATTCGTAGTAATACAAAGTTATTAATGTAGACTGCCACTTTATAGATTACTACATCTTAATCCTTGAGTATCTGGTTTAACCTTTATGTTATTCATTATATATTTATAAAATCCAATTCCATAAATATATACTTTAGTAATTCTTTACTAAAGTGGTTGGGCCCATCACTCTGAATAACCAAACCCATTAAACTTATCTCAAGAGAATATTTTATATCTCTGTTAAGAGATTATGAATTCCATCTTGAGATTATATGTTCCATTAACAGTAAATGTGGTTGCCCAAC
This sequence comes from Quercus gilva, assembly GCA_023621385.1. Taxonomy (NCBI): domain Eukaryota; kingdom Viridiplantae; phylum Streptophyta; class Magnoliopsida; order Fagales; family Fagaceae; genus Quercus; species Quercus gilva. Next base: position 26,336,948 of record CM042480.1, on the reverse strand, counting down.
ATACTGAGATTTTAACCGTGACTTATAGATCTCACTCTTGATATATCAAAGCAACCTACATCTCATGATCATGTTTATTATTCTCTCAGGATTTAGAGTTGATGTAAATAGAAGTCGTGAGATTTGTTATTTATTTGACAGTCGTTAGGAGAATAATAAATCTCACAGCGGTCCAGTTCAATATGTGTTAATTCTTAAAACATATCAACATATCAACTAGAAGTCTCCACTTTCATGATCAAGACAAATCATCTTAGTTGATATGTCTTCGCAGATGAAATGCTCAATTTCATCACTGACTATGAACTAAAATTCTGAGTTTATAAAGAACTTGTGATTTATATCTTTCGGTGATTTTTCACATAAATCACATACTATGCATCTCATGGACTAAGATAATGTCTCATTAGTTCATTTATAAATAGTCTTATATAATTAAACAATTTAATTATTTATAACATGCCAATAAATTGGATTTTTATGGCACAAACCCCAACACAATATTGGTTCTATTAATATCAGTTAAAGACATGCTAGAATTAAGAACATTTAGAACCATATTTGAAACATTAGTGCCTACAATACTCCAGTATTTTTGAAAAAAGAGTGCTGACATACCATTAGGGTTAGACGATTTCGAGGGGTGCAACTGCTTGAGGCCAAAGACCACTTCTTCTCTAGTGAAAGCTCTAGAAAGCTTTGAATTCATTTTAAGAGTTACCAAGGTTGGATTGGAAGCAACTACATTCTCAGTCTGATTAGGGTGGGAGGTGGAGTATATTTCCTCAAAATAAGAAATGGCAGCCTTGGCAATACTGTCTTGGTTCCCACACCAGTTTCCATCTTTGTCCCAGATTCCCAAGATTGTATTCTGCTTCCGTCTTTCAGAGGCTCTTGCATGAAAAAACTTGGTATTCTTGTTACCCTCTTTGAGCCAGTGGCCTTTTGAACGTTGACCCCAATAAATCTCCTCACTATCAAGGAGATCATTAATTTCCTTCCGTGTTTGGTTTATTTCTTCACCCAAAGACCCATAATTATCAAGCTGAATCAAGGAACTAAGCGTCTTCCTTTTTTCCTGAATTACCTTTGGAATTTGCTCGAAAGCAGCAGAGCTCCAGGCCTTAAGATTAGCTGAAAAAGCAGTAAGAGCATACACAATCCCTTTTGGCGAACTTAAATCACTACCCGAGCACCAAGCCGCTTCAATAATTTCCTTACATTCCTCCCTCTTTGTCGACATAGACTCAAAATGGAATCAACGAGCACGTGATAGCTTGGGAGTCTTGGGGTCAGATAAAAACAGAGCACAATGATTCGAGGTAGAATCGACTAAGTGGTGGACTCTGACCTCCCCGAATTTTTCAACCCAGTCACTAGTAGCAAACACTATGTCAAGCCTAAGATACATCCGTCTAGCTCCTTCCTGCATGTTACACCAGGTAAAGTCCGGCCCAACATAGCCCAAATCCTTAAAGCCATAATAGTTAATCACATTTCTAAACTTTTCCATCTGACCTTGGGAGCGCAATAGCACACCTGATTTTTCCTCCATGGATAAAATCTCGTTGAAATCACCAAAGCAAATCCATGGAAGTTGATACTAGTCTTTTAGACAAGCAAGTAAATCCCATGAGAACTGTCTTAAATGAGCTTGGGGGTGGCCATAGAATCCTGTAATTCTCTATTTAAAACTTGAGTTTGCCTTTGTGACTATTGCATTAATATGATGATTATTGTAGCTTTTGATTTCCAGGTCAATCTCCCTCATCCAAAGGAGCGCTAGACCTCCACTACGGCCACAACTTGAAACAAAAAGCCCATTTGCAAACCTGATTCGATCTCGAATTCTTTCCATACACTTCGTTTTTAGTTTAGTTTTCGATAGGAAAACTATTCTAGGCCCATTGTCACACAAGATCGTGCAACACTCGAACTGACCGGGGGTTCCTAAGCCCTCGACAGTTCCATCCTAACGAATTCCTGGCTCCCGATGGTGCTACGCAGTAGTCACCGCTGATATATCATCTTCATAGGGGCTTCCAACGAGACCACCACGCTTCTTTCTAGTTTCCTTCTCTTCACCTTTTGAGAAAATTTGAGAACCAAGACTTTTTAAGCCTATTATTGAACTTTGGGTTTTAGAATCCTTACCTTGGGTTAGTCTTTGCTCTCTAGCAAGTTTTTTAATTCGGCCTTTTCCAACTTGGGCCTTCATAATTCCCTAATCAGCTTGTTGTTCTCCATTAGCTTCATACTCTTGGGCCAATTTCATGGGCTTGTAACCTCGGGTTGGTCTTTAGGCTCCTATGCACTTTGGCCCACTTTAGATAACACATCACTAACTATCTCCCGTGTACCAGATACTTCCATAGGGGTTGGTACTGACCCCCCCATCACGTAGATTCCCTTCCTGCCTCAAGACCCGTGTACCTGTTTCCAAATTGTCCAATCAGATCCTACCTTTTGTTGCTTGGCACTTTGAATTGCCCAAAACGTCACATCTCCATATCTGATCGGATTTGCTTGAACTTTTTGAATTTTTTGAATTTTGTATGCTGCCATTGCTATTGCCTTCCCCATCGTGAGATGTGTAGTGGGTTGGAGCGCATCCTCGAGAATTTGGCCTTTTTCACCCCCTTAGTTATCACTACCAACGTTGTGGCTACCATTGGAAAAGCTTCTCGGCCTGCTACTCCCACTTTTAGAAGTGTCATGCGCCCTTAGCCATTCTCCATATTGAGGTGTGGAATTCTGTCTATCTGAGTAAGCATGGAAGTGTTTACCATCATGACCCATCTTGCCGCAAAGGAAGCAAAACGTTGGAAGCCTTTCATATTTGAAATGAACCCAGAATTTGTCACCTTCCACACCCACTACATTTCCTCCCTTGCAAAGTGGCTTATCAATGGGAAGGTCAACTCTTATACTTATAAATTTCGCTTGTTCAGACTGATTAGCTCGCTTGTCAATCTCAATAAAGCGCCCCATGCTATTCCCTATATCACGACCTACTACCTTGGACATGAGCTCAAATGGTAAGCCCCATAGTTGCACCCAAAACGGGGAGTAGGTGAAAACTATGTTTTCAGAAGTGAGACTCTTTTTCCATCTGCATAGAAGTAGCAGATTGTTTTCAAAGTTCCATGGCCCACTGTTTTCCACCCATTCCATCTGATAGTGTGAGCTAAACTTGAACTGAAAAGTGTTATTTCCGACTTCAATTATTCTTAGCTTTGAACCCATCTTCCATGCTGCTCTCAGCGTGCTTTTTAGAGCTCTTTGGTTTTGCTGTCTGTTTGAGAGTAGCCTTCCAAACAGGCTTAATAAGCATTCCTCTAAGAGATTTGCTCTGCTATGAGCTGTGATTGATATTTCCGTTTCTTCTTCTTTGGTGAGGCAGAGATTTTGAAGGTTGTTTACTACCTCTTGTTCCATTAAGAAGGAGAGCATGTATCTAAGGGGTGAGACGCCCCACTAGGGGGAGAAAATACTCTACCAGAAAGGAGAGGAGAAAAGGCTCTTACCAAAGAAGAGAGAGAAGACTCCCATGAGGGAGAGATGTTGAGCAATTGCCATTGAAAGTTCGAAACTAATGTAATATGGATCGGTTGATCAGGTGGGTTGGTTTGGAGTTTGGACACCTATTTGGAGAGTCCTATTTCTAATCATCTCAAAGAAAGAAAGAAAAAAGCCAAAAAAGCTTTTTCTATTTATATATATATATATATATATTTTTTTAGAAAATCCTAAGGCTAAACTCACACACACATTTACTGGGGAGAGGGGACACGAGTATAATATCACACAACTTACATCTTTCAAAAGCCCGTAACTCTATTTTTATATTTCAAATAATAATAATTAAATAAAAAGGAAAAAATCTAAAATACATGCCAGATATTATATATCATATCTCGATTCCCCACTAAAATCTAACCTGCAAAAACACAAGATATTATTGTAGTGTCATCCATTCAGAAAAGGGACACCCAACAAAGATTTAGATTCATGAGACACAAATCATCAAGAAGAACCAAAGTGACATAACCATAACCCAAAAAAAAACCACTCAAATGTTGCAGTCTTCCTACTCTTATTCCTACCACTCTCTCACTACCAACATCCTCATCCCTCTCTCTCACTCTCACCCTTACAAGCCCTCTCTTCTCCCATCTCCTCTTTCAAACTTCCCTTACAGACCCACTACTCCTCACCATGTCTCAGCCCTCCCTCCGGTCAGACCCGAACCATTGCTCGCCCAGGTTCCTGAACCAGAGGAGGGTCCAATGGAGCTCCCACCGAGTTTTCCTTCCATTTTCGCCACCACAGACAACCCTTCTACTATCCAAGTCGCAACCAGCGTTCTCCTCACCGGCGCTATCTCTGTTTTCCTCTTCCGCTCTGTCCGCCGCCGCGCTAAGCGAGCCAAAGAACTGGTATTCTTCTTGTCTTTCATTCATTTCTTTCTGAATTTTACATTTTACTGTGTTGTTAACGTGCTTCTGTTTGAGTTTTTTACAAACTGGGTTTTGGTTAGATTTTGTGACATTTGCATGTGTAATGGGAACTCAGTTTACACTTCGGAGTACTGGGTTTTATTTCACTTCAATTATACATATTTTAATTCTGGTATTATGCTTGAATTCAATTCCTTATGAGATTGGTTTCAGTTAGCTCATTGTTTAAAATCTTTTGTTGTCAAATAAGAGGCTTGGTTTGAATATTGTCTGCACTACAAACTAATTAGTGTCTTAGACAAAAGCAATCATTCGGGAAGGGACATGATACGTTCAAATTTTATCGTATCTTTGCTTGTGTGTTGTTATTACTTATTACTGGTGTACTTGGAGTTTGGATTTTGATGAAGTGGATTTGGCGTGTCTAGAAATTTAGGTCTTCAGGAGTGAAGAAGTCATTGAAGGAGGAGGCCGTGGATGCATTGAAAGCAATGGGGTCGAGTCCTGTCGAAGCTAACTCTCCACCTTCACCTGTTCAAGCATTGTTGGGTGGAATATCAGCAGGTGTTATTGCGCTTATTCTTTACAAGTTCACTATTACTATTGAGGCAGCTCTCAATCGCCAGACAATTGCAGATAATTTCTCGGTTTGTTCTTAGTTTCTTACTTTTTCATTATCAGTGTTCAATTGTTTTTGCAGATTGATTTTGACCATATGGGTTTTCAATTAATGCAAATGGAACTATGACTCTCAGGTTCCTGCTCATATTATTTGAACAACTAAAATTCCTATACTTTGTCTTTATTGAATGGGTGCCAACGGAAGTGAAAAAGTTGATTGTTTTGTGTTGTTCAATGTTTGGTTTATATGCTTAGTTGATTCTCATTATTAAAACTTGCAAGAATGAGAAAAATGCAAACTCTGCACTAAAGGTAAGATGTACTTCCCTCATTGAAGGAAGAAGCAGCATTGACCTAGGGCTGTGGGTTGTCCTTCTGCGCTTCACTTCATAGATTGTTTAAAATATATTTGAGCTCTCCTTACTTTGAAAAATGAAGTTTATCCTGGTGCAGCTGCAACAGCATTATTAATGCAACCATAGATGAGGTTTTCTTTCTTTATCTGAATGATTAATTTCTCTGGGGCACCACTCTGCAATACCTCTGCTCTTTCTTTTTCTCCCCCAGTAGCGTAGCTTGGCTCCAGTACACACATTAGACCACAATTTGCCAATAGCGTGTTACTCCCTTTTTTTTTTATAAGTAATGTAAATTTTATTCAATCATAAAAAATAATAATAATAATAATAATAAAATGACCCAAGTATACATGACGTATACAGATGGGGATCATAACAATCAAGTTCATAAGTTACAAACATCCTAAGTTAAAAACATCCATCAAATCATGGTTTGACAAAATAGAATGGCTTCCCCAATGAAGCACATCCAATCAGTCTGAATCAGACAACGTTCTAAAGAAGAAAAGTTTGAGATCAGCTACTATCATTTCTGAATCCTCAAAGCACCGGTTGTTTCTCTCCCGCCAAATGCACCACATCAAGCAATGAGGGACAGCCATCCAAATAACACCATTACAATGACGAACAAACTTTCCTTGCAGCACGCTAAAAGCTCCACCAGCGTCTTTGGCATTACCCAGTAAATACCAAACAAGGCGAACACCATAGACCATAGCTTAAATACAATAGAACAATATAGTAAAAGATGATCTACTGATTCTCTATTGCTATCACACATGTAACACCAATCTAGAATCCACATCTTCCCGTCTTGTGTAAATTACCAATCGTCAAAATATTTCCCAAAACTGCTGTCCAAACAAAAAACGCTACCCTGTGAAATATTTCCCAAAGATGACCTTTGGCTATATAATCATGATATATACAAAAATAAAATCAGAGTAATTGCCTTTGTGAAAGCCTAGTGAGTAATATACATGAAGTCTGGTTGTAGATAGTAGATACTGGTTTTGCAATTAGCATAGTTATCACTAAATGGTGTTAGTTGGAAATTCAGGTGTACTTATTCAATACATGCTATGGCTTACGTTGGTGGTTCTGAAAATAGTAGGTGTTATGAATTCACTGCTGTGTATGTGCGTTTATATGCACATTTTGCAGAACAAATAATTGATGTTGCTCTAGATACAAACTTTTTAGACAGCATTTGTATGGAACTTTTTTTTTTATTTTTTGGATAAGCACGTTTGTATGGAACTTGAACTAAGACACCATAAGCAGTTAGGTTTGCAATGGATGATTATTTGTATCCCTTAGAGAGAGAACACCAGAACTCTTTTTGCTCAGTATTATATAATTGCAAGAAGCATCACCTGTATACTAGAATAACAATGTGAAACATACAAGATACATATTTCTTAGTACTCAATTTGTTTTCCACAAGAAAAGAATATATAGGGAGATATCAGTTTTAACACACATGCATAAGAAAGACTTTCCTAAGCTAATTAATAAAAGAAAACCCACAATAAAACACCTTTTAAGTTATTTTTACCTAATACATGGTATTTTCGCCTGTTTATGAAAATCTCAAAGATGTTTGCTATGTCTTGCAAAAGTCGTCGTATAATCTTAACTCCATTATTGTTTTTCCCACTTTCCAGGTACGCCAAATAACCATAACCATAAGGTAGATCCTACAACTTCTTCCTGAATATCCTGATTTTAAATTTTGTGAAGAAACTCATTATCATTTTTGTTTCTGCTGTACGCAGGACTATTGTAAATGGGTTGTGCTACCTTGCAACATTTCTTTTTGGCATCAACTCTGTCGGATTATTCCTTTATTCTGGTCAGCTTGCCATCAACTCCTTCATGGAGGATTCTACAAATCAAGAAAATAAAAGCAAAGGTGATGAGGGGTTAGGCTCACCAAATTCAACGGTTGAGAGTGCCACAGATACCACTGAGGTAAGCAGCAGCAAGGGGGATCAAAGTTCAAATGATACACAATAATGGAAGACATCTGAAATCAAAGTGTTGGAATTTGTAGAAAAGATCTAATAAAAACTACTTGAGCATTTTCATAACATAGTTTTTACTCTTTGATAGTTGTTTACTCTATCCTCCTTGCACTAGATTATTATTGTAGAACATGAAATAGTTTATAAAAGCCAATGTAAATTTTTTGACTGACAATCATTTTTGGTTTTGGCGATGATCAAGGAGGGATGATTTAAAGAAGTGTAGAATGCTAAAATTAGTCTTGTTGCTTGTACAGGGAAATGAATTCTTTTCTTTATTTCATGGCAAAATGGGCTCTTCAAACTGAATCTTTTGTAATTTGTTTATGGTTTTTTAATTTTTGGGTAATTTGCACTCCTCCCTAAACTATAGTGCAGTTGCAGTGTTTACCTAAACTTCAAAATTGAACTGTGCTCCCTTTAGCTGTTGATATTAAGCACTTTGTTCCTTACTGTCGGATTTCTGTCAAATTGAACAGAAAATACAGATTTCTGTTAGATATGTTTTTCAAAAAAAAAATTTGACATTGATGTTAAATTTAACTGAAAACCTAGCAGCATCTGGTAAAAGTGTTTATTATGCATCGTTGAGGACATTGTAATTGCACAGAAAAAGTGCAATTAACTCTAAATTTCATTTTAAAGTATAAAAAAATGTAGACAGCTAACAAATTAATCTATGCATGTCTTTTTCTGATTCATCATATTGGCAACCTAGAGTTCACTAGATCTTGTTTTTGAGTAATTGTTGTTTACTAAAGGGGAATGAAACATCGGATGAAGCCAAGAGCCCAACACCCTTCTTAAATTTTTGCTTTTGGTATTTTGATTCATAATAAATATGCATTATTTTTATCTGCAATTCCAAATCAAGTTTCTCCTGTTAGGAGGAACTCCGAAGAAGATGGATTGTGTGTTCCAAGCCACTTTCTCAATGGCGTAAACTCCAGGAAAGCACACAACATGCATTATATATTTACATTTTATATCCTGATAGTGCATTAATCATTATGTAGTCATGGAACAAATGAGGTTTTCATACATTTTTTGTGTAATTTTACTTTCTGGATTCCTGATCTGAGATGCTTACTATTGTTGTTATATGGTTTTAAAGCTATTAAGCTAGGATAGTTAAATTATACCTTGTCAACAGAATGTCAAATTGAGGAAATTTACTAGCATTACATTCAGATACAGTAGCTGCTACGTTTTTACTTGCAGACCATGGGGAGATTCACTACATAAAAAGCTCCAAACCCTTTTGAAGTCCCGGGGCTTTAAAGTTGTATAGCCAATTTAAAGCCTTGAAAAGCAAATATTCTACTTGCTTGTTTCTAGTGAACTCGATCACAATTATCAATCCCAGCTCCTGCAGGTGATGATAATTCCCTCTTTTCAATCAAAGTGAAGATCATGTTTGAGCACCTGAAGTAGTAGTGCTCGCATCACCATGCAATCCTTTTTGGTGCTCAACAACCCTGGAGACTGCAGTTATATCCTGACCTATCTTCCTCAACAAGTTACGACTCTTGGCCGGTTGAAAGTGATGCAATGGAGTTGAGTTTGTATCAAGAATGTGCAAAATCACCACCATAGCCACTGAAGAAACAAACATTGTTATTGGACCAAATATCCACAGCAGTAATGTGGTTTCAAAGTAAATTGCCCGCAACCCAACTGACCAGAAAGCACTTCCCCGTATCAGTGCCATCTGCACATACTCCACTGGGACATCACTATTTGGCATACTGATAAGGAAATTTGCATGGACGAGGCTTCTTATACATTGGAGAAAAGAAGCATAAGATACTAAGAAGCAAAACAGAAGGCTAACATATTTGACAGAAATGATGGATGGATCTGTGTCACCATATACGAAAATACTCTTGAAGAAATCATTTGAAGTGCTTCCAACCCAGGCCCCAATAAGAGAGCTTAAAGCCAGGGAGGTTGAAGCAAAGAAAGTTGCAGCTGATATGGTGCTGGAGATCACACTTAGACATGGACCTCTTTCCTTAGCTTCAACCTGCAGCAAGTACCCACTAAAGTTATTGAGGTGGAAAAAGGTAAATCATGTTGAGTTGAGGAATGCTATTTTCCAGTGAAAAGATGTACCTGCAAAATTTTCTCAACCCAAGCTTTTCTGTAGTGGTTCTCATAGCCAATGGCTGTGGTCTCAGGAAATCTTAAGCATCTATAGAGAAGGAAAAGATGGTAACCAAACATTATCAATAATCCACTTGGGACCAAGATTACATCTAAGTATCCCTTCTTCCAAACCACTCTTTCTCTCTCTCGCTAGTATCCTTATGGTGGAATAGATGATAAAATAATTACTAGTCTCTAATCATGATTCATAAGACAATATTCTGGAAAAGAATGTGAGCTCCAATTAATGTCCATAGTGACAGTGGATTTGGTGGTGTAGATAATGATGACCAAGAAATGGCAACATGCAAATACCTGCTCTCCCAATTCACATGCGACTAGCTGGTGAACGTGTTTCTAATTTAGGAAATCAGACTCAACATGTGGAGTACAGAAAAGAAAACTGAGGTTGTGTATTCAGTACACGGGACATTCTTTTCGACTTTTTAATTTGATAATTTTTAATTTTTTTTATAGAAATAGAAGTAACTGGATATGGATATTGCATTAATCCAATACGTAGGAATGTCACTGTATGATTAAGAGAATAAGAATACTGTTCTCTTTAAAAAAAAATTAAATAAATAAAAAAATAAAAAAAACCAAAAAGATGTGAATTGTTGATATAACTTCAAAATTGCATAATCACTCGAGGTCCTGAGGATCATGAGATGGAAATCATTAGTTGGAATCTCTCTTTTCTACTTCCTCCTTTTGGCCAAAATTTATTTTTTTAAAAAATAAATAGTTGATATGGCATTGTTGAATGAGTTCAAATTCATTAGATTAAATCGGAAAGAATAAATAGTTGATATAGCATTATTAAGTGAGTCAAAGGCTCAAAGCCTATTGGAATATACCGGTCACAAACCCCGCACAAGAATATATAATTATTTTATAATGTGATATAATATATATTTATTTTATGAAATATTAAGAATAGTCGTATGTGTACTTTTTTTTAATATTTCATTTTAGATGTATTAAATTATTAATTTAAATACGCTTTTTTCTTTATCTTGAATTTTACAAAAACCAACCAATTACATTTTTTTTGCTAAAATAAATGATGTCATTATGCTTTTGTATGTGTTGATATCTGAACTTAGTAGTTTAGGGTACTAAGCAAGGCAACGATACAACTAATTTATGTTATGGGTTTGTATTGATCCACAATTGGAAATTTGGACAATAACACATAAATTATTCAAAATGAACTATTCTTTATTTATTTTGATATGATGTTACATGGATATTGCTATGGAATGTTTACACACACACACACACACACACACACACTCTCTCTCTCTCTCTCTCTCTCTCTCTCTGCATATTATGTGTTATTCTTCTCTTTCTTCTTTCTTCTCTTTTATATAAGCCATCTCATTCTTTTTTGTATTTTGTCCTTGTCCACCTAGATAACTTTTGGTTTTATCAGGCTCTCCTTTTCTGGTTCTTTATCATGAATGGAGACTTTGGGGGACTTTTTTACTATTCAAGCTTGTCCTTTTGCATTAAATGCGGTGGTGTCAGGCATGTGACCTTCATTAATGCAAAAGCTATTGTGGAATCATTAGGAAATTTTAGGAAGCTACCTCGGAAAAGTGCACATTCTTTGGGATTTACCTCGGTAGCTTGGACATTCCTCGGACACGGTCTCGGCATTGGGCTTGGAAGGTCAATGGTTTTGACCAATGATCTGAGGATCTTCGTTTATTATCAGAATGGGCTAGTCAATTCTGGATTTATTTCCTCTGTTTGGACCAATGCTTAAAATAGGCCCAATGTTTATCCCATTATAATAAGGCCCAATATTCACCCTACTATAGCTTTCTTTGTCAACTAATGAAATTTTTGTGTTCGCTATACAAAAGAAAAAAGAAAAAAGAAAAAGAAAAATATTATATATATATACACACACACACTTTTGTTTTCATTTAAAATTTTCATCTACTCCTATTATAAGCCAATTTGCTAGCAGTAGTATATGGTAAGGATTAAGTTTTTCTAATTATGATAGTTGGAAAAGAAAGAGAAAAATAGAGTTTTGTCTCCATTCATTAAATTTCAACTTGCATATGTTGTTTTTTAATCTCAAACCACTTTATTATCATTTAATATTATAAATTTATCTCTTTTGAAGTATACAAAGGTATGATCATTATCTTTTTCATTGAATAAATTACTTATCTCAATACATTTGTATATACGTACCGAATCAAAATACACCCATATCAAATACTTTGCAAACAAAACACCAAAATTTTCATTGAATAACTTTTGCTATTTTCATTGTGGTGGGACCTAATACAAATAGCAAAAGATATTTGGTGAAAAATTATGTGATTTTTTACGTGCCTCTAGCATGGCTCAAACACAAAAAATATCATATCAACAGTTGTTGCTCAATAATGATTAACTAGACTAATTAGAAAAACAACTTGTTGATAACATATTGATCCCACCACAAATTTTTCCATTGAAAAAGATTATCAAATAAAAAATATTAGCAAAATCTCATAATTAAGTTTATATACATGTCATTATATTAAAAAAACCAATAATAAAAATCCAATTGCAAGAGCTAAAATATGTCACTTGTCCGCTTATTTCATTTGACTAATTTTTTTTTTCTTTGTCTAAATAAGTGTCACTATAGAGTATTTTTAAAACAACCATAGAGAGTACTTTCTCCACAAAACTACAAATTTGTTCACCCAAAAGGGTTTTAAAAAAAAAAATTAGTAAAACCTCATAGTTCAACATCTAAATAGATCACTAAAAATTAGAAAATAAAAACTCAAATTCTCATTTCCAAAACAACTTATTATAAATCCATACTCAAATCAAACAAAAGTGAGAAAGAGAAAGAACTGACTGAAAATTGAAACTTCAAAAACCTAAATGCATAAGCTCGCAAATAAAAAAATGATATGACAATTAAATCAACAATAACATAAAGAACCATTAGTGGGAAGGAAAATAGTGGTAAAAAAAATATAGAAATTCACCAATTGAGAAACAAAATCAAAGAAATAGGGAGACTAGTGATTTTTTTTTTTTTTTTTCCAGGAAATTACACTTTACCACTCTAAACTATACTCTATATTACACTTTGCACCCTAAACTTTTTGAATGCACGATTTACACCCTAAACTATGACACTTGTTACACTTTGCATCCCTACGTTAAGTTTTCTGTTTACTTGAATAAAAATTCAAAATTTAGGGTGCAAGGTGTAATCAGGAGTAGTTTATGGTGATAAAGTGTAATTTATCTTTTGTTTTTAAAGCATTGAGAAGAGGGGCAATTAGGTCTTTTCATGTGGTACCATATTTTTCCATCCAAGTTAACAAAAAACTTAACGTCATGGTGCAAAGTATAACAAGGGTGCAAAACATGGATGGAGCATGGAAAATGTGCATTCAAAAAATTCAGAGTGTAAAGTGTAATAAGTGGTATAGTTTAGGGTGGTAAAATGCAAATTTCTCCTCCAAATTTTTTTTTTTTTTTTGGTGTGGATGGAGCATGGAAAGAACGGGAAAAGGGGTTGGAAAATAGGATAGAAAATGAATGGTTGAAGGAGATGAAAGGTTGAACAAAATGAAACAATAGAATTTTTTTTTTTTGAGAAAAATGAAACAATAGAATTTAAGAAGAGATAAAGGAAAAAAAAAATGAATAATATTAATTAAACTTTTGAAATAAAATGATTTACCAGCATTTATGTGAAGGTTTCAATTGTATGCTAACCTCGTCAAATATATGCATTCCCGAAGCCCACCATTATATGCTAACCTTCTCATAGGTAATTGAAAGAAGAAAGGAGGGAAAATGGGCAACAATTTTTAGTTTCATGAGGTGTGGTCCCAACCAATTGAAATTCTAGGAACAGTCAAACATATGCGTTGCTTCCTTATGAAACGTTATAATTTTATAAAAGTTTTGGTTTCTTTATCTATTCTAATACTATAAATTATGATTAGAAGAAGAAGAAAGGACGCATGGAGTGAAAAATATAGAATTTTGCCCTAAAAATTTACATTAGTTTTCAATTCAGTCCATATTTTGTCAATTTAGACCTTCTATTCCTTACTAGATGGGACTCACTTCTCAAGAGAGATGTGACTGTCTTGAAACTTGCATCCGCTGCCATCTGGTTCTCGGCAGGCAATTTCCTCAAGGCACTATCGTTATTGATTAGTCTGGTCTCGATTTGTTGTTGATTTCTGGACTAGTATGGCCCACTACTTGCTATTGGGCTCACAGTTCTTGGGTATACATAAGTTAATGGGTTGGGCCTATATATCATGCTCGTACAATAGCCCCCCACATTTCCATTCCCATGCCACGGGGATGGGATCGGGGTTAACCCTTGCTCATCGGTGGACAACTTCCTCGGTGTGTTCTTCCTTGGGAAAAGCCAACCGTTAGTCATTAAATGTGATGGACAGGTCCGTTTGTATTCCTTGCACGTGGAACGGTAGCTATCACATCAAATAGTTAGGATCCACTGTGGTTTCGTATACCAAGGCAAGCTTGTAACAGATAACTAGGGGAAGTTATTAATTTTTCCCTCCAAAAGCATTTAAAGCTTCTTTCCCTATAAATACGCCCTAGCCTCCTTTGGCTAGATTCTTTATTTCACTTCTCCATTTTATCCTCATTTGTCTCATCCTTCCAAGCCTTCCTCTCAAGATCACTCTCCCAAACAAAAAAACACCACTGTAAGTTATCTAACCCTTCCCTTATTCCTCTTAGTTTTTCTTTTAGTTGCCCCAAAAATGGGTTTTGCATACCTGCTTAGGACTAAGGTCGCCATAGCAACCTTTAGGAGAAGGTTCAATATCCCTCTAAATGTCAAAGTTGAGTTCTGTCCTGAGGAGAACATTAAGAATGATAAGCTCCCAAGGGTGGTTTTCTTTCCCCTTATGTCGATCCTTGAGGGTGGGGTTAGATTCCCCATAGACCTTATATTGCTTAGAACCCTTAGTTTCTATGGACTCAGCCCCGACCAGTGTCTCCCTAATTTCTACAGGATAGTTAATAGTGTGAATTGCTTAAACAATCTATAAGGTTGAGGGCTCAACCACCATGACATCAACTTTATGTATAGCATTTGCGATGGCCCCAAAATCGGTTATTACCTAAAAATTTGTGACCCCACTGTGAGGCTAATATCGTGTCTCCCCGACTCCAATAGGAACTCTACAGGGGAGTTAATTCACGTGTCCGACGTCACCTCGGCAAATCAATTGGTACCATTACTGCTTAAGCACACATAGTGTAGGGTTGATTGCCTTTGTCTGACCTTTCCCTATCCCCTTCTTGCATGTATTTCATTACCATTTTTCATTTTTACTGTCCTGCTTTATTTATTATTCAGCGCTTAAGATTTTGCTGACTTTTCTTTTGTATCAACCTTGTCTTTAATTTATTATGTAGTTTCCAAGCGCATTAAATCTGACCTCCACGCCGTCTAGGTGCGAGACTTGAACTTTGTCATGTGTTCAAAGATCTTCGTGCACTACGATGGGCAGCTTAGCGCATCACACCTGATCCTTGATTGTGTTCCATCCTACACAGGCTATTAGGATCCCAGACTTGCCTTGATAGTCGGTAGCCCCTACTGTACATTGACGTTCGTTTGCTCGGATTCCTATCGATGGGTCTTACAGTAGGCGAAGCTTGGGAAAGAGGCCCTTGCTTTATAAGAGAGGGCTCTTTAATGCTAGCTCAAGATGGTTTGACAGACTTAGTCTTTCAGGGTAAAGCTGAACATATACTAGTCGAAGATCTGACCGAGGATTTCCAATGAGCCCTTCATGGGATCCGATGTTCCCCCCACCAAGCACACCCTTAATTTGGTCACTACTGTCACGATGACACTGTCGGTTAGGGACACTGCTTCAGAGACAAGACCGACCGAATTGCTAGTGGTTATTCGGTCCAACGTGGCCTCCAACTCTACACCCTGTTCCTCGAGATGGAAGAGCACCTTCATGTTAAGGGGCTAAGTTGTAGACAGTCTTAGTTAAGCGCTACTTTTTTCCAAGGATAAGCAACGCTACTCCTATTGCCGGGACAAGGATATTGCCCTGAAACTAAAGTGGCATACCATAGCTATAAGTACCCTATCATCCCCTGCTGATTCGATGTGTTCGTTGTTGTCTTTTTTTTTTTTTTTTTTTTTTGCTTAAGTGTCAGTCCTTGGTTTGAGTTTAACCTTTTTTCTTTTTTTTTTTATTGTTCCAGGCCACCCAAATAACCCACCTCCTTGAAGAACGGCTCAAAGTTGCTGTGGAGGAAGCGGATAAGGAAAAGGCCCTGAAGCAGGTGTCTGAATCCACCCTCAATGAGAAGGTCCTTGAGTTGGCCTCCATGAAGCAAAGGCCAATAGCTGCTGAGATGGCCTAGGATTCTGCCAAGCAGAAGGCTGGAGTGATGTAAGGCAAACTAGGGGACTAAGGCCAAGCTAGCCCAAGCTGAAAGCATAGTCTCGATCCGTGATAAGGAGCTTACCAACCTTAAAGAGACGATGGCAGTGCGAGCATATGTTCTACAACATGGGCTTCACCGATGCTGTGAATTCATGCGGCATCATCATCTTCGAGGCTTGGAGGCACAGGTTTTTCGAAGGCTAGATGGCAGACATGAATGCTCTGAACCTCCCTAAGTCTTCTCCTTTTAGGGATCCCACCCAAATACCTCTGCCCAACGATTCACTTGTTTAGGCCCCAACAGATGAGCAGTCTAATGAAGAAGGCAATGAAGATGGGGAAAATAGCCCCAGTATGAAGGAGTTGACCGAGCAAATCGAATCTCACGTGGAGGTGATCGATGTGGACACCCCAACCTCCAACGTTGCTCCCGAGGGCCTGAACAATCTAGAGATTAACTTGGTGCTGACACCCCCACCCCGCCAAACTTCTGGGAAGCCTCGTCTATCCCCCATTGTAGTTGCCCAAACCTCGTCCTTTGAATGCGTTTGACTAATTATGCTTGATAATGATGACTTAAAAAAAAAAAAAAATGGTTAGTGTTTATTCTACATTCTGTATTAGTTTTATGGATTAAACAATACTTTTTGGCTGTTGAATTTTGGAATTGAAAATTTTATATGTATATATGCTCGGCTAAACTCTTTCCAGATACTTTATGTTCAATTCTGAAAATCATCTCAACTATTTATGATCAGTATATATTTCCATAACCGAACCCTTAACCCAAGCGATAGATACATTATAATGAATTCTGGATAATGTTGTAAAAATTCATTAATAATAACCATGGATGTTCAGTAAATATTCATTATTCATTACCCAATCAAAATATCTCTTAAAAGATAATTTGGCATTTAGATTAATTAATCAAGGTTTCCACCTAGTTGGTGGCCAAGGGTAGGTCTCTGTCCTTAGAAAAATTCCTTTAAGGTTTCCACCTCGTAGGTGACCAGGGTCAAGCCAAGGCTAGGCTTCTGTCCTTAGAAAAAATCCTTTATGGTTTCCACCTAGTTGGCAACAAGGGTTAGGCCGACGCTAGGTTTCTGTCATTGGAAAAAATCTTGTAAGGTTTCCACCTAGTCGAAGACCAAGTTCAGGCCAAGGCTAGGTTTTTGTCCTTGAAAAAAATCTTTTAAGGTTTCCACCTAGTCGGTGACCGGGTTCAGGTAAAGGCTCTGTTTCTATCCTTAGAATAAAACTTGTAAGGTTTCCACCTAGTTGGTGACTGTGGTCATGCAGAGGCTAGGTTTCTATCCTCGAAAAAAAAAAAATCCTTCAAGGTTTCCACCTAGTCGACAATCGGGGTCAAGCCAAGGCTAGGTTTATGTCCTTGGAAAAAATCCTTTAAGGTTTCCACCTAGTTGGTGACCAGGGTTAGGTCAAGGCTAGGTTTCTGTCCTTAGAAAAAATCTTGTAAGGTTTCCACCAAGTCGGTGACCGGGGTCAGGCCGAGGCTAGGTTTTTATCCTCAGGAAAAAAAATCTTTTAAGGTAGTCGACAATCGAGGTTAGGCTGAGGCTAAGTTTCTGTACTTAGAAAAAATCTTGTAAGGTTCCACCTAGTTGGTGACTAGGGTCAAGCCGAGGCTAGGTTTTTGTTCTTGGAAAAAATCTTTTAGGGTTTCCACCTAATAGGTGACAAGGCTAGGTTTCTGTCCTTGGAAAAAATATTTTAAGGTTTCCACCTAGTCGGTGACTAGGGTTAGGCCAAGGCTAGGTTTCTGTCTTTAGAAAAAATCTTTTAAGGTTTCCACCTAGTCGGTGACCGCGGTCAAGCTGAGGCTAGGTTTCTGTCCTTAGAAAAAATCTTGAAAGGTTTCCACCTAGTTGGTGATCGAGGTCAGGTTGAGGCTAGGTTTTTTTCCTTGGGAAAAAAAATCCTTTAAGGTTTCCACCTAGTTGACAACCGGGGTTAGGCCGAGGGTAAGTTTCCGTCCTTGAAAAAAATCCTTTAAGGTTTCCACCTAATCAGCAACTAGGGTCAAGCCAAGGCTAGGTTTTGTCCTTAGAAAAAATCTTTTAAGGTTTCCACCTAGTCGATGACCAGGGTCAGGTTGAGGCTAGGTTTTTTTCCTTGGGAAAAAAAAATCCTTTAAGGTTTCCACTTAGTTGACGACCGAAGTCAGACCAAGGCTAGGTTTTCATCCTTGAAAAAATTCCTTTAAGGTTTCCACCTAGTCAATAACCAGGGTTAGGCCGAGGCTAGGTTTCTGTTCTTGGAAAAAAATCTTTTAAGGTTTTCACCTAGTCGGTGACTAGGGTCAGGCCGAGGCTAGGTTTCTATCCCTAGAAAAACTCTTGTAAGGTTTCCACCTAGTCGGTGACCGAGATTGGGCCGAGGCTAGGTTTTTATCCTCGAAAAAAAAATCCTTTAAGGTTTTCACCTAGTCGGTGACCTAGGTTAGATGAGGCTAAGCTTCTATCCTTGGTCCCTTCAAAGAAAAATCGTGTAAAGTAATTTAACGAATAATTGCCACAGTGCAGGGAAAAAGTAATCAACTCTGCTCCACATCGTTTTTTTTTTTTTTTTTTTTTTAAAAAAAAACTTAGTTACAACACGAGATATCCATTATAACAGTTACAACTGGTGGTAGTACTTCTTCAGATTGCTCACATTCCAAAGTCGGGGGAGTGGTCTTTCCTCCATATCCTCCAAGTAATATGCTCTGGCTCCCACCATTGTAGTGACCTAGTATAGGCCTTCCCAGTTCGGAGCTAGCTTTCCAACACTTAAATCCTTCATACTTCCCACTGTCTTTCGCAGTACTAGATCCCCTACGACAAACTCTCTTGGTCTTACACTTCGGTCATATCTTTGAGCCAATTTT
The DNA here is from genome assembly GCA_023621385.1 of Quercus gilva. Taxonomy (NCBI): domain Eukaryota; kingdom Viridiplantae; phylum Streptophyta; class Magnoliopsida; order Fagales; family Fagaceae; genus Quercus; species Quercus gilva. Next base: position 26,318,003 of record CM042480.1, on the reverse strand, counting down.
CGTTGGTAATTTGCCAATTTGTTCAAATCTATCTCCCATTGCTCTTCCTAAAGATCCAACTCCTTGGTCAAACTAGCGTCATATTTCTCCGGGGTGAAGTCTAAGACCCTCATACTACATAACCCTATTTTCGTAGGGATCATTGCCTTGGCTCCATAAGTCATTGAAAAAATGTGTTTCTCCTGTAGACCTCCTGGGTGTTGTGCGGTAAGCCTATAGCACATTTGGAAGCTCCTTGGCCCATCTACCTTTAGCTCATTCCAGCCTCTTCTTGAGTCTGACAACTATTGCTTTATTCATTGCCTTTGCTTGTCCATTGCTTTGAGGATACGCGGGGGTGGAATATCGGTTCTTGATCCCTAGGTCACTGTTGTATTTTCAGAAAGCCTTGCTGTCGAACAGTAACCCTTTGTCCAAAATCAGTGTTTCAGTGACCTTAAACCTAGTAATAATGTACTTCCAAACAAATTTCTTTGCGTCCACATCTCGGATATTTGCCAAGGCTTTAGCTTCGACCCATTTAGTAAAGTAATCCATTGCAACAATGACAAAAGTGGCCTGAGGAAAAGGGCCCACAATTTTTAATCCCCATTAAGCGAAGGGCCACAAGCAAGAGATCGTGTTCAGGTTTCCCCCTGGTTAATGGATAATCGGGGAATGCTTCTAACACTGATCATACTTCTTTACATACTCGGCAACATCCCTGTAGACACTCGATTTTGCACCCATAATTTAATCAAGAAAGATGGCTAGAGTGACCAACCATATACCCAAAATTCGTGATTGCATTACATGCATTAATTTGTTCATTGCATATCATAAAAATGATCTTGAGATTCTAACGGTCGTGACGATATGCCCAATTTCAAAATCGGATCGTCGGATTAAAAGATATCATAAGATCAAGTTGGCATGGTCAGCATGCATTGTGTTTAGGTAGAATCAACCACACATGATTAATTTAAATTAATTTTGATTGGCTAGGTAATTAAAATTAATTAAATAATTTTATGATTGGTTGTTAGTAAGCGTTAAAAATAGGCTTGCTTGCATAGGAATAAAAAGGATAATCAAGACTTTTTGGAGTATTTATCTACAAGATAATCATTACTAAAAAGACCTGAATTATCAGAAAAATAGTATAATTTTTAGAATATGGATTAAGAATGCATCTAAGTGCAAGTCCCAGCTCAAAAAATCTCAAAAAAGGAGTCCAAAACTCAAATGAGGGACCGGCACCCAAAAGGGCCATTCGGCACTTTTGGAGTGCGGATTGGCACAAACTCGCGCCTCAACTTAAGGGCACATGGATTAAGTTGAAACACATTCTTTTCGATTTTTTAGAGATAAGGACACGTCTTAGTTCGTATTCTGATCATCTAGCTAATTTTTTGAACAACTCAGCCTCTACAAATAGAGGCTATATCTCAAAATTCAGCACACTTTTCACGCTCACTGACTTTCCCTCTTTCTAACTCTCCTTTTCTATTATTTTCTCTCTTACGTTAAAGACATTCAAGAGGCTCTAGCCTTAAGAATTTCTTTTTTGTAAGCAAGATATTTTAGGTTTCAAAGATAATTGAATAAATTTCTTTGAACCCTAAAATATTCCCTCAATAAAAAGAGCACATCCATGCAAGAGGTAGTCTTTCTTTTTCCTTATCTGCTTTTTACTTGATGCTGCATGAGTAGATGTATTCTTTTAGTTTTAATTTCTAATGTTCATACCATATGTTGTTAATATTTTCGTTGAAATATGTTCTTAATGCTTTTGTTGTCATGATTTACCCTTTGAGTTTCAAAAATCTTCTCATTAACAAATCTTTTTCAAAACATAAAAACTGATCTGTATCTTCTTTAAATGCAGATCTGAATTTTTTTAAACATAAAAACTGATCTATATCTTCCTTGGATGCAGATCTGAATTTTTTAAAGACAACAGATTTTGAAATAAAAAAGGAAGTCATTAAGTAGTGATGTTTTGTTTGTTTTATTTGATGCAAGTAGCGTAGGTTTATTTCATGAGTGTAGTTCTCATCTAAAAAATATTTTTCTTATTTTACCTAAAAAATAGATTTTTTTTTTCTTTTTTCTTTATACACATCTAGATTTTCTTATTTATAAAACAAATATGATTTTTTTTTTTTTTTTACATACAAACCAAAAACCAATTTTTTTTTACTTTGTTCCAAAACAGACCTGATATTTTTTAGCAAAAAGCCTTGTTTTATTTAATAAAACAGATCTGATTTTTCTTCACCAAAACTAATTTTTTACCTATACCTAAATAGATCCTGTTCTTTCTTTTTTTTTTTTTTCCTTACTAATAAATCAACTAAAATTTTTTATTCACAAAAACAGATCTGAATTTTCCTTAAAAAAGAGGACACATTCAAAAATAGATTTATGTGACTTAGTTTAAAGTTAAGTTTGTCATGTATGCAACATATCATCCATATCATGCATAAAGGGTATATTGGTCTTGAGAGTCTAGAAGACCGAACTCTGTTTGGGTGGAATGGGTGCCTAACACCTTCCCATTCCGTAACCTAGCCTTCGAATTTAGTTTCTTTTGAATAGGTAGACCTAGGCTTTATCTTTCTTTTTATTTTTTGGGGTAGATTGTAACTAGGACAAAAAGTCATGTAATTTTTTGGGTAGATTGTAACTAGGACTCCAAGCTTTGTAATACCCAATCTATCAAGTTTGTATTTTCTTATTCAATCAATGATAATGGAACATTTTAGTCATGTAAAGTTGTATTTAATTTTTTCTTATTTTTTGTATAAAAAATAAGTGGCGACTCCACACCACTTACCCAAAAAGAGAGGTGCCCTTCAAAGCACCTTGAAAATCTCTTTTTTGAGAGCACCTTTGCCAGTCTCTCACAATCCCTTTGCATTTTTGGCCACCAGAAACCTTGCGTCATTGCTCGGTGTGCCAATGATCTGCTCCCGATATGGCTCCTAAAGATTCCTTTGCGCAACTCGGCTAAGAGACTGTCCACCTTCTCGGGATGGAGACATAATAGGTATGGTCCACCAAACGATCGTCAGTATAGTCTCTTGTCCCTACACAACCAGAAACTAGTTGAAATTCTCTGTATTTTTTTTGCCTCCTTTGCTTCGCTCAATAGAATGCCGTCGAATAAAAATGCTATAATTGGGACCATCCAACTCAGACTAGGCATCGAGACTAAAGACACATTTAGCTGACATTCTATACTCGGCTTCTACAGTGCCTCCACTATAATAATCCATGGAACCCAATTGTCCACGAATGAAGCCAGGGTGGCTAACAAATTTGCATGACTGTCCTTTCCCCTTGATATCTGTGATACCTTTGCCTTCTGGAAACCAGCTAATAATGTACCTATCATCTTCAAATACTCGGCCAGCTAGCTAAAGATCTCTGGCCTCAAAACTTCCACCTTGCTTACCACCAAGCAAGAATCTGAAAAAATTTCAACCACTTATGCATCTAACTTCTTAACTACCTTGAACCCGACTATAAGTGCCTCATGTTCAACTTCATTGTTGGAAGCTCTGAAGCTCAGCCTCAATGCGTGCTCTAACCTTACACCCTCGGGTGACACGAGCACAATGCCTACTCCAGACCCTTGGGCATTGGACATCCCATCCATGTATACTTGCTATGGCCTCAACAAAACCTGACAAACCCAATCCACACTACTCATGGTTGGGGTAAACTCTACCATAAAATCTGCCAATACCTGTCCTTTAATAGCATTCTGTGGCTTGTACCTCACATCAAATGACCCGAGCCTCATTCCCTATTTAGCTATTCTTTTAGCAAAATCAAATCTCCTTAACAGCAACTACAAAGGATGTTCGGTCAACACATAGACCGTGTGGGCCTAGAAGTAATGGGGCAACTTCCTCATCACGTGAACTAGGGCTAAAGCCAGCTTTTCCAATGATAGGTACTGTGTTTCAACATCCACCAAGGTCTTGCTAATATAATACACCAGCCACTGCGCCTCATCCGGAGTTTTCAACAACACAACGCCCACTGCCAAATTGGAGACTTCTACGTACATATATAGGTCTTCCCCAGGCTTAGGATCGGACAAGATGGGCGAGCTTCTCAAATAACGCTTCAAATCGTGGAAGGGCTCCTCAAATTACTCGGTCCACTGAAACCTTTTCCACTTTTTCAGTACTTGAAAGAATGGCATGCACCTATCCGCCGACCTTGACACAAAATGATTCAACACTGCAATCATCCTCGTGAGTCTTTGCACATCTTTAAGGTTGCTCAGTGGTACTAGCCATTGTATGGCTTGGATTTGATCCATATTCACCTCAATTCCCCGATTAGTGATCATGTTCCCTAAGAATTTTTCGTCACCTACACCAAATGCACATTTGTTGGCGTTAAAGCGAAGCTTGTGTCGCCTAAGGATCTTGAATGTTTCAGTCAAGTTTGCCACATGTTTTTCCTCCTTCCTACTATTTACTATCATGTTGTCGATATAAACCTCCACCGCGCTCCCAATTTATTCCTAAACATTCTTGTCACCATCCGCTGATAGGTGGCTCTTGCATTCTTTAACCCAAAGGGCATCACCGTGTAGTGATAATTTCCCTCGGGGGTTATGAAAGATGTCTTCTCTTGGTCCTCAGGGTCTAAGGCAATCTGATGATACCTTTGAAATGCGTCTAGGAAGCTCATCCTCGAGTGCCCACAAGTGGCATCAACTAGCTGGTTGATCTTGGAGACCGGGAAAGGGTCTTTAGGGCATGCTCGGTTCAGATCTATAAAATCCACACAAACCCTACACTTCCCATTCTTTTTCTTGACCACGACTGTATTTGATAACCATTCTAGGAAAAACACCTCTTTAATAACCCTAGCCTATTTCAGCTTTTCTATCTCTTCCTTCACAGCCTTGATAACGCCTTAAAATGTATACTTGTTATATATTTATGTGGACATTATCTCCTTATTACTATGCTTAATTTTTATAATTAATCCATGATTTGCATTAGTCCCTATTATTTATCTTTACATAATTTCTTGAATAAGATGTCATTCATTGAGAGAATAGAGGCCAAACTTGAATTAGAGAGGAGCTAAAGGACCATGCTTAAATGTCTAAGAAGGTGCAGGTGGAGTGCTTGGATCGTCTACCATGTTTGGAAGCTTCAAATAAGGAAAGAAATCAAAAAGGCAGAATCTGAAAAGCAAAAATTTGATTTGAGCACTGATCAGTATTTTGGGCGTATCTCTCTCCTCAAAAATCCAATTGACACAAGGCCAGATGGGTTGGAACTATGACTTAAATATCTACAACTTTTCAGTTTTTAGTTTTTTGAAATTCTCAACTTTTGAAGGCCGAAATTAACCCACAATTTACTGCTGTAAACCTGGACAGAAATTAAGATAGTAAAAGTTATTTTTCTTTGGACACTTGGACATTAGGGTTTTCAAGGGAGGCTGGTAAAATGAATTTTGGCAGAGAAAACTTGTATTTTTCTTTCTTTAATGGCAGCCTAAACTCTTTGCTAGGGCTAGGGGTTATGTTTCTTCTATACGGTATGAATATTCAATGTGATTCTTTCTAGGATTTTATCAACGACATATTTGACTGTTCAATTAGATTTCTTTTGATGTATTCGTTCTTCCATGCTTTCAATAAGTTCAATCATGTTTTTCTTATTGTTTAGATGAATTTCTAATAGTTTCAAATAGAAGTCAGGTTTTAAAGTGAATGGATTTTTTCTGAAAACTTTTCTAACCGCGCTGATCTAGGTTATCATGCATTCTTGAATTGTCTTAATTCAACCGAATCATAAGTTTTTAATTGTACAAAAACAATCAGTTATAAAATATATATTTTCTTAGATCATAAAGAATCTCATATTGATATAGGGAAACACCCCGATGCCCTAGTATTTACGTTATTGATTTAAATAAGTTTTTATTATTATTCTTGTTAACACTCACCATGCAAAAGTATTTTTCTTCTTCACCCAAATTGTTATTTAATTATATTGTCTTTGAATTTACCCTGATCCTTGTGGTTTGACCTCAGTACTCCGAGAATTATATTGCTACGATCTCCTACACTTGGGAATGAGCAAGTAGGCCTCCACATGTTGCTTTGTAGACCATCTCGGCTTTCGCTTTTTGGGTGGGAATAAGGGATCCACATTCAATTTATGAACGATGAAGTTAGGATCAATGCTGGGCACCTTGTATGGGCTACACGCGAAAAAATCCAAATTCTACACCAAGGCCAGAAGCACAACAACTTGCTCCCCCAATGGTAGACTCTTTCCAATCTGAAAATACCTATCTTCATATGGAAGAATTCTAATATTATCAACTCTTCTGCACTATCAGCCCCGGTGTTCACTACGAGCTCCGGTAATTGCTATAATGGTTTGAGCTCCACCTACTTCTATAGCTTGATCTCATGGTTGATTGCCGCAACCAAACATTGTCGTGCAACTTGTTGATCCCCCCTGACCACGGCGACTCTAACCTCTGTAGGAAACTTAACCTTCATATGTAGCGTAGATGGCACAGCCCCCATGGCATGAATCCACGATCGACCTAGGATAGCCGTATAAGGAGAGAAAGCATTGACCACTAAGAAATTTACCATCACTCCCTTCCTTTCATTCATAATGAGGAGTGAAATTTGCCCCTCGGACACCACCACCTTTCCGTCGAACCCTACTAAAGACGTGTCATATTCATTTAGGTTTTCCTGCTTCAAACCCAACCTTTTAAAGGTCAGGGTACATTATCTCAGCCCCACTCCCCTGATCTATTAACACCCTTTTTACCAAAAAGCCCTCAATCCTCGACACCACAACCAATGCGTCATCATGCGGCTAGGACGTCCCCTCCAGGTCATCATCCCCAAAAACAATCAGCTTTGTATTCGGCCTCAACCTCTTCTCTAGCCGATCACCTATGGACACAGAGGGGTTAGTTTTTGCAATGGTCTAGGAACCATATATATAGTGCCTTCTCAAGGAAGGAACTTTTGATCTTACTATCAGAGATATGGGTTTACAGTTTAGGTATGCTCTTGGGAAGGTGTTAGGCACCCAAGATCGCCCAACTCTAAGGTTGGCCTCCCATTATTGTGTCTTATGTTTTAACCTCATTAAAACATGTTCAATACTTGTATTCTAACTCACACACACACTAGCATACATCTAATCATACAACATGTCATCATTCATCTCTAAACACATACATATCTACCTTTAGACAAAAGAAAGACAAACCTAAACACATATAAGAAACCTTAGCCTGTGAAACCATATACATCTTAAAACAAGGCAGCAACCTAAACATGGCAGCAAGGCATCATGACAATTATAAAATCATATAAAGCAACCAATAGGACATAAAACAAACATTCAAACGACATACATCATCAAATGCATGTTCATACCAATGCATGACCTTCACTTACCTTTCAGCAACACAGCACCTATGGCATTAATGCATGGACATGTGAATGAATGGCATGGCATTAGAACTAAGAAACCCTAATCTAAACATACGATAGCAAATAAACAAACAAACATGTGAAACAGAGATTTTAAAAGCGTAAAAACACAAAAAGAAACTGAACAGGACTACATGTGAAAGCAGAAACAAAACAAACAAATAAAAATTAGGGTTTCTGGGTAGCGGCTCATGCAGCAAGAACAGGCCTGCATACGCATAATCAAGCCTGCGTGCATAAGCAAGATCATGCGTATGCAGGTCCTTGAGCAGAAAACCTAACAACACAAAAACAAAGTAGAACTTTAAAACAAAAATTCTAACAACCTAACATGCATTTTAAGCATACAAAAACATAAAACTAATCTAGAAAGGCCTACGTACGGATAATCAAGCCTGCGTGCGCAAGCAAGATTATGCGTATGCAGGTCCTTGCGCAGAAAACCTAACAACACAAAAACAGAATAGAACTTTAAAACGAAAATTCTAACAACCTAACATGCATTTTAAGCATACAAAAACTTAAAACTAATCTAGAAAAGCATATTAGAACATATTCTAACAAACAAACAAAATAAACAAGAAGATTTAAAGGAAGAGAATAAAAGAAAAAAAAGTTTAGACTAGATACCTCACAAAAAATCTTTCCAAGCTTGATTTTGACCGTTCCCCTCAGTCAAATCTATTCACAAACCAATAAGAAAGGGATTAGTAACGTTAAACTAAAAGGATTGGGGCCAGAAAAGGTCCCAGTCAAATAAATTGACTTTACACTATTATACTAGGAGGTTGCCAATGCCTTTCCTTTACACTATTGTTGATCATCCTCTAGCCTTTTATGTTCTTCGATTCTCCTCATAAATTGAAGCATGTTCTCAGGAGGTTGCATAGTCAGGAATCCCCTTAATTTTGACTCCTGAGGGAGCCTCAGTATGAATGTACTCACTGCAACCTACTCATTCCCCCCGCCTATCTTGTTGTATAACTCCCAATACCAATTGGCATAAGACTTGAGAGTCTCCCTGCTGCCCAACTTCATAAACAGCAATGCGTCGATGGGCTGAAGGACCCGACTGCAGGTGATAAATGGGGCCCAAACGCTTGAATTAGTTCTTCAAAGTTGTGTATGGATCTTTTCCTTAAATTGTTGAACCACCTCATCATAGTGGGCTTGAGGCTGTTGAGGTACAAATTTTCAGGCCTTAATTTTATTACCCCACACACAAAAATACTCATATAAGCCCATACATTATTTTAAACCCACATAAATATTCCCACATATATTCTCCAAATATTCTCTATGTTATTGGGCCTTCACAAATACTCCATACACAAGCCCATAAATTGCCTTGGGCCCTCTCACAAATGCTACCTATTATATCCCACATATTACCCAACTTAGATTTTCCACAAATAATATTCACCATATTGCTACCAAAATTGGGCCACAAAACTACACTACCTCCACAAAAGCCCAACAAATACCATCTAAAGCCCAATACGATCCGGCATCTCTAAAAACCGGTACGATCCGGCACTTCTAAAGCCCAGTACGATCCGGGATCTCTAAAAGTCCAGTACGATCTGGCATCTCTAAAGCCCGGTACGATCTAACATCTCTAAAAGTCCATTGCTACACGGCAATATTTTATAAAATCCTAAATCATTTTGCAAAGCCCAAATATTCATTTGGCACTATTTTTTCCAAAACCCAAAATGCTATTTTGGCAAAAACAATTATTTTACACTCAAAGTCCAAATATTAATATTTGGCACTACTATTAATTTTACACTTATTCTATAAAGCCCAAATATTATGTTGGCAACTATTTCATAAAGCCCAAATGTTATTTTGGCAACTGCTTACAAAATCAAATACTATTTTAACACTTGTTACTCATCTCTCAAAAATATTGCTTCCACAAAATCCATGGAAATTATGTCTATTATTTCCATAATCAACTAAACTACAAAGCCCATGAATGTTACCCATGGCAAAACCTTTCATTTTGTAGGATTAACCAAGCCCAAGCAAGCCTGTCTACAAAAACCCAGCTAGGTCGGCCCAGCCTACATAACAAAATCCAGCAGCTGGGAGCTTACATAAAGTGATCAGCCAAAACCTCAGCACAAGCAGCTGAGGCCTTTCCTATCAAGTCCCAACTTGTTTAAATCAAGTCAGTAGAGGACACGTGTCCCTCAAAGGCTGAATCCTTCCTTCACAAGCTGAAATCCCATCACTCCTCATGTGACATAAAGCTGGGACGAATGTGACAGAAAGCTGAAAAAGGGTCAGCCAGCTGAAGCTCCTTTCTTCTCCAACTCATCTCAGTAAAAAATAAAAAGACTCAAAGCTGCCATGACAAGGCCTTTGAAGTTCCTGAAACGTGATGGAACCAGCTCATTTTCATACCAAAAATGTATATTCTCAGGTTCATGAACCAAGCACATGAACCCCAAATGGGAAAACTTAGGAAAATGTGGTTTGGAGGGCACCAAGGGGATCCCAGCAGAGCTCCCAACAAGGGTTCCAAGGTTGACACCTGGCTTGGGGTGGTCCAATCTGCCCTAGGGAGTTCTGATTCTAGTTGCAGCATAATCAAGGTTATTAGCCTCAAACATGCTCTAACCCAATCAGCCAAGGCTAATCAGCATTTAATGCTAAGCCAGAAACCCAGCTGTTACTAACCAAAACAGCAACAACCTTCTAAAGTTGAGTTTACTACTCTTAGCTAAAAATCCTAAGAACGTTTTCCTAAGGATTTTCTGAAGCTTGGGAAAGATTTAGCAAAGATTATTTGCTAATCACCCCCTAAAATCCATATATAAATAGAACTCTCCATTAATGCTTCAGGAGAGAACCAACTAGCTCACAACCAACTCATTAAGCTACACACCAAGATTCCTCCTTAACTTCCCTGCAAAAAGTCTTCTCTAAGCTTTGAAAAATCACTGAGTTCTCAGTCTCAAGCTCAGAAACTGAGTTCCCCAGCTCTTAGTCACAAACTCCTCTCTTAACTCTACTCATAAAACACTTACTTACCCCAACAGAAAGCCCCATTAGACCTGCTTATACTGCTCACTCTTTGCTATACACTTTCACTCATTACTCATGTTACTCACTATATTCTCTCACTCATTACTCATACTATTCCAAATGATTACCTCTACTTACTACATACGCTATACTTATAAGCATGCCATGGCACAATAATGACCTTGCTGCACTAGCTGGGATCTCTCTCTCTCCCTTCATCTCATACTAAGTCTCTCAATTATTTGTTATTATGGAACCCATGATATTTGTTTATTCATTTACTATTAATGGCTATGATGTGACTGTGACTATTGAATTTTTCCCCCATATTATTGTGTTAGAAGACTCTTCTCTAGAATTAACAAATGCTGAGTCTGAAAACGTAGACATTTCTCTTAATTTGTGAAGTAGCTAACAGTTAGAACTTGTTCTATTTGTATTATTTTACCGCTGGGCCATCTTTTGCAGAAACGTTTTACCACTGGGCCATATCTTACAGTATGCTTTTAACTCATGCTAACTTGTCAGCTGTAGGGGTTATTTGTGGGCCACTCTTGTCAGTTCCAATCTAAGCTCAAGGCAAAAAATATAGTGGATTTCCTGGATCTTCACCGATAGCCTTTGGGCCGTGCATCAAGCCCATTGTTGAGTTTCGGTTTAGACCCTCCGACCCATTGTAAAACTTATTTGTCGGAAGGAAACCTTTTTCGCCCCCGATAGAGGCTAGACAGGAATACTTTGCACATTAAACCATCATTCTAGGAATACAAGGACATCATCTTGATATAATGGCTCACATGTTCCACTGGGTCAGTTTTGCCGTCATAGCAAGTAAATGGTGGGCGATTGAAACATCTCGGCATCTCAGTACACTCTATCTCATTAGAGAATGGTGATCATACGGCTCTCTGAAGTGCTCGGTTCATGGCGTCCAAGGCTGCACTAGGGTGTCCATGCTTGTTCTTATCACAATGTCGCCCTATAGTTTTGTTAAACCTATCTCTCGAACATCGTGAATCACTCCAATGAGGCAATCTAGCCATGCTGCCTTTGTCATAGTCGAGATCGCTAGAAAACGCCTCATGGTTCCTCCTACAACGTCAACCCCTAATCTCAATTTCCAACTCCTTAACCTGGTTCCGTAGGTTTTCTATCTCTCGATCCAACTCACTATGATATGAATGCTCGTGAACGTTGGATATCGATCTTTCCCCCTGTAAAGATCCCTCATCCGAATCAAGTCTTGTCTCATGCCCATCTTGCGTGCAATCCTGTCCCTTTTCATTCCCTCTTTAGTCTCCACTGGCCCCGAGACGAGTCCCTTGAACAATTGTCTCCAGGGCCTACTGATCCTTTTCCTACATGTGGCTCCTCCATCTTGGGCAGTAATAAACTAGCTCTAGATTTTCAATTAAGTAAGAGATCCCCACATACGGCACAAATTATGGAGCCACTAAACCAACGTGCTTGATGAGCTCTAAGGTCAGGCCCCTCATTAGGATTGGCAACGGGTCCAGTTCGGGGAGGGTTTCTTTATGCCCAAACCAGACCCACAGGCCCATACCCTTTACCCAAACCCAACCCGTTTAATAAACTTTTTTTTGTTGCACCCAAACCCACCCCGTCGGGCCCTGCAGGCCCCATCTAACCATGCTAGATTTGGGCCCAATTCTTAGCCCAAATCGTGGCCCAATAAAAATAATAATTGAATCCTATAACATGGCCCAGATTTGCCCAGATTCAAGATTCAACAAGTCCAAGAAATAAATCCAAGTCCAAAAAATTAAAAGGCTACAAAATAAATCCCACAAGTTTAGGATAATTACAAACCAACAACTTAATCCAACAAGTCCAAGAAATTAAAAAGCTACTAAATTAATACAACAAGTCTAATCCTCCATAGCTGTGACACAACTCCCACCATCTTCATTAGGCTCCCCATCATCTTGATTGAAGTGTACAATCACCTAGCATAGTTGAAGAACCTAAAACAACAATGAATTAAAAAATAGAATAAACTTCATCAAATTATAACTAGCAAATATATAAATACAATTTTGATTTCATTACTACATTCACAACAAACACAAAAAGCAATAAACACAATTTCTTCCACCGCATTCATAACAAGCACAAACAAGATCATTCAAAAATTTATTCTGTTACAACTTATTATTATATATAGCTTTAAAAAATTGGTTTAACAATTTATTAACTTCTTTACTTTTGTTTGGGGCACGTTTTCGGTTGCCCAGCCACGTGTGATCCGTTGGAGGGATGACCTTACTAGGCCTAGGTTCTTTTTGGGGAGTTACGTCCGGAACTCAACATTAGGCTATGTAGTCCAATGGCTACCGATGTATTTTTAAGCTTGCAAAGCCATTAAAGCCAAAATCTAAGAATCACGATAATGGTTGAGTAAATATGTAATATGTGTTATGTGTTTGATGTAATGGCTTTGATTAGTAGTTGTGATAACAGTTAAAATAAGGTAGTATTTATTTAGAGGTAAAGTAATCATACTCAATGATGTAAATTTAAAGATTAGGAAGCAAAGTCACTTATCTTTGTATGGTTTGTAGCCCAGCTGTGTAGCATTAGTGAGCTAATAGGATTCTAACAGAATGCCAGCGGTAGAGGCCATTTAAGCTTGCTCCTCTTATCATGCATTTAAATGAGTTTAAGCCTTAGTCAATAGTTGTAATAGTAGTTGGAATAAAGTAATATGTATTTAAATGTGAAGTAATCATGTAGTCAATGATGTATATTAAGAGATATGGAAGTAAAGTCACTTATCTTTGATGATCTGCAGCCCCAGCTGTACAGCTTCTGTGAGCTGATAATATCCCAGCAGAGTGATAGCAGTAGAGGCTTGTTAAGCTTGTCCCTCTTATCATGCATTTAAATGAGTTTAAGCCATGGTTAATAGTTGTAATAATAGTTGGAATAAAGTAATATGTATTTAAATGTGAGTAATCATGTATTCAATAATGTAAATTTAGAGATATGGAAGTAGAGTCACTTATCTTTGATGATTCGCAGCCCCAACTGCATAGCTTTTGTGAGCTTATAATATCCCAGCAGAGTGACCCCAGCAGTAGAGAGACAGTTTGCCATGATAACTTCAAGATTGAGGGGGGAAAATGGGTGCAACTGAATGGAGAGAGAGTATGCCCAGCTGTGTGTAGGGGCTGGTTAAGCTTGCCCCTTTTATCATGCACTTAAATGAGTTTCCCATTTGACAATGCTCTTTTAGTTGTTGTGAAGTTATGAATAGTGTTGCCTTCCGTGGGAAGAGCTTTTGTAAGATGTGATTTGTGCCTTCTAAGAGAAGGGCTTTTGTAAGAAATAGTTGTGCCTTCTAAGAGAAGGGCTTTGATATGAGATCTTGGTGCCTTCTAGGAGAATGGCTTTAGTAATAGAAGTTCATGCCTTCCATGAAAAGGGCTTTTAGTATGAGTGTTTGGCATCTCTTGAGAAGTGTGGAGACGGTAAAGACATAGATGTGTTTATGGGATGTAGTATTTGTAATATGTATGATATATGGAAGTATGAGAGATATGGTGGTTAAAGATAGTAAAAATATGAGATTATAACTGCTGGAGAAGTTGTAGAGATTGCTTTCTGAGAGGAGAGATTTTGTAAGAGAAGAGTATGGAGATGTGTTCACGGGCAACAAAACAATAGAATTTCTGAGTAAGAAAGTATGACAGTGGAGCTTAGAAGAGTTGTGGTGTGTTATATGTAATGGTGTAGTAAGTGTGTATGATATTGTGTGTGAGAAATGGAGAAATTGATGTTTAGAGATATGGGCAGCAAGATATATGTATTTTCAGAATATGGAGAGTGAGATATTGAGTATAAGAGAGTAATAGTATTGTAGTGTGTTTAGCAATGTTGCTGGGATTTACTGTTGGGATTTTCTGTTGGAAGGTGTATGAAGGCTTATGAAGGGCATTTGTGAGCTAAGGGTTGAAGAGTTTAGTTCCTCATTTAGAAACTAAAAATAACTCAGAAGTTCAGCACTTCATTAATAGCTTAGGAAGATAATTGAAGGGAGAAAGAATAGAGAAGTTTTTGAGAGAGTTGTTCTCCATTCGTTCCCCCCCCCCCCCCCTTGAGGTGTTGATGAAGGGTTCCCTTTAGAGTTGAGTTTAAGGGGGTATTTTAGCAAATAATATTAGCCAAAATCTGTCCCAAATAGCAATAAATCTTTAGAAAATCCATCTTAAGATTTGGCCAAAAATGGAATGTTTAGCTTTAAGGTATTCTTGTTATTTCGGGTAAGAGCTGCTGGGGAAAAAGTAGCAAAAAAGGAAAGTATTTTAGCAAGAAAAAGGTAGTTTCAATAGTTGGTTTTGGTTTTAGCCAAATGAGGAAAAAAATCAGTAATGCTCAGGCTATGGGGTCAACTATCACAGCTGTTCTAAAAAGGCTGTCCCAGCTGTTAGGAAAAGTTGTGACAGCTATCATGAAAAAGTAGACGTGGCAAAACGGGAGGGTCGGGTCGAGTTTAGTTCGGGTCAGGTCAATTGGGTTGGCGGGTCAAACGGGTCACTGGTCAAAACGGGTCATTTTTAAACTGGTCAATCAGATTGCGGTCAATCGGGTTGCGGGTCGGGTCGGGTCAGGTTGACCCGTATTTTTCAAAAAAAAAATTTCAATTACAAAAACAAATCAATGACAACCTGTTTAGAGAGAATAAATAAAATTAGTTAAGCAAATGAATTGCACTTAATGCCACTTGTTAATATCCTTCCAATTCTAACAGTTTTGACTTTTGAGCATGACAAAAATTACTTATAGTCATAAATTCATGATGGAAAAAGTCTTCAATGTTAATAGTTCCCTGTAAAAATGTATATAATTACAAGTTTACAACTTCAAAAGGAGATAAATCTTAAAACAAACAAAACAAGTGAGCCAGCAAAGTAGCAAATTATTGGTCTTCTTAAGTGCACATGTTCCTGTTGCATTTAAAATAATAGTAAAGTTAGATTACTTAAAAAGATAAACTAAACAAAAAAAGATTTAAAAATAAACATAACATATTAAGTAAAGAAGAATAAGTAAATATTTTATAAGAATTACACCTTAATCTCAATCTACTCAATGTTGGTAGCAGATTCAGCACTGCAAATATTCATACTTGCAAATTGTTGCTCAAGTTGGCCAATTTCAGAACTTAAAGAAGTAGAGTAATTCAACTAAACTTTCTGGTTTCACTTTTCACTAAGAGAATGGTCAAAAATTTTGTACTGGGACTTTTCGTGCTTTTAGAGCAGTGTATTGTGCATTTTGTGCTTTAACTTTGGACACTTGAGTGAACCAAGTGAGTGATGGTCATGGACTACTGCTAGCAAGCAGCAAAGCATTGAATGAGATTTTTTTTTTTTTTTTTTTTTAATGGTTGTGAGTCGGCCAAGTTGGCCCTTGTGTAGAGTGTAGTGACAATTTGTGATGTCTTGTCTATGTCAAGCAGTAAGCACAGTGCTCTTTTTATTGGTTAGGATAAATATTGAATATATTATTACTAGTTTTGGTAATTTGTGCTTTATGCACATAGTATCAAGACGTAATTTAAAAAAAAAAAAAAAAATTAGCGATTTTTTTTTTAACGAGTCGGGTCATGGGTTATCTGGGTCGAGTTGGGTTGACCCACAAAAAAATCAGGTTCGGGTCAGGTATTTTTCGGGTCGAGTCAGAAAATTCTGACTCGTATTGCCATGTCTATGAAAAAGCTGTCCCAGCTGTCAAGAAAAGCTGTGACAGCTATCATGAAACAGGTGTTTGCTTTAGGCAAAAGCCAGTGAGGTCAGATGGGTTATTTTGGACTGCTGGAGAGGTCATTTCAAGGATTTGGCTGAAAAATGGTAACATCTCTTTGAAAGGTATCTTGCTATTTTGGGTCTAATAGCTGTTGATGGGATTTCAGCATTAAATGGCTGATGATATTACTCTCAGCCAGGTGTCAAGTGCTGAATACACTGCTGGGGTTTAGTTGGAAATGTTTCCTTTGATGGGTGTTTGTGTTTTTGGTGCAAGATTCCATTACAACATATTTCTAGTAAGTAATAGAAGGGTTGGTTGAAAGTGAATAAAGCTTTAGAGATTTAGTCAAGGTCTTATTGTGTTGTGACATAAACTTGGTGAGCAAGAAGAGTATTTATTGCTCTGCTCTGGCAGCTGACAGAGAAATATGTGGTCTGATTGTGGTAAACAGTAGCTGGATATTAAAGATATCATGAATATTTTGTATAGAGAGAGATAAAAGATAGCCAATCAGATTAGGCCACGTGTTTAAGTTGGATTTTAACTAAAAGTAGTAATATAGTTTATGTAGAATAATATAATGAAGTTTCTAAATTTGTATAGCAACACTGGGGATTGAATGAACAGTCATCTTCCCAGCAATTAGATGGCTGGGGATATTGAGTATTTGTATTTGTCACATGATGAATATTAAACTTTAGGAAAAGAGCAATGGGGAATTTTATCATTTTAAGAGATACACACAGACTCGTCAGAGTTCAGGGAGTTGGAGAAGACACGCCAAGCAACATGTCTCTTTTATCAACTTTAAACCGCTAGAACTTTACTAAACATATCTCTTGGCCCTCCAAACCACGACTTTCAAAGTTTACCCAAAGATACTTATGAGCTTGGATCATAAGCCGAAGGTGAGATGACGTACCTCGGGTTTTGTTGTCATTTTGTGTAAATATAGGCTCTTGTTGAAGAAGCCGCTTGCCATGAGTGTAAGAGAGGTAATATGGGCCATGAGCTTTGATTCATTGCTTAAACACAATCCATATGTTGATGTTGATGATGTCATGGGGTTATGATCCCAATTGATGAAGAGGAAATGTGGACATGAATCCGCCTCTTGAAGTAAGGATCTCGCGGGCCATGTGAGCCCAATCCATGTAGTTGAATGAGATATGAGCTTACTTTGGGTTTTAAATAGATTTACCCGAAAAATAAATAATATGTTGATGTGGCATGGGTTGCCAATGAAGTAATGCTATGTGGGCCGAAAAAGTGGCCCTCAACAACTTTCAAACAAACAATTTATATTGTTGATATAGCTTTAACTTCTAGGTAAACACAAAATTTATTTTTATATAGCTTTAACTTCTTCACTTTCAAATTCAAAACAGAAAAATAATTTTTTTTTTTTTTTAATTTGGTATATTGTTGATACTGAAATAGTCAATCTGTTTCTTTTTTTTTTTTTTTTCTTTTTTTTATCTTATCTAATTTTTGCAGCAAATTTGTTTGTTTGCCTAGAAAATAGAGGAAAATAAAGGAACCAAAAATACTTAACGTCATCTCCTTATCTTTTCTCAACAGTCAAACAAATCATTAAATGAAAACCAAACCAAAAATGAAATCCCTAGCTCTAGCCTCTCACAAAACAATCACATTATCAAATTTGAATCTAAAACAAAACAAGCACATTGAATCAAATCCTTCAGGGAACAACAAACAGTTTTGAGAGTACTTTTTTTGCATTTTGTTATTAGAAACAACAAACAGAGCCTAAACACTTATAGCAAGTCTGCTTGCCTCACGAGAAAATTGAAGAAAATAAAGGAAATCAAATTCTAGGCCAGACAAACATAGTAGCTTTAAGAGTACAGCGTATGAACCTGTGACAAGCTTGAGGGCTAGCGGTAAGATTGAGTGACGGCTGGCAGTGACAAAGCTTGAGGGTGAGACTTGAGAGTGAGTGAAAGTGGGAGAGGGGAGGAGAAGGGCGGCTAGGGTTTGTTGGGTGAATGAAATGAGAAAATTTTAGGGTTTATAAGTTTATATATATATATATATATAGACACTAGAGTTTTTTGGTAATTTTAATTTTAAGCGGTTCGGGTCCGAGTTCAAGGTGGGTATTGCCAAAACTTGGACCTGACCCGAACCCACTTTGTGTTTTATTTTAAAAACCCAAACTCGACTGTACTGCTTATTAGGTCAGGTCGGGTAACAATTGCCATCCATACCCCCAATTTACTTGTATAACATGGGTAAAGAGTTTCCTACAATGGGAAAACCTCCTAAGGTCAATCTAATAGCCCAAATGAAAGAGCTTCTGGCCCAGCCCGTATTCCTCTACCCTATGTATGTCCCTCGAGAAGGCTCAAGCTTAGAAGTAAGCTTCTCCTCTTTAGTTGATCCTCACAGTTTTCTCTCATGTGTGTCTCTCCCCCTAATTTTTCCAATTCCCTTTCTCACTCCTTTGGCCCTATTTATAGACTTCACTTAGTGGGATTGTCATGATGATTGGGGGGGGGGGGGGGGCCTTTTTATGTTGGTGAGGCCTTTCTAGGATATATTCATGACTAGATGTGACCCACTTCTCAAAACAGATGTGACTGTCTTGAAACTTGCACCCACTGCCATCTGGTTCTCGACCAGCGATTTCCCTTAAGGCACTGTCGTTACTGACCAGTCTGATCCCCGATCTGTAGTTAATTTCTGGACCGGTGTGACCCACTACCTGCTGTTTGGCTCACAGTTCTTGAGTATACAAAAGTTAATGGGTTAGGTCTATATATCATGCCCGTATACTACATATTTTGAAAATCTAACTATTAGATTGCATTTTCTTTATGTTCTTAACACACGTATCAAATTTCATGTCAATCAATTTTTTTTTACTATTTGATCCATAAACTTATTTTTATGCATAATTTTAGACTACAAAAACTTTAAATTTAAACATTTAATTAATGATATAACTATCAATCTTTGATCTTATTGAAATTTTACAAACGTGGAAAATATAAGAAAAAAATGTAATCCAATGGTGAATTTGTTAAAATTTACATCCAATAAAAAGATATTGAATTGCATGTTCTTTATGTTCTTAACACACTATAAATTTTTGTGTTAATTGGATTTTTTTTACTATTTGATCCAAAAACTTATTTTTGTATGCATAATTTTAGACTACAAAAATTTGAAATTTAAACATTTGATTGATGATATAGCTATTGATCTTTGATTTTATAGAAATTTTGCAAACGTGGAGGATAAAAGAAGAAAATGTAATCTAATAGTGTATTTGTTAAAATTCACATCCAATAAAAGGATATTAAGTGATGTTGTAGACTTAGATTACAACCAAGTTTGTTGCCAAATTTTGTCCTTAATTATATAAAATAATGTAATTTCCTTTCATTTTCTTCTTTCTCTTTTCTATCCTTCACCTCCACTCCTTATCTCCTTTCTTCCACCTTCAGGGTTGAGTTCTCTTTACTCATCATTTATAAATTTAAACTAAAGAAATGAAAAAATAAATAAAATTCTTTGACTTTTAATGGAAAATTAATTTTTACACAAAATGAAACACTAAAATATCTCTGTTTGGTTACAAATAATAAACAAGGGGAGGAAAAAAAAATACAAATTTGCAAATTGATTATTAGTTATCCAAGCCAATGGAAACAAACACTTTGCCTAAATCGTAATGCAAACCTAGATGAATACATAAAATTGATTCTATCTTGCCATCTAATCCATGTTGAAGTGTTTTTTTTTTTTTTTTTTTTTTGAAGTGATTAATTGTCTTTATTACATAAAATTATTTCTTACACTTGTAGGATTTTTAACCTTTTTGGTCATTTAGTGTGGATGGAAAATGGTGGGTGTGGGTGTTTTCCACCTAGACCCACCAAAACTTATCTTCCCAAATTGAAAAGACTTGGAAATGAAAGTTTATGTGAGATTGAAAAGACATTATTACCCCTGTCACCGCATTATTTCAAGCCATAATGCAAAAGACCCAAGGGTTTAGGTCAATTACAAACTGGCCCTTTGAGATATAATAATTGTCCAAATTTGACGTTTCAATCTTCATTTCATTTTATTATAACTAACAAAAGATGTTCTAGTAGTGTGCAAATGGCCGCTTAACAGAATTGGGACAAATGGGTCAATTTGGACAATTCCTAAAACTCAGTGGTCAACTATACAAAATTAATAGTACAAAAGGTCTGTTTGCAATTGACTTAAATTCCAAAGGATCTTTTTGCATTTTGCACCTATTCAAACTACAAGGTATAATAGTAATTTAATTTCTATCAATCCACTTTTCCTTCTCTCCTATTAAACACACATGGATTTTTTTTGAAAATAACTATAAAACACAAACTATTTTATTAGTTAACTAAGGTTTGAAACTAATTTGGTATCTAACGATTCGAGTTTTCAAAACTCAATTTCACTGTAGCAAATCGAGTTTAAGCCACTCGATTTCTATTTTTAAATTTACTGTTCACCGTCTTCTTCCTTCATTTTTTTTTTTTTTTTTCTGCCCTTCTTTCTCCATTTCAGGTCCTGTTCACCATCTTCTTCCAAGCAGGAAAAAATCACAGCAACGGAGCCCAGAAAATTGCAACGCAGTAACCCAGAAAATAGCAACTCAGAAACCCAGAAATCACAGCTACGCAGCCCAGAAACCAACGCAGAAACACAACAACGCAGCCCATAAAACACCAATGTAGAAACCCAGAAAACAAGATGGTGAACAGGACCTGAAATGGAGAAAAAAAAGAAAAGAAAAAACGAAGGAAGAAGATGGTGAACAGTAAATTTAAAAAACAGAAATCGAGTGGCTTAAACTTGATTTGTTACAGTGAAATCGAGTTTAGAAGACTCGAATTGTTGGATACGAAATTAGTTTCAAAACTTGGTTAACTAATAAAATAGTTTAGGTTTTATAGTTATTTTCTAAAAAAATCCAACACACATGGTGAAAAATTAAAATATTTTCTATTCTCCCACTTTTTTATTTAACATTTTCCATCCTCCCAATCATACAAAGTCTAAGGTTTCCTTCTACTTTCAACTAACTCCTAATTTCATTATTGGAGTCACATATAATAGTCTCAATGTTTTTTTGGTTGCTTCAAATTTGGCTAGGGTTTAGGATTTACCATGTGAATTCTTATAATTGGTAATATTTATGTTGTACTATAACTCTATTTATGTGCAATAACAAAATAAAAATGCGAAATTGTAATTCATGAAAATTGGTGATAGAGTTTGAGGGTCAAAATTGAAGTTGCAATGAGGTTTGTAGTGAAGGAATGGAGGTCAAATTAGAAATTGGGATATAGGTGTGATGCAATGATGGCAGATACTAGACCAGGAGACTCGTAAGATTTATCATGGTAGGAGATTAAATTTTTGATTGTTGGATGAGAATGACAAGAGAGGAAGTTTCGATGGTGGGTTTTTGAACTTTTAGTCAGCGTTTATTTATTTATTTTAATAACAATTTGATATTTACAATTAGAAGGGACACATCTTTATTGAAAACACTAGAATGTATCAGTTGAACTACAATGTTTTTGGTTTGGAGAATAGAGAGTTCCATCAGGTGATGATGGGTTGTGGTTCTTTGACAATGATAGGTTTGATGGCATGATACTAATTTTGAAGATGAGAAATGAATACAAATCTTTTGTCCACTTTTTGTATTGTAATTTATGCTCTATTAATTATGGTATGTTATGCGTCTAATTTTTATTTTTATTTTTTAAAATTTTTATTATTTTATAAGAAAATTAAAAAGAATACATAACAAGTTATAATTAATAGAGTATAAAGTGGGGTAAAAAAATTGAGAAAAAAAAAATTGAAATCTTTGTCCTAAAATTGACCATTCGTGTAAATTTCGAGAGACTGAATTCTATTTAAACCGCATCAACTTCTTGTTCATGTCTTGGCACTTTTGTTTGGAGCTGACTGGTTGGAATAAATATAGGTGGGATACACACTTGAATAGACTAAACACAATGCGAAGGAAATTATTACAAAAAAGGACAGTGGGATCTTTACCTTTTTTTTTTTTTTTTTTTTTTTTTTTTTTGGTAAGGCCTATGATATGCTTTTAAATGCATGTTGCCTATCAATTCCATGTGTGCTCTAAAGGTCGCTAAAAGAGCACCTGATGATTAAATTAATAGTTGGACTATATTGCCTTTCGCAACAACAAGAAGAAGGGTATGGGACAGGATCACATGACCAATATACATATATATATGTTATGTCAAAAAGTTAGCTATTACAAAAATCATTTCTGAGCTTCCATGTTAGTCTTGGTGTTTTTCTTTGGATAAATATATAATGCTTCATAATTAGTTAATACAATTACAATCTCCACCACATTTAAGAGAAGACGACTCTCCACAACAATGCAACAAACACAATAGATATCTTCTAATTTTCAATAAAAATTAGTTTTGTTATTTATTTTTGGGAAGAGAGTGGGCGGAGATGAGAGTTTTGTTGTTTTTTTAGAAAATGTGAGACAATGAATTATTGAAAAATAAATAGTCCTTAATTTATTTATTCAGTATGGAGGGTCACCAATTTTGTAAGTTAGGAGTAGGAAGTCAAAATTTTGATCATCTTATTTAATTCACTTATGACTAGTCTAATAAGCTCATTTTATGATTTCAACCAAAAAAATAAAAACATTTGTTTAGAAAATGATCAGTTTTTTGTAAAACCGTTCACACTTCACTCTCGAATGGACAATCAGGTTTTTGTAACTAAACATCATAAAATGTTTTTCAACTTATTTTTAAAGTCTCAACCAAATAAAAATGAGTATATTAAAAAGATCAGTGTCCAATAATAGTAACACAACTAGGTAACTCATCCAAGAATGCCTTGCTGTTTGATTGGCTAAACAAGCAACCAAATAATTTTGTGGATTTAAAAATAAGTTGAACTCCAACCTAAACCCGATGGACCAATGAGAACTCCTGCAGTTGACTTCGTTATCAATACCAAACACTAAAAAATTCTAAAAACTTTCTTTTGTCCAAAATATCTTATTTGTCCCTAAATTCTCCTCATGGACATTTTAATGATTTATTAATCTCTAAAGTTTAAAATAGTTGCTTTTATTTTCTAACAAACTTGAAGTGATCCATTTTAATTTCTATATGAGGAGTGGGATGTGTCAGCTTTCAAATTAGCCATAGCCTCATTATTTAAGAGATTAAAAGTAAATTTTGAGGAATAAAATTGTTCAGAGATCAACATTTCAATTTCTATAATTAGCCATAGCCTCATTATTTAAGGGATTAAAAGTAAATTTTGAGGAATAAAATTGTTCAGAGATCAAAAATAGATGTAAGCAAAGCACCCGTTGTGGTAATTGTTTTGTCCAAGTGGATCGATCACCAAGGGTAGTTCTTATTAACAAACTGAGAGCATATAATGAGGCCAATAAGAAGCTGCCCAAGAAACCCCACCACATATAGATATATATATCATCCTTTGGTTTTTTTAACAAAAGGCTAGTACCACATACATTATACATTATATCATTGGGAGTTGGGAGGCAAATGTGCTAGCCTAACGTTTTCTTCTTCTTGGTTTTCACTTTTCGCTATTTTTTTAACCTTTGTCCTCGTTCACACCTAATAAAGATTCATACAAAGCGAGAACTGGTGAATGAAAAATCCTTATATAAAAACACTGGAAAGGCTGAAATCTCTGCAAAAGATAGTCCAGTCGAGTCCTCTAACTTATGCTGCCTTGGAAATTGATTAGTGCACTGCAGACTATTATTGAGTAGTAGGGGGAGAAACTCAACACAACACCCATGCGCTCTGGTCTGGACACTACACCAATTTGTCAATTTTTTAAATTTCATTTTTCATTTGTTAATTTGTTAAACATTTGCCAAAGCACGATTTGATTCTACAACCATACTTCTTCAATAATTTTTTATTCTAGCTCAATTTGATCACTGTCAAAGTGACAATAATCGAACATGAACATGAATGTTTCTTATTCTAGTCAAGATGATTAGACAATAAAAAAAACAGAATGTCCTTTATTCTAAATGTTCTCCATCGCAATCATAACCATTATTAACACATTCATCACTGGTTAATTCACATAACCATACTATTCGTTTGCGCCAACATTACTCAATATGAGATTAGGAAAGCGACTGATAAGACCATATACCAAACTACTCAAATTATTTTCACGAGACACGTAACGAGCTTATTAAGCAAACTACCACAATCCAAACATCCAACTGTCCCACCAGCACACCATCTAACGGTGACCCCTTGTGGGCCCTACACCTAACATAGACTCCACTCAATCGCCATACTCATACATGCTTCACAGTCCACAGTAAATTTTATAATTAATTGTCACTTATTTATAACACAAAATTAATTAAAGGGAAAAAAAAATAATAATTGCTTGGAAATCAATAAACAAAGATGTACAAACATACGGGAGCAGTAAAAAGCTACACCTGTCCTGCAAACCCTACAGTAAAGTAAAACTAAAACCATTAACCATTTGTCACACTTTTTTTTTTTTTTTTTTTTTTTTACCAGATTCTCATAATTACCTTGGTCAGAGCTCAGCTCAGAACCCAACCCCAGCCGCGCCGACTCCAAGCGTAGCCGGGCGGTGCGGCTCAAGCTTCCTATTCTTCCAAAAACAAGGCTCCGGCATCAACTTAGCCGAAGACCTCATCGGCTCCGACTTACAGCGTGTCAACACAAACGGCTCGTACCCTTTTGCCCCCACCAGCTTCTGCTCTATCATAGTCGCCATCGATATTCCTGCTCCCGGAGCCGCCGCTGCCGCCACCGCAGCTGGAAAAGAACACGAAGAACGCGGCGGCTGAAGTAGCAAGTGGTGCGGCGCCGCCGTGTGCGTAGGTGGCGCAGGATTTTTAGAGTCGTCTTCGGTGGCGGTGCTGATCACTCTTTTTTTGGGGTCTTTTCCATCTCCGCCGTTGGTTTTCTTGATGGGTCTCTCTGGGAGCCATCGGATGAAGTCGGTACTGCAAACCCAGGTTTCTTTGGATACCTCCATGGAAAGCTTTGGCTCACACATCATTAGAAGCAAGCAATCTGGTAACACTGAGCTTTCTCTTTCTCTTTCTCTCTCAGGCTTTCGTTGTTGACTTTCTCCGAACTTTGACTCTTCCATACCCGGCTCCTTCTCGTGGGTATTCGGGTCGTCTTCATCTTCATCCTCGGCTAAAGCCTCAACCTTTGCTTCTTCTTCTTCTTCTTCTTCTAGTGCTTGTGCTTCTGATTCTTGCTCGGAATGTATGGAAACTAAAGTAGGAGAGGAAAAGCTTGCTTCTTCTTCATCTTCTGCATCTGCTTCATTTTCTTGGGCATCCTCAATTTCTTGAAGTACTACATTATGTTCAAAAACCTCGGGATCTACAAGAGCCTCTGGTTCTTGTTTTAGTTCTGGTTCTGGTACTGGCTGGTTCACCTCCTCAAACAACTCTTCTTTTACTTGCAATTTTTCTTCTTCATGGTTTTCTTGCTCTTCTGGGTGCTGTTGAAGCTCTGGGTTTTCTTCTACTACTACTTTTTCTTCTTCTTCTTCTAAAACCAAGTTTGCCATTTCTTCTGGGTATCCATGCTCTTGACTATCACAAACCTCATCCACCTCAACTTTACTTTGCCTTTCTTCCAAATCCCTTTGTTGTTGTTGTTCTTCTCCTTCTTCGTGTTCCACATTTTCATTATCCTCATCTTTATCTTCATCTTCGTCTTCATCTTTATCATGAACCGGAGACTCCCAAAACCGATTAGCCAGAGCCGCCATTTTAACAGGGTCAGATCTACACCTCATGAGCAACAAAGCATTCTTGGGCGGAATACAAATACTAACTCTCCCTTCCTCTTGGTCTTCCTCCTCAATCCTCTCTTCCTTAATCTCAATCCCTTCAAAAATCTCCCTCCTACTCTTTCTCCTCACACTCTCTGTCTCGCTTTCTTCTTCTCCCACCACCAACTCTATCTCCCTCCCACCTTTCCCTTCATTTTCTTGCATCGCCACCAACCACCTCGCAAACACCGCCCCACAAGAACTCCCATTTCCACCACGCTCCGATCTCTCAGCTTTCTCTTCCTTTTCCCTCATACACGAAGACCGACACGGCAGGAAACAATTAAACTCAGCACCAAAAGCCCTCAAACCTTCACATATTGTCACTGGTAAATGCACCCACCTTTGGTTCCTATGCGGCGAACACTCATGCTGCTGCTGTTGTTGTTGTTGTAAAAGCTGTTGGCTTTGAAACTGACTATTATTCTGAACGTTAACCTCTTGTTGTGTAACATTAAGACTTGTATTTTGCTGCTCCACTCTTCGAAAGCTCCCTTCCCCTCTTCTTTTCGATCTAGTTCTCAACTTTTTCCCTTGCTTCTTGGTTTTGACTCTCACCTGGCCAATACAGGTGACTTTGGGTGAAGAGGGCTCTGGGTTTTCAAAAGCACAGCCTCTTTTCTTAGCCCCAGTTGGGAACATTGGCGAGGCTTGGCCTCCCTTCATGCTACCGTTGCTTCTTAGTCTTCGGCTTAGAGAGGAGGAGAGAGAGATTTGAGATGGTTCTCTAGTACGGCCTGGACTGAGAATAGATTTGGAGGAGAGCTTCATGGAAGAAGAAGAAGAGAGTCGTGAAGTGAAGCAAATGAAGAGCTCGCTTGTGGTGCTACTATTGCTGCTACTATTGGCGCTTGTAGTGCGATAGGGTCTTTCTGATTCCATTTTTTTACCTTCAATTTTTTGGTATTTTGTCACTGTATTTGGGCCATGAAACTATTGACTATTGGATGATGATCAAGCAGATCTTTGTTTTACTTCTTGGTTACTGAGAGGTACAAGATTGCACATAGACAAAGACAGAGAGAAAAAAGAGATAAAGAGGGTTTAATGGAGAGTGACGAAATGCTGCTTGTCTTTAGCTAAATGTAACTCTGTGACTGTAGGGTCTGTTCTCTGTTCTATGGGCCTTGTGTTACTTTATCACTTTACATGACCATAGTGCCCTTGCTCTTTGTATTAAATCCACAGTACACCTGTTGCTTGGACTAGAATTTCTAGGATAAAGTTCATTGCTTTATCTCGGCTAAAGAGATTTGTTTCATTGTGCCCCGCCTTATTACACAAGTTTTTTTTTTTTTTTTTTTTTTTTTTTTTTTTTTTTTTCTTGTAGTTGTGGTATTCTGAAGCTCAGGAGTGTGCTTGAAAGTCAAGCAAAAGGGAAAGGTAAAAGAGAAAATTTTTGATAAAGAAAGGTGGTAAAGAGAAACTGAGAAATAAAAGGAGCTAGTTGCTTGCTTTGCTCTGTTTAAGGTCTTTTTCTTCCACTCGCACCCAGTTTGGTATACGTCCTTGTTTTCAAGTTATCATCTAACCAACCATGTAGCTATTAAAACCTGAAAGTCTGAACTGAAACCACAGTCCATGAATGTGAGATTTCTCATTTATGGGGTTTTACGAAATTTTACTACTTTTTTTTTTTTTTTTGAAAATTTAATTTTCCTACTTTCTTTCCCTTGTCCAAACCGATGACCAAATATCTACCAAAATATTAGTACGTCAATAAGATGAACAATCTTAGTTAGAGATATAATAATCATATATGTGGCGTTGCATACAATGATATTTTACATGTGTGACACCTACTTTTTTCAATATTGCCTGATTTTCTTTTTCTGAAGGTAACTTTAGTTATATTATTAATAGTATTATTCCCGTGCAATGACTCAATGAAACAAAATTATTAAATAATAGTAATAATAAATTCTAAAATAAGTAAGTAATTTTAATTATAAAAATATTTACTTTTAAGTGCTGAAGCTTTAAAGTCTAGACTTTATCGGTGTTTATCTATTTTTATATTTTAAATTCTCTTTGTACTTTGGTTAACTTCTTAATATGAGATATGAAATGAGTTTAATTATTCATATTTTAAATAGATTTAATCTATGCCCTAGCCAATACAAATAATAAAAAACAAAATAGTTCCTCAATACAGATTTTTTCTTAGTGATAATCTAATTAAAAAAATCAACAAACTCACAAATTAAATACAATAATCAAAACATACATAAAAAGTTCAAAATTTGAGAATAAAAAAAATAATAAAAAACTTACATAAGATAACCAAGAACTTAAATAGGTGTTCATTGTTTTGCTTCTTTATAATAAACTTCATTTGGCATAATATCCTTTGTGCAAATTCAGAAGTAAAGAGTAATAAGTAAAATGAATTTATTAGATTCAAATATAAGCATAAGTTGTATCCTGGAAAAAAAAAGTGAAAAAGAAAAATTACAAGAACGTGGGGTGGTATTGTGTGGGATATAATTTTAGGGATGACTTTATTGATTAAGAATGATTATATCAAAAAGTCATAACTTTGTGTGTGTGTGCGCATATAAGTTTTGAAAATTTTGATAATAAACTATTAGTTGGAGTAGAATTTATATTTTTAAAACTTAGATGATAAAGTTTTATCTAAATTAAATTATTGTTAAATCTTATAATCCCTTAGTCAAGAATCATGTAGCTTAATATCCTAATAAAATATTAATTTAATAAGGTGCAACTTGAGGAAAAAAAAACAAAAACAAAAACGCGAGTTGTGCTGTTTTTAAGTTTAGAAAATTTTGATGATAGACTTTTAGTTTTATTAAATTAAATAGTTTTTAAATGTTATCCCTTAATTTGAGAAAATATATCATAACAAATAATATAAATTAATTTACTAATTAGTTGTTCTTAAAATGTTGATAATAGACTTTTAGTTGAAGTAGAAGTCAAAATATTGTTTTTTTTTTTTTTTTGTTGCATAAATGCACTTTTAGTCCCTCTATTTTGCACTTTTTCCATTTTAGTCCCTATATTTTATTTTTACCACTTTTAGTCCCTAAACCAATTAACGCCTGACATTTAGGTCCTTTCCGTCACTCAACTAACAGGAAAAACTGACGTAACTAACGGAACGGAACACCCTATTAGCTAACATGGCGCTGATGTGGCACTGATGTGGCAATTAAAATATTATAAAAAAAATTTAAAAAAAAAACCTTAAATCTAATTTATTTTTTTTTAAAAATATTACTTATCATTATTAATTTTCATAAGAACATTACAACTTGTTCTTCTTGTTCTTCCCAATCAAACCTAGCAACAAGAACTCAAACCCAGATTACAAGAACACAAACCCAGCAACCAATAACTCAAACCTAGATTATAACAACACAAACGAAAAAAGAAAAAAAAAAAACAAAGATCAAACACAAACACAGACCTAGATCACAACAACACAAATGAAAAAAAAAAATGAAAAAAAAAAAAACAAGGATCAAAAAATTTCTTCATGTTCTTCAACTTGTTCTTCATTTAACAGCTTGATCTTCCCAAATCAAACCCAGCATCCAAGAACTCAAACCCATCACAAGAACACCAAAGAAAAGAAAAAACAAATTATCATCTCTCACTCTTTCATTGATGAACCCGAGTTCTCCCATTCATTCCCAACAAGAACAACTCTCTCGGTCTTAAGACCCAAACAACATGACCACTCAAAATCAAGATCAACTCTCACGGTCTCAAGACCCAAACAGCATGACCTACAAGACAAACCCCAGCAAAACCCAACAAGACCAAAACAGAATGACCAATCTGACCAATCTAAAGAAGAGCGCCGCTGCTTCTGTGGTGGAGGTGGACTCGTTGGGATCTGAAGAAGAGCGCCACCACAAGATCCATCCCTGTCCACCAAAATCCCAAGCCACCACTCCAAAATCACCCTAAGTCACCATCCTTATCTTCTTTACCTTCGCTCACTACCGTTCACCAACACTGCCACCCTAGGTAGTAGCTCCCAAACCCACACCTCCCTCTCTAATTCTCTCACCTTCGCCCACTCTCTCTCTTTTCTGTCTAATTTAAAGGGCCAGTAAGAAAGGAAAAGAAAGCCCACTCTCTCTTTTCACGATCTAATATGAAGAGTCAATAAGAGAGGTAAAGAGAGAAGGTGAGTTAAAGAGAGAGTCTGAACTTAAACCAATTTGGAGAGAAAGGGCTTGAAACAATTTTGAATCTATATTGCCACTAGGTTAGGATTTTGATCTAGGTTTATGGGGTTTCAAAAGTTTTTTTTTTTTTTTTTTTTTAAAAAAATTTTGTGTCTAAAAACTGGTATATTTAATTTTGTGAAAAGAGAGAAGAAGGAATTGACAGAGTCACAAAGTGGGAAGAAGAAGAAAAATAAAGAACGAAAAGAAACTAGGCACAAACATAACAAATCTAAGTTCCACCATTTTTTTTGTTTTTAATTATGTTTTTTTGTTTTTTATAATTTTTAAAATTGATAAATTTATTTTTTAAGGTTAGATGCTGATGTGGAAGCTGATGTAGATGCTGAAGTAGCATTTTTAATATTATTTTAATGGACACATCAGCATTTACTGTGCCTACAGTATACTCATTTTCTACGTCAGCTTTTGCCGTTAGTTGAATGACTTAAAGGACCTAAATGTCAGGCGTTAATTGGTTTAAGGACTAAAAGTGATAAAAATAAAATGTATAGACTAAAATGGAAAAAGTGCAAAATGTAGGGACTAAAAATGCATTTACGCCTTTTTTTTTTTTTTTTAGAAAGAAAACTTGAATTGTTGTTTAAAAAGAAAATGTGGCTTTTTTTTTTTTTTTTTGGATTAAAGTTTAGATTTTTTTTTTATAATAGACTTTTAGTTTGAAGAGAATTTAAATTTGTTGAAGTTCAAATGATTAGTGTAGAGCGTTCGAGGACCGAAGAGAATGTAAAATGAAGTATCACATGGTTCCACCCACAAAAATATATCTGACCTGAGGACTTCACCGATCCGAGAAGGGAAAAGGATTAAAGATAGCATTACGGGAGGACCCATTTGGAGGAGAAAGGATTAAAGGGAAGGACGGCCAAGGTGGTGGGAGGAAGCTTCCTATAAAGGCTATACCTTTCCCCACGACATTGAATGCATTGCAACATCCTTATTAGCTTCATTAAATGAGGAAATGACACCTGAACAGTAGTTTCATAGTTAGCAACCCCTTCTACCACCTTCATCAGAGCTCTGATAGGACAAGTGACCTAAGGAAAGCACTGGGGCATACAAGTGGAGGGTTAGGATGCCAAGAGGAAGGATATATAAGAGAGGGGAACTTCCCAGTTTAAGGGGGGGGGGCGATTTTTCTCTAAGTGTAAAAATAAACTATAAGATGAACAATGAAGGTTTGATGTAGAATTTGTATCATTCATAGGGATGGCAATTGCTACCCAACCTGCGGGTACTCGACCCGACCTGACCCTAATGGGTCGGGTTTCACTCGGCCCTATAACTAATAGGGTCGGGTTTAGGTTTTTAAAAAAACCCAAAGTGGGTCTGGGTTTTGGCAAAAACCCAGCCCGAACCCGAACCCAACCCGACCTAATTATAAGTTAATGCAACAACAAAAAAACCCTTATATACACACACACACACACACACACACACACACACACACACACATACATACATACATACTTATAAACCCTAAAACTAACCCTCTCTCATTTCACAATACATATTCAGTCACTCACCAGCCGCCCACTCTCCTCTCCCACTCTCACTCACTCTTAATCTCGTCGCTAGCCTAAGCTGTCACCACCAGTCAAGCTCTATCATCACCTTCCCTCAAGGCGTCCCTTAAACGATCAAGCACCACACAAATGACAACTCACCCAAGCCACCATAGCCAAAACCAAGCCCAAAAAACAAGATCCAAGAAAATCGTTGCCAACAAGCCCAGCCACAATCAAGCAATCAAGCACCTCGCCTGTTACAGATCCACCATGAACCACCCTTCACCCGTTACAGATCCACAATCGGTGTGGTTTGGATTTTTTTCTTTTCGTGTTTTTGTGAGCAAAATTTAGGTTTGGGATTTTTTTTTTTTTTTTTTTTTTTGGTGAGCCAAATTTGTTGGGCTTTTTTGGTGTTTTGTTGCTGGGATTTTCAGATTTGCTTATTTTATTTCTGGGTTTGCAAAATTTCTAGAATTTGTAATTTGTTGAATTTTTTGTACAGATTGGTTTGTTAGATCTTGGCATCCATTTGGATGACAAGAAAAATTCCAAGAAAATGTTGTGATTGCCAAGAAAATTACATATATATTCTGTGGTTTGTGATTTTAGGCCAGGGCCCGACAGGGCAAGTTCGGGTGCAACCAAAAAAAAAAACCTGTTTATTAAACGGGCTGAGTTCGGGTAATGGGTACAGGCCCATGGGTCAGGTTTGGACATAAAGAAACCCAACCCGACCCGACCCGAACCCAACCCATTGCCATTCCTAATCATTCATCTATAAGAAAAAGTCCTCGGATTCTCCTAAAGACAGTAAAATCCTTAATTATTATTTGAATTGTCTATATCTAAAGCTTCTAGTTCCTCGGATTAGACCAGAACTTAATCCCAGAATTATGCTTGAACTTTTTTCCCACTCTCTTTAAAAATTCTATTATGTGGGCTTGAGTTGAGGGACAAGACATCACTATTTTTAGTGGGCTTAGGCCATCAATTTCCTAGTACCTACAATTGGCACCGTCTGTGGAAATTTCATCTGTAGTTCATTCTTCCTAAGTTATGGCCAACCTGGAGCATGAAAGGGAAGAGTTAGAGGGTTCTCAATGAAATGACCACTTTATTAACCTGGAACAAAGGAGAGACAAATAGCATAATCCCACCCCAAGTGTTAGGGTGGAAACTCTGTATATGGGGCAGACTGATAGGAGCCATTCCAGAATTTGAGGCCATGCTTCATATGAGTAGGAAACACGGAATCTGAAATTGGAGATTGACCACTTGCGCAGCAAATTGCGTCGTCAGGAGCGCAACAGAAATGATCCAACACCTCTGTCAAGTGATGGATCTGATGAGGAAGGGGACCGAACCTATAAACGAAGATCAAGGACACCCCTTAGCGAACCTTTCTCCACATCATCATGCCTTGATAGGCTAGAAAAACAAAGGAGAAAGTGAGGAAAGAGATCACCCTCTAGGAATATGGGGAATGATGCAATGAGTAAGGCTCTTCGCCAAATTTCAAAGTCACCTTTTACAAGGAGAATTGACAGAGCAAAATTTCCTCATCATTTTGCACAGCCTACGTTTACTATTTATAATGGGAGAACCAACCTTGTGGAACATGTAAACCACTTCAATCAGAGGATGGCTATCCACTCAAGGAATGAGGCTCTTATGTGCAATGTCTTCCCCTCTAGCCTCAGGCCTGTTGCCATGAGATGGTTTGACAGGTTGGAGGAAGGCTCTATAAGATCTTTAGAGGAACTTACAGGAGCATTTGGAGTAAGATTTGTGACGTGCAACAGAGTCCTAAGGCCCTTGGATTCCTTATTGTACATGGTCATGAGGGAAGGGGAGACTTTGAAGACTTATTCCAATAGGTACTGGAAGACGTTCAATGAGATAGATGGTGATTTTGAAAATGTAGCTATAAGGACTTTCAAGGTAGGACTTCCCACAAAGCATGATTTGAGGAAATTGTTGACCAAGAAACTTGCCCGTAGTATGCGCCAACTCATGGATCACATTGATAAGCACAAACGGGTCGAGGAAGATCAGACCCAAGGAAAGGGAAAGGTCAAAGTCTTCCTAGAAAAGATGGATCTTTTGGTAGGAGGATACAATCATAACCGACCTAGGAGGGATTTTTCCAATCAATCATCAGGAACAGGCGCGCAGATGGTCAACTCGGTGTTTAAGAAGCCAATTTATCAAATCCTCGAAAAGATAAAGAGTGAACCATACTTTAAATGGCCTAATAAGATGGGTGGAGAACCATCCAAGCAAAATCAAAGTCTTTACTACCACTATCATCAGGAGAGAGAACATACAACTGAGGATTGTAGAACCTTGCGTGACCACTTAGGTCAGTTGGTAAAGGCTAGGAAGTTAAAGCAATTCTTGCATCAGCTAGGGGGCAAAAAGCACAACCCGAGGCGGGATATCAAAAAGACAGGGTTCCTTAGCTAGCCCTGCGTACGATTAATGTGTTTTTTGCTACACCTAGGGGCGATGCTAGTTTATGTTCGGGAGTTATGTAGCTTCAAATTCAAAACTGGGGGATCTGTCTCAAATGTCTAAAAGGGTCAGCATGATGGTGATACCAACACTGGGTTTCTCAGAGGAGGATAAGGAGGGAACATTCCAACCCCATGATGATGCCTTAATGGTGACCCTTCAGATTGGAGGATATAATGTGAAGAGAGTCCTTGTGGACCAAGGAAGTGGGGCTGAGATCATGTACCTGGATTTGTATAAAGGGTTGAATCTCAAACCTGAGGATCTGGAGGAATATGAGTCGCCTTTAGTCGGAATTGATGGAAGAATGGTAATCCCTCGCGAAATGATCAGACTACCTATGCAAGCTAGGGACAAGTAGGTGGAAGTTAACTTTATTGTGGTGGAAGCTTATTCCCCGTATACTGCTATTTTGGTGAGGCTATGGCTTCACGCTATGAGGGTAGTGTCATCTACCCTGCACTTGAAGGTTAAGTATCCCACGCAAGGATGAGTTGGGGAGCTAGTCGAGAGCTAGGCAATGGCTAGACAATGTTTAATGGCTGCTGTTGAGCAACGCTTCCCAAATCAAGCTCTAATGGGGATAAAGCAAGTCCCATAGCAACTAACTGGTCCTAAGGTTAAACTTAGGACCGATTTGCAAGGGTTACTATGTGATAAGGTGGAAAGGGTTATGATCGATCAGGACAAAGAAAGATACTTTCAGGTTGGGGCTCAATTACCCCCTATGGAGAAAACAAAATTGTTGGAGTTTTTGAGGAATAATGTAGATGTATTTGCATGGAGTACTTATGATGCCCCAGGAATTAACCCTGAGTTTATATGCCATCAGCTGAATGTAAGCCCCAGTGCCGTGCTGAGGAGACAACCACCCTAACGCTCTTCAAAAGAGCATGTTGAGGCAGTAAAGGAATAGGTTAATAAGCTTAAGCAAGCGGGGGAAATTAAGGAAGTTTTTATCTTGAATAGTTGGCTAACACTATAACAGTGAAAAAGAAAAATAGGAAGTGGCGTGTGTGTGTAAATTTGACAAATCTGAATAAAATTTGCCCAAAAGATCCATTCCCTGTTCCTAGAAATTGACCAATTGGTGGATGCAACTGTTGGACATCCTCGGATGAGCTTCTTGGACGCTTTTCAGGGATATCACCAAATACCTCTAGCATTGTCCGACCAAAAAAAGACCACCTTCTGAGCTCCCACGGGTAATTATCATTATCGAGTGATGCCCTTTGGTCTGAAGAATGCTGGGGTTACATATCAAAGAATGGTGACACGAATATTCAAAGCGCAGATTAGGAAGAATGTGGAGGCATACATTGATGATATGGTGGTAAAAAGCAAGCAAGTCTTGGAGCACTTGAAAGACCTAAAAGACGTATTCTTGGTACTGAGGAAACACAAACTACGTTTCAATGCGTCTAAGTGTTCTTTTGGAGTTAGCTTGGGAAAATTCTTGGGTTACATGATTACGCACCGAGTAATAGAAGTTAATCCTAACTAGATCAGTGCCATTAACGACTTGTATCCTCTTTGGAACCCTAAGGAAGTACAAAAGTTGACAGGGATGATCGCTGCATTGAATAGGTTCATTTTTCGATTAGTCGATTGGTGTTGACGGCTCTTCTAGCTCCTTCATAAGTGGAAGAACTTTGAGTGGACCGAGGAGTGTGTAGCGGCCTTTGAAGAGTTGAAGCAATACTTGTCACATCCTCTTGTTCTCTCGTGACCCGAGAATGAGGAAATATTATATGCTTACATAGCAGTCACAGGTCATGTAGTAAGTTTGGTACTGGTCAGGATAGAGAATGGAGTACAAAGCCTGTCTATTATGTTAGTAAGTCCTTGCTGGAGGAAGAGGCCCGTTACTTACCTTTGGAGAAAGCGATGTTGGCTATTATACATGCTACAAGAAAGCTTCCTCATTATTTCCAAGCACACACTGTGGTAGCACTCACGCAGCTCCCATTGCAAGGATTGTTATGAAAGTCTGATTATACGGGTAGGATTGCTAAATGGGGGACCATGCTCAGGTCTTTTGATATTAAGTATTTCCCTCGAATTGCTGTGAAGAGGCAAGTCCTGGCAGACTTCGTTACAGAGTTTACCAAGGATGTTAGGGGAGATGAGAGCCTAGGGCCGAGAGTTTTGGTGGCCTCGGCCTCTTCCATTGCAATTTGGGAGGTATACACGGACGGAGCAGCAGACCAAAAGTCTCTGGAGTGGGGATTATTTTGATAAATCCTGAGAAGTTAATAGTGGAGAAATCCTTGCATTTAGGCTTCCTAGCTATAAACAATGAAGCCGAGTATGAAACTTTATTGGCCAGGACGATAATGGTTAGCAGACTTGGAGGAGAAGCTATAGAGATATATTCGGATTCATGCTTAGTGGTTGGGCAAGTCAATGGAGAATTTAAGGCCAAGGATCAACGAATGCAAGGATATCTCATTAAAGTTAAGTGCGCTCAGTATTGTTTTAAAAGTTTTGTTTTAAGGCAAATCCCGAGGGGGCAGAACTCCCATGCAGATTCGTTGGCTATGCTGGCTACCTCTTCAGGAATAGGCCTACCTCGAGTCATAATTGTGGAAGATATGATTAATCTCCGGTCAGGGTGCATAGCATACAAGTTGGGCCGAGTTGGATGGAACCTTTGGTTTCGTTCTTAAAGCAAGGTTATTTTCCCGAAGATAAAGGTGAGGCAGAAAAGATACATAGGAAGGCCACATGATATTGGCTAACTGGGGAGCAAAAGTTGTATTAACGCTTGCATTCAGGACTGTATCTTCTTTGCGTTCACCCAGAAGCTGTGGATCCCCTATTGGAGGAGTTACACAAGGGAATTTGAGGAAGTCATACTAGAGTGGGATCTTTATCTCATAGAGCCCTTACCTAGGGATATTGGTGGTCAAGGATGTAGAAAGCTACACAGGATTATGTTTGGAAGTGTGATCAGTGCCAGAGGTACGCTTCAAATATCCATCAACTGGTAGGGGTTTTGAATCCACTCACTAGTCCTTAGCCATTTGCCCAATAGGGCTTAGACATAATGAGGCCTTTCCCAAGAGCTGCGAGTAACAAAAGATGGCTCCTCGTTGGTATTGATTACTTCACAAAATGGGTAGAGGCCAAGCCTCTTTCCAATATCAAGGACATAGATGAGCAGAGGTTCGTTTGGAGGAGCATTTTTACCAAATTCGAGATTCCTTATTCGCTGATCTCAGACAATGGGCTCCAGTTTGATAGTAAAGCCTTCAAAAGGTATTGTGGGGAGTTAAGTATCCGGAATAGATATTCTACTCCAACCTACCTATAGGAAAATGGACAAGCAGAAGCAGTTAATAAGGCCATAGTATCCAAGTTGAAGAAAAGGTTAGATAATGTGAAAGGAAGATGGGTAGATGAATTACCTCATGTGTTGTGGACATATCGCACCACACCCCGAAGATCAACAGGGAAAACCCCATTTTCAATGACTTATGGATCCAAAGCGGTTATACCCCTTGAAACAAGCTTCCTGACCTTGAGAACTGACCAATTTAGTGTAGAAGAGAATGACCATCTACTTTCAACGAGCCTAGAATTAATCGACGAAAGAAGAGAAGTGGCCATGGTGAAGATGGCACATTATCAGCAAAAATTTAGGCAAGGGTATAATAAAAAATTAAGGCAAGGCCATTGGCACCTAGAGATTTAGTCTTAAGGAAAATAGTAGGGACAACTAAGAACCCGTCATGGGGAAAGCTAGGCCCTAATTGGGAAGACCCGTATAGGATAGCTTCGATGGCAGGCATTGGGGCATATTATTTAGAGGACTTGAATTAGAATGTAGTTCCACATCCATGGAATGTAAATAATCTGTGTAGGTATTATTTTTAATACAAGTTTTACATGATTTCCATATGTTTTGTTGATTGGTCTCTTCTTTTTATTTACAAGCAGATTTTTCTTGAATTCAATTTAAATACTAAGTGTTAAATAGAACCTCGGTCTTGTTCGACTCCTCGGGTCACATGCCTTGGGTAAATTAACTCTTATATGAAAATTGGTTAAGTGTTAAGCAGAACCTCAGTCTTGTTCAACTCCTCTGGTCATATGAAATTAACTTTTGTATGAAAATTGGCTAAGTGTTAAACAGAATCTCGGTCTTGTTCGACTCCTCGGGTCATATGAAATTAACTCTTGTATGAAAATTGGTTAAGTGTTAAATAGAACACCGGTCTTGTTCGACTCTTCGGGTCACATGTCTTGGGTAAATTAACTATTGTATGAAAATTGCTTAAATGTTAAACAAAACTTCGGTCTTGTTCGACTCCTCAGGTCACATGCCTTAGGTAAATTAACTCTTCTATGAAAATTGGCTAAGTGTTGAACGAGGCCTCAGTCTTGTTTGACTCTTCGAATCACAAGTCTTAAGTAAATTAACTTTTAGGTAAAACAGAGACTAAGAGCCAAATGATTCTTAGTCTTATTGGACCCCTTGGTCTGAAAGTCTGAGATAGACTCAACGGTTGAGCAAACTCAATCTTAAGGCGAATGAGGTTAAATCCCAAGCATTTTAAGTAAAGGTTTATATGAGATAAGGGGATATGTTTAAAAGTTGAAATTGAGTTTAAAGAAATTTAATATATTTCAAGTCACATGCTTATATGAGAAGAGTACGAGGAAATACTTAATAATATAAGAAAGTAAATGCAATTGGGAGGGAAACAAAAATGGAATATATTCATTCAAGCTCAGGTACAGATTACAAAAGAAGGCATCACCTAAACCTAACCCTTATCAAGACTAGTCTATATTCTATGTCTAAAGAAGTCAAGTAGCGACCACTTTCTCTTTGTCTTTCTTTTTCCTCTTCAATTGCTCAACTTCAACAACCTCCTCGAATTCTAACTCCACTACGGGAGTGGAAGCTGACTGTTCTTTGTCTTTCCTAGAGGCAAGCTTGGTGGCTGAAGTGATGGTTGATTGGGGCATCGAAGAGGCAAGGCTCGAGTTTGGAAGA
Organism: Quercus gilva; assembly: GCA_023621385.1. NCBI lineage: Eukaryota > Viridiplantae > Streptophyta > Magnoliopsida > Fagales > Fagaceae > Quercus > Quercus gilva. Next base: position 26,278,532 of record CM042480.1, on the reverse strand, counting down.
GGAGAAGCAATGCTTGGAGTAAGACGAAGAGTAGGGGGCTAGTACACCTTGTTAGCCCCCCTTAAGTCAAAATCTGTCATTACTCTTGCAATGTTAAAGGCTTCGCTCAAAACTTCTACACAAAAAGCCCGAGCTACATTCCTGAGTTGAGCAGTCAAACTCTGGGCAGTTTTGGTCTTCCCAGCATCATAGGCAGCCTACTCAGCCTTTGCCTTCTCAGCATCTTTATCCTCGAGCTATTTTTGCTGCTGCTTTGTCTTCTCTATGGCCAAGGCCAATTGCATTTTGGATTTTTTCAAGGAGACTTGCAACTCCTCGGCTTGCTTTTCAAACCCTACCAAAGCAGCTTCAGTGTTTTTACGCCCTTTTTCAACTTCAGCTAAGTGAAAAAGGGTGTCTTTGAGCCTCTTCTCAGCATCAGCTAGGGCTTTTTCCGATTGGGTGAGCTTGCCATCTACCTCTCGGGATTTGGATAGGGCGTATGTACCCACTCCTCAGCAACAAAAGATGCTTGCACAACCTTTAAAAAAAAAAAAAAAACATAGTAACGTTAATGATTGACCGAATGAGGTCAAGCACAAAGTGATAATAAGGTAAAGAGGATAGAATCTAACCTTGGCAAGGTCCCTCTTCAGTGAAAGGAATACTTCATGTCTCCTTAACCCCTGAAGCTCTTGCATGTCCTCAGGGAGTAGGAGAGCCTTCTTTAGGCACTCTGAGACCAACCCAGATCTTCCTTTCTAGGGATCCCTCAAGGATGCCTCGGAAGTCACAGGATCTCCCGAGCTAAGGACAATTGCAAGGTTCCAGATGGTGGGTTTTGGACGTTGCTTCCCTTTGGTGCCTTTGCCAGTTCCAGTAATAGCACCTTTCTGTTGATGTGCCCTTGTGGTTTTGGGCTTTTTGGTGGGGGGTTGTTGCACAGGCTAAGGAATTTCTCCCTCTTTGGAGCCTTCAGTTGCTTTTCCCTTTTTCCTTTTCTTTTCAGTAGCCTGAGCTAGGGCAGGGGTTGGTAGCCGAGGAACTACAGGCACCACGGGAGAGTTACCCCCAGTGTGGGCAGTGAGTAATGCTAGTAGGTCAGGAGTCTTTTCCTCTAGAACCACGGCTTTTGGGATGTTGGTTGCTTCCTGACTGATGCTAACTTGAGCGGTGGTAAGATGACTTCGAGGTTTTCACAATAAAAGATTTCAAAGTCTTTGTCCAAATCATCCTGGGTAGGTTCGGGTGTGTGCTCCTCTGGCTCATCGTTAGAAAGAATAGCTTGCTCTTGGGAATAAAGCAATTTGGTTGCAAGCAGAGCTGGCAATTGGGCATCCTGAGTACTAGAAGGAGGAGGCTTAGTCAAAAATCCGGGAACAACCACGTCGATTAAAGCTAGCCTCGGGTCCTTCGCTCTAATCACGTTTTTAGGAATATGGAAACGATTGGAGATAGGCATGAATCCAAGGATCACATGCACTGCCCGAAATTGCCCGTCGCGGTAGAGAAAATTTCTAACTTGAGAATTCGGTTAAGGTCTAAAAAGTTCACCAAACTTTTGTTCGGAGCAGTGTGGAATTCGTCTGCAAAAAATAAAGAAATTATAAGTCACATAATTATTTATTGGAAGTTAAAAACAATAGATTATGTGAAGATGGATGCCCTAAATTAGTCTAAAGACCTCGGGAACCCCATCTAGTTCCCTATCTTGGGTAGGACAATGCAAACCATTGTGCCATCAGCCCGAGACAATGAGGAAATCTTCGTCCATGCCTTTATTCGACTCGAGTATACAGGAAATCAATTGAGGGAACTCTACACTTAAAGTAATAACCTGTATCTTTTCCCCTTTAACTATTGTATAACCAATTTACGTAGTGCCAAGTAAGGTTGGTCCCCATTTTTCGGTTTATCATATCAACACTATCAAGGACCTTAAAGAGGTTAGGAGAGCATTGAGTTAGGGATAACCTAAAATTAATAAAGAAATCCCTAGTCACCCTGCCCATGAGAATTTCCATCTCACCTTCTATAAAGGCGATCATAGGAATAACTACTACCCCGAGTGGTTTATTAAGGACCAACCACTCTCCTAATTCGCAATGTTGGAGTTCAACATTGTCGGGAATCCTATACTTTGCCCTAAAGGCAGCTATACCTTCGAGGGTATCAACTAGTCTAGTGAATCTACCTATATGTTCCTATAGGGTTAAAAATTAAATAGGGAAGAAAGTTTTCTTATGTATAGAACAGAATGAAGAGCCAAACGCACCTATGAGCACTGAAAGGTGTTTTCCTCGGACTGCTACCTCAGTGAAAGGTTGTAGAAAGCAAGTAAATGGGACAGTGTTGTTCCTATTTCCTCCTTATATAAGAGTGAAAAAAAAGAGTGGTAAAAGTTCCCGCTCATAAATTACAGAAAATAAGAACCTTTGGATCACCATTGTACCGTAGAACGTGGGGGGACAAACAGCTGCCTAGTGCATTAACTATAGAGTCGTGGATACCGAAGCGTCAGGAACGTGGATGAAGCGACATATATACATAGGAACGCATCTAGCACGTGCTGCTTAACTCATTGTTACTAAAACCTTCCTCTTAGAAGGCTCCTTAATAGCACGGTTTTAGGGAGCTAATGTAGGGCGTCCAAGGACCAAAGATAATGTAAAATGAAGTATCACGTGGTTCCACTCACAAAAATATATCCAACCTGAGGACTTCACCGATCTGAGAAGGGAAAAGGATTAAAGATAGCATTATGGGAGGACCCATTTGAAGGAGAAAGGATTAGGGAAAGAGGGCCAAGACGGTGGGAGGAAGCTTCCTGTAAAAGGTATACCTTCCTCCACCGGATTGAATGCACTGCAACAACCTTCTTAGTTGCATTAAATGAGGAAATGACATCTGAATAGTAGTTTCACAACTAGCAGCCCCTTCTACCACCTTCATCAGAGCTCTGATAGGACAAGTGACCTAAGAAAAGCCCTGAGGCATACAGGTGAAGGGCTAGGATGCTAAGAGGAAGGATATATAAGAGAGAAGGGACTTCCCAGTTCAAGGGGGGTTTCTCTAAGTGTAAAAATAAACTACAGGATGAACAGTGAAGGTTTGGTGTAGAATTGGTATCATTCATCTATAAGAACAAGTCCTCGGATTCTCCCAAGGATAGTAAAATCCTTAAGTATTATTTGAATTGTCTATCTCTAGTTCCTTGAATTAGACCAAAACTTAGTCCCAAAATTACGCTTGAACTTTTTGCCCACTTTCTTTAAAAATTCTATTGTGTGGGCTTGAGTTGAGGGACAAGGCATCACTATTTTTAGTGGGCTTAGGCCGTCAATTTCCTAGTACATACAATAAGTTTTATCTAAATTAAACAATTGTTAAATATTATCTCTTAATTTGAGGAATTATATCATAACAAATATTATAAAATTAATTTATTAATTATTTGTTCTTAAAATATTGATAATCAACTTTTAGTTGGAGTAGAAGTCAAAACATGAGTTATTGTTTGGGATTAAAGTTTAGAATTTTTCATTATAAGCTTTTAATTTGAATAGAATTTAAATTTGTTGAAATTTTCCTTAAGAAAATTTACCTAAATTAAATATTTGTTAAATATGATATTTCCTTGAGAAAATATTACCTTACAAATAGTATAAAATTAATTTATTAATTTGTGAGAGTAACCACTTAATGTAACTACGGTTTTTAAGCTTAACTTTTATTATATAGTATATGATATAATATAATATATATAATCAATTTTGAGATGCCTTTGACATATTTTTTATTAGTTTATTTATTTATATACAGATTGTGCTTTTACCAAATTTGACAAAGTAAATCTGGTTTTTTAGCTAGAAGTTAACCCAAACAAATTGAAATTGATAAAACTAGCAGAAATATAATGAGAAAGAATCAATTAAATTACTTTTAATTCGTGCGTGTCCTATATTTTAATGCCAGGTTTTTTTAATTTATATTTTCTACTTTTATCATGTTGCTTCTAGCTTGGTTAATTAATGTGTTTAGATTTGTCTTACTCCAAAGGTAGGGCACCTAGTTTGGGTTTTGAAATAAAAATGAGTAATAAACTTTGACCAAAGTTACTGCTTTTACAATCAAGGACCTTATAACAAAAACCTTAAAACTTAATAGAGAATTCATAATCTTTATAATAAAGACATTCAAGATTTTAACTCCTCATTCTTTTATTTTAATTATCGAAATAAATAATTAATTTCTTTTATATGATGGTTTTTTTTTGTCCTTTCAGAATAATATTTTCAATTAAACAAAAAAAAGAAAAATCTAAAATACAAGCGGGAGAATTATCACTGTCTTTACTTAGAACAAAAAAATAGAAGACAAAGATAGAGGGGTAAAAATCATTCCCTCATATTAAACTAAAGAATCCATTCGAAAATATTATGAGCTATAAAATTAACTTATCTAAAGGTATGACTAACAAACCGCCTTGGTTCAAAAATGAAATTTTCAATAGTCCTACAAAGTTGGGAAGAGTGGTTCTATTGTGGGCATATCACATTTAGAGAATCTCCTTTACACATCAAGTATTTTTAACCCAATTCTCTGGCTTTAGAAATTGCAAATAGAGTTCTACGAGCTTGGCTTTTAGAGGATTTTGCTTCACAATCGGTTTTGTTCACACAAAAATAACTTCTCTATTGTAGTTTCGCCCTACAACTGTTACACATAAACATGATTTCCCTTTTCTAATAACTGCATCAAAATTCACCTTCACATATAGGGGGAAAGGCGATCCATTCACTACTCTCTGTTTTTTCTTCATTTGCATTTTTCCCAAAATCACAAATGAAAATTACAAACCTTTTTAATTTGAGAAACTAAAAGCATAAGGTTTAGTACTTTAATTGTTGTTGACATGTTGTCCCAAGATCTTGTTCCTTGTTGGAATTTGATTAAATCATTATGTGACAATGGTCGGTATAAATGTATTTTAATCATGTAACTTGTTAAATAATTTTAAAAAAATTGCATAATTATTATTAGAAAAAAGGATTATGTGATAAAAAAAAATACATAATAAATTGGATGAATTTGTATCTAAATAATTGATCCGGATAAAATTAATCCTAGAACATTTCCTTGTGAGTTGTGATTCTAATAATTAGGGACATTATGGATGGTGCACCATAGAATAGAGCGAGTCTTCTACCCACTTGGTTGTCGGGAAAAACAAAAGTGGTGGGGAAACATATTTATTCTAGTAAAATCTTGGTAACATGTTGTAAATCTTTGAAGAAAGAACAACGTGGCCAGATCATAGACAGTAGGAAGTTCGGAAGAAACAAAAGATAAAACATAAATAACATAAAGTTGGAAGTGTGTGAGTGTGAGTGTGAGTGTGTATTGGGAATATCAACAATTAAAACCATGCATCCGTGTGGCCTTGCGAAGCCCGACTTTTTACATTTTTGTAGCCGTTTTCTCGTAGCTATGTGACAAAGTGGCATTTTCGATATTAAGTAGAAAAATGGAGGTTCTTTTGGAGAGGAGGTCACATGGGATGGGATGGGATGGCTCGAAAGGGACGAAGCGAAACAGAGAAGGAAATGAAGAATCCAAAGGTGCACGTGAGCGGAGCCTGAGAGAGAGAGAGAGATGGTGACTTTGGTGACTGGTGATGTTAATATGCATATGGACCAATGATGATCATTTCAGACTTGTTTGGACCACGCGCCTTATCGAGGACTCTATTACTTTTACAGCCTATCTTTCTATGTAAAATACAAATAGTCTAACGTAGGCCTGTTATTGTCCTTAATAAAAAAATTTATTACGTAATCTAGATTATTTATTACAATAATAGATATAATAATATAATGTAACTAATAAGAAATAACATTGTCATCATTATTTTTCAAGTTTCACTTTGTTCTTACGTTGTTTCAAGTTTCAACAAAAGCATCAACAGTTTAAATCCCTTGTAACTATCAAATTATGGAAATTATATAAAAAAGTAAAAATTCTTTCAAACTCCGGTTGTCATATACTAAAGGTCAATTTTGATAGTATATAAGAGCGGAAATTAAAGTTAGAAATTTAAATTATTAAAGATTTCATGTGCTAAGCGCCAATTGGGTTCTACATAAAACTCTTTGGTAAATTTATCATCTCTCAAGAAGGTCAAAGATGTTTCGTGATTAATCAAATATTTAAATTTTAACTTTTTGTAGCTTAAGAACATGCAATTTAACAGTTATATTTTTAAAATTTATATCCAATAAAAATATAAAATAGAAGATTAAAGGGTTTTTCTCCAAACTAGTTTGAAAATAAACTTTTTCCATTTGCTAAACAGTTGCTTTCTTTCCTCTACCATAATTGAAAAATAATTTTAAATTAAAGTTGGAAATTGAAAATTTTTTAGCTGAAATTTTTTTAAAAATTGTTCCACTACCTAGAGCTTTATAGCTCAATTGACATATCTTGATGAGACGTTCATAGTTTAAATTCTCCTTCTCTCAACTATCGATTTAAAAAAAAAAAAAAAAAAGTATCTTAACTTTTAATAGAAATCATGAATTCACACAAATGGTTGTACTTATTTTTTCTCAAAATGGAACCTGATACCTATCTATTTTCAAAGAGAAGAAACAAAAGACTTCAGAATAGAATCACCCAAATCAAAGCATGCAGAGGATGGTAGATGGCTGGATAATATGGAGGAGATTCAAGATGGTTTCACAACCTTCTACAAGAAACTTTATATAATTCAAAACCATATGCAGGTTTTAGATATACAGGATCAACTCAAGGACACCCCCTACCCTCTTTGTCTGAGTTTCAAAAAGTAGAACTCAACAAACCAATTCTAAGAGCAGAGATAGAACAAGCTGTTTTGCAAATTGGAGCTCTCAAAGCACCAGGACTAGATGGAATACCCACTGGTTTTCATAAACAATATTGGAGAATAGTTTAGAATGATGTCATCTTAACTGTCCAAGCCTTCTTCCACTAAGGTTACCTTCTTAAATCCCTTAACCATACTTTTCTATCTCTTATTTTGAAGTAGCTTGCCCTAAAAAGTTTACTCAACTTAGACCCATCAGTCTTTGTAACGTGGCTTACAAAATTATTTCAAAAGTTCTTGTCAATAGACTTAAACCCTTTATGGACAATTTGATAACCCCCTTTCAAAATGCCTTTAGTCTAGGTAGACTTATCATTGATAATATTATGCTAGCACATGAAATTTATTACTATATGAGAAAATAGAAAAAAGACAAATGGGGTTTAGGTGCTTTGAAACTTGATATGCAAAAAGCCTATGACAAAATTGAGTGAAACTTCCTCAAAGTTGTTCTTCATAATATGGGTTTTCCACCAATTGGATCAACTGGGTGATGCAATGTGTCTCCACAGTGTCCTATCGTATTTTGATTAATGATAGCCCTTCTAAAATTATTGTGCCATCTAGAGGTCTTAGACAAAGTGATCCTCTATCACCATATCTGTTCATTATGTGTGCCAATGTCCTCTCTTGTGCCCTCATTAGAAAGGAACATAATAACAATATCAAAGGAATTAGATTGGCCAAAATTGTCTTACCTTCACACATCTTTTCTTTGTAGATCTCTCTCCTTTTTTTCAAGGATGAATCTAAATCCATCTCCTCCCTCCAACAAACACTCAATTGGTACTGTGACTTATCTGGACAAAGTTTCAATCCTCATAAATCTGAACTTTTTTGTACTCCTAACATTAGCCTTGATAGACAACAAACCCTAAGCTCTACTCTTGGTGTTAAACTTGTTAACCACCCAAGGAAATATTTAGGAATTAAGCTATGAACTTTGAGGAACTAATAGAAAAGGTCAACAACAAACTTCACAGATGGAAAGCTAAACGTCTCTCACAAGTTAGAAGAGTTACACTTACCAATTCTATTCTCCAATCCTTACCTATCTACTCCTTCTCTTGTCTTAAAGTTCCTGACAAAATTTGTACCACACTTGACTCTCTCATCAATGCCTTTTGCTGCGGTCACCAACCCATTGAAAGAAAACTCCATCTTATCAATTGGAACTCTATCTGTAGGCCTAGAAATGAAGGTGGACTAGGTATAAGGAAATTTAAACTGGTGAACTAACCTTTAATAACCAAACAATTTTGGAGAATCATTCAACAACCCCAATCCATTCTGGCCAAGGCTCTAATCCCAAAATATTGTCACAGGGAACACATTCTCACTCACAAACTGAAACCAAACTGGACCGTCTGAATCCTAAGACAAAAATATTTGGCCTTATTCCACCAATGATAAATTCCAAGTGAAAAAAGCTTATTCCATCATTCTCAATGAAAACCTCCCACCTCACCCAAACCCACCTTCTATCCCATAAGAAGTTTGGAAAACTTTATGGAAAGTTTCACTCCCACAAAAAAATCTCCATTTTATTTGGAAAATTTTACACTCAGCCCTCCCTGTGAGAAACACACTTATCCATGAAGGCATTAATTACTTTGATACTTGTCCCTTTTGTCAAGAAGATGGGAAAACTTTAGACCACTTTTTTCTTGAATGTCCTTTCTCTTTGAACAAGTCTAGAGAAAGGATGGAGTGTAAAACATAGGGTTTACACCGTCCAATAAAAAATTGTTATATTAGCATTTTACTTAAAAATTAATACATCTTTCCACACTTAGTGTCTGTTTGGGATCCGCTTATTTTGCTAAAATTGAAATTTTTTTGCTGAAAGTATTATAGATAAAGGTAAATGTTAATTGAAATAGTACAGTGGAACCCACGAATAATAACAAAAATAAGCTAAATAGTAAAATAAGTTGGCAAAAAATAAGCTAAACAAACAGACACCTAATAACACCATATCGGTCTTTTGCTTAAAACATGGAATATTGTGTTTATTGAGATGCTATTTTGTTTGATAAGATGTATTTATGTTTTAGTAATATGACGATGGGGCATGTCAGGGTATAAATCAAAGGATTTACAACAAGTTCTTAAAGAATTTAATAATAATAATAATAATAATAATAATAATAATAAGCCTTTAATTGAATTAAGTTGATTCAATTATGAAATGCAATTTTACCACCAAAAAAAAAAAATTTATGAAATGCAAAGCAGTTTTATTGTTGGCTAAATCTTGCTATCCACTTCTTTTTACACATTTCCTATTAAGATTATGTTTTCAAAATATGATTTTAGCCCACGTAGTAGTTAGTATGTTCACAAAACATATGCAATAACCTATGTCTGATAATCGTTACCTTTTAGTGTTTGTAGACATTTTAGGTCGTGACACTTGGCATTGTAATCAAATTGGCCTTAAGATACATTGGTTCAAGAGTATGGTTTTGAAGTCTCTCTTTTCTCTCTCCCAAATAGGAGTCTTTCTGAGAGCCCAGTCTCTCCTTTCTCTCTTGGCGTACGATACGCTTCACTGGCTATTGTGCACGTGAGCCTTTTCTCTGACATTCTTGTGAGCTTCGCTTCGGGTAGTGGCTGTTTCTCGCCCTTTGTGGCTCCTTGCTGCTATGTGGGCTGGTTTGCCTCTTGTGTGAGGTTATATTTTCCGTTTGTTGGTAGGTTCGTTGAGATCGTGATTCAAGGATCGATCTGAATTAGAGAAAGCCCAAAGTGAATCTTACTCTCGGCGTTTGGTTAGTTTTGCTAGTGTGCACAGATTTTGGCCGATTTGGGGGTATTGCTGTCTGTGGGTCTCTATTTCCTCCTCTTTGCATTCTATTTTTTCTGGATGGTGGGTCTCGCTGCCATAATAGTTGGATTCTTGGAGGTTTGGTTTTATTTGGCTTTTGGTTTGGCAAAGCAATTGTTTGGAATTAGTAGTCCTTTTAATTTGAGATTGGGTTTTATATTTGTTGTTGCTCTTGGATTGGGTATGAAGACCCTTGCGTGGAACTGCCCGGGTGCTGGTAGGGCCTCGACAGTTAGAGCCCTCAAGGCTCTCATTAGGGAAGAAAATCCTAATGTAGTTTTTATTGCTGAATCCAAATCTAAGTCGCGTAGGATTGAAAGAATTCAATCAAGTATTGGTTTTGTAGATAAGTTTTGTGTGGATCATGTTGGTAAATCTGGAGGTCTTACCATTTTTTGGAAAGTTGGTGTGGATTTAGAGATTGTGTACTCTGACAAAAATGTTATTGCACATCTGGTCTATTCTGATCCTCCTTCCTCACCTTGGCTCTTTCTATTGATTTATGGCCCTCCTCACGTAAATGGTAGGGCAAGATTTTGGAAGTGTTTGGAGGATTTGGTTAGTGCCTTTGCAGGCCCCTGGTTAGTAATGGGGGATTTTAATTGTGTCGATGGTAGTTTGGATAAAAAAAAGGAGGTAGATATCTTGGTGAAGCTTCAACTAGAAGTTTTAGCAATTTTGTTCATGGTACTAGGCAATTGATCTTGGTTTCATTGGTTCTCGATTCACGTGGTCTAATAAATGTGAAGGTCTTGCCAACATTAAAGAGAGGCTGGACAAAGCTGTGTGCAACCAAGAGTGGCAATGCCTTTTCCCGAAAGCTGGAGTTAAGCATTTAGTTGCCCCTTCTTCAGATCATGCCCCAATTATATTGGACACTCATATGGATCAGTCAGTGAGGGCTAGGCCCTTCAGATTTGAAGCTATGTGGACCAGAGATGATTCAAGTTCTGGGATTATAGAAAAAGCTTGGCAAGGTGCGGTAGAAGGTTCTCATTGTTTCAAGTTGGCTAGGAAAATTTAGCAAACCAGATTTGATCTACAAGTTTGGAATAGGAATTAGTTTGGCTTTGCTAAGACCAGAATTAGAGAATTAGAAGCAAGAATTAAAGAAGTACAAGACAGAGCTCCTACAAAAGAAAATCTGGAGTTGGAAGCTGCTTTATATCTTCAATTGGATGAATGGTTGGAAAGGGAGGACCTTAAATGGAAACAAAAATCCAGAGAGTTATGGATCAAAGAAGGAGATCGAAATACAAAATTTTTTCATTTGTCCACTTTGGTGAGGAGGAGAAGAAATCTTATTACAGAAATAAGGGAAGAGAATGGGCTTCAATTGATGAATAGGAAAGATATTGGGAGTACTTTTCTTCCAAATTTTCAGAAGTGTTTCTTTCCTCCTGTACCAATGTTCCTCCAGATTTAGATGGTCTAATCGAGCCTTGTATTTCAATTCAAGAGAATGATTTGCTGATTACAGTGCCTTCAGTTGAGGATATCAAAAGAGTAGTGTTCAAGGTGCTCATAATTTCAATTAGTTCAGACCTATCAGTCTCTGCAACGTTTGCTATAAGGTGATTTCGAAAATTTTAGCCTTTAGGCTAAGACCTTTGCTAGAAAAGATGATTGATCCTACTCAAGTAGCTTTTATTCCAGATAGAAATATTGCTGAAAATATAATTCTCGCGCAGGAAATTGTTCACAGTTTCAGAACTAAGAATAAGAAAAAAGGCTGTGTTGGTCTGAAAATTGATTTTCAAAAAGCATATGATAGAATGGAGTGGAGTTTCCTGTTGACTACACTTAAGGCCTTTGGGTTTTGTGAGAGATTTATCTCCTTAATTCAACAATGTCTGTCCACAGTCAGCTACACCTTATTGATTAATGGGAGTCATGAAGCTAAAATCAACCCATCTAGGGGTCTGAGACAGGGGGACCCCCTTTCCCCCTATCTCTTCATCATTGGCTACGAGGTCTTGGCTAAACTAATTAGTAGAGAGGAGATTAAGGGTAATATTAGAGGGGTGCATCTAGCGAATGGAGTTCCACCTATCACAAGGCTTTTCTATGCTGATGATGTGATGATATTTTGTAATGCCAAGATGTCAGAAATAAGAACTCTGCTGAATTGCCTGGATTGTTATGGCAAATGGTCTGGGCAAATTATAAGTGTTGAGAAGTCCGGCATTTTTTGTTCGAAAGGAGTTCACCCATAATTTCTGAGACAAGTTAAAAACCAGCTGGGAATTAAAAAGCTCAGGCATGGAACTAAGTACTTGGGGGTGCCATTTTTCTTATCAAACAACAAGGCCAGAGATTTTGCCTATGTGAAGGAGAAGGTTGATGCAAGATTGGCTAGTTGGAAGAGTAAAAGCCTTTCTTGGGCAGGTAGAGCTACTTTGATAAAATCTGTTGCCCAATCCATCCCTAACTATACTATGTCCACCCTTTTGCTCCCAAGGAGAATTAATGATAAGTTAGATGCGGCTGTGAGACGTTTTTGGTGGAAGCCAAAAGTGGATTCTAATAAGTTTTACACTCCTATGGCATGGGGTGATTTGTGTAGGCCGATAGAAGAAGATGGTTTTGGTTTTAAAAAGTTTGAGAAGATGAATCAAGCTTTAGTTTCCAAATTGGGATGGTGGATTTTGTCCAAGAAAAATTGTCTTTGTGTGAAGCAATTGGCTGCTAAGTACAAGGTTAGAGCTAATTGGCTTAGAGATCCAAAAGCCTCTAATGCATCTTGGGTTTGGAAGAGCACTGAAAGGGTGAAAGATAAAATCAAGTTGGGAGTGTGTAAATTAGTAGGTTCTGGGAATACTATTTTAGTTTAGGAAGACCCTTGGTTACCTGATAAGTCAGGTTTTATTCCAACACCAAGGGCTCAAGAAGATAATTCTTGTTTAGTAGTTTCTCAACTTCTAAATTCTTCAGGTTCAGGTTGGAATGATATTTTGTTAAATGATCTGTTTGACCATGAGTCTATAGTAGCTATTAAAAACATCCCAATTTGGTCTTTTGATATGGAAGATAGATGGACTTGGACCAAATCTGAAAATGGGAAGTTCATGGTGAAATCGTGTTATTGTCTCATTTCCGAAGGTGACAATTCATCTGGCAGTGTTTCCCTTACAAGAAATATATGGAAGACCAACATTCATGAGAGGCTAAAGATGCATTTGTGGAGAATTGCATTCAATCTTCTTCCCACTAGGGACAAGTTGAGTGAGTTTTCCTCTTCCTTTGAGTCTAGCTGCCCTTTTTGTAATGCTGAGACAGAGTCAATCTTGCATCTTTTTACTCATTGCCACATTGCTAGAGCTATTTGGTTTGGTAGTCGTTGGAGCATTAGAATTGATAGTTGGCATGTTCAATCTCCATCTCATTTGATTGAGTTACTTGTTGAACCTCCTCCATTTCTCTAGCTGGATAAAGAGCAAAGAAATGAATTCCTGCTATTTGGTGCTCTAGCTTTGGATTTGATTTGGATGTGGAGAAACAAAGCAATGAGAAATCTCTTCCAATGGAGGGTCAAATTATCAGAAGCATTCAGAAGCTGTGTTTGGAGCATTGGCGGCCTAAAGTTCCAGTGTTAACTAGCGTTCCAGCTAGAAACAGTGCTAGGTGGCATTGTACAAGTCAAGGTACGCTAAAATTGAATTGTGATGCAGCGATTGGTGATATTTCTTCATGTATAGCTGTTGTTGCTAGAGATTGGAGAGGGACGTTGGTGTTTGCGATTTCAAAGAAAGTTAACACCAATATCCCTGTTCAAGCAGAGGCTAATGCTATTCTTCTGGCTGCCCACATTGCTTTGAACTTCTCTTTTTATAACTGCATTATAAAGAGTGATTGTAAAGTTTGTATAGATGCAATTAGAGCTGGTGGGAAGGAAATTCCTTGGAGGCTTGTGAATTTTGTGGACTCAGTTAAGAATGTATCTAGGGACTTTGGCCATGTATTGTTAATTGGGTTCATAGGGAGGCTAATCAGGCTGCGCATGTGCTAGCCAATTGGTCTCTAAGACAATCTTTTTTTGGTTCCTTTGATATGGGGTTTGGCCCTCAGAGTTTTGTAAATGTAATCTTGGATGAGGCTGTCCAGGAGTCTGTTTCTGCTATGTTTCAATAAACTTTTCTTTCAGCAAAAAAAAAAAAAAAAAATGGTTCAAGAATGAAGGGGAGCATTTAGTTTGGACTTCGAAATGCCTCCCCTGTTGGGTGGTCAATCTGAGAAAGCTATCAGTGCGTTCCTACACTTAAAATAGTATAATTAATAGTGAAGATGTATATAAAAGATATCATAAAGAAACATAATTTATAAAAAGAATTATTAAAGAGAGAAAGTGTGCAAGGATTCAAGTAAACAAAATATTGAGAAAGATTGCACAAATAATCTCATAATAACAATAATGCACAGGATTAAGAAAAGTAAAAGAGTTCTTAGGCTCATTGTTGTGGTTGTGATACAACCAACATGGTACTCAAGAAAAAAAAAAAAAAAAAAAAAAAAAAAGACCATAGCCCTTTGTGCTACAATTACTCAGATATGGTAGACTGTGAGTGGTAGAGAAAAAGTGGCGGATTAATGTTAAAATAATAGACAGTCAGTCACAATTTACCACATAAGATAATTATGGAATGATGTAATAAAGGGTGTGGTGGCAGAATTACTCAGTACTCAATGGCTCACCGCATAATATTTAGCACTAATTAGGGTGTTTCATAGTTGCCTTGCACATTTTGTAGAGTGTTTCATGCCGCCAACCTACTAATCCAACCTAATTCTTTCGGATTGGGTTAGGTTTGAAATTTCTCAACCCAAAGTTGAGTTGAAAAATACCTTAACCCTAACCTAAGCTAACATGTGCACACCCTTGCTTTTGATAAAAATCATAATCACATCTTTGTATTTTTTGGACCAATGATGATGTTACCTTGATAAAAAAAAATAATAATAATAACAATATGAGATAGAATGGTTTTTTAAACTATATAGTTAAAAAAAAAAAATTGAACTTCCATTTTTAGAAAATTAGATATATTCTAAGAGATATAGGGCCATGACCTTTCTGCTGGATGAGTGCGTCCAATTCTAAAGTAACCATTTTCTGTTTACCTGCTGAAATATAGAGATAATCTTTGTACATTCATTGATTTCCAATGTTGAGGTACTATTGGTAGAGTTTCCAATCCTAACCACGATGTGCGCAAGATTAGAAAAAGCTGGTAGTTGGGCAGACGCAGGGATGGAACCAAGATTTGAACCTGGGGGGCCAAAGCTTAAAACAATTTTTTTTTTTAATGAAAATAAAAACTAACACCTATTTCATACTCAACAAAATACTACATATAAAATAAGTGTTTCATAAACATTTGATATTATAAAAATGTCGACAAAGTATAACATACAAAATAAGTGTTTTTTAAACATTTCAACACATTTATCAAAATAAAACTCGATGCTCTTTAAAGTCTCGAAAGTCGTCTATGATTGAAAAAAATAATAATAATGAACAAAAGTAATGAACAAAAAAATGTTTGAAAAGAAATAAATTTAAAGGATGGATTTAAAATCTTACTGAAGCCTAGACTTAAAACTACCCCTAGAGACTCTATAGTCTATGGCATGTAAAAGAGATGAAGTCATAAGTGAAAAACGGCGAGTAGATGATTGGTACAACATAAAGTTTGCAACAAAAGAGAGAATAGCTCACCTTGAATTCAATGAAACTTTCAAAATGAGAGCCATGTTTTGACCAATTTTTGACCAATAAAAGTTTGGATTTTTTCAACCCAATTTTTTCTTTCATTAATAATTTGATGGTTACAATTAGCAAATGAAAGATTTGAACCTTAATTCTTGAAATAAATAAGCATAAATTATGCTATTGAGCTACAATACAATATTTTTTGTTCTGGCCAATTTTATGGGTTGTTAGAAGCATGGGGTTAAATAATTAAATTTACTATATCTTAATAATTTAAATTTTTGGACAATCAGTAATTTAAAATAAATAATTATTTTCAAATTAAGGATGGATTGTTTTAAAAGCAAAAACACCATATGTTTTATGTTTATGTAATTGGCATTAATTAATTCTATATTCTATGTTATGTAACTGGCACGCTTCTGAGTTCTGAAAAAAAAAAAAAAAAAAAAAAAAAAAAAAAAAAAAAAAAAAACCACAGGCACGTTCATGTAAAAGCGACTGGGTATGATGAACTGTTCAAACAACCAATGGCCCCGTTGGCAGAGACCTAGTGACCTACTCTGTATAATGTACTATGCTCCCACGCATAACATAGAGAACTGCGTGCAAGCAGCGCGTGAGAAATATGGAGGGAGAGACTAGAGAGTAGAGAGTTCATAATCTGATGCAGAAATGGTCACCACACCACTTTAGCTACACCTCAAAATAGTTGTTCACTTGTTTGCCATATCAGAATATCTCATCCAAAATTACCATAGATTCTCTAATGTCTATCACTTTCTGCAACGTGGCAAGTATCCATTGGTTAGTTTCAGCTAGAAATGTGGTGAGTTTCTCACTAAAGTAACTAGGCACATGCATTTAATAATTTTACACGATAATTATTATAGTGGGGTGGGGGGCCCAACTGCCAAAGCTACACAATTTAAAGAAGAAGCAAAGGTGCTAACTTCAAAGTAAAATGATAAGCGAAATAATAAGTGGGTCAAGGTTACTTGAACTGCAGGGGTTTGACTAGACATTTACACCACAACCAGACAATATAGAGTATTTCTTTTTAGGTGTAAATCCGCTTTTAGTTCTTATATTTTCACTCGATTTTTATTTTAGTTATTACATTTTATTTTTACCATTTTTAATTCCTAAATCAATTAACGCCCTTTATTTAGGTTATTTTCGTCACTCAACCAACGACAAAAGCTAACGTGACAAACGGAGGCACAGTAAATAATGACATGTCTATTAAAATAATATTAAAAATGCTACATCAGCATCTACTCAGCTTCCACATCAACAGCTAACCTTAAAAAATAAATTTATCAATTTTAAAAATTATAAAAAACAAAAAAACATAATTAAAAACAAAAAAATTATTGAACTTAGATATGTAGGACAAACCCAGAATGAACACAAAGCCAGATTTAAATATAACAACACACAACCAAATTTTCTAGCATTTTCTTGTCATTTTTTGTCAACCAAATACAAAAGCATAAACACAAAAACACATACAAACCGTGGCAACCAATGGACTCAAGGTAGTGAAGAACTCCATCCTTGAACTTAGATTGGTTTTAAGGAAAATTAAGATACTCTTATACATTTTCTTGGCAACCAAACAAAATTTTTAGTTTCACAAAAAAAAAAAATGCAGATCTAACAACCAACTAAATTTTTTATGTCAATCCTAAGATCTAAACATTTTTTACAAACCCATAAAATCCCCTTATACACAAACCCAACAAATTCTCTATCATAAACCCAAAAACTTCCTTTCACAAACCCATATCATCCCTTTTCAAACTTATCAAAAATCCAAAACAAATACAGCAAACTCAACCCAGATCTGGTCGATGTGAATGCTGAGGACGAAGCACCAAGATAGATTTTGTCGGAGATGAGAGAAGTGGAGGAACTTGCTTAAAGAGTTCAAGAAGAAAAAGAGGACGGTGCACTTGTCTTGGATTCGCTTCCACGCGGTGAGGTACGTGGTGTCCTCATTGCTGTCTTTCCAGACGGCGCGCCACGACTTTAGGACGGTGCGGATCTTCGCCAGCGTGGCTAGGCGGTGCTCAAGGAGGCAGCGGATCATGAGGGAGTGGGATTCCGGGTTAAAGGTGTAGAATTGGGAGGAGATGTGGAACTTGGGTCGCTGTCTGGTCAGGTTGGTTGTTCAGGTTAGGGTGGGTTTTGGGCGTGTCGGAGGAGGAGGAAGAGAACGATTTCTAGGAGAGAAAAAGAAGACAAAAGAGGACGTCTTGGGATTTTGGGTAAGTTCCAAAAAATTTTTGTTTTTAATTATGTTTTTTTTGTTTTTTATAATTTTTAAAATTGATAAATTTATTTTTTAAGGTTAGCTATTGATGTGGAAGCTGAGTTGATGCTGATGTAGCATTTTTAATATTATTTTAATAGACACGTCAGCATTTACTGTGCCTCCATTTGCCACGTCAGCTTTTGCCATTGGTTAAGTGACGGAAATGACCTAAATGAAGGGCGTTAATTGGTTTAGGGACTAAAAGTGGTAAAAATAAAATATAGAAACCAAAATAGAAATCGGGTCAAAATTTAGAGACTAAAAGTGCATTTACGCATTCTTTTTAACTTTTGTATTGTTGGGCCACCTAAGATAACACAACCCATTAAAAGCAGATTACTTAGTTAATTATTTCTTATTCTTTTTTAAATAAAAATAATTAATATAATAAAAAAAAAAAGTAGAATCACGCTAACAGATGCCCTTAGGGCAAAGATTAACAATCTATTTAAAAAAAGTTTTTATGGGAAAGGAAGAAAAATTAATTAATATTTTGACAGCTTTTTTCATTTCCCATAAAAGTGGTGTCAAAACTTCCTAAAATGAACTATTAACTATTACTTTAAGGACATCCCTTAGCATGACCCTTTTTAAAAAAAAAAAAAAAAAAAAAAAAATCTGAATAACAAAAGAAAGTAACTTAAACTTCATTTAGCTTAATTTAAAGAAAGGAATAAGGATAGCTAAACTTCATTTATTTATTTAAAATTTTAAAAGTAATATTGTAGCTGGTAATGAATTACTCATCTTGTACAATCTCAGTTCTGAGACCTGGTACAGGATCAGGTGGTCCATGGGTGCTTCATTGAGAACGACAGACCTGGGGTTGGCTTGGGCTTCTATACATTCGCTATGGCATGCAGATTCAACTGAGTTCAAATTGACATAATGTGCTTTATTAAGCCCAACTTGTGGTCACCAACCAGCTTTTCAAATTGACATAATGAGCAATGCGAGGCTTGCTTTGATTTTCGTTTAACAAACTAATTATCATTTGATTGAATAATATATTTTTTCCTCGGTTGTCCTTAATATTAAAGGAGCCCCTCACTACTGTTTCTTCAAACTTTAAGGATGTATACCCAATGAATTTAGGGATGGACACTCCGGGCAACGGGTTCCTGACCCAACCCAACTTGACCTGATGGGTATGTGTTTTACCTGGCCCAATATGGATTTCAGGGCAGGTTTTTTTCCCCCACACCGGAACCTGATGGTTTGTGTATGAGTATTACAGAAACCCAACCCGAATGATAAGGTTTGTCTTGTCTTGTTTGGTTTTTTTGTTTTTTCCCATCTCACCTCAGTTTGCCTTAAAATGTGTTTTGTTATACAACTCGGCATATAAGATAGTACTATACTAACCTTCTTCCACCCACCAAATCATATGCTGCTTCTTCTTTTTATTTTATTTATTAATTTTTTCATATATATTATTTCATAGGGTTTTCATACTTGTTTAAGAAATAGAACCGGACAAGTTTTCAAATATGAGTACTACCTGTCTTGTATACACCAAGTTATATAGGGAGGAATCTCTTGAGGTAACATCAAGATGGTGACTAGAAGGGTGACTCGTGCGATTGACTTACATGTAGGGTGCCCCTACATGTAAGTCAATATGGTCTGAACACCATATTTGGTTTACAAGAGATGACACAGAAGCCTGAAGAAAGTACACACGATGCTCTCTTTGATGGACAAAAACTAAATTGTTAGTTCCTGGGGAGTAAATCTCAAATCCACGAAGGGGTCCTTGAATCCACAAGGGTGATAAAACTGGAATCCACTCGAGAAGAAAATTGACAAAAGTCTGTGTTTATTGATAATAGTCTAATTTGCTTCTGACGACTACAAAACATATAAATACTGAGAAAAATATTTAAAACCCTAATTTGCACTAATTACGCGATTAGATGACAAAATACCGAAATTTACCAAAAATGGCAAAATTTAATTAAATGCAGAATCATAAACTACTAACTTTAAGGGTCGTCACAAAACATGCAGGACCTTATACTGACTTTTGAGTAAAAAATTATTAAGAAAACAAAAATTACTATAAATAGCAAAATCACAATTTTCGGGACCTAATGAAGGAATTCGTCATTTCAGGGGTACCTTATGGCAAAGCCATGAGTATTGTTCAAAAGGTTGTTTTGCTTCAGCCTACTAAATGTTATGCAATTCCGACTCCAAGGCTCATGATTTCTACTAGTGTCTTTTTACCTTGCGCAATGATTTCAGATGCGCGTGAGAGTTCAGGAAGGCTATGACGGTCTCTTCTACATTAACAAGAGAAGGCAAAACCTTGGACATTTAGGTGTATGGATGGGTGGCCTTTCAGTTGATACCGAGCTTGTAAGTGTTACACTTATTTAAGTGATGTATTGTTAGGGATTTTAGAATTTGATGTGTTTATATTTGTATATAAAGTATAGGTGATCATGGAGTACTATTAGACTATTAGTAGCTTGTTGATCTAGTAATAACTAACTTGTAACTCTTTTGGCGTGGTTGTTGTTTTTGGCAAAAAAAATAACCGACGATTCTGATGTGTTGTGGAGTCAACATTTGAATTCTATTAGGATAGAGATGTGAGGTGAAGTGGAGAATTTTAAGGTCTCGTTTGGTATTTTTGTTGTGTGTAGTGGATAGAAAAATGAGTTAAGGTCTCTCAGTTTTTTTTTTTTGCCCTTGTATTTTCATGGGATGTAGTGGAGAGAAGAACAAGAATTTAGGTCACTATGTTATTTTTGTTAAAAAATAGAAAGAGGAAAATAAATAGGGTTTGAGACTCTAAATTTATTTATTTTATTTTATCAAACGATCTCTCCTTTCGACCAAACCAATTATGTCCCGTGAATATGAATTTATTATTATTATTATTGTAATAAAAGTTTTCAAACGGACTTTAGGCTCTAAAAATTATTATTGTAACACGACTAGACTAGTGCATTGTTTTTTTAAAAAAATGCTCAAAGGTACGCAAACAGTTTGATTAAGGGCAGTGTTATTTTTCTCTTTAATTAATGCATGAAAGCTCACTCAGTGCTAGAATAATATACTAATAACTGACTAACTCATTCACCCATGATCACCTCTACCATCATCTTCTTTTTCTTAGGCCCTTTTGGATATACAACACTGTCACTTTTTTTAATACATTCTTCTTTCCCTCCATGTGTGTGTTAAAAATACTTAGTATTCTAAATAAAAAATATATATATCATCTTCTTTTTCTTCTTTCTTCATCCAAACTAGCACCATCATCTTGATCTTTATTTTTTTCTCTTTCCTTATTTTTAACCACTATCATCATATTCTTCATCGTTTTCTTATTTGCTTCAATTGGGTATATACATGTAAGTAGTCCTACATTGAATAAGCATGTCAAAAGAGAGTGGTCAATATAACATAGTTGGACCTAAACTCATAAACTTAGAGTATCTTGCATCAAGTGATGTCCATATCTGTTGTATTAACTACTCAATAACATCATTAATTTTCAGCATTAGCTTTCTTCTTTTGTTAGTTGACAGGAGCTCCTTATGGGTTGTGGCAAGATGATACTTGTTTCCTATTTCCAACATTAAGCCATGTTCACTTAATTTTTATTAATCTTCTCCTTTTTTTTTTTTACCTTTTTTTTTATATTTTTTTGGATATAAGTTTTTATTTTATTTTCTTTATAGGTTTGATTGTTAATGTAAGGTTGAATTTATTCAACTATGTGTTGGCTTTAATCCGTGTCAAATTTGCTTGTAATTTAGTATTTAGAAACCCTGTATTTAGGTGGAAATAATGTAAGGGCTGTGTGTGAGAGAGTGTGAAGAATTGATCAAGTGTGTGCATCAAGAGGCAACTCGTGACTGACTCACAAGTGGTGACTCACCAGAATGTGTCACACGTGTGAAGCATGCAAGAAGTTGAAGGGTCAGGACAGCTAGATCACTACAGGACAAAAAGTACAGTTTGGCCATTCTATTATCTAGCAACTAGAACTCGCGACTTATCCCAGTTGCGAGTGACTCGCCAATGCATCTTGTTTTGCTGAAAAATGACTTTTCACATTCCCTCTCATACCCTACTATAAATACCCTTATACCCACAAAATGTAGAGGGTTTTCTAGAGAGAATTGTTAGGACATATGTGATTCATTTGTTAGGAACATATGTCATTATTTTATGTAATTGGCTAATTCTTTGACAAAACTCACTTTACTTGTATTTGGGTAGATATAGGTATTTTTAATACTTCAAGAAATAAGGTTTCAAGATCAAGTGTTAGAGTCATTCAAGTCTGTCCAAGAAACAAGATAAATAGTGTAAATTCATTAAAACTTGACAGCTGGCTCGACAGCTGCATCTATCGAGCTTAAGAAAGCTATTTCAGCCCATGTGCTTGACACCTGCTTAACAGCTTCTCAACAGCTCCTATCTGTCAAGGTTTAAGAATTTCAGAATTTTAATATGATTTTCTTGGGATCTGTGAATGTGTTTTTGAGTCTTCTTTTCTCCTAATCCTAAACATATAAAATGATTATTTTAAGGGCCGTCAAAGAGTTCACAAGTTGCACAAGTATTGAGCAAAGTTTGTTCAAACAAATTGTGACCGAAGACAAAGTTTTGCCCTAGTTCATCATTCTTGTGAAGAAGTTGTTGTGTTTGTACACCATAGGGTTTTGTGACCAAGCATCTTCTTGATCTTCATCGTGGATGAACTAAAGAACTTTGCAACTAACAACCTTCTCTAGTTGGTGATTGGAGTCGCGTACTGGGATCTGCGCAATTGGTTAGTCACGTACTAGGAGTCGTGTATTGAAAGAAGAAATTATCACTACAGAACAAGTCCAATTGGGTATTGGGGTAATGGTTCAACTGTAGGTTGGTATAAGGTACTAGGATTCCTTTACTTGTAACCGCTTGTTGTGATAATAGTGGAGTTTCGGGAATGGTGACCTTAAAATCACCCGGTAGGGTTTTTGCCGTGTAGGTTTTCCCCATTTGTAAACAAATCACCATGTCAATTTATTTTCCGTTGCATACTTAGTTTAATTGGTGATTTGTTTGTGCTACCATGCATTTGCATGTTAATCTGATTAATTAATTTACTTGGCTAATTAATCAATTAATTCATCACAAGGGGTCAATTTGTTTCTGGCCTATCAAGAATTTTGAGAGAGAAACCCCAAAAAACAACAAGATTGATTCATCCACAATCTTATACATTTAATTCTCCAAATTCCTCTGCTTTCACCCTCTCCATTGTCATATCCATAGGAGGATCTTAAGCCAAATCCTTACCTCACCACATTCAGAGTAGTGAGAAGGTTCTTGGTGTTTGGAAAGCAGTTCAAGAGAGAAACAATTCATTTTTGTTGATGCAATGGGCTTGATGCAATGGGCTAATTGCGGGATCCGGTAAGCTAGAGAAGACAAGGTTAGACGCAACCCTGTTGGAGCAAGAAGATTGGAGGGCTTAGGTGCATTAGGTAGATTAGGCTTGGAGGGTCTATTGCTATTCATGTATCCCAACTGATTTTATAATGGATCATTTTACCGCTTGGAGGGCGGCAGAGAGGTTTTTTGTCAAGTTCTTTGGTTTTTTCTTCGATAACATCTGCCGGTGTTATCTTGTGTTTGCTTCTCTCTATCCCTTACTCTTTGCTTTTAATTACTGCTGAGTTGTGATTAAAATATGGCTTAGAGTAGTTTGCATATTTGGGTATTACTTATATTTATCATTCCGCACATACATTGTTTGAATATAAGCTTGTTTTGGAATATTTGAATTTGGGGGTCTAAACATTCACAAGTGTTTTATATACTAAGTGAGCTTGCAGTTAATAACCAAATTGATAAGCTATTATGGGAAATCAAATCCTTTGTCACACTTTTTATACTCCACTTTATGTTTCACTAACCACAACTTGTCATATATTGTTTTAACTTTTCTTATAAAATACTTCAAGTTTTAAATGGATCAAAATAAGATATATGATGATTGGTGGATCATAAAGTATAATACACAAAAAATAGGATGGGAGATTTGTATTTGTTATTATGTATTCATAAAACTATGTAATTTTAATTGCATTGTAACTAGTTAATAATAATGTAAGCTTTAATTAAATGTGTATATCATAAATATATAAAAATATAACTCATAAATAAAAATAGGGTTAGTTTATAGTTTCCCCCTTATCATTGAAACCAACTAAATTCTCTTTTATGTTTAAAACATGAGCCAATACCCCAAATTCGATACTTTTTTCAGTTAAACCTGTAGACACTCGATTTTGCACTCATAATTTAATCTTGGAAGATGGCTAGAGTGACCATTCATATGCCCAAAATTTAGAGTTTCATTACATGCATTAATTTGTTCATTGCATATCAGAAAAATGATTTTAAGGTTCTAGCGGTCGTGACGGTATGTCTGATTTCCAAATCGGACCATCAAATTTAAAGATATCGCATGATCAAGTTTTCATGGTTTGCATGCATTTTGTTTGGGTGGAGCTAATCACTCATGATTAATTCAAATTAATTTTGGTTGGTTAGATAGTTAAAATTAATTAAATAATTTTATAATTGGTTGTTAGTTAGTGTCAAAAATAGGCCTGCTTGCATCAGAATAAAGTGGATAATTAGATAACAAAGAAGTTGTGGATAATCAAGTCTTTTTGGGATATTTATCTACAAGATAATTATCACTTTAAAGACCTAAATATCAAGAAAAAGGGATTAATTTTTAAAATATGGGTTAAAAACACATCTAGGTGCAATTCCCTGCTCAAAAATCCTCAAAAAATGAGTCCAAATTGGACCAAAACTCAAATACGGACCTGGCACCCTAGAGGGCCATTTGGTAGTCTTGGAGTGCCAATCGGCACATGGCAAGTGCTGATTGGCCCAAACATTCGGTCTGGCTCGGGGACTTCCTGGTTAAGATAAAGCCTATCCTTTTTGACTTTTTAGAGATACGGATGCGTTCCAATTCGTATATGGTCTCATTTAGCATCCCAACCTCTATAAATAGAGAACACAAATCAAAATTAAGGGCTCTTCTTTTCTGTTCCCCTTATGTTAAAGACGTTCTGGAGGCTTTTGCTTTAGGAACTTTTTTTTTTTAAGTAAAGTATTTTAGACCTCAAAGAAGTGAATAAATTTCTTTGATTTCTAAAATATTCTTTCACTAGAAGAGCACGCTCATGCAAGAGGTATTTTGTTTTTCTTTCTTTTATTTTTTCGTTAATTAGCATGTTTTTGTGTTTGATGCATGAATATAATTAGCAAGTTTTATTATAACTTGTTGTTAATATATAATTGTCACGCTTAGATACTGTAGATGATTGTTTATTTCAATTCTTTCTTTTTGACATCAAAATCTGCAATGACTATCAAAACTCTTTTATGAAGACCCAAAATTGATTTGTATTTTCATTAAACACATATTTGATTTTTTTTTTTTTTTGAAAATTTTTCTTTGCTATAAAATTGCAAATTTTGAAATTCAAAAGAAGGGATTGAAAGTTAGGTTAAAGTTTTTTAATATGTGATGCATGCATAATAAATTTGTCTCATGAATGTGGATCCTCCTTCAAAAGTCTTTTTATTTATTTATTTATATATATATATATATATATTTATGTGTGTCCAACAATTGATTTGATTTTTTATAAATAAAATAATTTTTTTCACTTTACACAAATCAGATCTGATTCTTTTCAAAATCGCTTTCTCTCTCTTTTTTTTTTTTTTTTAAAAAAAAAACATATTTGATTTTTCTTGATAAAATTACTTTTTTTTTTTTTTATACTTTACAAAAATAGATCTGATTCCTTTTAACAAAATTACCTTTTTTTTTTTTTTTTTTTTTTAACTTTACAAAAAACAAATCTAATTTTTTTAACAAACCAATTTTTTTTTAACTTTACACAAAACAGATCAGATTTTTCTTGATAAAATCTTTCTTTCTTCTTTTTATCCCTTCACAAAAACAAATCTGATTTTTTTTCTTTACAAACCAAGTCTTATTTTTTTTTTTTTTTAATTTTCAAAACAAATTTGAATTTTCTTCAAAAGATGACTTTATTCATAAGGCAAATTTCTTTAAATTAGTGTTTGTCATGTGCATTATAACATATCATGCAACATCATTCAAAAAATGGTATATTGGTCATTAGCATCTAGAAGACTAGACTCTGTCTCGGCGGAATAGGTGCCTAACACCTTCCCATTCCATAACCTAGTCTTCGAGCTTAGGATTTTTGGATAAGTAGATTAGTGTTTTGTCTTTTAATTTTGGTAGATTGTAACTAGGACCAAATCTTTGTATTCTTTTGCATAGATTGTAACTAGGACCCAAAGTCTTGTAAGGTTAATTTACCAAAATTGTATTTTTCTTTATTCAATCAATGACATTCGAAGTATTTTGACCATGTAATTTGTATTTTATTATTATTATTTTTTGTATAAAAAATAAGTGGCGACTCCACACCACTTACCCAAAAAGAGAGTTGCCCTTAAAAACATCCAAATCTCTTTTTTGAGAGCACCCAATTTTATGGACTCTCACAAAACCCAACATAATCTCAGTGATGACAAATGCAATCCAAGAAAATAACAATGCAATTCTCAACTTTTTCTCTCTCTCTCTTTGGTGTACGACTAATAATTTCTTTAAAAGATTCAATTGGATTTAACTAAGAAAGTATAATTGATTTGGGGTATTTGCTCATTTCCCAAACATAAAGAGGGAAATTGGTTGGTTTTAAAGATAAGGTGGAGAATTGTGAATTACCCCAAACATACAGGGAGAAATGCTTTTTCTCCCTATATTTTTCTTCTATCATAAGTAAAACTATGTACATAAAGTATTCAACACCAATTCAAAGTACATTGATATAACAATATTGTGAAAAATTTTCAAGCAAGTTTATACAATTCTTTTACCATAATGTTTCATCGAGAATCCTTATAAAAGTTTAATTATACTAATTTTCTTTTAAAACTAAAGTAAATATAAAAAGGAGGGGAGATTGCAGCTCACACACTTTTGATGAGATTCATAATACTAAAACAGTAAATAAATAAAAATTGGCCAGTAGTTTCGACTCAGTTTAAGAATGATATGATGGGGGGTGACTTTATGCGTATTAGAGTCCAAGTTTATGTTTCAAAACCACTTTGTCGGGGCAGCAAAGTTGTTTTCGAAGATGGGTGGCGTTTAAGTATGAGAAACTTTCCAATTTCTGTTATTGGTGTGGGCTTGTAAGACATGATGATAAGGACTGTGAGCGATGGTTATCTAGAAAAGGAACTTTGGCTATTGAGTCGCAGGAATTTGGAGCTTGGCTTCGAGCCCTGAATTTCAATCTTGGCAAGAAGAGTGTGGTTATTGTTGAAGGTTCTGGGGAAGAGGTTCATGGTGTTTCTTAACGGCCGTTGGTGGTTGGGGCAGTTACTGTCAGTTCTATGGATACAGAACAAGGAACTGTTATTCCACCAAATTAGGAAATTCAAAAATTTTCAACTGAGGGCACAACAACTGTCTCTCAAACTGCTACTCCACTTTCTGCTGAAAAATTTCCTGATTTGGTGGGGATTAATCACTCCCTAAAAATCAGTAAGGATATTCCTTCGGATTGTCAAATTTCCACTTTGGATACTTCACTTTCAACCCGAAATTCTTTAGAAGCTAAAATTCTACAGATAGATGCTGAATTGAAGAAGTTTGATAAGGTGGATTCTCTTCAAAAAGGTGTGTCTTATCCAAACTCTATACTTTCCTCATCTTCAAAGACTTTATCTGATCAGCTAGCTAAGCATTTATTAGATATCAATGTTGTGGGGATGGCTAAGGAGTCTAATATAAGTATTGTATCTAGTCCAACTTCTATTCCCATGACTAATCAATCCAATGAAGATGATATGCCTCCTAATTCAAGGTCCTGGAAACGATTGGCCAAAAAGAAAAAAAAATCGAAGATTGTCTCCGTGCATGATAAATCTTATGGGAAGAGAGCAATGTCTGATAGTGAAGAAAATCAACTGGATTTACCTAGCAAATGCTTGCAGGTTTTGAAAGATGATGAAGTAGAACCTTTGAAATTGGCGGAGGCTGTTATGCAGCCCTGCCAAGAACAATGAGTCTCTTAGTTTGGAACTGTCGTGGGCTTAAGAACCTATGTATAGGGAAGGAGCTCGGTGAATTAGTACAGGCTAAAGATCCCCCTGTCAGGTTTATAGTCGAAACATGGGCAGATGAAGCAAGGCTAAAACAAATTAAGAAAGATATTCAATTTGACTGTTTGTTTTTTGTTCCAAGAGTGAATAGAGGAGGAGGTTTAGCTATGTAATGGAAGAATTCTATCAATTTGTCAGTTGAATCTTTCTCTAAGAATCATATTGACTTAATTATTGATAAGGGTTCGAATGAAGCTTGGAGATTTATAGGATTTTATGGGGAACCAGATACATAGAAGAGGAAGAAGTCTTGGGATTTACTTTGTTTGCCGAATCGGCTTTTTGATTTTCCTTAGCTTTGTGTTGGAGACTTTAATGAGATTGTGAGTAGTTCAAAAAAATTGGAAGGAAGTTCAAGAAGTCAAGTTCAAATGCAGCTCTTTAGGGAAGCAATTGATGAATGTGGTTTTATAGATTTGGGTTTTTCAGGGTCTCAATTTGCTTGGCAGAAACACTTTTCTAACGGCCATTCGATTTGGGAAAGTTTGGATAGATGTTTGGCTAATAATGATTGGTTGATTAAGTTTGCTAGTTCTAAAGTGCATCACTTGCGTTGTAGTACTTCAGATCATAATCCACTGTGGATTGTCCCTAATGGTATAGAAATTGCTAGACCATCTAAACCTTTTCGTTTTGAAGAGATGCGACTATCGGATAGAGGTTGTGATGAAACTATTGAAGCTGTTTGGACTAACATTAATCATGTGGATCCTGGAATTCGAGTTGTCAACACAATTAATAAGTGTGGAAAAGCTCTTACTCCATGGAGCCGAAATTGTTTTGGTAGTGTGAGGAAGGACTTGGAACAAGCAAGGAAAAAATTAGTGCAGGCCAAGAAGGATGCTATGATTTTAGGGGTCAATTTTCGATTTTTGGAATTGAGGAGTAAAGTTAATGATTTGCTTGATAAAGAGAATAGAATGTGGTTTCAAAGATCAAGATCTTTATAGGCTATTCATGGAGATAGAGATTCAAAATATTTTCACAATAAAGCTACTCAAAGGCTTAAAAGAAATAAAATTGGGGGTATTAAAAATTCTGCTAGACTGTAAGTTACAAATCCTTCTGATGTTGTTGATTGCCTTGTTAGCTATTACAAATCCTTATTTACAACTTCTGGTATTTGTCAACCCGAAGAGG
Organism: Quercus gilva; assembly: GCA_023621385.1. Lineage (NCBI taxonomy): Eukaryota > Viridiplantae > Streptophyta > Magnoliopsida > Fagales > Fagaceae > Quercus > Quercus gilva. The sequence continues at coordinate 26,249,392 of CM042480.1, read as the reverse complement.
CCATCAGTACAATTCCAAGTTTAATTACCCCAGAGATGAATGCAAAGCTTTTCGTAGATTTCATGTTGTGGGAAGTCCAAGTTTCTTTAAAAAAAATGGCTCCTGCCAAAGCCCTTGGTCCTGATGGTATGCCTCCACTCTTCTATCAGAATTATTGGAATCTTGTAGGTACAGATGTTTCACAATCTATTTTGTCTTTCCTTAATTTTGCTTCTCTTCCCCAACATCTCAATCACACTTTCATTACTCTTGTTCCAAAGGTTAATAATCTAGAATTAGTTTACGATTTAGACCTATTAACCTATGCAATGTTTTGTACAAAATACTTTCTAAGGTTTTGGCGAATACACTCAAGAAAATTCTACCTCAAATTATCACAGAACATCAGAATGCCTTTACCAAGAATCAGAACATATCTGACAATATTTTGGTAGCTTTTGAAACTCTTCATAGTATGCAAAATCACAAATTAGTTAAGGAAGGTTTTATGGCTCTCAAACTCGACATGAGCAAAGCATTTGATAGAGTTGAATGGTCCTTTTTGGAGGCTGTAATGAGGAAGATGGGGTTCAACGATCAATGGATTTCTTTGTTGATGCTTTATGTTAAATCTGTCTCATATTCCATCCTTGTTAATAGTGAACCTAAAGGAGTTATTCATCCTACAAAGGTTATTCATCAGGGTGATCATCTTTCACCTTTTCTTTTTCTCTTTTGCACTGAAGGACTTAATGGACTTATTTCCTAGGCAGCTCATCAGGGTGATATTCAAGGTTTTTCTTTGAGTAAGCGCAGCCCAAAATTGACGCATCTTTTATTTGCAGATGATAGTCTTTTGTTTTGTAGACCTACTTCTAAGGAATGTTAGCAAATTATGGATATCCTAGGAGTATATGAGAGGTGTTCGGGTCAACAAATAAACAAGAACAATACGACTATCTTTTTTAGTAAATCAACTTCAGAACCTAGCAGGAATCAAATTAAAGATGCTTTGGGGATTGTGGAAATAAAGCAATATGAAAAATATTTGGGTTTGCCATCCTTTGTTGGAAGGAAAAAGAAGTAGTGCTTTGATTTCATTAAAGAAAAAGTTTGGAAGAAATTACAAGGGTGGGAGGAAAAACTTTTGTCACAGGTTGGGAGGGAAGTTTTGATTAACGCAGTGTTATAAATTATCCCTACTTACTCAATGAATTGTTTCAAATTGCCGATGGGTTTATGTAATGACCTTGAGAGTTTGATTAGAAGATTTTGGTGTGGTCAAAAGGGTGGTCGAAGGAAAATTCATTGGTTGAAGTGGGATGAATTGTGTAAGCCAAAAAAGGAGGGAGGTATGGGCTTTAAAGATTTGGCTTTGTTCAACGATGCCCTTCTTGCTAAATAAGCTTGGCGCCTTCTTCACAATAAAGATTCACTATTTTACAGGGTATTTAAGTCTAAGTTTTTTCCTCATTGTTAAATTTTGGATGCTAAAGAAAATTCTAGGGGTTCATATGCTTGGAGGAGTATTCTCAAAGGTAGAGATGTGCTCAAAAAAGGTGTTCGTTGGAGGGTTGGAACAGGGGAAAGTATTAATTTGTGGGCAAATCCATGGATGCCATCCCTTGGAAATACAAGGCTTCAATCTCCTTTGCCAGAATCTCTTATTGGAGCTCATGTTGCTGATCTTATTAATCCTATGACCAAACAATGGGATCTTTCACTCCTTAATAATCTGTTTCTTCCCCATGAGGTAAGTTCCATCATGTCTATTCCTTTGTGTAAGAATCGGGTTGTTGATAAAATTTTCTGGCCTTTAAATCAATCGGGATTGTACACTATTAAATATGGTTATCAATTCTTAGTGAAAAAGCAGAAGAATTCTAGTGCAAATGGTCTGCAATTCAATTGGGCAGATGTGTTACCTCTTAGTCAAGCTAAATGGAAGAAAATTTAGAGCTTGTCAATTCCAAATAAGGTGTGTAATTTTTTTTGGAGAGCTTGCAAAAATTCTATCCCTGTCAAGACAAATTTGGTGAGAAGGAAGGTACTCAATGAAGATATTTGTGATCACTGTCATCTTTCCTGTGAAGATACAATGCATGCTCTTTGGAATTGTCCTTGTCTTTCTCCTGTTTGGGATTCAAATTCAATGTGGAATTTTCGATGAAATTCAGTTTTTAACATATTTGGGGACTTGGTAAAATTTATCATTGATAGAGGGAAGAATCTAGAGTTATTTGCTATTATAGTGTGGACAATCTGGTATAGGAGAAATCTCATTCGCACATCAGACAAGCCTTTCCCTATTTTACAAGTTCTTCCTAATGCAATTGCGGTTCATGCATATTTTATCCGTACTCTCCCTAATGATTTGCCAACTCTAAATCCACATGGCTCATCTAGAGTGGTGTGGTTTCCTCCCCCTCACCCGACCTTTAAAGTTAACTTTGATGGTGCTGTGTTTAAGGAGAGTAATTCAGTTGGGACAAGGGTTGTAATCCAAGATGATCTTGGACAGGTTATGGCTTCCATGTCTGAAAATATTCCTTTACCTTCCTCAGTGGATGAAGTTAAAGCTTTGGTTGCTGTAAGAGCCTTACGTTTTGCTCAAGAAGTAGTTTTTTCTTCCGTTATCCTTGAGGGTAACTCCAAGAGAGTTATATAAAGTCTTTAAGGAGTGAAGAGTCTTCTTTTGCTTCTTTTGGTCATTTGATTGAGGATGCAAAGGTTATAGCAGAATCCTTTGTTGATTTTACCATTTCTCATGTTAAGAGACGAGGAAATTCTGTTGCTCACAATCTTGCTAGACATGTTAGTGATTTAAAGGTGTGGATGGAGGGTGTTCCTCCACATCTTAATGCTGTAATTGTTGCCAACTTGGCATCCCTTGTTTAATAATATTACAGCATTCTGTTTCTAAAAAAAAAAAAAAAAGACTTACAAGCATACTAAAACCATTACTTTGGAATATTCTACAAACAAGTGCAATAAAATAAGTAGGTAGTTCAGAATAGTGATTGGGATTTCCTAAAAAAAAATAACGGTTGGTTACCACTTACCAGCTCTCTTAAAACTATTTTGCCAGAAGCATCAAATTGTAATAAGTCAGCCAAGATACAATGTCTGAGTTTCTAAATCAAAACGGCATGTCCCTACAATTATTCTACATAGTCAGTGGTGGTGCCACGTTGGACTCAGGGTGTTCCCAAGAACACCCTGACTTGAAAAAAAAAATTATATATAACAATTGAAATTTTTTTATTTGTTTACCCTTAAAAAAAATTTAGGAACACCCTTAAGAAAAATTAGGAACACCTTCAAATAAAAAAAAAAAATTTATTTGTTCTACTTTCAAGCAAAAAAAAAAAAAAAAGCCTAAAAAAAATTTTGAACTAAAATTTGAAAAAAAAAAAAAAAAAATTGTAACAAAGCAAGCCCACAAAAAATCCCAACATCAATCCTAAACGTAAAGAAAACCCAATCTAAAGAAAAAACAACCCAACATATGGTAAAGAGGTAAAGCAAACCCACAGATTCTCAAAAAGAAAAAAAAAAAAAAAAAACAAAACAAAACAAAAAACAAAAAACAAAACAAAACAAAAACAAAACCCAATATATGCTGCAAATCACTAAATCAGAAACCTCAAATCACTAAATCAGAAATCACTAAAGCGAACCTAAAGACAAAAACGTCAACAGAGCAACACTGCAACACAAGCCAACAGACGGATCGGGCATCGCCGCATCAGAGATCGGTCAGCCAACACAACTTGAGCTCCAGTCCAGAGCACATTGCATCGGGATTTAGGCATCGAAGATCACTCACTGGATCGGATCGGAGATCGTCGATCGGTCAGTCATGTTGCTCTCACTTTGTTGCTCGTCGCTCGGCTTGGCCTCCATTCCTTCGGCGCCGCCCTTCAACCTCAGCCCTCCCTACTCCGGTGCTCCCTCAACCTCTACCTCAAGGTATTTCATAACTTCTCTCCCTTTTCTCTCTAACTTTCTCTCAGTCTCTCTCTCTCTCTCTCTCTTTATTTGAAAAATGAAAATGAAAGTGAAATGAAATGAATGATAGATTCTCTCTCTCTCTCTCTCTCTCTCTCTATTCTTTAAGACTTTAACTTTATCTGATTCTTTTGAACAACTGTGATTGGCTAATTCATTGCTTAGCTTTAACTTTATTAATATTTTGCCCTTGTTTTTGACTTTTTCTTTTTGGCTTTATCTGTTGGTGTTGGTGTTGGCAGTGGCGGCGCCACTTTGTGAGTTGAAAAAAAAAAATTTTATATATAATAATTAAATTTTTTTATTCGTTTACCCTTAAAAAAAAATTTAGGTACACCCTCAAGAAAAATTAGGAACACCCTCAAATAAAATAAAATAAAATATTTTATTTGTTCTACTTTCAAGCAAAAAAAAAAAAAAAAAAAAAAAAAAAGCCCAAAAAAAATTTTGAACTAAAATCTGAGGAAAAAAAAAAAATTTTGTAACAAAGCAAGCCCACAAAAAAGCCCAACATCAATCCTAAACGTAAAGCAAACCCAATCTAAAGAAACCCAACAGATGGTAAACAGGTAAAGCAAACCCATGAATTCTCAAAAAGAAAAAAAGAAATAAAGAAATAAAAAAAAACCCAATATACGCTACAAATCACTAAATCAAAAACCTTAAATCACTAAATCAGAAATCACTAAAGCAAACCTGAAGACAAAAACATCAACAGAGCAACGCAGCCAACACTGCAACACAAGCCAACAGACGGATCGGGCATCGCTACATTGGAGATCAGTCAGCCAACACAACTTGAGCTCCAATCTAGAGCACATCGCATCGGGATTCGAGCATTGGAGATCGCTCACTGGATCGGATCGGAGATCGCCGATCGGTCAGTCATGTCACTCGCTTCGTCGCTCGTCACTCAGCTTGGCCTTCATTCCTTCGGTGCTGCCCCTCAGCCTCAGGCCTCCCTGCTCCCATGCTCCCTCAACCTTAACCTTAAGGTATTTCATAACTTCTCTCTCTTTTTCTCTCTGACTCTCTCTCTCTTTATTTGAAAATGAAAATGAAACTGAAAGTGAAATGAATGAGAGTCTCTCTCTCTCTCTTTCTTTATTCTTTAAGACTTTAACTTTATCTGATTCTTTTGAACAACTATGATTGGCTGATTCATTGCTTAGCTTTAACTTTATTAATATTTTGCCCCTATTTTTGACTTTTTTCTTTTTGGCTTATCCATTGGTGTTGGTGAGAGATATAATTAATTGTCTTATTGTGATTTGTGATTATGAAATTTTCTGATTGGCAGCTGGCTCTTGTGATTGGGGGGCTTGTCTCATTGTTTGTTGAGTGGGGTAGGGGGTGGATGGGCACATGGCACATAGGGCCAGGTGAGATATGTGAATTGGGGGAAGTAAATGCACATGGGATGTGTGCTAGTGCAACTAATAAACAAAAATTTAATTAACCATAATTAATTAAGGGAAGCAACTAATAAACAATAATTAATAGTTTAATTAACCAATATATTATAAAAGACAAACAAATTAAATTATGTTAGGCTAAACAACAATTAAAAATTTTATAATTAATGAAACAATAATATAACAAATTATAATTTATAAAAGACAAACAAATTAATGAAACAACTAAACAAAAATAATTAATAATTTTATTAATATTTCAAATGAACTTATAGTTTATTATTTATTCTTTTGCTAGAATTATGGACAAATATCATCTTCATCTTCTAAGCGAATTCGTGTACTTAGAAAATCTTCCTTCAGATCTTGGGCTATGAGAAAAGATATCATCCTAATAATCATGATGAAATAAGAAGATATTATTTACAAAAAGACCCTTGTCCACCTGTTTTCCAACACCATGATGATTACCCACTATCATGTTTTTTTGGAAAGCCCCGTCGATTTATACCCAAATGGTATGTAAATAGAAAGTGGTTGGAATATAGTATAGACAAGGATGCAGTATTTTGTTTATATTGCTACCTATTTGGGCAAGATTTTGGTAAGCAAGGAGGAGGTAAGACTTTTGTAATAAAGGGATTCAAACTTTGGAATCAGAAAGAGAAGTTAAAGTCCCATGTTGGAGGAGTTAATAGTGCTCATAACCAAGCTGTCAAGAAGAGTAAAGATCTACTGAAGGAAAAGCAACACATTCAAAGTGTTTTGGTTAAGCAATCAAATCAAGATAAAATTGAATATCAGGTTCAATTAAATGCAATAGTTGATTGAATAAGATTCCTTTTATGCTAGGGATTAGCTTTTTGTGGTCACGATGAATCTCAAGGTTCAAGTGATAAAGGAAATTTCCTTGAGCTTCTACAATTTTTGGGGGATTACAATGAATCTATCAATGAAGTATTGCAAAAAGCTTTGAAAAATTGCAAGCTTACCTACCATGAAATTCAAAAAGACATTGTGAACGCAATTGCACGTGAAACATCCAAAGCCATCATCAAGGATTTTGACAATGGGTTCTTTTCAATATTAGTTGATGAGTAACGTGATATCTCAGTGAAAGAGCAAATGGCTCTCATTCTTCATTATGTGAATAGAAAATGAATTATTATAGAGCGATTCCTTGGTATTGTACATGTAGCAAGTACCACTGCTTTGTCACTCAAATATGCTATTGAATGTTTACTTTGTGAACATAATTTGAGTTTATCAAAACTACGTGGGCAAGGTTATGACGGGGCTAGTAATATGCAAGGTGATATCAATGGTCTCAAAACTTTAATTTTGAAAGAGAATAAGTCAGCATTTTATGTCCATTGTTTTGCTCATCAACTTCAATTGACACTTGTTGTTGTTGCTAAAAATCACATTAACATTGCTGAATTTTTTAAGTGGTTAGTAATTTAGTAACTGTTGTTGGAGGCTCTTGTAAGAGATGAGATGCTCTTCGAGATGCAAAATTTGCCAAAATCAAAGAAGAATTAGAGAATAGTGTACGTAGAAGTGGCCAAGGTTTGAATCAAGAGACAAATCTTAAACGTCCTGGTGATACACGTTGGGGATCATATTATGAGACTATTCTCAACTTGATTTTGATGTTCTTTGCTATTATTGATGTACTTGAGATTATTGAAGAAGATGGCCTTTCTGACCAAAAAGTTGAAGCTCGATCTATTATAAGGTCAATTCTATCTTTTGAATTTGTCTTTGCTCTACACTTGAATGAAAAAAATTTTAGGGATCACAAATGAGTTGTCAATAGCATTGCCAAAAAAAAAAAAAAAATTAAAATATAGTAAATGCTATGGATCTTGTTAAAGTGTCTAAGCAACGATTGCAAGTGATGAGAGATGATGAATAGATATCTTTATTGACTGAAGTGTCTTCATTTTGTACCACACATGATATTCCTATCTATGGATGAAATATTTGTAGTTAGTGGGAGGCCACGATGCAACACCCAACAAAATACAAATTTACATTATTATCATGTTGAGCTATACACAGTCATAGATATGCAACTTCAAGAGCTTAACAACCATTTTTCAAAGGCGAATACCGATTTGCTACTTTGGCTTGCTTAAATCCAAGTAATTCATTTGTGGCTTTTGATAAGGAAAAGTTGATACGTCTAGCAAAGTTCTATCCATATGATTTTCTTGGGACATATGTCTTGGCACTTGACTCTCAACGTCAGAATTACATTTTTGATTTGCGCAACAATAACTTGTTTTTAGAGCTTCAAGGAGTTAGTGAACTTGCTGAAAAGTTATTGAACACAAGGAAGCATGAGACTTTTCCATTTGTCTATTTGCTTGTGAAGTTAGCTTTGACCCTTCCTGTCGCTGCTGCAACAGTAGAAAAAAGTTTTTCAGCAATGAAATATATAAAGAATGAACTGCGTAATCGAATGGGAGATCGATGGATGAATGATTGCTTGGTTGTGTATATTGAAAGAGATGTAGCTTGTAGCATTGATAATGAGATTATCATGCTTCAAAATATGAAAACTCGTAGAAGGCAATTGTAAACTTTATGTATTTGTGTGTTTTTTGATTGTTGTTGTTGTCAATATATGAATTTCTTTTTTTATTAGATTGTGTAATTTATGCTTTTTAAGGAACACCCTGAGAAAAATTCTTGGAGCCGCCAATGTACATACTCAGAAGACTTGAATTTCTTTGTTGTTATTTTTTTCATCTCCCAATGGATTTGTGATTATTTGTGGCTAATCCACTTTCAATAGCTAGGTGCGTTTTGACATGCATTTGATCCTGAGCTAGATGGGGGTGTGATTTTATTATTATTATTATTATTTTCCAGTTTTTCTTTGTTTGAAAACTTTGTTCTTTTCTTCAGGATTCCAATTGAATTTTTACTCAAATTTTGTTTTTGGGCATAATTTTTTTTTTTTACAAATTCATAATCTGAGAATTTTTTTCTTTTTGTTTAATTGAATTGATAGACATTTGTAGTGACTTAACAATGAAGCATTTTGCGAGATGTATGGATGGCAAAAACTTTTCAGGCTATTTCCCACAATTTCAACTTTTGGATTTGATATATCACGCAGAGAAAGTTTGTGTCACTATTTGCAATTCTTGGATTTGGGTATATGTCTATGTAATTCTTATCATCTCTTATTACCACTGGTTACATGATCTCAAATTCAGCAACCAAAAAAAAAAAAAGATACATGATCTGAAAAGGGAGCTAGGAATCTTGCTGTGGAACAGATTTGGCCTGCATAGAGAATTTTTGGAATTTTTACTGTAAAATTGTTACAAGGCATTTTGTTTGGGTTTTCTGTTAGAACTGCCTCTATAACTGATCTCAAATTCTTAATGCAAAGATTGCTTCAACATACCATTTATCATGATCGCTGTTAGTTCATTGCAATTTTTTTTCTCCTTTCTCATATCCAATTTCCTCAAATATATATCCAATACTTACTCATGATTTTCTACCCCTCTCTCAGTTATGGTCCGTCTTGTTCTTGTAACTTAGAATAGATTGGGAAAATTGTTTATGCATGCTTGTGGTAGGATTATCGTTTAGAGGGTTTGTGAACTAATGGTTTAAAACCTTAAGAAAGAAGATTTAGAGGTTCAAAGAAGTAAAAGTAAAGGGTTAAAAGTCTTATAACTCAACTGAAACTATGTTTTGTATTTGTTTTGGTCGGGTGACTTGCAGCTGCATGCAAAGGCCCACGTACGTCTCACTGTCCCACTAGCATGTCCTGGTGGATTTTTTGTAACAACTATACAAATAGCTTTTGAATAAAAATTCTATCTTTTACGTTCAAAAAAAAAAAAAAAACTGAAACTTCTTGATTTCCAACCTAAACATAGGATTAAATGTACTCTACTCTAATTATTGAATTTTTTTATTAAAAAAAAAAAAAAAAGGTAATAGTAAACAGAAATTGAATGATGTTCACAATTTGTAAACAATATTATACCTACCGTGGTCTCTGGCATGCCCATCTTTTTCTAAAAATTCTTTCATTATTATTGTAGTTGGTTTTAGTATAGGAGTAACACACAATATGACATGTATGCTGGTGGATCTTAGTGAATGAGTTTCTAATATTTGAATGCGTTTCTCAAGTGTTCTACACAAGTGGCCTTTTTTTAATTAAAGCTAAAAACTATGCTGTTTGTCGCTAATGTGTTGTTTGGCACATCAGTGCTAATTAAGGATTCAAAGTACAACTGTATTGTGGAAATCAATATATATATATATATATATAAAGCAGAGTACATGAGGTTTTGCCATGTGGCGCACTAATTTTGCATTTAACCATTTTTACCTTTTTTTAATAAGTTTTTATTTTTTTATTATTTTTTTATTGTTATCCAATAGATTATAGTAACTTATTTTTACTGTTATATAAAATATGGGTTGCTCTTGACAATTAGACACATCATATACTAAATATAAAAAGAAAAAGTCTTTTCCTGTAAGTAAGGAGATGCTGCCATGTAGGAAAAAACACCCTCTAAAAAACTAACACGAGATACTGCCATGTAGGAAAAGACACCGTCTTTAAAACTAACACGTATACAGTTTAAAAGGTAGGAAAAATCGATCATTACAAGGATTGATAGCCCATTGGGAAAAAAAAAAAAAAACATAAAAACCCAAAATACGGTTTAGAGAGAGATACATTGTAGAAAGACAAGGAGAATCGGGAAAGAGAACAATAGAGAGAGATTCGGCCTGTCATAGATGGTGGAGATAGAAAAATCTGAGAAGACAGTCAGGCCTTTGCCACCATTAGACCATTGTACCCTCCACCGGTATAGTCTCTGTGTTTTTGTACTGAAGGTCAGCATACTCCTTTCCTCTTCAAATACTATTTTTGTTTTTTGAAAGACTGAAACTCCTCACCATTGCTTTTAATATTCGAATTAGAATCTTAAATCTTCAATATATCTGTGTTTTTTAATTCAAAACCGGCAATTCCCCTTACTTAATTTTCTAGGGTTCTTCTTTTATCTTTTTTTTTTTATTATTATTTTTTTATTTTAAAGGATGGGCTGATTCTCTTTCTTTGGATGCTTTGGTTTCAAATTATCCCTCTATATATATATATATATATATTTTTTTTTTTTTTTTTGCGGTAACATTAGTGATTTTGCCCTTGATTTATTGTGATTAAAATTCAAAATTCACCTTGGATTATTTTAAATTTGAATGTATTAGACGAACGACTTATTTTTAATACACAATTTGTTTGATAAAATTAATGATCGGTCTTTTGTTTTATTCTAGAATTCTTAATACATGGAGGTGGAAGGGAAATAAGGAGCATGGTCTTGCAGGTTATTATGATATACCATTTTATGGTAGACACTGTATATGTTCATATTTAAACAGAGAGAGTTTATTACGTTATATTGTATTCTGTTAGACATCATTTAACTAAACACAAAAGGATTCGTTGAGAAAAACAGAGATCAATGGAGAGAAAGAGAGAGAAATTTGTGGGCAGGCACTTCTGTTGCTCTCCATACATCGAAAAAATGGCCTTCCTCCATCATATAGACAGAACTGCTATAGGTAAAGGTTTTTTTATTTATTTATTTATTCGTTTTTAAATTACGCCATAACTTGATTTTTATGTTTAGTGGTTTGGTTGGATAGGTTTGGATTTATGTATTTGAGTTAGATTTGGATTTGGCTAGGTAATTAGGTTAGAATTATTTTCTATTTAGCGTATTTGTTTTAGATTGATTTTGGAAATCTGAATTCTAATTTGTGATTTCTTTTATTGATTTTTTTTTTTTTTTTTTTGTAATGAGCATTTTTAAATTCGTGTCTTTAGTTTTTTGTTAAATTCCTAATTCAAAATCTTGGTTTCTCTATTTGTGTTTGCCTTTTGTTGGAGCCTCCAGACTTTGTGGAATTATAAGGGTGTGGACGTTGGTTATTTTTATTGGCATAGACCTATTAATGTTCCTTAAGTTTTTTTTTTTTTTTTGATACCTCATCAATTCTTTCTTTGTTTTAGAGTTATGATTGAATTTCAACCTATGTTGTCTACTGTTTATGTGTACTTTCTATTTGAGTTATTAATATTTCAATCTATGCAGAGAGCAAAGAGTAGGGAGGAGATGACACATGAGAAAATCAAAAGCGTTACCAACAAAGGATGTAATTTCAACATGATTGGTAGACTTAATGCTACTGGCTAATATTCTTTGCAGGATACCTTTTATTGTCCTTAACATCTGTCACTACACAAGTTTTAAACTTTTAATTTTTCTTCACCTTTCTTATATGACACACTTTGTACTTCTTTCTATTTGTTTATAGGACTTCTGTTATTTCTTTTAATTGTTTCTTCAAACTTATCTTATTTTAACATGCTATTTTATTTCATATTTTTAGTGCATATTGGCATGACCAGCATGAAGATTTATTGAGTTTTTCTTATGCCTCTTAGAATTGATAAATATTCACTCTTAATATCAGTGCTTCTCCACCAAAAGTCTAAACATATGAACATCCTCATAAATTCCTTAATGTATGCCTGTACCACTTTGCTGAGGTTTAAAATTCACAAAAATATGGAGGACAAAACAGGGGTATATTAATGCTTCTCCACCAAAAGTCAAAACAGGGGTACATTATTTTTGTGGGATTGTTGAATTACCTTTGAATCTTTGATATGGGAACAATCTTTCACTTTTTTTACAATTCAAACCATATTATAATGTTCGCTTTAACTTCTTTGGTAGTCTCTCTTTCATCTTTCTCTGCTATAATTTAAAAAACTTTCTTACCTTGTCATTTTATTGAAATAAAGATTTACTAAGTTCTATGTCAAGTATGACACTTGGGTATTTGGCAATAAGATTTGCTGGATCAAACTGACAGTTTAGGATGGTCTGATTTTCATTCTGTTTATCTCCTACTCTGTATTAAATTTTGTCCATTGATGTATTTAGGTTTGAATTGGCTCTATTTTGAAAATTTTAGTTAGCTTTTTCTTCAATTTTTTTTAAAATTTTCCTTACCATAGCATTTTTTTTTTTTTTTTATATAAGTCTTTTGTCTATAATATTCCACAATCGCTTTTCCTTAGCATTTGAATTTTTCAATATCTATATTTTTGTAATTTTGTAAATGGAAGATTTTCCTATTCGAATTAGCATCTGCCTTTTCCCTACTTAATAGGCTAGGGTGGTTCTTCTTTGATTGTTTTGTTAATTGATGACTTTATTCTATTTCTTTGGATTCTTTAGTTTCAATTTATCATCTCTGGCTTTTAATTGGTGTTTTGCCCTTGAAATTTTGTGTTTAAAAGTCAATTTCTCATTGGAAGGTTTTATATTTGAATTATAGACTGTAAAAGGATATATGATTTTATCTAAGTTATGGTTTTTTAAAATAAATTAAACTATTTGGTTTTGATTTATGATTAAAAAAAAAAAAAAGGTAGCCAACTAAATGTTAAACATTGTGATATTGCAAAATTTGGATTATTTACTAAACATGGTTGCATTGTTTACACATTAATTTTTAGAATATTATGTGAAACTTTAAAATTATCTTTGTTTTAAAAAAATTGTAATATGGGAAAAATCTTCCACTTTTTTGCAAGATTACTACGTTTGCTTTAGCTTCTTCTGTAGTCTTTCTTTCATCATTTTCCCTGTAAATTAAAATCCTTCTTACCATGGTAATTTGCTGAAACACAAATTTATAGCGTTTTCTATCAAATATGACACTTGATATTTGGGTTTGACTTTTTTTTTGCTTTGCAAATTTTAGTCATCTTTTTTTTTTTTAAGTTGATTCAATTAATTTTTAGTTACAACTTTACAGTGTTCTTTGCCATATAAGACAGTTGGGTGTTTTGTAAAAAGAGTTGCTAGATCAAACTGACAGGTTTGGATGGCTTGACTTTCCCTGTATTTATCTCATATTGTAGATTAAATTTTGTTGTTTGCTGTATTTGGGCTTGTATTTGTTTTATTCTGCATATTTTTTTTCATCTTTTTAATAGTATTTGGATTCAATTAGTTTTTGTTTTGGACTGAATTGAACTGAACTGTAAAACTGTTATGATTCCATTAGGTTTTCCCATCATTTTCCAGTAGCAAAATATGTTGTTAGGATTCTCTTTTGCTTTTTCTTTTCTTTTTTTTTTTTCTTTTTTGGCTATGCTTTCAAATTAGTTTGCGTAATTTTTATTTCTGTGGTTTTTAATTTAGTTTACCTCAAAGATTACATTATTGTGATTTTAAGGGATTTTTGATAATACTCAGAAAACCAGTAGACTGGATGGTGCAGGTGAGGATGATTCTGAAGGACCTGAAGAAGGAAAACAAAGAATCAAAGGAGACCGGGGTTGACCGGCCACAAACCCTCCGATGATGAAGTTAGCTTCTCTCTTCAGAATCTAGAACTCCAAATTTCTGGGAATTGTGTAAAGGGAAAAACTTGCCTTTGTTTGTTTGAGATGAGTGTTTATATAGCATGTCCTTGAGGCAGTTACTTGTCCAGTAACTTCTCCTATCATTGAGGAGCTCAAAAAGTTCGGAGTTAATTTCCATAACTGCTACAGAAGTTATATTTCTTAGTCTTGTTTTTTATAATTGTCATTGGAAATGGTTTGTAGTAGTGAACCTCGATTTTTACTTGGTAAACTCCAAAATAGGAATGTGGAGGTCGTCCAAAACATGCATAGAGAAGCATGCTTAGAATATATGGAGGTCGTCCAAGCATCTTTTGGATGGACGACTTTATCATGGACGAGGGTTCTATCTAGTCCATTTTTATTATTGCAATGGACGAGCTTGGAGTTGTCTATTTTATAATGCACCATCAGTTGCCCCTTTGTCCATGGGTTGTTTATGGAAATGTACAGCCTGATGCCATTTTTTGGACGTATGTACTTATGTCAGCAATTAGGTGTGCCACATGTCACGATCCCATTGGTGACTGGTCCCGTCGATTCATTTTTTTGAGGAATATGTCACGTGTCACCTCTTGGTTGGTTGTGTCGTTTCAGAAGCTAAAGTCCACTGCCTATAAATAGTGGAATTCCTCTGCTACCCTTCACATTTCTTAAATTTCCTTCTTTGACATCCCTCGTCTTAGCGCCTCATCTAGAAGTTTCCTACGTCTATAGTCTTCCTTCGTCTAGTAACAGCGTTGATAAGGCCGTAGATAAGTATCACAACCCTAGTAGTTTTAGTGGTTCTAGTGACAATAGTAGTAGTGGTAGCAATAGTAGCAAGTGCTCCCTCGTCTACCGTTCAAGACAAGGTTGAGATAGTTTACAGTTGTGCTCTAGGGGTCGCTTCTAAGACAGATGAGAAAAGGTTAGACTCCCTTAAGACTTGGTACCAAATTCCTGAGGATTTAAACCTCAAGTTACCTGTGCGTGGGGAGTTGCTAACTAGATTGGGTTTAGGTATATGCCAATTCAATCCCAATGCATGGAGGCTAGTTGTCTCTATGCAAGTTTTGTGGAGGGAGGTGTTTGAAGGGGATCGTCCTCTCACTGTAGACGAGTTCCTTTATTGCTACAAACCCTCCGAGATTAACCAATCCCTTGGCTTCTACCAATTCACAGCCAGAGGGAAAGATTGTAGGCTAATAAAGTCCTTAGTCTCTGGTTTCTGGGCTGGACACCCTATTGATGTTGGCAGGGATCCATTTGCTCCCTATACAAGAGAGTTAGGGAACCTTCATCCTGAAGGTACGTTTATGGTTGTCATTTTATCATTTGTTATAATCATTTGTTATATTTATTTTCGATTGTAGTCGTCTAACAACTTTGTTTTCTCTGTCTCTCTCTCTCTCTTTTTTAGGTGTTAGATGACCTCATTTGAGCAGGTTTTTTATTGAATGAGTCCAAAAGGCTCGTCTATATACTGATAGGACTTTCAATTCATTAGTAAGTCTTCAACGTCTTGCCACCTGGGGGTTAGGCTCTAAGCCGTCCACTGAAGCAATTGCCCACGAGCTTATTGTCCGTAGACGTAAGTTTTTTTTTTTTTTCTCTCGTCTATCCTTTTTTTTTTCTTTTTTCTTTTTTCTTTTTTAGGGTAACATCTTTCTTTTCAGGGATGGCAACAATGAAAGAGAACAAAGGCAAAGAAGTGATGGATGAGGTAGTTTGGCAGGGGGTGCAATCCCAGCCTCGTCCATCTGTAGGTGAAAAAAGGAAAAGTTTATCAAAAGGAGTTGACTTGGGAAACCTCCCAAGTAGGCGCAGGGAGAAAAAGGCTAAGCACAAGTTGTCCCAGTATGGGGGGGTCAAGCCTAGCCTTCTTGTCCTCCCTGTTCAGGATCCCTTCGTCCAGATTCTTAACGTTGACGTAGAGCCTAGAGATCCTCCGTTCATGCAAATCCCATCCAAAATCAATGCGCTTGCCTTGTCTTAACCTTCTCGATGAGTACCTCAAAACCTTGTTGAAAATGAAGACTTAGCCTGGGAATGGTTCGAGAAGGTTGTGACAGACGAGGACGTGGCGGTGTGCTATGACATGTCTTTAAGGGACTTTGAGCACTTTGGTGTTCATGACCTTTTTAAGGTATGCGAACTATTTATTTATGTATTTATTTATATATATATATATATATATCGTTTTGTCAATAATGTATGCATGTGTATTTTGCCTAACCAAGTTTTAATTTATGTAGGCAATGTCTAAGTTCATTGCCGCATCTAGGCAGGCAACAGAGCTGGACAAGACGAGGATCCTGCTGGAGACGAGGATCCAAGAGGTTAAGGACGAGTGTAAGAAGTGGGTTGAGGTGGCGGCTAAGGCCAAGGAGGATGCTAAAGAGCTGCAAAACCATGTTGAGGAGTTAAGAGTTGATGCCATAGAGAAGGATACTCGTCTTGATCACCTCCAAAAGAGAAATGACGAATTGAGTACCCTTCTTGAACAAGCAAAAGGAGACGCGGTTGCAGAGTTCAAGGTGTCCAAGCAATATACTGACTTATTGGACACCAATTATGCAGTTGGGTTTAAAGATTTCAGGATGGACGCTATGGAAAACTTCCCTGAAGTAGACTTTAGCTCCATCAAACTTAACCTTGGTGGCGCTGCTACAAGCTCCCTCCTCCAGACGAGCTTAGAAGACATCAACATAGAGGACGATGCCACCACCCAGCTAACTCAGGACGATCCCAATGAACTCAGGACGATCCCAATGCTGATGCCCCTCCTTCATGAAGACGAGATTTATAACTTACCCTTGTATTTCTTCTTCTTTTTTCCATTTATTTGATCCGTTGTTGTTTTGAAGCTTTTAATGTAACTTAAGTACATTTGTCTCATCCACAGTTTTAGGACGAGTTCCCAAACAATTACTTTGCTAAGCTTACTTTTTATAAAGGTTTTTGGACGTAGGTCATCCACCCTTTAATTGATGAATGAATGTTTACTTCATTTTCTTTTATTTACTAAACATGTTGAATGGACGAATGCTCTTTGTACCCAAGATATTGATTTCTACCTTGGCTCATTCCTGATAAGAATATTCATTTTTAGTTTTTTATTTTATTTTATTTTATTTTATTTTTTTGTGTTACCATTCAAATTTTTACAAGTATAACTCGTCTATGAATGGTGTTTCTTTTGTTAGCCTTACATAGGCTTAATACAGCATTACCCCTCATCTGACGATTCATTACTCGTCTCTGGGTAAATTCAATTTTTTGCCCGTCCATAAGCTGGACTTTTGGTTTGTCAAATTCCTTTTAAGGATTTTGAATACTTCTTTTGTGCGCACTTTTTTTCTCATCCATTGGTTAGGCAAATATTAGGTTTTACCTCCTCCATTGATTAGACGAATGCACCTTAGGTTCATTTTCCTTTGCTTTATCCTTATTAAGGAAAGCTTATAGATGTTACATCCTTGCATCCAGAGAATTTACTCGTCTTTAGACCTTAGCCTTTTAGTGGATGAAGTTATGGAGATAAGATTTCTATATCACATGTATTTGAAAATCCAAACCATACTCATAATATAAACATCGTCCACAAGTATGGCACATGCTTTAGAAGCTAGTGCCTTATTCATACAAACATCAAGTTCATGACTTTGTCCATAGTTAATTTAAAACTAATACCCCTTTTAAGGATTTAAAACATAATATATAATGTTAACAGCATACATGCAACAGAAAGCTAACATAAATTTTGGCTCATCCAGAATAACAGGTCTCATCCAATACAATGCTTGTCTAGGCTGATATTTCACTGAAAATACCTTCTTAGGTGCTCAACATTACAAGGGTGATCCAACTTTCTCCCATCCAGGGCTTCCAAGTAATACGACCCTTGCCTTTTGCAATTGACAACCCTGTAAGGTCCTTCCCAGTTAGGCCCCAATTTCCCATGAGTTGGGTTTCTAGTCGCCAAGGAAACCCTTTTTAAGATGAGATCCCCAATGTTGAAATGCCTAGGTTTTACCATTGCGTTGTATTGCCTAGCCATGAGGTTTTTATACCTTGCTGTCCTTTACTCTGCATCCATCCTCACCTCGTCTATTAAATTAAGGTTCAAGTGGAGTTGCTCCTCATTATCTTCGTCTTGATACTTCATCACCCTATGATTGGCCATATGCACTTTTGCAGGAATGATTGCCTCATTTCCATAAGCCAGCTTGAAAGATGTTTCCCCTATAGGGGTTCTGACAGTCATCCTGTAGGCTTACAGTACACCTGGTAGCTCGTTTGGCCATACTCCCTTTGCCCCTTCAAGCCGAGTCTTGATGATTTTCAACAAGGATCGATTTGTTACTTCTGCTTGACCATTTGCTTGAGGGTGGGCGGGTGAGGAGTAATGATTCTGAATTCCGAAGTGTTCGTAGAAGTCTTTGAAAAGTGCATTATCGAATTGTCATCTGTTGTCCAATATCAATACCCTGGGCCTGCATACAATGTTCTTCCAGATGAAGTGTTTGACGTTCTGTTGCGTGATCTTTGCAAGGGGTTCTACTTCCACCCACTTAGTGAAATAGTCAATCCCAACCACCAAAAACTTCATCTGCCTGGTTCTAAGTGGGAAGGGACCTAAGATATCCCATCCCCATTGTGCAAAGGGCCATGGGGCTGTCATCGGGGTGAGATATTCCGATGGTTGCTTGGGAATATTGCTAAAGCGTTGACATTGGTCACACACCTTGACATAAGCCTTTGCATTTGCTTGAATAGTTGGCCAATAATAACCTGCACGGACGACCTTATGAACCAATGCTCTTGCTCTTGAGTGATTCCCATATGCCCCTTCATAAATCTCCCTCAATACATAGTTTGACTCATTTAGGGCTAAGCACCTTAAGTAGGGTTGAGAAAAACCTCGTTTATACAACACCTTGTCTATGGGTACATACTTGCCGGCTCGAATCCTCAATTTTTTGGACTCGTCCTTATCCTCTGGAAGTCTTTCATCCTTGAGGTATATGACTATTGGAGTCATCCAGTTTTCTTCTCTTCCCACTTGTTGTACCTCTAGAAGATCTATGCTTGGCATGTATTGGACTTTGTCAAATTTGTCCATAGCCTCCCCTACCAAGGCTGCTTTTGCCAAAGCATCTGCCTCCATGTTTTCCTCTCTAGGGACTTTCAACTTCTTGACAAGTTGCCTTACCCTATTTAGATGCTTATTCATCTGGCCTTCTTTAGCTTCGCACGCTTCATTCACTTGATTGATAACCAACTAAGAATCCCCTTGGGCTATTATTGACTCCGCCCTTAGGGACTTGGCCAATTCCAATCCTTTTAGTAGAGCTTTGTATTCAGCCTCGTTGTTGGTTGTTTGATACTGCAGACAAGCTGCGTATTTCAACTTGTCTCCCTCTGGGGATTTGAGTATGACTCCAATTCCTCCTGCATATAATATGGACGAGCTATCCACACTGATGACACATTTTCAAGCTTCGTCTAGCTCTCCTTGACTCGGGGTAAACTCCGCAATGAAATCTGCCAGCACTTGCACTTTTATCGCATTTCTTAACTGATATCTGACATCAAACTCACTAAGTTCTATGGCCTATTGGATCAGTCGTCCTGCAACTTCCAATTTGTTCATTGCCTTTTTTAATGGATGATCTGTCAAGACATTGATGACATGAGCTTGGAAATAATGCCTTAACTTTCTTGAAGCTATAACTAAAGCGAAGGCTAGTTTTTCATCAACGGGTATCGTCCTTCAGCCCCTCTTAGCACTTGACTTATGTAGTAGACCGGTTTCTACACCCTTCCTTCTTCTTTAATGAAGGCTGAGTTCACTGAGTGTGGGGACACTGCCAGGTACAAATATAACTCTTCACTAGGCACGGAGGGACTCAGCAAGGGAGCTGTGGTGAGGTAGGTCTTGAGGTCTTAGAAAGCTTTCTGACACTCGTCCGTCCATTCAAACGCCTTTTTAAGAACTTTGAAAAATGGTAAACATTTTTCAATAGCTTTAGAAACAAACCTATTAAGGGTAGCAACTCATTCGGTAAGAGATTGGATTTCTTTGATACTTCGCGGAGGCTTCATATCCAGTATTACTTGAATCTTATCAGGAATTGCTTCAATTCCCCTATGTGAAACCATAAATCCGAGGAATTTTCCTGAAGAAACTCCGAAAGCGCACTTGCTGGGATTCAACTTCATATTATACTACTTTAGTGTATCAAAGGTTTCTTGCAGGTCATCTAAGTGCTTTCCCTCATCCAGACTCTTCACCAGCATGTCATCTACATAAACTTCTACATTCCGTCCAACCTGTGGACGGAACATATGGTTGACCAACCTTTGGTACATTGCCCCTGCATTCTTCAGACCGAAAGGCATCACCTTGTAACAAAACAAGCCTTGGCTAGTAATAAAGGATGTCTTCTCTTAGTCTGCCTCGTCCATCCTTATCTAATTGTATCTGGAGAAAGCATCCATGAAACTTAGTAATCTATGACCCGCAGTCGAGTCTACCAACTGATTAATACGCGGCAATGGATAGCTATCCTTGGGACAGGCTTTGTTTAGATCAGTGAAGTCCACACACATCCTCCATTTTCCATTAGCCTTCTTAACCATCACCACATTGGCTAACCAGTTCGGATAATAAACCTCTCAAATAAACTTTGTTGTAGTCAACTTCTGAACTTCTTCTTTAATGGCATTTTCTCTCTCTGGGGCAAGCACTCTTTTCTTTTGTCATACAAGCTTAGTGGAAGGACATACATTTAAACGGTGGGTAACGACACTAGGGTCTATACATCTTCATGACTCCATGCAAACACATCAATGCTTTTTTTTTAAGAACTGGACAAGATCTTGCTTCATCTTCTTTTCCATATCCGCTCCAACCTTTGTATATCTCTCAGGGTTATTCTCGTCCAAAGGAATGTCTTCCAATGCTTCAGTAGGCTCTGCCATAATTCTCATCTCTTCAATGTTCATCGTTTGGACCTGTTCCTCCATGGCCAACATGGCCAAATAGCATTCTCTTGTTGCTAGCTAATCTCCCTGCACTTGTCCTATCCCATATTCTATAGGGAACTTGACTAACAAGTGATAAGTAGATGTCACTACCTTCCAGCTATTTAAAATTGGCCTCCTAATTATGGCATTATAAGAGGATGAACAATCTACCACAAGGAAGTTTATGTCCTTGGTTATCTATTGTGGGTATGCCCCCACCACCACAGGTAATGTAATGGTGCCTACAGGCTGCACTTTCATTCCTCCGAATCCTACTAAGGGCGAATTCACTGAACGAAGTAGATCTCGTCCAAGCCTCATTTGTTGAAATGCAGGATAATACAAGATGTCTGCCAAACTTCCATTGTCCACCAACACCCCTTCTATCGTATAGTCAGCAATAAGCAAAGTGATGATGATGGCGTCGTCATGGGGGTGGTGAACCCTTTCAGCATCCTCGTCCGTGAATGTGATGACTTGTTTGTATGTTGTCCTCGTCCTTGGTGATCGTCCAGAAAGTTATACGTTCTGCACTACCTTCAGGTATGTCTTTCTAGACTTGGAAGATTGCCCTGTTGAGGTTCCTTCTATAATAACTCTTATTTCTCCAAGCGGGGGGCGTGACGACTCTTCTACTATCCCCTTTAACTTCTTGTCCTTGTGATCTCGTCCAAGGAAATTTCTCAATTTTCCTTGCCTGATGAGATTTTCAATCTGCTGCTTTAAATTGAAATACTCGTCTGTGTCATGCCCATGATCTCTGTGGAAACGGCAATACTTGTTCCTATAGCGCTTGTTGGGATCTCCCTTCATTTTCTCTGGCCATTTCAAGGAAGGATCGTCCTTGATTTGCATGAGAACTTGTTCAAGCAGCATGTTCAAGGGCGTGTATTGTTCCATGCTAAAGAACTTGCCTTTTTGTTGTCTCAGTCTTTCTTTTCTCCCATCTGTCCCTTCTTTGGATGAGGACCTGGTTCAAAATGATACGGGAGATTAGTTTCCATTCTCTCAGCTCTTTTACTCTTCTTGGCTATAATTAAGTCTTCTGCATTCGTAAAATTTTGGGCCGAATGGACGAGTTCAGCCATGGTTTGAGGCTCTTTCTTGTAAAGCTTGTGGATGAATAGGTTAGAGTTAACTCCATTATGGAAGGCCACTAGTAATAACTTGTCGACCATCTCGTCCACTATCAGGGCTTCCCTATTGAAGCGAGTAATGAAGGATCACAAACTTTCATTTTCTCCTTGCTCTATGGTTGGCAAGCTGGAAGAGGAACGTTTGTGCCTTTGCCCTCCAATGAAATTATTGACAAACAACTTACTCAATTCTTCGAAAGAACTCACTGTATTTGGAGGTATCTTACTGAACCACACTCGCACTAGCCCCTTATAAGTGGTAGGGGGAAGGTTCTACACATAGTCTCGTTTGGAACCCCTTGAAGATGTATTGTAGTCTTAAACATAGCAATATGATCGAAAGGGTCACGTGTCCCATCGTACAAATCCAAGGAAGGCATCTTGAACTTCGGAGGCAAGGGGTGACTGTTGATGGAAGCCGTGAAAGGGGAGTCTATTCTGTGGACTAAATCTTCCACGAGATTCGCTCTTCTAATGTTGTCCCTCATCTCATCCATTACCTTCCTCATCTAGTCCATCTCCCTCTCCAAGTGTAGCACCATTCGTGAAGTGGCACCCTTAATTGGGTTTCGGGTTTAGCATTCACTCTATCTTCTTGACTCTGGGCTTGTCCTTCAACGTATCCTTCGTGACATTGCCTCCTTAGATTAATCTCTCTGGTCAACTCTTGGTTTTGACGGGTTAATTCCACCATGGCGGCTGCCATGGACTACACATGTTGAACAAAGGATGGTTGCATGACAAGTGCTGACTGGCGATCTCGGTAGGGGTTCCTAGAAGCATCCCTACTCTCCTATTGGCTTAGGCTAGTGGCCCTTGATCTTGTCCGAACTATACAGCCTTTTTGTTGAAGAAAAGTCAATTGCAAAAACAAAATAACCTTCACCATAGACAGTGCCAACTAATAATACTAAAAAAACCAGTAGACTGGATGGTGCGGGTGAGGATGATTCTAAAGGACCTGAAAAAGGAAAAAAAAAGAATCAAAGGAGACCGAGGCTGACCGGTCACAAACCCTCCAATAATGAAGTTAGTTTCTCTCTTCAGAATCTAGAACTCCAAATTTTTGGGAATTGTGTAAAGGGAAAAACTTGCCTTTGTTTGTTTGAGATAAGTGTTTATATAGCATGTCCTTGAGGCAGTTACTTGTCCAGTAACTTCTCCTATCATTGAGAAGCTCGAAAAGTTCGGAATTAACTTCCATAACTGCTACAAAAGTTATATTTCTTAGTCTTGTTTTTTATAACTGTCATTGGAAACGGTTTGTAGTAGTGAACCTCGATTTTTACTTGGTAAACTCCGAAATAGGAATGTGCAGGTCGTCCAGAACATGCATAGGGAAGCATGCTTGGAATATATAGAGGTCGTCCAAGCATCTTATGGATGGACAACCTTATCATGGATGAGGGTTCTATCCAGTCCATTTTTATTATTGCCATGGATGACCCATATGGACAAGCTTGGAGTTGTCTATTTTATAATACACCATCAATTTGAATTTCAAATTATGATGATTCTGAAATTGTTCATTGCAATTTCAAACTGAGTTATTATTTATGGTTTATGATCTCCATCATTTTTCCCTACCGGTGTTTGTGGGTTTTGGTGTAATAATTGATAGTTGTGGAATACCTATAATGCTAATGTATCTTAATTCTTGAAATTATAGGTGACATCTTGATTTCGGTGTTACTCAACCTTTATATGTTTTTATTTTTATGGTTCATTTATTTAAACCTACCATGTTTTATAGATTTCAGATAATCATACTTGATTAGAGCTATTGAGTTAAATTGAAAGGTCTAGCCTAATTTTCCCTTTGTTACTTCTATTTTAATATGAAACTATCTCATTTGTTGATGTTTAAAAAAAAAAAGCACAAAAACAACATAAGAAGATTTTCAAATACGTACTCTTTGATTCAAAAAACAAACATTAAAATTACTTTTGGTCCTTTACCATCTTATAATAGAAACAAAAATGGATAATGTAACAACAACACAACAAAGAAGACGGATGATAATGTTTGAGCATTTTTTAATATTTGTTTAAGTCCTTACTAATTGCTTGATTCTGCACATTACTTTTTACTATTCATAAATAAGATTTTAGATTATGTCATCCGATTTATATATAATAAGTTGTCATTAGAATAAGGAAAATATTATAATAATTTCTTCTAATAGCTTCAAAGTCAATAAATAGTACAAAGAATGCAATCTAAATTTGAACTTGATTTAATGTTAACCATTTTTTGAGGCACCATTCAATTAAAGTGTCAATCATTGCAGGGCACAAAAGATGATTTTGTATGAGAACTAAAGAACGACAACTCCATGAAAAATAGAGATAGCACAAACCTATTTTATAGATAGCATACCTACAAGCAAGACAAGGTCAAATGAGTAGCTGTACAACTTGAACCGAACAAATTATAATTTATTTTATTTATTGTATTGTTAAGTTAAGTTATTGTCTTCTAATACGTAAAATGTTCCTGTGCATTGCGCGGGTTAAACGCTATTCATATACTATATATAATAGCAGAAGCTTTTTCCTACAATTAAGGAGGTGCTACCACGTAGGAAAAATGCCCATCTAAAATTCAGACACATTTAAGTTAAAAAGCGATAAATTACATTGTTTAGTAACACTACAACACCGTTTAAAAGCTATAAATTATAATTTTTCACAACGTTAAAACACTGTTTGGGAACCCTCTTGGTATAAAAGGAAACTAACCACTTAAAAAAAGAAAGAAAGATTGCTACACGGAGAAAGGAGAAAGATAGATCGAGAGAAAAGAGAGATAGAGAAATAGAGAGACAGAGATAGAGAGATGGGCACCACCCAAATCTTCTGCCATCACCGTAAGCCTCCACTCACTACCCGACTATCAAAATCACTGTTGGTAAAGTTCTGTTTTAAATTTAAAAATTTGGGGTTTTTGGTTTTTATTTGGAGAATCAATTGGGTGTTAATTATGATTTAGATTGGTATTTTGGGTTAGATTTGGTTTTGATTAAGGGATACAAAGATAGAGGAACCAAGCAGAGTTCGTAGGCACCAAGAGAGAAAAGAAATATCTAAGGCCGGCCATTGTTTGTTCCCTCGCCAGACTTGGGCCATCGGAACCGCAAGCACACATGAAGAAAAAACTATGGACCATCGACACTGTTCAGCCATATATCTGCCACCTAGATTGTTGGAATCGAAACTGGTACAATTTTTTTTCCCATTTTTTAGATTTTGGCATTTGGGTATGAAACGTTACTTTTGATTGAGTTTTTTTGTTGATATGTTTACATTTTATTCGTTTTTGTTTCGGGTTTTTGGGTTCTCTATCAAAATGTTTGTTATCTCAATTTTAGATATTTGCTTTTGTTCTATTTTTTAGATTAAAAAAATCACTAAAAATATTGATTTCAGTTTGGGTGCTTTTGTTTCTAATCTTTATGAAACCATTGAGATTAAATAAGTATAGGATTGACATCATTGGGTATTTCTGTTTCTAATATTTATTTTCCTTTTTCAATCTTATTTTACATCTTTCTATCGGAACATCATACACCTAGATAGAGTCTGTAAGGCATAGAGAGACAGGCCGTATACCTGTAACCGGTAAAGTTATTGTTTTTGGTTTTTTCCCTTTCGTTTTCAAATATGGGGATTGAATATTATTTAGGTTTGAATTTCTTGGTTGGATTGGTTTAGATTTAGCTATTTCAATTAGATTTGGTTTTTAGTTAGGCTTCCATTAGCATGCCGCTGATAGGTAATTTGGCCAGTTTCTAATTTTTAACATTTTAAATTATTGTTGTGTTAGTTCTAGCTTGAATTAGATTGGTTTGGTTTTGAGTGATCATTTACGAAATTCATTATGATTAGTATTTTTCCTCTTTTGAAAATTAAGATTGCTAAGCTTTTGAAATTGATAGCACTGATCAGTTTTGTAATGCCTAAGATAGTAATTAATATATACATTTTAGTAATATGCTCACAAATTGTTTGATAAAATTCTGCTGTTGTTTTTTATTCTAAAATATATTTTTATTGTTTATAATTTAAGTTTTATGATGTGAATAATTCTCCCAAATTTATTGTTTATAATTCAAGGTTATTTTTTGTTTTCCATGAAGAGTTTGCTAATGACCATATTTGTGAGACAGATTCCTTAAGTGACATGCATCATGGTTTATGTGAAAGGAGCATTTTCCTGCAATTGCATTCTTCATATATGTTTTGTTCTTTAACCTGCTTCTTCAATTGTTTATATATATATATATATATATTTAGGAATTCTAATCATAGTGTACTTTTGACAGTTGTTTCATTGTTATAAACTTCAATATGTGTGTAACTAACTTGATTCTATTTTTTGGTTCCTAAGTTATTTGGTCTCATTTTTATTTTCTTTTTAAAAATTTAAATATGAAGTGTAGCCCCTGTCCAACTTCTTTACATTTATTTTCCTCAAATTTCTGTTTCAAAATTCTATAATCAAATATTTTCTTTTATCTCCTTTTGAGTCTAAATGGCCTTTTGTACTAAAAAGAAGGTAGCTTCCAGTGTCTGTTTGCTTTTTTGAATCTATAGTTTTTTGATGTCCCTGTTTCTCCATTACTTTCTTTGGGGCTTGATTTAATTTTTATTTGATTTAAAGTTTGGTTGAGTGGGCTGTTAGGATATGAGTTGCATTACAACATAATGCTTACCAATTTAAATTCTGCTCTTGCAATATATGTACTTGGATTCCTTATACTCATCTAATGTTATCTTCTTTTGTTTCTATTTAGCTTAGAGGTTATATATACTAAGATAAATTAAGAAAATAACCCAATGTTTCTTTATGTTTCTCTCTCACATTAATTTTCAACTAATTGAATAATTGATCAACATCCCAGGGAAAATAGGATTTGGGTGTATGCTTTTTGGAAAGTAGACTAACAGTGAAGTATTTCTTGCAACTCGATTTGATTTTGGGTGTCTGTTATAAATGAGGTCGGTCATAATTTCTATTTTGTTAAAGCTGGCGAAGCTATTGTTGCATCCACTGCTATGTTAAGTGGTAGTTCAAACTTTAAACTTCTCTACAAAACTGCTCGATTTTTCACAAATAGTCTTAGAAGCTTTATTTCAGCCATGCAGTTACTATTCGTTTTCCTGGACCATAATTCATAAACAAAATTGGTTAATCAGTTACTAGACATTGTTGGTTAAAATGTTGAAAATAATTAGTTTTACGCTTCCTACATAAAGATGCATATATATGTGCAAGCGTGACTATGCCTACAAAAGGTATAGTTGCTATAAAATTGGCAGAACTAAATCTGTACTCAAAATGGCTGCATCCAACATATTAATGTAAATAATATGTTATTCCTAGGAACCACAATGAATTCCATAACCTGGGTGTGGGTATAATCTAATATATTTGTTTTGTTTATCACTACGAGGGTTGTTGTTAATAGATTTTCTCTGTATCATTGCAGTTTTTTCGGGATTGTGAGCTTCTTCTTTTTCTTTTTTTGTTTTGCAATTGAAATTTAGGGTCAAGATTAAGATTCGATGTCGTTTTTATGGGCTACTACTTTTGAATTGGTTTGGTTTTAGAATTTGAAATTCCCATGTACTGTTGATTATGCATTATTATTTGACTAATATTTTTCTAACTGTCTGTTTCATAAACCTGTAGCCATTTTTCTCTTTTAAACTTTTTGGTTGTAAAATTTTCTCTAATCTCATGGCTTAATTCATTGTGGTTCCTAGGAATGGTAGATTTGGTATTTGAAATTGTCTTGCAAGTTTTAGTTCGGTGTGATTCATTATGGTTTGTAGGAATAGCAGATTTGCTATTTGAAATTGTCATGTAAATTCTTGCTGAATGCTATATTTACAAAAGGGTATGTTTAGCTATTAAACTACTTGAGATGTTCCTTAAAATTTTGGGAATTAAAATGTAAATTATTGCAGGACACAATAAAGGAAATTGTAAGGAAATCAAGGAATGTTAAGTCCATCGCCAGTCAAAAAATAGAAATAGGACAAACATCTGTTGAAAGACTTTAATTAACTACTGCTATAACTACAAAAGTTGAAGAAAGTGATGAAAAAAGTGTTCCGCTCCAAATGCTTCAAAAATGTCAAAAGGGTACTAAGCAGATTGCATCAAAGAAGAAAAAAATTTGAAGTCTAATGATCTCAATGTATTTTATAAATAACATACTCGTACAAGCAAGATAAACAAATGGACGTACTAGATTACCCTATGAATTTTAATGTATTTCATTGTATTGTTAATTTTTTTTTTTAAAGAAGAGTAAACTAAATATATTGTTAAGTTATTGTATGTCATTTTCTTTGTCCATATTGCCATGAATTATAGTGAAGGATTATGAATTGGTTTAGTCGTCACTGGTGGAATTCTGTATTGATTATATATTGTGGATTGAGGGTTGTTGTTTTGTTTTTAGATTTTGTGTATCTTTTTTTTTATAGGTAAGAAAAAATTTTATTAAAAGAGAAAAAGCAAGAATAGATTACAAGATTCACGATAGTGAACAAGTAGAAAAGAGGGACAAGAACAGCGAATAGGCATTAAGTTATCCTAAGAGACAAAAGAAAATCTTTGATAGTAGAACAATCCGAGAGGCCCCAACACCGAGACCAATCAAAGAGGGTACGTCTGCATAAATCTAGCAACTGATCCAACGATTTCTCCATATCCTCAAAAGAACGTCGATTCCGTTCTGCCCAAATGTTCCACATTAAACAACCCGGAACCAAATTCCAAATATCAAAATTATGTTTCCCAAACCACTAATACCAACAAAAAAATAGGTCTATAACGGAGCCTAGCATGGCCTAATCAATCCCAAACAGCCGAAGCATATACATCCATAGAGAATGAGCAACCAAACAAGAAATCAGCAGGTGATCCACAGATTCCTCATTTCAGCAACACATACAACAGCAATTTACCAAAGTACGGCCTCAGAACATAAGATTATCCAAAGTAAGGATCTGACCATGAGCTGCAATCCACATAAAGAACGCCACCCTTTTAGGAACCTTTGTTTTCCAAATGCCTTTCCAAGGGAAAGAAGTAAGAGTTGCATTTCGAATCTTAAGATAAAAAGACTGAACATCAAACTTCCCACTTCCATTAAGACACCAAGAAAGATTGTCACTACCTCCACCCCTAGGAATTCTAGTTTGAATGAAGTGAAGAAAGGAATAGGAAGCCGCCAACTCCTAATCATTAAAATCCCTATAAGAGCTTAGACTCCATACTCTATCAATATCACCAGCCAAAGGACTTAACACTTCAGACACAAAAGCTTCCTTATTGGCTGAAAACACAAATAACTAAGGATAAAGAGATTTGAGAGAATTATCCCCAATCCACTTATGATGCAAAAAAGAATACGAGAACCATCCCCTACCTCAAAAGAAACATGCCTAGAAAAACTTTCCCACCTGTCACGAATACTTCTCCATAAACCACAACCATGAGCCCTTCTACAAACTGTAGTGTTCCAACCCCCTTTCCTCTCCCCATATTTCTTGGCTATAACCCTCCGCCATAGATGAGTAGTTTCATGACCATATCTCCAAAGCCATTTACCTAGAAGAGCCTGATTAAACGACACCAAATTTCAAATTCCCAACCCACCCAACTCACGAGGTAAGCAAACTTTTTCCCAAGCCACCAAAAGGTATTTGAAACACTCTGCTGAAGAACCCCACAAAAAATTTCTCTGAATACGTTTCAATCTCATTGCCACAGCTTTAGGAACAATAAAAAGGGAAAGATCGACAAAGTACTTTTCAACAAGGTGAGTCTGCCACCCTTTGACAAATAAAGTCGCTTCTAGCCTGCCAACTTCTTCTCCATCCTCTCTAGAATCGGATTCCAAATAGAGGTTGTCTTATACAAGGTACCCAATGGCATTCCCAAATAGATCATGGGCAAACTACCCACCCCGCAATGAAGAATGTTAGCCAAATTGTGAATGTTGCTCACCTCCTCAATAAGGACAATTTCACTTTTCCCCACATTCACCTTCAAACCAGTAAAAACTTGAAAACAAGACAAAACCAGTCTAATGGATAGCAACTGCTCCCTAGAAGCATCACAAAAAAGAATGGTGTCATCAGCAAATAAAAGATGAGAAATACAAATGCCAGTAGAGCTAATAGGTCCCACATGAAAACCCTGAATAAGGCCACCGTCCCCAGCTTTCTTCAAAATCCGGCTTAAAACCTCCATAATCAAGAGAAAAAGGAGGGGAGATAATGGATCACCTTGTCTAAGGCCTCTAGAACTACCAAAAAAGCCAGCAGGAGAACCATTAACCAAGACAGAGAAGCGAATAGTAGATACACAAGCCTTTACCCAACTTCTCCATTGACCCCTAAAGCCCATCCTTTCTAGCAAATAGAACAAAGTATCCCAACATACATGATCATAGGCTTTCTCAATGTCTAACTTACACACCACCCCTGGAATCTGACATTTCAATCTACTATCTACGCATTCATTAGCTATAAGCACTGAGTCTAAAATCTGTCTACCACCAACAAAAGAATTTTGAGACTTCGAAATGAGTTTATCCAACACTGTCCTCAATCTATTGGCCAACACTTTAGAAAGCAACTTATACACACTTGTCACTAAACTAATAGGCCTAAAATCTCTGATATTCAGGGCATTATTCTTTTTACGGATTAAAGCTAGAAAAGAAGCATTCAAGGACTGTTCAAACTCTGAGTTTCTATAAAAATGATCAGAGGAGGCCATAACATCCTTTTCCACTACACTTTAGCACTTTTGAAAAAAGGCCATAGTGAAGCCGTCAGGACGTGGGGCTTTATCACCCTTCATCTCTTGGAGGACCTAAACCACCTCCTTCTTAGAAAAATCCCTCTCAAGAACAAGTCGTTCATCCTCCTCAATACTAGCAAACTCCAAACCGTCCATAGAAGGACGCCAAGAATCTGACTCCGTGTACAAGCCCTGGTAAAACTGAACCACCTTAGACCGCACCTCTTTCTTATCCTCATAAAGGACCCCATCTACCTCCATACCTCGAATATGATTAGTTCTTCTATGTAAGTTTGCTACCCAATGGAAAAAGCGAGTATTGTTGTCACCCTCCTTCACAAACAAAATCCGAGACTTTTGTTTCCAAGAAGTCCCCTCCAAAGAGGCTAAAAGTGCAATGTCTCCTTTAATCTAACCACGACGTGTTTGTTCTTCTTGCGAAAGACCCAACAAGTCCTCCCTTGCATCCAAATCCAACAACTCAGATAAAAGGCATTTCTTCCTAAAGGCCAAGTCCCCAAAAACCTCCTTATTCCACTTTTTCAAGTCATCTTTAATAGCTTTCAATTTATGAGCCAGAATAAAACTTGGAGAACCCAAAAAACAATACCTATTCCACCATTGCCGAAATCTCTCCACAAACCCTCTTCTTTCAACCACATATTCTCAAACTTAAAGGCACTTCGACCTTTCTTGACATAACCAGTAACCACCAAAAGTGGGCAATGATTAGGGACTACTCAAGGGAGTACCCTTTAAGACACATTCCCAAAATGATCTACCCAATCCACCGATGCTAAGGTCCTGTCAATTCTTGACATACAATCTGTCCTCGAATCTATAAACCAGGTGAACGAAGCCCCTTCAAGTGGTAAATCCACAAGGTAATTAGCCTCAATGAAATCTGAAAACGCAAACATAGCTAGACTGAAAGCCTCACAACCAAATCTCTCACTCGAATATCAAATGATATTAAAATCCCCAAAAACACACCAGGCAATATTCCACCTATAGTGTATCCTTGTGAGCTCCTCCCACAACGCACCCCGTTGACTATCATCATTAGGACCATACACTCCTAAACAAGCCCATACAAAATCGTCCACAACCCCTATTAGTAAAACATTAATAGAAAACTGACCTATAGAACTGTCAATCTTTTTCATAGACTCTCTTATCCCAGACTAGTAAGATCCCTCCTACTGTGTTGATCGCATCCAGAGCAACCTAGTCAATGAACGAACTACCCCAAAGACTTCGAACAATAGAAGAGTTTAAAGAAGACAGTTTAGTTTCTTGAAAGCAAACAATATCACACTTCCATTCCTTGAGAAGATTCTTACATACCTCTCTCTTTTGAAGATTGTTTAGTCCCCTAACAATCCAAGATAAAAGCCTTAAACTCATTTAAAACTAGCCAACACCCTTGTACGATCTGAAGAAACTCTGTCCCTTCCTTTAGAATGTACCCCATCATAATTAATTGTAGAAATCAATCCTTTGAGCTCCCTGAGCACTTTCTGCCTTGTGTTTCCTATCCCTTTAGACCTCCCAACATTAACCACATCAATGCAATCCTGTTCTAGAAGACGAAACAAAGCTAGACATTGATCTTCATGTTTTACAATGGGAAAGCTTTTTTGGAACTGTGGATTCGAGATGCATTGCAGCTTTTTAGTGGTATCATCTTAATATTTTTCGGCTATTTTTTTTTTTTTTTTTATATAGTTTGTGAAATTTCTATTGCTAAAGATCTATATGGTAGTAGTATGTTTGGTTTATTGCTTTACCATGAACCTGCAATTCTTTCATATGACTTTTAATTTTACTTCTATATCATGAACTTTCAAATTTTATATATGCAGTTATAGAATACAACTTCTTACTTGAGTATCTATTTTTCCATCAGAGAAATAGTTGCCTCTATATCTACCAATATCTAAAGCTGGGGAACTTTTAAAACTATTTTATATGTCCCAGGCCTTGCAATTAAGACCCACCCCTTGCAATTAAATTTTTGTTGAATGTTTATGATCTACACGATCACTAACTTTAATAATGATATCTTGATTGTGGATGCAAGCTAATGATAATCTGGTATTGCATACTTTCTTGATATTTGGTACCATGATCACTTTTTTTCCCATAGCAGGGAAGTACACACAAGAAGTGATTTGAAGAAACAAATTTTTAGTTGGTTATGATATTGAAACTTCGCTCCAAACATTAGTTTTGGTGAATGACTTTCATAAACCTATAGACATTATTTCCATTTAAACATTTTGGTTGTAAAGTTGAAATTGTCTTGCAAGTTTTAGTTTAGTGTGATTCATAGGAGTTCCTAGGAATAGCAGATTTGCTATTTGAAATTGTCATGTAAGTTTTAATTGCTAAAAGTCATTTTTTTTTTTTTAGTCTCTCATAACCAAAAAGTACACACAAGAAGTGATTTAAAGAAACTAATTTTTAAAAATTCTAGAGGATATTGGACACTATATGCTGAAATATACTACGTTATTTAACAGGGACGGAACCAGGATTTGAACCTGGGGGGGGCCAAAGCTTAAAACAATTTTTTTTTTAATGAAAATAAAAACTAACACCTATTTCATAATCAACAAAATACTGCATATAAAATAAGTGTTTCATAAACATTTGATATTATAAAAATGTCGACAAAGTATAATATACAAAATAAGTGTCTTTTAAATATTTCAACATATTTATCAAAATGGAACTCGACGCTCTTTAAAGTCTTGAAAGTCGCCTATTATTGAAAAAAAATAATAATAATGAACAAAAGTAATGAACAAAAAAAGTTGGAAAAGAAATAAATTTAAAGGATGGATTTAAAATCTTACCGAAGCCTAGACTTAAAACTACCCCCACAGACTCTATAGTCTATGGCATGTGAAAGAGATGAAGTTACGAGTAAAAAATGGCGAGTAGATGATTGGTACAACATCAAGTTCTCAAAAAAGAGAGAATAGCTCACCTTGAATTCAATGAAACTTCCAAAATGAGAGCCATGTTTTGACCAATATTCCTAGCTTTTTTTTTTCTTTTTTTCTTTTTTTGGGGGTGGGGGGGGGTGGGGGGGGGGGGGCGTTTATGTTAGATGCAAAGTTCATTAATATGTAAAACGACCCCATGCATTGCGCGGGTCAAACACTAGTATATATAAAAGTAGATACCTCATGCAAGAGTGCATGAGGTCTTGCCATGTGGTGCTCTAATTTTGCATTTAGTCATTTTTACCTCTTTTTATTAAGTTTTATTTAGTATTATCCAATAGATCATCGTAACTTATTTTTACTGTTATATAATATGTGGGTTGCTCTTGACAATTAGACCAAATGTTATTCTCTACAAAATAGACTAACTTTTAAAAATAAATCAAACCTTATGAAAATCCCAAGCTCAATTATTACCTTACATTATGATCCAAGTCTAACCCTTCCCACATGTAAATCAAAGTCAAAACTCTTACTCACTTACAAACTCTCTTCCTCCTCCCTCACGTGTAGATGATACTTCTAGAAAATCTCATTCTCATGAAATCATGTTTTTTTTTCTCAGTTTCAATTCAATACGCTTTTGTTTATTAATAATATTCTATGCAATTTATGCTGGTAAATTCTCTTTGTCATCGACCAGTGCAACAAAATATATATAAATCTTGAGATTCCTGAGTTTGCTGAAATTTATAATAACAAAAAAGTCAAATAAATAGCATATACTATCTCTTGAAATGCCATTTACATAATATTTTCTTTTAAAAAAATTCAATGATAGGAATGGTTAAAAACATGATCCTATACAAGAAATACCAAAAATACATACAAAACAGTTTTCATAGGAGGATTTATCTTTAAAGAATATGAAGACAATAGCAGAGATAAAATGCATTGAATGGGATCCTACGAAACATGTTTGTTAATTATTTCAAATTATACTCATCATTTACATGAAAAAATAATAATAAAACATCATATTATTTACATTAAAAAAATACATATTAACTTCAAAGTTCATTTCAAGATGTGAACTGTTGGGTATTGCAACAATAAGCAGCATTGATACAACGATGGGTTGGTGTTACATTTCATGTGTGTCTTGTGGAAGGAAGGTCAAATCATAATCAGGATCATTTTGGTGTGCAAAATGTGAAACAAAAACAAATCTTCCTATCCCAAGGTTAGAGGCACTCACATTAACTACATACTCTCCAAATATTTATAATATATTCATCTCACTATAACTACTAATATACAATTGCAAACTACTTCAGATACATGATTCAAATTGAAATTTTTTATGCAATTGACAAAACAACTTTTGTGATATTTAATCCAGAAGCTGAGAAAATCCTAAATAAATCTACAACAGATCTTGCTAAAAAACAAATTGAGGAACAACTTATTTAAATTATTGTAAAACTATTGCTCATAATATATATTATATTTCTCATATGGAGATTGATATTGGAGAAGGAATCCCACATAATTTGAAGAAAATTTTAGGGGAAAAAAAAAAGCATTTTCCTACTTTATTTGAATGAATTCCATCTAAAGTATGGTTTTGAAAATTACACTGTTGTTAAGATTTTTGATGCACCTTCAAATGACAAAAAGGCATGGAAGAAAAAAAAATATACATAATATCCAATATGCTATATTAATTCTTTTTCTACACTATTCCTAAATTAACAAAAAAATATATAAAATTGTATTTTATAATCTATTAATGAAATTTGAGGTACTTTTAGACATGTGAACTATCTATTGTATTTTATTTTTTCTTATTTTTTTTTTCAAAAAATAAGTGGTGACTCCACACATAATCCTAAAAAGGGAAGGTACCGAATGCCTAAGCCCTTTTCTGAGAGCACCAAGTTTCCAAACCCGGTCTCTCATAGTGGCAACTTTGCTGGGGATGTCAAGGGCTATAAGCTTCACATTAGACTTTAAATGACCAATTAAATACCCTTATTTTTGTATGATGTTTTTGTTTGTTTGGTTGCTTATGTCTTGTATTGTTTATATGATATTTTATATGAAAATGCCATGTTGGTATTTAAAATCTTTCCCTAACTGTCACAGTGTGTGCCATCAAACAACAAATATGCATGTACCGATCTCAACATATGGGGGTAGTAACCAATGGTGAACTCACTAACTCATAGCCCAAAGTCATTGGATCATTTCTTGTTGACTAAAAAGGATAGACCATGCCGTTTGAACCAATGTAATGTTCGTTACATTACAAGTTGGGAGGTGTAACGTCCTAGCTATGGGAATCAATACAACAACAAACCCACCCTACAATGTAATGACTTAGAACCTATCCTTAGGCCAGTCCATGTTAAAATTGCATTGCATTCTGTATGTGTTTGTCTGGTTGATAAATTGATATAAATAGGGACCTAGCATTGTTTGACCCAACCAAGCCTTTTCTTAGGGGAGAATTTGGTCAAGATCAGAGGGAAGACTCCAAAGAGAATCCAAGAATGATAGCCAAGCCGACTGTAAGGTTGAATTTAATCAACCATCTTGTTGGCTTTATTCCGTGCCAAATTTGCTTGTAATTCAGCATTTAGAAACTCTGTATTTAGGTGGGAATCATGTAAGGGTAGTGTGTGAAAGAGTATGAAGAAATGCTCAAGATTGTGTAGTGAAGCAAGGACTTGTGGCTAGATCTCGCGGGTGACTCGCGACTTGCAACCCGCGAGAAGATGCACACGAGTGAAGCATGAAGCATGAAGCTGAACCGTCTGCCAGCTGTAGCACTACAGGACAAAAAGTCCAGGCTGGCCATTCAATTAGCTCGCGGCTTGAACTCGCTACTTAGTCAAGTTACGAGGCCAAGTCGCCAACCAGCTCTGTTTTGAAAAAATGACTCTTCGCATTCCAAACACATACCACTATATATAGACCCTTATACCCATGAAATGTATAGAGCTTCTAGAGAGAATTTTGAGAGAGAAATCCTAAAGAAAAACAAGATTGACTCATCCACAATCTTCACATAGAGACTCTTCAAATTCCTCTACTCTCACCCTCTCCATTGTTACATCCTTGAGAGGTTCTTAGCCAAATTATTTTCTCACCATACCCACATCTGTGAGAAGGCTTTTTGGTGCTTTGGAAAGTAGTTAGAAAGGGACCAATTCATATTGGTTGATGCTATGGGCTATAGCGGAATCTGGTAAGCTAGAAAAGACAAAGGTTCGGCGTAACCTCGTTGGAGCAAGAAGCTTGGAGGGCTTAGGTACACTGGGTAGATTAGGCTTGGGGGGTCTATTGCTGTTCATGTATCCCAACTATATTTTCTAGTGGATTATTGACTGCTTGGAGGGCGGCGGAGAGGTTTTACGACAAGGGCTTCGGTTTCCTCTTCGATAACACATCGAGTGTTGTCCTTGTGTTTGCATCTCTCTTTCCTTAATCTTTGCCATTTAATTTCTGCTGTGGATGTGATTTTAATTGGTTTAGATTGTTTATTAATTCTGTTATTAGCTTATATTCATTTTCCACACATACATAGTTTGATATTAAGCTTGAATTGGTAATTTGTAATTTGGGGTCTAAACGTTTATAGTGTTTTATACACTATTTGAACTTTCACCGACAATTCTAGTTCCATGCCTATCACAATACTAAGGCCCTTGAGTATAGAAGGCACCCCACAGTTACAACACTTCAACCCTGTGTTCGACTTGCAAGATAGCCCATGTTAGAATTAGTGCCCTTAAATCCTATTGTATGATGCTATGTATGAAATTATGTATGACTTAATGTTGTGATTAATAAATTTGTTTTATTATTATCTGAAATAATGGTAACATGAATATTCGAACATTATCATATAGTCCATGAGATGCATAGTATGTGATTTATGTGAAAAGTCACAGAAGATATAAATCATAAGTTCTTTGTAAACTCAGCATTTTGGTTTGTAGTCGGTGATGAAATTGGGCATTTCATCTGCGAAGACTATAACATATCAACTAAGATGATTTGTCTTGATCATGGAACTAGCGACTTCTAGTTGATATGTTGATATGTTTTAAGAGTTAAGACATATTGAACTGGACCGCTATGAGATTTATTATTCTCCTAACAACTGTTAAATGAATAATAAATCTCACGACTTTTATTCACATGAACTCTTAATCCTAAGAGAATAGTGGACCTGATCATGAAGTGTAGGTTACTTTGATATATCAAAAGTGAGATCTAAAGTAACGGTCAAAACCTTAGTATGTTGGGCAGCCACATTTAGT
Source organism: Quercus gilva (assembly GCA_023621385.1). Classification (NCBI taxonomy): domain Eukaryota; kingdom Viridiplantae; phylum Streptophyta; class Magnoliopsida; order Fagales; family Fagaceae; genus Quercus; species Quercus gilva. Next base: position 26,211,240 of record CM042480.1, on the reverse strand, counting down.
GTTGATGGAACATATATTCCCAAGATGGAATTCATAGTCTCTTAACAGAGATATAAAATATTCCCTTGAGATAAGTTTAATGGGTTTATTATTCAGAATGTTAGGCCTAACTACTTTAGTAAATAGCTACTAAAGTATATATTTATGAAATTGGAATTCATAAATATATGATGAATAACTAAAAGGATTAAACCGGGTATTCAAGAATTAAGATGTAGTAATTTACAAAGTAGTAGTCTACGTTCATGACTTTGTATTACTACGAATATTTTATGAAGGGGTTGCATGTACAATAAAATCTTGGGATATAATTTATTAATTTTTTTATATAGTGATATTAAATATAATTAATGGTAACTTTGGACTTATCAAGAGTTAACAGAAAAGTCCAAGGCCCATTGGAGATAGTGTCTTATTTGTTCCCTTTTGGTCCCACTCCAAGCCACATACTAAAGCCCAATTGGAAAGGCTCAAAAGGCTAGTTCAGTTAGATAATCAGTTATATGGAGTATGGAGAGAAACATACAGAATTTGTAGGAACATGAATTGGTATAGTATGTAAGTGTTGGACACTCTTTAATTCTCTCTAAAACATACACATATAACTGATTGAGAGACCACACTTCTTGGGCATCAAGTGGAATTGGAGTGAAGATAAAAAGTTTTCCCAAGTGCTTCTAATCTTTGGTTTTGAATTTCACCGCTTCAAGGTACACTCTCTTGTTCTTATATTCTGAAACTTACATAGCATATGTTATCAATTGTGAATGAAGTAAATCCATTAATTTTCCACTGTGTACATGCATATTGCCATTAGCCCAAGCCACAAGAAATCTAAAGACTCTGTCACCATGGCAGAGGGAGAAGAGCACCAAAACACTCAAAAGCCAATGAGCACTCAAGAGCTACTAAACACTATAGTGGCAAGCCAAATTCAGTTGAGGGAAGGCATGAACCTTATAGTACAGCAATTTCAAAACCTAAAGGGTAGCCAAGAGAAAAAAAGACTGATCAGAATCCCCCTATCTTGAAGAGTGAGAAGAAGATTAATGAGAAGATAAGTAAGATGGAGGAGATGATCAAAAGGGCCCACAAGATGGAAGATCTCATGGATTATTAGTTGCTCTCTCTTTTCCCAAACGTAAGATTGCCCCCAAAGTTCAACATGCCGGTCTTGGACAAGTTTGATGGCATTGGCTACCCCAAATCCCACCTAAACATGTACATGAAGGCTATGCAACCTCTGGGAGTTACTAAAGAAATGTTGGCACAAATGTTCCAAAACACCTTGACTAGAGCCACTCTCAGGTGGTTCCTTAACGTTGAAGATAATAGAGCTAGAAACTGGGAAGACATTTGTAGGGAGTTCCATAACCAGTACAAATACAATATAGAACTGGACGTGACAATGAGAGACTTGGAGACCACTAAACAAGAGCCGAATGAGTCCTTTTCTGCCTTCATTACCAAGTAGAGGTCCAAAGCTACACAGATGATGAATAGGTCAAATGAAGAAGAGCAATTAACCATGGCTATAGAAAACTTGTTTCCTGAATACCATAAATATTTGTTTGCTTAATACTTTCCAAATTTTAAAGCTTTAATTGCTGCTGGTACTCAGATTGAGGATGCAATAAATAATGGGACCATAAAGAATGAGGATGAACCTAAATTTAAAAAGAATTTTGGGCCTTCTAGCTCCAAAACTGCAGAAATTTCTAATATATATATAAAACTAATCCCTACCAACTTATTGCTCTAGTGCAAATATCACAAAGGCCGCCTCCAAGGCTTAAGAGGGAATTTCATGAACTGTATATGCCGATGAGTCAAGTATTTGAAAAGCTGAAAGAAAAGGGTTACTAAAACCCTTAGACCCAAAACTAGTCCCAAACCCATTACCTGCAAAGTTTGATGTGAGTAAAAGGTGTGCCTACCATCAAGGCCTAGGCCATGAAACTGACAGGTGTTATAACCTTCGCCATGCAATTCAAAATTTAATAGACACCAAGGTGATTGCACCACCTACAAGGCCTAATATCACCAATAACCCCTTGCCTAACCATAATTTTGGGAGAGGACCAAGGATCCACTGTTTGATTTCTGAGAAGGAAGGAGAAAAGGACCCGCCTGAGTTGATCATGACCTACCCGAATGTTTTATGATGACTTGGGAAGAGCTAATGAGCATGACGTCCACAGTAAGATATGATATATGGAGTGAGGATACTACAGAAATCCCAAATTATTCAACATCCAATATGGGGGGAGACACTTCAAACCTCAATCAAATAACCCAACATCCATGTATGGAAGGAGACACTTCAAACCCCAAGACACTGAATCAAATAACCTATCAAAAATTGCCCACATCACAAGGGGGTAGACACTTCAAACCCCCACATTTAGAGATAGACAACCCAATAGAGCCCTTAAACAAGGCAACCCAATAACCATCCAATGAAGAGGTTGAGGTCCTCAAGCAGTTGTAAAAGACACAAGCCAATATATCCTTATGGGGTAACTCATGACCTCATACAATTACCGCCAGAATCTAGTGGACCTTCTCAATCAAATCCAAGTCCCTACAACCACTACTTCTCAAGATTTGAATGCTATGGTTGGGTCTATAAGTAAGGAACTTACTATTTCCTATTCCAACAAAGATTTGACTAAGAAGGAGAAGCGCCACAATGACCCATTGCACATTACTGTAGATGCTAAAGGCAAGAGGATACCCATGGTCTTAATTGATGTTGGAAGTGCTTTAAATGTGTGTCCTTTAAAAACTGCAATTTGCCTAGGCTTGAGCATTGAAGATTTTGTGCCATCTGATTAGCGTGTAAGAGTATATGACAATAGTAGAAAGCAGGTTTTAAGGACTGTGACACTGGAGCTAACCATAGGACCAATGATCAAAAAAGTGGAATTTCAAGTATTGAACATAGCTTCATGTTTCAACATGCTCCTTGGGCGACCATGGATTCACAACACAGAGGCCATGCCTTCATCCCTGAACCAAAAGGTTTGGTTTCCACATAAAGGAGCTATAATTACGATAAATGGTGACACCTTAACCATACCAAAGGCTATTTTTGGTATCGATTTTGAGAAAGAGCCAATAACCCTAGATGGCTTTGAGATTGAGAAGCCCGGTTTTGAAAGAAGGGAAGAAAAGGTTGAAAAGATCCTTATGGACTTCAATCCCAACAGAAATAACAATGTGGTAGCAATGATGAGGAAGATGAGTTGTTTTCCATGGATGAACCTAGGGAAGACCATGAAAGAAGCAGCTATACGGGTTCCGACAATTCCTACAGCTACACCACCTTTTGGGCTAGGTTATAAACCTATGAATGATGACTTATTAGAGATGGAAGTGAAGAGGATGGACCGTACAAAGGCCAAAGCAAAGGGACTTCCTAGTCCCCCAGAACCCTTGAAGCCTTACACTCCCACATTAAATGGAAAGTTTGTCAAAGCTGGGGATAGTCAGCATTATTGGGATTTCCTAAACCGAGATATGATCCTGAGTCGAAAACAATGGTGCCTGGATTTGAATTATTCTCTGATTGTGACAATAAGCTTCAGAACTAAAAGATACAAATTAGGTCCCCACTGATTAGGCTGATTACATGGATCCCGATGCAATGACTACATTGTTGGGAGATGCTATCTTTAATATAGAAGAGGAAGAATACTGGGAGGCTTGCCAACATGAATTGAAGAACCCATATGAGGCAAGAACGAATGATGAAAATAATGAAAGAGGAGAAGCCCTTAGTGATGACGATGAAGGTACCAGCAATGAAGATGATAATAATGGTGACAGCAATAGTGACGATAGTGAAGATAGTGATGGTGGAGACAATAGCAGTGATGATAGTGATAGTGAAGGAAGTAATAGTGAAGACTATGATAGCCGTGATAGTGGTAATGATAAAGGTGAACCCCCTAGTGATAGAAAGGACGAAGTTGCGAGTGCCTTCTATGAAGACAATTTTGATGATGATGTGGACTATTATAATGAAGACATAAAGGATGATGCAGAAGCTAAGGATGGAGATATAGAGGATGATACAAAAGCTGAGGGTGAAGACTATGATGAATACCCCTATAGGTGACCTTCGGATTGGAGTTGCATTACAGATGCCAGTTTAAAATCAGGCCCCCAATATGACAAGCATGGTTGGGAGATTCCTGAGCTCGACTCATTCCATAATTCAGAATTTGGCTCACTGACTACATACACTGACGAAGAAGATGACATAAATGGAAGATTGGCAACACTGGACAAAAAGCTAATGATCCACAACTTCAGAAACTTAACTTTGGAGGATTTCAAAGATGAAGATGAGAGAATGGAAGGGAACAAATTAGAATACCTCCCCTAATATGTCCGCCCAAGCAACAAAGGGAAGCAAGATTTATTTGAGGAGTGGATGGACAGTATAAAGCGCTTGGATGGCTATGCATTTGACAAGCTCATAGACATGGAAGTTAATGGTGAAAGCACAAATTATATGGATGAAGACCCCAAAGTGCTAATGCTGAAGGAGGAAAGAGCTCACTAGGAGCCAACTACCATTGTCGAAGCCACAAATGAGTTGAAGAACTGGGCATGGGAGGGAGCTACCCACCCCATGGAAGACCATTTGGAGAAGATCAAGACCATCGAGCCACTCATTCTTGCCAAAAACATTATCTCTATCCCCATAGAATCTGTCTTTGCTAGTATTGTTATTCTTGTTAAGTCTGTTTGTGATTGTGTTTCTATTCCTATAGAGTCCATTCCTGTTAAGTTCGTTAAGAACTCTACTCCTTATAATATGATTTCTGATTCTGCTTATTTGCTGGCTTTGAATGTTTTTATTTCAAAAATTAGTAAAGAAACTTTTAATAATGAGGAATTAAAACAAGGACATGTTGAAACCATAAAAGAAGAAATACAATCTATTAACCTAGGAGTTGATGATGAACCTAAGATGGTCCAAATTGGTAACACCTTAACCTCCTCTGAGAAGGGTGTACTAGTCACTTTACTGAAGGAATTCAAACAGGTATTTGCATGGTCATACAAAGACATGCCTGGAATTGATATAGATATAGTGCAACATTGCATTCCTACAGATCCAGCCATGAAGCCAATCAAGCAAAAGCTGAGAAGGATGAAGCCAGAGTGGACTCTCAAAGTCAAGGAAGAAGTTGAGAAAAGTACAATACGGGATTCTTGAGGGTGGTAAACTACCCAGAATGGTTAGCTAATGTGGTTCTGGTACCGAAGAGGGACAGGAATGTGAGAATGTGTGTAGACTTCAAAGACCTTAATAAGGCCAGCCCAAAGGATGATTTTCCCTTGCCTCATATTGATATCTTGGTTGACAACACGGCAGGACATGCATTGCTGTCATTCATGGATGGCTTTTCGGGATACAACCAGATAAAGATGGCTCTAGAAGATATGGAGAAGATATCGTTTATTACTCCATGGGGGACCTATTGCTACAAGGTTATGCCATTTGGCCTTAAGAATGTTGGTGCCACTTACTAGCGGGCAACCACTACTCTGTTACATGATTTGATACACAAGGAAGTAGAAGTTTATGTAGATGACATGATAGTGAAGTCCAAAGACCATGAGGGGCACATACCGACTTTACGGAAGTTCTTTGAGAGAATTCAATTTTATAAGTTGTGATTGAATCCAAAGAAGTGCACTTTCAGCGTGACATTTGAAAAATTGTTGGGATTTATGGTAAGTCAGAGAGGAATTGAGGTGGATCCCGAGAAGATCAAGGCAATTGTAGAGATGAAGCCTCCGAGGACTGAGAAGGAGATCCAAGAGTTTTTAGGGAGGATACAATACATAAGCAGGTTCATAGCCCAGCTCACCATGACATGTGAACCACTTTTTCAATTGCTTAAGAAAGAAGTTCCCAAGGTGTGGAATGAGCAATGCCAAGAAGACTTTGAGAAGTTTAAGAGTTATTTGATGAAGCCACCGATACTGGTTTCACTGGTACTTGAAAAGCCATTATTGCTATACCTCACAGCCACAGATACAGCAATGGGGGCTTCGCTTGCTCAATATCTAAAGGAGTCTAGAAAGGAAAATGCAATTTATAATATTAGCAAGAAGATGTTGGCTTATGAAGAGAAGTATACAGCACTTGAGAAGACATGTGTAGCACTTGTACGAGCTACCCGAAAACTTAGACACTACATGCTTGCTTTCAAGGTCCTATTGATTGCAAGAATGGATCTTTTGAAATATCAAATGGAGAAGCCGGTGCAAGATGGGAAGACAGCTAAATGGGTTCTTCTTTTGTCAGAATTTGATATCAAATATGTGACTCAGAAGTCTGTAAAAGGAAGAGCAATTGCCGATCACTTAGCTCATTATTCACCCGAAGAAGTCGAAGAAATCAAAGGGGACTTTCTGAATGAGGATATCATGGGGATAGAGTTAGAACCATGGAAGATGTATTTTGATGAAGCAACTAATCAGAATGGTAGTGGCATTGGAGTTCTCCTAATTTCTCCAAAAGGGACACACATCCAATTCTCTGGTAGGCTCAACTTTCTTTCCTGCCACTAATAATGCCACTAAATATGAAGCTTGCATTATGGGGTTACAAGCAGCCCTTAGTCTTGAAGTGGAAGAGTTGGAAGTGTATGGTGATTCAGCCTAGATAATTTCTCAGATTCAGAACAGATGGAAGATTAAAGAAGAAAATCTAATGCCTTATCATGAATATCTTTAGAAATTGGCATCAAAGTTCAGAAAGATTCAATACCAGTATATGCCAAGAATGCAAAATTAGATTGTAGATGCTTTAGCATTAATGGCATCCATGATGGATAGGCCCAAGGAAGACTAAGCTTGGCCAATAGTGGTGGAACAAAAGAAAAGCCGGCCTATTATATGTCAATAGACAGAGACAAAGAAATAAATGGGGAAGGTGAATGGTATTCAGACATCCTACAGTACCTCAAGGATGGGACATACCCAAAATCTGCTAATAAGAATGATCAATTGACTATCAGAAGGTTATCCACTAATTACATTATTTGTGGTGAAATGTTGTACAGAAGATAATATGATGGAATTCATCTCCTTTGTGTGACTGCCAAGGAAGCACAGCCAATAATTGAGGAGGTCCATGAGTCAAGTTATGCGCCACATATGAATGCACACATGCTGTCACGGAAGATAATGACATAAGATTATTACTGGACTACTATGGAAGCAGACTGCGAAACTCATGTTCAAAAATATCATCAATGCCAAGTCCATGGAGATCTGAAGCACATGCTGCCAATGCCAATATATACAATGACTTCACCCTGGCCATTCTTTACATGAGGGATAGATATTGTTAGGAAGATTCACCTAATGGGATCAAATGGTCATGAATTCATACTGGTAGCTATTGATTACTTCACTAAATGGGTGGAAGCTGTCTTGTATAAGGTGTTGAACTCGAAGAAAGTTACTCAGTTTATTCAAACTAGTATCATCTACAGATATGGGGTACAACATGAAATTATCTCAGATAACGGGCTGCTCTTCAAGGGAGAAACAAATAAGCTACTTCGACAGTTCAATATTTAGCACCACAAATCCTCACCCTACCATCCTCAAACCAATGGAGCAATTAAGGCTACAAACAAGAACATAGGGCGGATCTTGAAGAAGAGCACAAAGAACTACAAGGATTGGCATCTATAATTACCCTATGCACTTTGGGGGTGCATGTCATTAATTCGGTCATCCATAGAAGTCACTCCTTATTTATTAGTGTATGGGATGGATGCAATCCTTCCCATTGAAATGGGTGTTCGTTCATTGAGAACAGTATTGGAGAGTGAAATCCCCGAAGTAGATTGGTTGCAAAGTAGGTATGACTAGTTATGCATGATGGATGAGAAGAGGCTCAAGGCCTTGTATCACATTCAAGGCTACCAAAGGAGACTTAGAAAAGCCTTTGACAAGAAAGTAAGAGCTAGAGATTTGAAGATAGGAGATTTAGTTCTTAAGGAGATTCAAGCCCTGATTCAAGAAACAAATGGGAAATTTAAGCCGAATTTGGCAAGTCCATATATCATCAAACAGATATACTCTGAAGGAGTAGTAAGGTTGACGGACTTAGATGCAAACCCTTTTACTGAGCCGACTAATATGGATCAAAAGAATAAATACCACGTCTAAGGTGGTAGTCTGTGGAATGGCGACATCTGAAGTGGTTGTAGATTATGTCATTTTCTTTCCTAGGTTTGGCAAAAAAAAAAAAAAAAAAAAAAGGCCAGCTAGGTTGAAAACCCGAAAGGGTGGCCTAGGCAAAAATTAAGGCTAAAAATGGTAGGTTGAAAACCTAAAAGGGCGATCTACGCAAAAGGAGAGTAAAAAAGAAAAGAGAGTGAGAGGACCTTCAAGTTTGAAAACCCAAAAGGGAGGCCTAGGCAAAAATTAAGGCTAAAAATGGTAGGTTGAAAACCCGAAAAGGCAATCTACGCAAAAGGAGAGTAAAAAAAAAAAATAACGAGTAAGAGAGCTTGCTAGGTTGAAAACCCGAAAGAGCGGCCTAGGCAAAATTTAAGGCAAATAAAATGAACTACGTGATGACCTAATCCTTCTGCTAAGGAGGTACATAGGCACGTAGGCAACCATATATTGGTCCGATCACAACTTACCCAAACCCACCATTTACCCATCAATACAAACCATGCCATTACATAAACTTTAAAACCCAAACATAAACCAAACCCTAAACAGAACCCTAAAGCTGAAAGTCCTAAACAATTCTTAAAGCTAAAAGTTTCAAACTAACTTTTTTAAATAAACATGTTCAAAGCCAAAAAAAAAAAAAAAATCAAGTCTTCTTTAGTTTTTTCTTCTTTGATTGTTCATTGGTTCCATCTGTAGTAAGTACCTCGTCATCTTTGTCTCTTCTTTTGAACTCATAGTTGTTATCCCCTTGCCTACCTCAGTTATCTTCAAGAAATTGTTTTCTCATAGAAGCCATATTAGTCTCTTTCTCCCTAATCTTGTTCACCAGCTAGTTAAAGTATTCCACTGTCATCCTGTGAAAGTAAACCTTAACGAAAGATTAATCTACTCGGTTAGCCATGTCCAAGCCCAAAAACATGTTCCTTACAGAAGTAGGAGTTGTGTCCACATGAATAAAAGGTTTTCTTCCTCTACCACCAGGCTTCCCTTGCTCATACTGGAATTGTCTCAAAAGTCTATCACCCTTATAGAAAGTCACCCTCCTTAAGCCAACTAAGAAGATGTGATCTGATCCCGGAGATCACAACAAAGGTGGTGGGCACTTCCACTAATAACAATCCATAATATTGAGATATTGGATTTCTTGTCCAAAAATTTCACCCAGTCGCTTTCAGTCTGACACTTGGTCCTACTAGGGAAATTAAAAGGACCATAATTAGCAACAGTGGGTGTAGCTATCATGTCCAATCTTTCCATCAACCATATCTGCAAAGTCAAGGGACTCCCGAGGAATTGTTGTGATTCTCTACTAAGAAATACAGAGTCCAGCCCTAAAAGAGTTTCTACCAAGATCAAAGAAGCAGGATTATCACCATCCTTAACTTGACTCACAATACATATGGCTCGAGCATCTACAAAGCCAGGTCTTCCAAAGCAAAGCAAGAATTCTCCCATGAAGCAAAGAGCTAAACCAAAATTTTTCTGCATGTTGTCAGATAGACCATAAGTACGTTTATCAATAACCCTTGTAACAACTACATGAAGATTCACCATATGGCCTTCAATCATGTTACTGGTAATTGAAGTAGAAAGGCCTAGGGTGTCAAATAAAATCTCCCTATGTTTAGGATCACAAGAAACTAGTACAGATTTTTTGCCAAGCTCATAACCCAGAATAGCAGAAAATTCTTCGATTGTAGGACAAAGTTTAGCAATGTTAAACCAGAATACATGGTCTTCAGTATCCTAGAACTTCACGGCGACACAGAGAAAATCCCACTTGATCTTGACATTCCTTAGAGCCTTGATCCCCTCTAGCTTGTAAGTAGTGAAATTGGTCTTGGTGACAAAATCAAAGCTATGAACCCATCTGTTGATATCATGTGTGATTGAATGAGGAAGATTTTGAATGTTGGCCATGAATAATTCTTGTATGTGATTGCTATTTCTTGATAGCTTTGATGCAGAGATTTGTTTGTTGGTTTAATACTAAGATAGGCTCTCCTAGTCTCTAACCATGTTTAAATAAGTTTAGAGAGTTTGAAGCTAATTGGGAAAGTGTTTCATAGTCCAGAACAGATAAAAAATATTTTTCAAAGGACAAAAAAAATAAGGAAAATGCATTAAAAGATGCAAAAAGTCAGGGCAAAGTTGGGTGTGACAATCGGCACCCCAAAGTGCCAAGTAGCACTCCAAGAGTGCTGATCAGCACTTCCCAAGTGTTGATTGGCACCTAGTGCCCCTGAGGGCGTTTTGGCTTATTTTGTGTTTTTAGGCACGTTAAGGGTCCATTTTGGCCCATTTTTATCACTCCAAAAAGTAATTGTGCCATAAAATTTCTCAAAAATTCACATTAATTGTAAGATTGGGGCATTTGGCCATGCCTTGTCCATTTTTCAAAAAGGACATCATCCTCATCGTTTGTTTCAAAAAAAAAAAAATTCCGAACTTAAATTTTTTTTAAATTATGCATACATTTTCAAACTAGGGGCATTCAGCCATACCTTATTCCCTTTTATGAAACAGACCAAATCAATCATCTTTTTGCCAAAAAAAAAAAAAGTATCATCATGCATAAGCTTTCAAACCAGGGGCATTCAGCTATGCCTCATTCAGGTGAGCACAAATCACATCAAAAGTGGTCAGATAAATTCTAATTGTGTACTACAAAGTTTCATCAAGTGAATTCTAAACTCGTCTCATCTAAATTTTAACAAGGCTGAAAGTCATCTAAGGACAAGGAGCTAAAAGTGGAAATTAATACAAATTGCCTGACTAAGGAATATTTTGTCTTTTTGCAGGAAAATAAAATACAAGTCAAACATCATTCGGACTTCGAGTCCACCTATAGGAAGATCTTCTAAACCCACCCCTAGAGGAACCACCCTCTGTGTCTCCTTCTTGACTTGCATAAAACCAAGATTCTTGTTACCAGTTCTGAAATTCAAGGTTTCTGATTCTCTCTTCCAAGGATCATGTGTTGGCCTTAGCAGTTGCCACTCGATTGTTTTGAAATATCGCCAGAGATAGGTGTTAAGTTCATTACCATGAATTTTAAGCAAAAATCATTAAGGGAGCATCATTCTTTACCCAATTCACTTCACTGAGCACCTATTGGGAAGATTGCGTGCGTGCGTGCCACCATATGTAAGCCTCCAATCCACATGCTTTCTTCCACAAGATCAACACCTACTTTGAGCATAAGGTCGCAAGTGAATTGGGAAGACTAAAGGATTTGGGAATATACCGGGTCAGTCCAAGGGACATTTGGGGTATACTCCAGCCGATCTAAATCCACAAAGCTGAAAGATCCATCAGGATTCATTACTTCATATTGCCATGCTGGAAAGTGGGGATATGTCTCCATAAAAGAACTAGAAGGACCACCAGCATTGCTAGGAGGAGGATTCTCCTCTTCAAAGGATGAAGCCCAAAAATGCAACATTCAGACATCTTCACAAAAGGCAAAAAAAAGAAAATGAAAGATGATGATGCGAGTCATGATGCAAATTGATTTGGAAAAGAAAGAAAGCTACCGATGTTCCAGAGATGTCAGCTAAGCAACCCTGCAATGGAGCCTTTAAAAATTCAAGATATTCTCCTAGTGTCCTGGGAATAGTGTGGCCAACCTGAGCACGAGCAATCTCTTCACTAGTCAGAAGGTCTGCCAATCGGATGGAAGGATAAGGATGGGCAAGAATCGTTTCAAGAGGGTACATGTGTTGAACCTGAGCCAATACCTGATCACCAAGATACCAATATTTCCCATGGCCACATTTAAACAACAGTTGAGTACTGATGAATCCTGTGATATCAGTGGGCTGAAAGTCTCGGATGTTGATGATTTTGTGACTAAGTCCTGAGAAAACAAACACAGAATCAAAGGAGACCGGTGGAAGCCGGCCAAGAATCCTCCGATGGCAAAGTTAGTCTTTTTGTAACTCCAAGTATATTGGAAGTATCCGAATGACCTACCCTCTTGTTGACGATCACTTATATAACATGTGAGGAACGGTTATTTGTGTGGCAACCATTCCTATTGTTGAGGAATACGAAAGATTCAGAGGTAACTTCCATAACTGCCATGGAAGTTACGTTATTTGGATCTGCATTCCATGACGATTGGATCTGGCTTGCAATGGTTCGACTTCTCTTACGCCTGGTGGAAATTTGAGCCGTCGAAGGCTCAAAATGCTTAGGACACAAAAACCTCGTCCGTCCTTTAAGGACGGATGGACGAGGTTGATATGGACGAGCATGCCCCTAACTTCCTTCCTTTTCTTTAGACGACATACATAAACGAGATATGACTTGCGGATTTTTATTACACCATCAAGTACCATTCAACTCTTGAGCCCATGCACATTCCTCATGCTCCTCACATCCAAGCCAAAGATTTAAGAACATCTGAACACCACAAGGAACTCAGAATGAAAAGGAGCCATACCCATACTAAAACAAAAACAAAAACAAAAAACAAACAAAAAAACTCACCTCATCAGCAGCTAAGCCGTCGATCACCATACGCCAATCCTGTAAAGAACGCTCGGGAGGTGCTGACAGACGATACTTAGGCAGCCAGCAAAGAAATCTTCAAAACATATCATCAACATCTTCCAAAAGTTACGGACCAACCCCAAAATATTCATACATCCAAACCTGAAAAAATCAGCACACATCAACATTAATAAGACACAAATATCCTTTGCAAAATACACCTAGCCAAGAATTTAAATCTCACCTGCCAAATGAATGGCACACCTCCTAAGCTTGAAAGACTACGTCGTGAAAGCTGAGTCATGAAGTGCAGGAGGGTCGCAGAAGCCATGCCGCCCCAATCATAATTTTTGATCCGATCAATATCCCTCAAACTCCACAAGTAACGTAAACTCATAGTACTCCCCAAGTCAAGACATAAGAGAGATCCAATGAAGTGAAGCATGAACATCCAGGTGCCAGTTGCTATAGTCTCACAATTATCAATGTTGGTATACATCCACATCAAGGGCACATTCATATCACACCCAAAAGAACCCTAATCTCCACTGGTGAAACGGAATCATTACCCTCATTTCTCTCACCACCCAATTTTAAGCCAGTAATGGCTAAGAAGTCATATGGTGTCAGCATCACCTCACCAATGCCCCAAAAATGAAAGGTACAAGTGGTATCCCAGAATCGCTCAAACAATGTGACAAGCAGTTGAAGATCCTTATACTTAGTGGTGTCATGATCCAAGAGAGCTCGGAAAAAGGTTCGGAAGCTAGCTTCATTAATGACATTTTTAATGTTTGGGGATAATGCCGCCCACCTGTGTTTCAACAACTGAAGACTACCCTGGCTCTTGAGATTCTACAATTAACAAGAATACCCCACATGAGAAAAATAATGAAAAAAAAAAAAAAGAACAAAGACAAAACAAATTTTAGCCAATCATCACGATATTCACAAAAATCTCATGTTCCAAAAATACTTCAAAATCCCAACCAACAAAATAAAGATACCATTCATCAAAAAAAATTAGCCAGACCCAAATGTCATTTCACAAATTCGAATTCTATGACATCCTAACAATATCTCAATCGACCCAAAAATCCTTCATCTCCATGAATTCATTCAACAATGACCCAAACATATGTCTAACCCAAAGAAAAAAAAATTTTCCATACCCATGAAAATAATACCAACAAAAATTCCATTCCCATGAAAGATAATGCCTCCACATCCCTACAAAATTTCCACACTTACCAAAAAATTGAGTTTACTCAATCATGTCTACACATAAAATTCTCATGATTTCATACCCATTGAAAAAATCAAGTCAAAATTCATCTAACAATGCCTAAAGCTACATACAATGCAAAGTTTCACAAATCATCAACATTGTCCAAACTTCACAATACCAAACAACTCAACAATTCAAAAATGCCCCAAAATCAAAAAATCAACATGACCACATAATGGTTTCCATCCAAATCATACAATGTCCAAAATTCCCAAAAGAGCAAACAACAACAAAATGACAATGCCCCACCATAAAGTTCTCAACAAAACATGAAATCAACAAATTTACCAACAAAAAAAAATAAAAAATAAAAAATAAGTTCACCTTGAAATCTTTCTTGGATGAGTGTGGAGCATGAGTGCTTAGGTCTTGAAGGAGTCCCTCTTCATCATTCCATTCTATAGATGGATGATACTTCTTCCCATTGAAAGTAAAAAAGTAAGGTGGTCCATGAGGAGATGCCATGGAGATGCAAAGATGAAGGTTTGAAAATATGTTTCAAAAATGGGTTCTTTAATGGTGTTCAAAAACTTAAGGATCTAAAGAAATAATTTAAGAAATGGTAGAAACCAAGTTTAGAAGTTTGGAGAAGTGATTTTCTAAGCAAGAAATGGTGTGAAAGAGAGGAAATGCAAGAAGAATGGAGCTTGTGAATAGTGGCAATGGAGGAAGAAGAAAGAGAGAACAAAATAAGAAAAGATGAAGAAGAAGAGAGGGAAGCCAAAATTCCCCCCCCCCCCCTCTTTTTTCCCCCTTTTAATTGCTAAGTCAACCCAAGTTTGACTGAGTTGACTCAGTCAAACTTGAGTTAACTCACCCACACAAAAAAATGAAGGAAAAATGGTTTTTAAATTTTTTTTTTTTTTTTAAGAAAATTTTTCAAAATATGTGGCATCAATTGTGTTGGAAAAGAAATGAAAAGAAAGAAGGAAGAGAAAATTTTCAAATAAATAACTCAGGCTTTAAAATAAAAATAAGGAAAAGAAAAAAGAATTTCGCAAGGAATAAAATTGATCAGGTGAAACAAAAGGGAAGCAAAAATTCCCTAAATGGATCGGATAAAGTCTCAGTCATCAAAATTCTAATTTGACTATTCTTTTGCAAATTTTCAAACCGAGCCGAATATAGTTCTCAATCCCCTCTAGATTTTGAGACCAAGCCGAATATAGTTCTTAGTCACCTCTAAATTCTCAGACCAAGCCGAATATAATTTCACCTCCAAATTCTCAAACCGAGTCGCCTCCAGATTCTCAAACTAAGCAAAATATAGTTCTTAGTTGCCTCCAAATTTTCATATTGATCCGAATATAGTTCTCAGTCTCCTCCAGATTTTCAAACCATGCCAAATATAGTTCTCAGTCACCTCTAGACTCTCAGACCAAACCGAATATAGTTCTCAGTCCGAATATAGTTCTCAGTCGCCTCTAGATTCTCAAACCGAGCCGAATAAAGTTCTCAGTCGCCTCCAGATTTTCAGATTAAGCCAGATATAGTTCTCAGTCGCTTCTAGATTTTAATACTGAGCCGAATATAGTTCTCAATCACCTCCAAATTCTCAGACCGAGCTGAATATAGTTCTCAGTTGCCTCTAGATTTTCAAACCGAGCCAAATATAGTTCTCAGTCTACTTCCAGATTAGGCGAATATAGTTCCTAGTTACCTCACTTTAGATTAAGCCAAATATAGTTCTCAATCTACTTCCAGATCGAGTGAATACAATTCTTGGTTACCTGACTTCAAATTAAGCCGAATATAGTTCTTAGTCGACTTCCAGATCGGGCGAATACAGTTCCTAGTTACCTCACTTTAGATTGAGCCGAATATAGTTCTAACTTTACTTCTAGATTAGGCGAATACAGTTCCTGGTTTCCTTACTTCAGGTTGGGCGAATATAGTTCTCAGTCTACCTCCATATCGGGCAAATACAGTTCCTGGTAATCTTACTTCAGATTGGGCCAAATATAGTTCTTAGTCTACTTCCAGATCAGGCAAATACAGTTCCTGGTTACCTTACTTTAGATTGAGCCGAATATAGTTCTCAGTATACTTCTAGATCGGGCGAATGCAGTTCCTAGTTACCTTACTTTAAATTGGGCGAATATAGTTCTCAGTCTACCTCTAGATCGGGTGAATATAGTTCCTAATCATCTACTTCCAAGTTGAGCAAATATAGTTCTCGGTTGCCTCGTCAACTTTCAAGATTTTATCCAAGTTCATCAATTATCAAGTAGATTAAGTGTCCATAGTTCTCTTTTTTTTTTTTAAATAATAAAACACTAGTTCTACACCCAATGGTTCTAGGTTCTAAGGCTAAGAAATCTTTGAAAAGTCAACCTTAATTAAATCATGGTTACTAAAATCAATGTCTTTGTTTTACATTGACATTCGCTTTTCAAGCTCTGTCAATGAGGGGCATTCTATAGACACTCGATTTTGCATCTATAATTTAATTTGGAAAGATGACTGAAATAACCATTTCAAATACCCAAAAATCATAGTTGTATTACATGCATTAAATTATTCATTGCATATCATAAAAATGATCTTGAGATTCTAATGGTCTCGACGGTATGCCCGATTCCCAAATCGAACCGTCGGATTGAAAGATATCACAAGATCGAATGTTCACAGTCTGCATGCATTGTATAGGGTTGAAGCCGATCACGTGTGATTAATTGAAATTAATTCTGATTGGTTAGACAATAAAAATTAATTGAATAATTATCTGATTGGTTGTTGGTTTTTATCAGAAATAAGCTTGGTTGCATAGGAATAAAATGGATAATCAGATAACAAGGGAATTGTTAATAATTAAGTCTTTTTAGAATATTTATCTATCAGATAATTATTGTTTTAAGGACCTGATTATCAAAATAAGAGGGATTAATTTTAGAATACAAGTTAAAAATACATCCAGGTGCAGTTCCCGAATTAGAAAATCCCTAAAAAAGAGTCCAGATTGAACCAAAATTGGGAATTGTGATCAGCACTTCCCAAGTGCCAATTGGCACAGCTTCGAGGCTTAGCCTAGAATTGTTCTGATCAAGATAAAAACGCATCCATTTTGAATTTTTAAGGATAAGAACGCAACACAATTCGTATCTAATCCAATCCAGCTTATTTTTTAAGCATCAAACCTCTATAAATAGGGGACTAAAATTAGAAATCTAAACCCCTTTTTCTGACTTCTCTCTCCCCTTACATTAAAGAAGTTCCGAAAGCTTTGCTTTAGGAATTCCTTTTTTGCTAAGAGGGTTCACTTAAATCCTTAGAAATTCACTCTCTTTGATCTCTAGGATAGTTCTCCACTAGTGGATTAAGTTCATGCAGGTATAATTCTAACTTTATTTCCATAACATGCTTTCATATATGCTTTATTTTACATGGATGTGATGTTTTTTCTGTGTTTAGATAACCATGTTTCTCATATGTTATTACATATTCTCTTTCGCTTTCAAAAAATTTCCACATGATTAATTTATGAACATGCCTAGATCTAGGGTTGAATCTTTCCTTAAGATTTTAGATCTGCAATTTTTCTTTGTTTTTTTTCTTAAAATCAAAATCAGGTCTGCAAATTTTCTCCATGTTTTTTAAAATTAAAGTCAGATCTACATTTTTCCCTTTGTTTCTTTTTCAAAGTAAAACCGAATCTGAATTTTATTTATAAAATCTTATCTGTATTTTATTTATAAAATCTGATCTGAACTCTGTTTATAAAATCTTATATGTATTTCAATTATAGAATCTTATCTGTATTTTATTTATAAAATTAGATCTGCATTTTTGCTTATAAAAATCTGCCCTGTTTTTTAATAAAAAAATCAGATCTGCATTTTTTTAAATAAAAATCTGATCATTTTCTTAGATAAAAACCAGATCTAGTTTTCTTTCATAAAAATTGGTGTTTTCAAAGAAAAATCTGTTTTTCCCCACATTTAAAATCCCAACCAGATCTGAATTTTTATTAAAAATCCATTCTTTTTCTTTTATGGAAACTCAAAATTAAATTTTTCATTAACTATTCTCATCAAATTTTTTCACACAAAATAAAATGGTAGATCTAAGGTTCCTGAATAGAAGCTTAACCCTAGGTCTAGGATTTGACATAGCATTTGTTGCATATCATTTCATACTTTGAATATTGGTATTTAATGGTCATTTAAAGTCTAGAAGACCAGACTCTGTTTAAGCAGAGTGGGTGCCTAACACCTTCTCATCTTGTAACCTAGCCCCCAAACCTTAGAATTTTAGGTTGGAAGATTGTATCTAGGATCAAAGCCTTGTAAAGATATTCTACCAAATTATATTTGTATAATCCATTAATGAAATTTTAGGTACTTTTAGACATGTGAACTATTTATTGTATTTTTTTTCTTTTTTTTTTTTTATAAAAAAAATAAGTGGCGACTCCACACATAATCGTAAAAGGGGAAGGTAACAATGCCTAACCCCTTTTCTGAGAGCATCAAGTTTTCAAACCCGATCTCTCACAAAGATATCATGGTAAAGTCAAGGAAGCAAGAAGATCATGTCAAGGTATTGAGAAAGGTGTTTGAAAGATGTTTTTAAGCTGAGAATGAATCCATTAAAGTACGCTTTCGAAGTATCTGCTGAGAAGTTTCTGGGATTTATAGTCCATAGCAAAGGAATAGACCTATCCCGACTAAAGCAATAGCAATAGCAACCATGAAACCACCGGCCACGGTTAAAGAATTAAAGAGCTTTTTCTGCAAGGTCTCCTACATCAGGAGATTCATACCCGGCCTAGTATCGATCACTTCGGCTTTTACTAAGTTATTGCAGAAATGACAGAGCTTTGAGTGGGGAAATGCACAGCAGAAAGCTTTCCAGAAGCTACAACAAATTATGATGAACTTCCCCATAGTGCAAGTCCTAACTCGTAGAAAACCATTGTTGCTTTACCTGGCCTCAAGCCCGTCTACCATTGGTTGCGCTGATAGCCCAGGTAGATGAAGGCGGCATTGAGCAGCCAGTATACCATGTAAGCCGCACCCTAAGGGATGCTGAGACATGCTACCCCTAGGCTGAAAAAGTATGCTTGGCAATTGTTTACACATCATAGTATGACTTAAAAGCAAGAACGCCCAAAACAATAAAAAGCCAGGCCATAGTAGATTTGTTGGCCCAATTTCCTAGAGAAAAAGAATTCCCGCTAGATGATGAGGTACCCGGAGAAGTGGCTACTGCAGAAACAGCAGTAGACCAGTGGGTCATAAAATTTGATGGCTCTTCTACAGCAAACTCAGGAGGTGCGAGAGTGGTCCTTTATCACAACAACTAAGAGACTGTAGCGCTATCATTCAAGTTGGAGTTCCCATGCTCAAATAATATAGCAAAGTATGAGGCTTACCTAACGGGATTGGAAACAGCCCTTGAAATGGGGATCAAACACCTGAAGGTGATAGGCGACTCTAACTTGGTAGTCTGCCAAGCCAAAGGGAGCTTTTCCCTGAAAGAGCCAAATTTGACCCCATACAGGATGCTAGCCCAAAGGATAGAGGAAAAGTTTTTTACATTTAAAATAGAGCATGCTTAGAGGAGCAAGAACCGATATGCAAATGCATTAGCTGCATTGGGCTCATAAATAGCCTTTGAAGGAAGCAGCACTAGAGTTGAGGTTAGGAAGTGAAGAGAATCCATAATTGAAATGCTCAAGAAAAACTTCCCAAAGAAGGAAGAATGCGAGGAAGATTGGAGGGCTCCCATCAGGGAAGCCTTATTGAAGGAAGAAGATGTGGCGGAACTAAAAACCGTGAAGGACTATGTCCTGATGAAAGGAGAACTGTACCGCAGAATGCCAAAAGGAATTCTGTCAAGATGTGTAGGGCACAAGGAGGCCTAGAGAAAGCTAGAAGAAGTGCACAGTAAGACTTGTGGATTTTTCAAGGAGGTTAGCTTGTACCAAAGGTTGCAAAGAGCAAATTTTTACTAGCCAAGTATGAGCAAGAAGGCGGATTAGATTCAAACCCAGTGTCAAGTCTGTCGTCTAGCCGTGGATAGAGAAGAGAGCTATACTGTGTTCACTGCAGAGGATTGGAAGAGCCCGTTTATGGGATATTTGGTAAAAGGGACTCTGCCACAGAAGCACAGAGAGAGGTATAAGTTCAAGAAATTGGCAACCTGCTATTTTATACATGAAGGAGTTCTCTTTAAGAAAGGGTATGACGGAGACCCATTACGGTGCTTAGGGCCAGAAGAGGCCAGCAAGATGTTGAAGGAAGTGCACACAGGAGAATGTGGAGAACACCAAGGAAGGAAGAAGCTATATTGATGCATCTTGCAGATGGGCTACTATTGGCCCAAATGAGAAGAGATGCAACAAAATTTGTCAAGAAGTGTCACAGCTGCAAAGTGCAAGCCAATTTGATTCATACCCACCCACAGGGCATACAGAGCATGGTCACCCCATGACCCTTCCATCCCTGGGGGCTTGAATTGGTGGGACCAGTCAATCTACCTTCCAATGGGAACATATGGATCATTGTAGCCACATAATATTTCACCAAGTGGGCGGAGGCCATACCACTTTGCAAAGCCACCTGCGTAGCCATGGCAAACTTCATCAAGGAGAATATAATTATTCGATTTGGGGTACCTCATAGAATCATAAGTGACAATGGTACGCCTTTTGTGAACAAAGAAGTGAGAAAGATGCTAGAATTCTACCAAGTGAAGCACCACCAGTCATCGCCTTACTACCCACAGGGGAACGGGCAGGCAGAAGTGACAAACAAAATCCTCATTAAGATTATCAATAAGATGAGTCAAGAGTATAGTGGGGGTTGGATAACACATCTGCCAGACACACTATGGGCTTATTGAAGTTCACCCGAATCTGCCATGGGATTCTCCCCTTTTTCCTTAGTATTTGGGATAGAAGCAGTGAGCCCAACAAAATTGATGATACCCTCCCTAAGGGTAATGCAGATGCGAGAGAAAGAAAAGGAAAATGAGGTCTTTAAGGCAGAAAGGTGCGAGGACATAGAGGGATTGGATGAAAAGAGGGAAGAAGCCTAAGAGTGTAGCCGCAGATACGAGCAAAGAATGACTGAAGCTTATGGTAGAACCATTAAGGAAAGAGTGTTCACAGAAGGTCAACTCATATTAAGAACGGCAGACCATGTCAAGTGAGGTTTAACAGGACCATCTAAATTCTCACCAAAGTGGGAAAGACCCTTCGTGGTAAGGGAATCCCATGCAAGTGGGTATTATCGCTTAGCCCAAATGGATGGAAAGGATTTAATGGACCCCGTTAATGGCAAGTGGTTGAAACGATGTTATGCGTAGAAGATGCTCTATAGTTGTTTATATTTTCTTTCCTTTTTTCTTTCCTCCAAGTGACCACCCTTGCAAAGGATATAGTGTCACAAGAAAGCAATGTAATTTGTTTTTCCCTTGTAATCATGTTAAAAGGCAAAGAGCAGAAAGTAATGAAAATTATACATGAGGTATTAGCAGAAATATACTGTATCATAAAGCATAATAAGAATCACAAGTGCTAAAGAAATAAAGTGTATCACAGAGAGAAAGAAGGAAAGAGATAGACAAAAAAAAAAAAAAAAAAAAAACAACAACAACAACAACAACAACAACAAAGCTACACCATAGTAACAAACGACTGAATATGTGCTAAACAATCAAAGGCTTGAGATGAGAGTCTAGTCTTCAAAGCAATGAGGGACAGCAACGCCAGAAAGGAGACGCTTACTGCAAGCCTCTAAGTTCGCCACCTCCTACTTCAGGTTCTCGATGCGGGTATCAATGGCATCAACAACAGGCTAGATCTTACGCATAAAGAAGGCTCGAGTAATCTCATACAGGTGCTCTAGTAGGAACCCCTCAGCAAAATCAACACAAATCAACTCCTGGACTACAGCCTTCCACTGCAGGATCTTCTTGGCAGAAACGGTATCAATGAAGTTATGCTCAATGTCATTCATCACACACCCCAGCAACTTGAGGAAGCTCCCTCGTACAGCGGCCAAGGGGGAACCCTTGCATGAAATCTCCACGACTACTGTAAGCTGCCTCCAAGTGCACAAGGCAATCCTTAGGTACCCGATACCCATGAAATCCACATAAGGAGGCCCAGCACCCTAGAAGTCTGCCGGATCAAGGTCATTTGTCTCCACCTGCTCAAAACGAGCAAAGAAGGCAGCAGCCTCATTCACGGGGTCAAGGACCGTGGTAGAACTACTCCCAACCTCAAACCTAGTACTCGAAGCTCCCTCGGCAGGTGATGGACCTAAAATAATAATAAAAAAATGGGGGGGTGTTAAGCACAATATAAGCCCCTAGTGAGGAAAAGAAGAAGAGAAATAGGCACAACAGCAAAATTTTAATTAAAGAAGGGACAAGAGCAAGGAGGTTACCAGGACCAGCAGGAATGGGGGCAATTGTCACCACAGGAACTGCTGCAGCCTTAGGCTCCTCAGGCATGTCTGTGACTATGTGACAAGGACAACATGCAAAGTAAATAAAGGAATGCATAAAGATGTAACAAGAAGAGAAGAAAAAGAAGACATAGCAGGAATTGAGGATACATACCCATGGCCTCGGCCCTCTGCTCATCATTAGAAGCCTCATCAGAGCAGAAACCCGCATCTTCACAACTAGCTTGTCATCAGAATTCTCAAGGACCTCCTCAAACCCCTCGTCAGAGGACAAGTCTGCATTAGGCCCCCGAGTGGCAAAGCTAAGAATGGAGGATGGGATGACAACCAGTGAAAACCCATCCTTCACGGCCTGTGAAAGAGCAGCAAAGGGATTGCTGGCAGAAATAACGAGTGGAGGAGTAGTAGGAGAAGTGCTCTCGGTCTAGGATGCCCCTGGCTCCCTTTTGGGGAGTGGGGATCTCAGCAGAAACAGAGGTGGACTCCCCAATGACAACTCCTTCAACCAGGGTGCCCTCCTCAGCAGGAACAGAATCAAATGGAGGAACCGGGGTCTCAACAGGAACTCCTTGGACAGCAGCAGTAGTGGCAAAAGCCATGGCCTCAGCAACGGCATCCTTACCATCAAAAAAGCCCTTCAAGGGTGTATCAGTAGTAACAGGAGCCACCTCACTCATAGGATGGTAAACGAAAATGGGCTCGAGGTCGACCTAAAGGAAAGACATCAAAGCAAGGAAAATGGTGAACATACCAAAAAAAAATAGGGATGCATGCAAAAATAAGGAAAGGAAAAAAGGGAAAAGGAATGTACCTCAACCTTAGGCTCATTAAGAAATATAGGGTGGGTAGCAGAAGTGTCCTCCTTGCCAAATGAAAGAAAAACATGTGCACAAAGTTAGTCATAGGAAAGTACGATAAATAACTAAAATAAAGAATAAGTAAAATTCAGAGATAACATACTCTCTTCTTAAAATTCAGAGATAACATACTCTCTTCTTGACAATGGCAGATAGGGCTAGAGGAGATGTCTTCCTCTTGCTACCATGAGTCCTGCTGGAAGGAGGAGCATCTATAGATGGCTTCGATATGGGAGGCCTAGACTTGGCTAGAACGCCTGGTGGAACGGGTCCTAGCAGAAAGAGGGGAGAGCTCTCAAGGACAATGTTGCCACTAAGGGGGAAACCTTCCTTGTTTAGGACAATATCAGAACAAGTCTCAGAGGAGTCATCACCCTTCTTGGCAAGCTTAGGCTTGGCAATCCGAGATACCGAACCCTTCTTTGTTGGCGCAGGAAGGTTCATAACCCTCACCTTTTTCTCCCAACCATGAGGGAACTAACCAACATACCAATACTACACTTGCTCCTTCTCCTGCCACTCAAATACGGCATACCTACTCTACTTCCTGGCATAGGCCACCATAAACCTGCTAGGAAGCAACAACCGCGGGTTCACAGAGATAGTGGCATGTAGACCCTTAGGGGGAATGTGAGAGAACCCACAATCGCCCAATGACTCCTGACCAAAAATCATCACCGCCTGCCAATAACCATGCATCTGGGCAGTACAAAGACCCACTCTTTGAGAACTTGGAATAGTGACTGAAGTAATGGTGTCCAGGATCAAGGTAAAATCATCAGTAATGTCCTGATCAAGCCCAAATTTCCTCCTCATCCTATGGGCAGAATAGTGTACATATCGAATACCCTCGTCAACTAGGTAAGGCAACCACCTAGCATTGGTGGCTACCAAGTAAGTAATCCCCCTCTCATCAAAGGCTATCAAAAGGGTAATGGTCCCAGCAGTGGCGATGAAAGGGCTTATCAACGAATCAGCACAAGTGAACCCACTACCCAGGTTCCTATAAGCCCTCCATGAAAAACCCACCTCTTTGTCAAAAAACTCTACGGCAGGACGCCCAAATGGCTTCAGCCCAACCCAACGGTATGTCAAAGGAAACTTAGTAACAAAACGACCACAGAAATTAGTAATTACCTTGGGGCAGATTGGCACTTCTCCTAAGCATGGCAGACTGGCTTACACTTGGTCAGATGCCTAGCACAACGTTCCCAAAGAAGGTGCTGCAATATAGTGCTATGAGCAGAAGAAGTAACTATATGGCAGGAACCTGCCTGCCTCTCATCACTCTACAGGATGTCCAACTGAACAAATAAATGACCTAAGAACATAAGGGCCAATGGCAGACTCACTCTAGCAGAAATCTTTATGGCTAACCGAAAATAAACAAGCTTTACAACATAATCTGGGTATGAACCAAAGATGAACTTACAAAGCCAAAACGTGACAGAGGCGGCACAACGAACAGCGGTGGAAGCCTCTAAGAAAGCCCCAACCCCAATGAGATAGCTCCACATTTCCCTTCTTCAACTCGACCCCCACGACCTCCTCCTAGGCAGAAAGCTTAATGTTGTTGGGGTTCGTTTACCAAGGATGGGTAGTAGCAATTGATTGGCCACATCCTCTAAGGTCACAGTGATCTCATCATAGGAAAGAAAGAAAGTGTGGGTGGCACTACACCAGCGGCGAATCAAGTGACGGAGGTTGAACAAGTCGCGGTAGTTGGACAAGCACCGAGAGGAAACTATAGCCTTCAACACGCCAGCCTATTGAATGTTAATGCCCACTTTTGGTGAAAAGCCCAATAATAGAAGAAGCCCAACAATAAAGGAAGTGGAAGGAAAAAAAATATGAATGGTAAAAGCAAGTTAGTAAACCCAATGGGTCAACATGGCAGGAATGACAGCCAGCAAGCCCATGGGAGGAATAAGAGGTAAAGACAAAGTAAACGGACCAAAGAAGCCCAAGGAAAGAGGTAGCAAGCCCAATAGGCCAACGTGGCAGGAATTACATCCAGCAAGCCCATCAGAAGAATAAAAGGTAAAGATGAAGTAAGTGGGCCAGGGAAGCCCAAGAAAGGAGGTAGCAAGCCCAATGGGCCAATATGGCAAGAATAATAGCCAGCAAGTTCATAGGAAGAATAAGAGGTAAAGATAAAGTAAATGGGCCGAGGAAGCCCCAACATGGTAGGAATAACAGTTAGCAAGCCCATGGGAAGACTAAGAGGTAAAGATGAAGTAAGTGGATCGGGGAAGCCCAAGAAAAGAGGTAGCAAGCCCAATGGGCCAACATGGCAGGAATAACAGCTAGCAGGCCCATGAGAAGAATAAGAGGAATGGTGGGAATAGGAACCCAATGGGCTATATGGGCAGAGGCCCTTGTCTAGACAATGCCCATTCCACGAAGGAACGAAAAAGGCAATGCAAGCCCAAAAGCCACTCATTCCTCATGCCGCAGAAGACAAAAATTACCCAGTACGAGTGGCAAAAGAATACGGCGCAGGAACGGCAAAAATGGCGTGGGAATGAAAAAAGACAAACCCAAACAGTAGTGGCACTCGCACAAGGCCCAGGGCACCACCTACGTGTACCTAACCAATACACGAGAAATGGGCCCTCGGTCAAGGGATTTAAGGGGTGTGGTTTGTCAGTAGGGAGAAAAAGGATCTATTCTAGGGTTCCTATCGAGACTCTTTTTGGGAAAATGCTTTCCTGGGATGGCATTTCTCCCAAAAGAGGTAAACACAGGCTGGGACCACTTGATACATGCCATAGGGGTAGGTATAGAGAGCCCTCGACCCTTATCCGCTGAGGGGAGGCAAAGTAGTGAGCAAGAGAGAAACAAAACAAGAACTTTTGTCTAGAAATGGAGAGTGGTGTAGCAAGCACACTTTGAGCAAAGACAATGGCCGGGCAACCAACAGGTTAGTGGGTAGTCCTGGAGAGATACCCATAAGAAACCAAAAGTGGTTGGCACAGCCTTAGGGACAAAAGGGATAAATCTCATAAATTTAAGCAAGTATACAAGGGATAGAGGTAACCATGAATAGTGACCAAAAAAAAAAAAAGAGGGACAAGAGGTAAATGGAGAAAGAAAACACATAGAGAGAAGAAAAGAGAAAAGAAACCTAATAAAAAGAGAAAGAAAACCAAGTGATAAGGAAGGAGCAAAAAACGTAAGGTAGAGAGGGTTATGGTAGAAATAGAGGCATGCATCAATAGATTAACTTTTCTCCCCCCCTTGACATTCCCACTCTCTTTGACCCATAATCTGGAACCCAAAACCATTTAGGCCCTCTTCCCAGCACAAGTAACTTCTATAGCAGAAACCTACGTTAAGGTTACATGCGTTGGGGATTGGCTTCCTTTTTGGACATGTTCCTGCTAAACAGCCCAACCTAAGGTTGGGGAAGACGAGGCTATCCTCATTACATTACTGAATGTCCAATGACAGTTCCCTTTAGTTTATGTTGACAATATTAACATTACTAGTTTTGTTTTAGCATTACATGTCCTGCTGTAGTATTTCCCTTTCTTTTCTATTTGTTGTATCAGTTGTTCTGTTGTAGCTTTGTTTATTTTACTTATGATGTTAATTGCCTACTGTGACTCAACTTAACGTGTTTTACCATAACATCCTACCATAGTATATATTTGTTGTAATAGCTATCTAGCCACAATCACGCCATGCACTCAGCCTGCGATAAGCCCAACTCGTGCACAAGCTGGCCTAGGTGCAACCCAAACCAGGCCAGTCCCAACTCCCTTACTCTAGATTCACAAGCCTTAGTATGGCAAAAGGGTCAAGGCACAAACACACAAAAGGCCCCCACAACCAATTTACAACATTTTTACAAAATATTGATGTGGTCAACCTTTTATTGGTTTTTATTTAGGTCCACTATTAATATCACTTTTTTATTTACCAATGATATATCACTCATCACATCAGCAATTTGTAAATTTTTTTGTAAAATAGCTTTATCTATAATTTGACTAGGAGTAATGCTACAGTCACAAACTATTTTACAACATTTTTACAAAATATTGATGTGACCAACCTCTTATTGTTTTTTATTTAGGCCCATCATTAATATCATTTTTTCATTTATTAATAATCACTCATCACATCAGTAGTTTGTAAAATAGTTTGTATCTCTAGTATTATTCTTTGACTAATAGGATACATGCGATTTCTAGATTCTCTTTTTTTCTTCCAGGGGGGTTAATTTATCGAAATTAAATTTTAGTCCTATCAAATGGTTGAGAACTTCTTTAGCCCTTCTTCAAGGGACACATTTCAAGTTCAATACGTTAAGTTGAGTAATTCAATTATAGTGTTTATGTGTCTTTTCGTGTTTGTTTAATCCGAGATTGATATGGACAACATTAGAGTAAAAAAATAAGGATAAAAATAGGCTGCTAACTCTATAACCACGTGTGATATAAAAAAGTAAACATGTAAGGGCATAATCAAGATATGCAAAAATGATTGGAGCTAGTTGAAAACGCATACCATTGATTCTCATTTTAAAAATGAAATATATTGTTTTCCAAGTAACATAATTTTATTTGATTCTTATTTTTAAAAAATGGAATACCCTGGTTTCCCTCACATAAATTTCTTTGATTCCAAGCCACATATCATTTAATAAGAAAACAAATGATTGGGTGGAAAGTAAGGATGCATTGCATTCCCTTGAGCATAGATGCTAAAATGTGCTCAGAAAACTTCAGAATTACCTATTAGAAGGCCTACGGCAGTAAATAATGAGATGAATTATAAGTTAGTAAATGAGATATCGATATGTTTTAAGAGACCAAAAGATCTAACACAAGAGTGGAATGGATTGTTCCAATATATATCTAATGATGCCGAAAATCGTCAGTAAGTCACACAGTCCTCACGTGCTCAAGACAACATCTGCACAACACAGAAAAAGAAGACCTTAAGAGAGTACCGGTGTAATACCGGCCAAATACCCTCCAAAGGTCAAGTTAGAGAACTTTCACAACTCTAGAGTGCCAGAGTCGGGAGAAGTTATGCGTACCTTGATTTGTGAGGGTTTTGGGGTTTTTATAGTAGTGTAGAGTTGACATTCGTTTCTTGGCAGAGAGTGTCTTTCCTTGTGGGGAAGATCCTTGTTAATGCACGTATTTTGCAGGATCTTTTCCTTATATGGACTCTCTTGATTAGGGTTAATCATGGGGCATAAGATATTTCCTTATATACCTATTCATGGAACCCAAGCAAAAAGCCACACTAGATCCGTCAAGAGCTTCTTCACCCTCGTCAGCTTCCTTCTGTCAGCTTTCTATCATGTCCAGGTGGTCTGGTCATCCAGTCGAAAGCCGTCGTTTTAGGGACAAAGTCGTCGTCTTTTGCATAGTAAAGCTAACGGGTTCTTTGAGCCCGACGGTTTTATCTTAAGACTAATGTCTTTCTCAAAATTACCCTTATCAATATCTTTCCTTTTACTGCCAATAATTGCTTTTCTGATGTAGTTCCTCTCCAAGACTCTAATTCCCTCCACCAGTGTGATAAAGCAGTACTATTATTATTCCTTATAAATATTGTTATCAACCAATTCTAAGCTGATTAACAAACTAAATATCAGATAAGTTCAAATCCAATGATCCATTCTACCTCCACGACTTTTCTTAGTTAGCAACCAGGTTTCATATATCAGCCAACATTATTGTGTCTCAATGTAATAGAGAGAGAAAGACAACATTATCTGTCTCGTTCCTTAAGCCACCATGATAACCTTTTACAATAACGAAGACAATTTCCAAACTATAAACCAATTTGTACAATTTCCTATAAGAAAGTCTCAACTCACTTGTAGTGTAATGCCCATGGGACATGGCATTCACACCAATCTGAGCCTTGGCCTTCTCTAAAAGCTCTACTCAATTCAATACACACATTTCAAGAAATTAATTGTATTCAAAACACATTGCAAGAAACAAATAAAATATGTATTTTTCTTCCAAAAAATACTCTTTAATTTATAATTTTGTTTCGATAATCAAACGAAATCTTGTTTTTCTCTTCAAAGTTTCTCACCAAGCAAACATAGTGCGAAGTAAAACCTTAAATGCAGAGAGAGCTAGAATTGGGAACCAAGAAAATGAGAAAGAAAGAGAGAGGAAATTAAAATACCGCAACGCCCATGAGGGTTTCCCAGCAAGCTTCACAAATGATTAATAGCTCAAAGGTGGCCTTCCCCCATTAATTCTTTTACAAATATTAGTCATTGGAGTGACCAGCGTTATTAAAGAGGGAGAGATTCACTTAAATAAACAAACATAGGCATAAATACTTCAAAGCTTAGATGCAATTGAAAAATTAAAATCCGAAGTATGAACTCAGCTTCTGTATAATATCCGCGGGATTGAAGAGTTTATGGGTTTGGTAACACGTGTGGATGAAAAAAAAACAAAAAAAAACAAAAACAAAAACAAAAAGGAAAAGAAAAATAGGTTTTGGGTTGGGTGTGGAATACATGCACTAAGCAACTCTTTTAAAAGATAAATACAAAATTAATGAGTATATTTTTTTTTTTTTAAGAAACACACTCAAGGAAGAGGAAAATGAGTTCTAACACAAAGACACACCACAAACTCTACTCAAAAGTTATAGTACTCCCTCTGTTTCACTTTTTTTGTCCTCTATTCTATTTTGAGATGTCCCAAAATATTGTCCTGTTTTTAAAAATAAAAGTCATTAATTTACTAATGTTCCTATTATACCCTTATTAATTTATTAATTCAATTTTCTTATAATTTTTTTTAAGGGTAGTTTTGGAAACTTATACATTTTTAAAAGATAGACAAGACAATAAATAATGTTCCCTTAAAAAGTTTAAATTTTCAAACAGGACAAAAAAAATGGGACGGAGGTAGTAACTTTTAAAGAATGGTGGGACAAGTTATACTATACACAACACACTCTCTTAAGTAACTTGGGACAATTAATGAGTATAAATTAGTATAATAAATGAGTTCCTCTTTGAAAAATGGTGACAGTATTGTTATTAATAAGTGTAAAAAATACAAAATTTAAAGAATAAGTTTGTACAACATTTATCATTTTTGTGTGTTTACAATGTAAGTTTACATTGCAAATCAATATATCAATATATCAATAAAAGCAAAGACCTCATGTGGGAAAGCATGAGGTTGTGCTAAGTGACACATTGTATGACATCCTTCTCATTTAGGCTTCCACCTCATCTAAATTTAGCATTTATGTCAAATTATTAAGTAATGACAAATGCATTTATTTCAATGTATTAATAAAATTCAAAGAATTTGTATACATTTATAACTTTACGTGCTTTGAATTGATACAGATGGATTTAAAAAGTCACTGAAAATGTAAGAATAAAATTCAAAAGAATTTGTATATATTTATAACTTTACATACTTTGAATTGATAGGAATGGATCTAAAAAGTCATGGGAAATTTAAAAATCAAAAAAACTTTTCAATTTTCTGCATAAGACTAACTTCAATCTAGAATTGCAAGAGTTGCATTCAATGAATTGGGCAAATATTATTTGTCTCCACATTTGTCCAATATAAATCAAGTCATGGGAAATGTAAGAATAAAATTCAAAGAATGTGTATACATTTATAACTTAATATGCTTTCAATTGATACGGATGAATCTAAAAAGTCATGGGAAATATAGGAATCAAAAAAACTTTTCAATGTTCTGCATAAGACTAACTTCAATGTAGAATTGCAAGAGTTGAATTCAGTGAATTCGGCAAATATTATTTGTCTCCACATTTGTCCAATATAAATCCACATTTCCTAGGGGTGTCAATTCAGGTTAGCGTGTCAGGTTCATGTCGTGTCTAGATAGGGGTATTCGACTAAATGGCTCAACCTGAACCTGACCCATTTAATAATCGTGTCGTGATCCTTCAACCCTAACCCAACCTGGTTAATAAGGCACCCACTTGACACACTTAATAAACGGGTTGTGTTAGGTTGGCATGAATGTAACACAATCTATTTTAACCTACATAATATTAAATATAACATCCATCTAGATTTTTTTTTTTTTTTTTTTTTTTTTTTTTTTTACATCCCAAAAGTAGTGCATACACTTCAAGTCTTCAACCCACATTAAAAACAATATAGTTCAACAAAAATATAGCATCCATATAGAAATAAGTTCTTTACACTCCAAAAGAAGTGCATACACTTCAACCTAAATTCAAAATAACATAGTTCCACAAAAATATAATATCTTCATAACTCGCCAAATGCTAAGTATCAATATTGAAAAAGTTGGAGCAAATAGTAGACTAATCCTAACTATGACTACAATAATCATTCATTGATTCTTTATTGATGTTTAAATTCATAACATCTCCCACAAGCTCATCCAATTTCATTTGTGCAAGTTCTATGCCAAAAAAATATTTATAGAACTAGGGTATTAAATATTCATAAGAAGGTTTAGAGATTTAGGGTTTGAAGGGTTTAGAGATCTAGGATTTGTAAAATTTCAATTTTCAATTATATCCCTTGTAAGTTTTTGTAATTACTCACTTTTCTTTTTAAATTTAAAATATAGGTTGGATATAAAAAATATTTGACAAATATAAAATAAAATAAATATTTATTTGTTATACGAGTTAAACATGTTGTGTTAAATGGGTTATTTCGGGTTGACACAAATAAATTAGCATGACAAATGTGTCTATTGCGGATTACACGGGTTGATCCACTTATGACACGTTTCTTATCGAGTCACTTTTGGGTTGACACGTTTATGACTCTAACCCACTAAGGCCCAACCCTAGCCTGCAAAAACCCGTGTTGGGTTTGTGTTGTGTTTGCAGGTTAGGTCGAACATTGACACCCCTACCATTTCCATTGGACTTAAAAATTAAATTTCCATAATTTTCTCACAATATCTTTGTTTTTCTTTCTGAGAGATATATTAATTTTCAAAATATTACGTTCGTCTTAGATATTATGTTTAAATTTTATGTATACAGTTTTACTTATGTAGCATTGTAATTTATTTAGGCTTATTTTTTCATATTATGTGCCAATTTATATTTTTGGTTTTTTGTATGATGCATATACTTGGTAATGATCTATTTTTGGCTACTTTTAGTTCAATTAAAATTTGGAGATTAAATTGTGATATTATTGCATCACTATGGCATTATTTTTTCTATTATTGTATCATGAAATTCTAGAAGTTTTTATAAGTAATTGATATATAAAACATAAATAATACAAGAAAGACACCTAGGAACCAATAGGTTTGTAGGTGACAATTTCACTATGATATGGTGACATTTCTTGGTTGCATGAATTAGAGGAATTTTTCCCCCAATGTATTTAGTTTGAATTTAGTTTTAGTAGAAAGCTTCATAGACTAAGTGTGACTAACAATAATAGTATTTATGATATCAATGGGTCATAAATAATTTCTTACAAAACTTATCAAATTGCACCGTGCATTGCTTGGGATATCGGCTAGTAAAATTAAAATATAGAATTTTTCATAAAAAAAATTTATTTTGTAGAGATATACCCATGGTTTTAAAAACCGGACCGGCCAGTTCAACTGGGAACTGGACACCAATCCGGTCCGGTTATCATTAAAAACCAAAAATAGCTTAAAAACCAAAAAATAATGAAAATCGGCCGGTTCAACCAGGAACCGGCGCGGTTAAACCGGTTCTTGAATCTGAAGAAGAATAAGAAGAAAAACTGGAATAAAATAGAACAAACTTCTTAGATTTCCCCTAAAGTAAAATTGGGGAAAATTTGTGGTGAAAATAAAATAAAAGAAATACTTTTATTGGATGATATGTATAAGAAATCTATGCTTTGAGCTTTGACTAGAATAAAATTTAAAGAAAGACCATCAAAAACTTATCTTGAGAAAGAGAAAGACTTGAGATTTGAGAGGGAGCAGTTGAGATGAAGTTTACTGCATTACCGAAAAAGTGTGGAAAGAAAACTGAGGAGGAGTAAAATTTAAAAAGGAGTTCGAATCTAGTTTGAGGCCTTGAGGTTGAGGGTAGGTGGTAATGTGTGGTTATAGATTTAAGGGAAATTAAAAAAATAAAATAAAATAAAATAAAAAAACAACACCAACAACAACAACAAAGAAGAGAAGAAGAGTGAACGTGTGTGAGTGAGTCTGACAATTGCTATTAAAGTATGTTATGAAAGTAAGAAAGGTAATGAATGACTTGTCTAGTCATTCTGACCTTTTGAACTTTGGTTTACGGTTTTTTTTTTTTTTTAATAAATATTTAAAAGTTGAAAGTTAAATATCAAACTATTATTTATATAATTCAGCAAAAAAAATATTGTTTATAATATATACATATATATATATATATATATGGAACTTAAATAGCAAATTATACTTTTTCAACAATTATTAATTAGGAAAAAAATGAAGAATAAAGAAAATCTTTTATTTTTTTTAATATTTTCTTAATATAATTTATGAAAAATAAAAATTCACATAAAATTTATTTAAATATTTTAAATTGAATTATTTATGACATCACCGGTTCGACCATCGGTTCAACCCCAATCAGACCATAAAACCGGTAATCAGTCCCTTTACCAGTTCTTTGACCGTACCAGTTTTAAAACCATGGGTATACCTCACCAAATTATTGGGTTTTAAGTTAAGAATTCATACAATTAATTGTAATTGGGCAAACACTACAAGCCAAAACTTTGTGTTCAAGTCTCTCTGTCTCTAGAGAGAGAGCTTTCTCTCTTCTCTCAGACAGTAGAAGTGTTCTATCCCTTCTAACGAAGGAGAGTTTGTATCTCTAAGGTAACAAGGTTACCTTTAGAGCTAGTGGGGTTTTGTTTTCTTTGGGGTTTTAGGGAAACACATTCAGTTTGCATATTACCTATCACAGATATGGAGAACTTAGATGGAGAATGGAGTCAATTTATTCTATCCGAGAAGGAGAACACAAGCTTTGTACTTCAAAGAGACCAACAATCAGATGAGTTCATCCTAGCAGCATAGTTACTAACGCCACGATTCCTTGACATGGAAGCCGACGCAAGAATTTCAAAACAATTATGGAGGTCCACAAATAGTTTCAGGATACACAATCATGAGGAGCATCGAGTGTTATTTGCCTTGGATAATCTGGGTGATGTAGGAAAGTGTTATTATGAGCGTTTGAAGCCTAGAACCTATGTTGAGTTTCATGGTGTTCATCAGCAGTCAAGCCCAATGGTGAGGGCAGGTGAGGGAGGAGGTCCAGTGGTGGCGCAACCAGCAGAGAGGGTGACTGAAAGATGCATTGATGGCGAGGCATTAAAGAGCATTGATGGAATTAAAGAGGGTGAAGCGCTGAACAATAATTGTGGGAACGTGGAAGGAACGTTACAACCAAATCAAGGAAACCAATTAATCTCGGATTTTGACAACGCATTGAATGAGTTTGAAACCAAAAAGAATTCTATCCATATTAGTAACCCTTCAACCCTTCCTTTTACAGAATCAAGTCCACATGCACCCATGGCAACGGGTAAAGGCAGTAATGAGGGCATTGATGGCATGACACAGGAGGATATTAATGTGGCTAATAAGTTACAAGATGTTTCAATGGTTGAGCCGAATATGGAGTCTATCCCAATCATTATTATTCCTATTAATGCTCCTAACATTATGGAGGAGGGTTATGGCGCCATGAAGTCTATTCCAAATCAGATGCCAACGTCAGAATTGTTTGAAATTCCAATAAAGGGGCTTAATGAGGGTGTAATAGGATTTAATTACATTAACCTACGGGCTCTACAAGATGCTCAGTCTGCACAAGCATCTTATGTACATTCAATTCCTCCAAAACCTCTAGACTGTGGCAGCCTTGCTCGTCAACACACGGGGTGGACTCCTCCACTTAATCACATGTTCAAGGTTAACTTAGACAAAGCTATTTTTAGAGAGGAGCAAAAGGCAGGTGTTGAGGTAATTATAAGGGATGAGCATGGTAGGGTTATTGCATCCATGGTAGATAGTATATCTCTACCCTTTTCTGTTGATGCAGTGGAGGCTTTTGCAACCAAGGAAGCACTTAAGTTCGCTCAAGAGCGTGGTCTATCAGCCATTGTTCTCGAAGGTGACTTAAAGCGCACTATTGATTCTCTGTGGTGCAAGGACGTATCCCTAGCAGCCATTGGACACCTCATAGATGAAGCAAAGATGTCTGCTATTGAAGTGGGAATACGGGAGAGTAATGGAGTTGTTTTGGCTTCTTTCTCACAAAAAAATCCCTCAAGCATACGAGGCTGAAGTGATTAAGGCACTGGCAGCCCTCAATGCATTCATTTGCGTTTGAGTTAGGATTTCGTAGTACTATCCTTAAAGGTGATTCTCTTGGACTGACTCAAGCTTTGAAGTCAAAAGAGCGTAGCTTATCGCCTATGAGTTTGCTATTTGAAGATGTGAAAATGTTTGCTAACAATTTTGTAAGATTGTTGTATTCTTACATTAAGAGAAACAACAATGGAGTTGCTCATAGTCTGGCTAAAAATGCATTATGCATACCAGATTTTCAAGTATAGATGGAAAATATCCCATCACATATTATTTCGATTTTACAATTGGATGTAGTTGAATTTCATTAATAAAATCCATCAATTTCTTTCTCAAAAAAAAAAAAAATTTATTGGGCTTTAAGATAATAATTGTGTATTTTATTATAAGAAAAATTGAAAGAGTTATTTATTATAGACATGAAGTCATAATAATATAAATAATAATTATTATTAATAAAAAGGTAAACCTACAAGTAAGAATTCTCTTTAAAAACAATACCACACACAAAAGTACGAAGAATTCTCTTATATGTATTGTCCTTTATGGTAATTTACATCTCAAAACATAATTTTGATAATTGTTTACCAAACACCACACTTTTTGAAAAAAACCCAAATTAAAAAACACTTTTTAAAACAATCACTTAAAATAAAAAAAGCACAATTTCCAAAAGTTGAAACAAACCCACCCTTACTCTTTGTCTAGTTCTCTTTGTTTATCATGAGAGAGTAGTTGGTTGACATAATAAATATTTATTAGGTATTCTAAGAGTATACTCTCTCCCTATTTAATAAGGCCCACCCCCATGGTTTTCTCTTGACCCTACAAGGGATGAAAAAAAAAATACTAGAAACACAACTTTTGCCGCAACTTTTGCTACAACTTGCTTATATGAAAAGTCATGCCACAACTCCACCACTCACGACTTGCCACGAGAGTAAGTTGTTGTAAAAGTTGTTCCTAGCATTACTAGAAGAAAAACCAATTATGTATTAATAATATGTAAGAAAACCAATTATGTATTAAGCGTTTGTAACCAACCTGTCAATGAGTCATGTTTGTTAGGTATACCCCTAAGTGGAAGGACGATTACATATGCCGAATACACCACGTACCATCTCCAAGAGAGGGCCATAGGCATAGCCAAGGATTGTTTGGAGCGGAATCACACCTTGGTTGGATTTTTTTGGGAAAATTACGCTCTTATCGTGCCTACAGATCCATATTTTGGGCTTCCATGCTCTCCCATGGGTATCTTTTAGTTTGTCAGCACCTCTAATTTTCAGTAGAATAGTTCCAAATGTACTTTAATCAGAAAATAGAAACAATATAAGGATTTGACAAAAATATGTAAAATTGTCAGTATGAAAAATATTATTCCAAAATAAATGAACAGTTAGGAGAGTATAGATATTTCATCAAAATACATAGATCAGCAAAATTGCAAAGATGTGTACATATCTGATCAAATTACCTATGGCATAAACAAGATAATTTTATTCAGCAAAAAATTATATAAAAAAAAGTTATTTTTAAGAACCAATGCTACCCTACATTGCGGCAGTGAACACCCGAGCCCATGAAGGCCACATTATGAGAATGACAATAGTTCACAACTGGTACATCATCTCATACCAAAAACCTGCCTAGCTTCGATATCCTGAAGCCTAAGAGTCACGGCTCTCTTGTGGGCGTCCAGTCCCTCAACTTCTGCCATTGTTGCCACATATGGGCCAAGATTTCTCAGACCTTCTTCGGTTAAAGATTGTACAGTCATATACTTCAGGAAGGAGTCCAAAGACACCCCACCATACATTCTAGCATACCCATAGGTTGGAAGGACATGGTTTGTCCCGCTTGCATAATCTCCCACACTCTCTGGCGTCCACTGCCCTAAAAATACCGAGCCTGCATAGGTAATAGAGCAAGGATTAATTCTTTGAGACCTAAGAGGAAAAATTCAAGGATAGAGCTGACAGTTTCCACTATAACTTGGATCTTCTATAACCTAGTAACTTGTTTCCAAAGGATCTGTTGACACTCCTATGCCATTATTAGAATTTTCAAGAAGAAAATTGTGTCTGATTATTGTGATGAAAATGAAAATGCGCGGGCAACAATTTAATTGTGCATATGTTCACTTTTAATGCTTGGGAAAATACTTATCACAAGAACCTGAAATGTGCTACAATATAAAATGAGAGCCGCAATGGCATCAAATCTAAGGGCCATTGCCCAATGTGATGGTAAAGTCTCAGGCCACCAAGCACAAGTGCAATGTTCACGTGTTAAAGACTGGTGAATAAACATGCAGGACAGGACTGTATAAAAGCAGCCCTCTTAGAACTTCACTTAGGTTGGACCAGCATTGGGTAATAACTGGCATCAAAGGGGCCTGTGTATAGATGGAAAACTAGAGTAATAACAACTATGACATCAAAATTCCAACAGTTCACCTGCATTCTCAATCAAACTCTCCCACTTCTCTGCATCCTTCACATTAATGATCAGATGCTCAGGTGCATATAAGTTTGAAAAAGAGACTGCCTGCAAAGACCAATAATGGTGTCATCGCAAACAGTCAAATCTACAGTTCAAAAAATATTCAAGTAAATAAATTTTGATGAGCAGTGTTTATTACACACAAGTTGCTTTACACAGTTTTACACACCCCGAAAAGCAACTGAATGTGTGTACAACTTGTGTGCAACAAGTTTAACCCAATTTTGATACACACAAGCTAGTGTGCTTGTGTGCATATATGTCAATAATGATAAGAGAGCAATACCAGTAAAAACTTTTCATTTTCAGAACATTTCATAAGTATAATTATTGTATATATGATCTAAAAGGATGTAAAAGATCAGAATCCATAAGTAGAAGATCATAAACTCTCTCTCTCTCTCTCTTTAATTTTTTTTTATTGAGAATTCTCAGTATACAAGAAATATACTAAGAGAACAAAACAATCAAGAAAAAGTACAACTATCAATGAAAGTAGGCGAGGAAGCTAAAAGGGTGGATAACACAGCCATCCACTCATAAAACACGCAGGAAAAACTAATTTCAGCTCCATAGACGGCCTCTCCAAGCCCTCGAATGCTCGACAGTTCCATTCATTCCAAACCATCCACAACAGACACAAAGGAACTGCACACCAAACAGTGCCATTACCCCTAACATAACTCCCTTTCCAACATTCCAACACATCAATGATCCTCTAAGGCATAACCCACTGAACATGGAAAATGGAGGAACAAGTGATCAGTCGTCTCCCCAGACTTCTTGCACATGTAACACCATTCAACCACACAGACCCTCCGGTTGCGCAGGTTATCAATAGTGAGAATCTTACCAAATGAAGCTATAGTCCATGTAAAAAAGGCAACATGAAGAGGAACCTTAACTCTCCATATGCTCATCCAAGGAAATGACACTTTTAATTTATTTATTCAACAGAACTTCCCAATTGCTGAAAACTTCAAAGATAGATTAACATTTTACGCACAGATATGTATGCAAAAACAGTAAAACCCCAATGACGCACATAAAATGGCATGATAGATGCTTGAAAATCCAGTCATGATAGGACTAACCTCAACCATATCACGAGCAAACACACTGTAACTGTGGCTCAATGCTTTTAAAGCAATGTCTCCCCTTGGAAGGCTTTGGCACTGCTTGCTGATTTCCTCCTCTATAGCTTTCAAATCCACACCATCCCCAGAGATTACAAGAACAACCTGACTATCAGGACCATGCTCAGCCTGAAATGGAAAATTAGTTACTCAAGGGATCAGATAAGGTACAAGCTCTCAACAAACTAAACCAGGAAACACTCTAATGCAAGCGAGTTAAAAGGACTAGTGTTTAAATAAAGATTTCAGACACAATTGAAGAAAAGAGGGTGTCAAACTCAAGAAAAGATAAGGTTTTGAGAAAGATCATTAATTATAGGTGCGTATGACATAACAACAACAGCAGGTCGTATAACATAAGTAAATAAAACCACGAAAAAAATGGTACATATAGATAATCAAAACAACTTAAGTTGTACTTAATAACCAAATTAATACAGTTCCTATTTTATATCATGTTATCAGAGCAATATAATTGAGAAAAACATAAATTTTTAAGTACTTTCAATGAGATTCATAATAATAAAATAAAAAGATGGCCCAGAATGGTTTTTGGTTACAAGCTTTACTAAAACTAACGCTGGAATATTATACAGACAAGTGAAATAAGTAGGTAGTTCAGAATGGCTGTTCATTACAAGCTCGCTTAAAACTATTTTGTCGAAAAATTATACAGCAAGTAAAATAAGTCAGCGAAAACACAATGTCTCAGTTTCCAAAGCAAAACAGCATGTTCCTCCCACTACTCAACACGGTCAGAAGACTCAAAAGAGTCAAAACAGTCAAACTCTATTATCTAGAACTGCTTACCCATGTCTAGCTACCAGGCATAACAATAATGCCATAAGAATTCTGTAACTCTGGACCATTGTAGTGGGAATGTACTTATGAACTATAACAAGAAATAATGAAAATCTTTAATGTTAGCATCTAAGATCTTCTTGAAAAGTGCAAGACGATTTAGTACTCATTTTGTTACTACAGCCATTGATCCAAAAGACTAACCATCTGGTGCAGGTGCAGAAGCTGTGTATTTACCTAATAAAATAAAAAGAGAAGAGACTGTGAATCCTTTTTCTTTTTTTTTTATAAAGTCAAATATCTGTTATCATGTGTGAATGGAGATGCCTCTCTATGGTTTCTGAAAATTTTAGATATAAGTGTTCCCTTCATACATCTCATGATTAGTCATTGATATAATGTATGTCTGGTGACTTTGATTGCACCCTAGGGCTAGAAAACCCAGGTCCAATAATATGTTTCTGACTTCAAAATACTTTCATTCAAAACTTCAGCATTCTATTTATTATAATTGCCGTAGCATATTCAAAGTATATTCCACCCATAACTTGGGTAGATTACTCATCTAGTGACACCTTTCCCCTTTTTCACCCATTAAAGTCTCATAGTGGGGAAGATTGGGGAACAATGACTGGCACTGATTAGTTTCTTAGAAAAGGAACAGAGCAAAAACAATCAAATTCCACCATGAACACAACATGAGCATACAAGAAGAAAATACAATAAGCAATTTTTCCATGCAATTTGCAAATTTTAGGACTCTGTAAATTTGAATAGACCAGTTTAATGGGTATGTTACACCCTTGTAATCTTCCATTTTTTCTTCACACCACAACCACCCCCCCCCCCCCCCCCCCCCCGCCCAACACTCCCTGGGGAGAAGTAGTATCTTGTGCATTGGTTAAATGCAAGCAATGTCTCACAACATTTGAGCTCCACAATGGTGAGCATTCGCAGTTATGCAACTTGATGTATAAGATAATAACCACCTTCCCCCCCCCCCCCCCCAAAAAAAATAAATAAATAAAAAGAGGAATCTCAAGTACAGAACAAGAGAAGATGACAAACACATTCAAAAAGTGTAATAATTAATAAGTTAATGAAGTCTATAAAAGAAGAAAATTT
The DNA here is from genome assembly GCA_023621385.1 of Quercus gilva. Classification (NCBI taxonomy): domain Eukaryota; kingdom Viridiplantae; phylum Streptophyta; class Magnoliopsida; order Fagales; family Fagaceae; genus Quercus; species Quercus gilva. Next base: position 26,170,043 of record CM042480.1, on the reverse strand, counting down.
GAAGTTTAAAGAGAATCCACCATCCACGCATATAAGGAACAGAGAAACACAGATTTTTACATCATGTTTGGCAATTTAAGGTAGGAAGAGAAGTGATTCGAGAGCTTTGATTTTCCACTGCTTGTTTGGATGTCCACAAAAGAAGTAAGAAGTAAACTTATCTTTCATGATTGAACTTAGCATCTAAGCAAAACGCAACTTGCCATGATATAAAACTTCATAAAGCAGAATGAGCTTCATGCAATCGAACTTTCAACTACAATGTTTATTTTATTCAGAAAACAAAACAAAACAAAACAAAGCATCAAACTTGCATTCTGAAAGTGCTCCTTTAGGGAAAAAAAAATAGAGTATTTCAAAGCAAGCAAGCACCTGGGAAAGCAAATCTGAAGCTACATGAACAGGATTGGCATGATTGTCAGCAATGACCAAGACTTCTGAAGGGCCTGCGGGCATGTCAATCGAAATCATGGCTTCACTGTTCTGCGAGGAAAAATTGAAGAGAGAAAGTACTAAGAGAGAGATAAAGATGACAACATATTCACTTCTATTTCATTATTATAAAATTTATACAAACTGCATCCATGAGAATGAGCTCTAAATCAACAAAAAGTATGCATACTTGGAGAATCATTTTTGCAGCTGTGACATATTGATTTCCAGGGCCAAAAATCTTCTCCACCTGCAAATTACAAGGGAGGAAAAAGGGAAATAAGCATTGAAAATAAAATTTCAGACCTCACACGAGGGTCCAATAAAATAAGTCTTGAATAAGCAAATTTGCAAAGTGGATTTTTTATAGTTATGTTAGAAATTAAACCTATGGCATCCGCTCCATGATGATTACTCTTTATCATCAGACCAAGATACCAATTGGTTTTTTGGTGTAGGCGGAATTCGAACCCCAGATCTCGATAACAAGACATTTTATCAGTTGAGCTAACTAGAATTCACAAAAATTTGGAAAGTAATAAAAAATTAATCTTCCACGTCTCTCTCCCTCTCTCATATATTGGTAAGTTAAACATACTCCCGGTGGGTTTTGAACCTACAATTGCTCCATCCATTTGGAAGAAGTGTCATTTGAGTCAAAGCTCATTGGTGTGGTTTCTCTCTCATATTACTTATTGTTTCTCTGGATGCACTCCCTTGGCATTGTTTTAATAAATTACTTACTTTTTCAAAATGCAGACCTCATCATTCTGTGAGCTAATAGGATGCCTTCAGTGCCATTGACATTTCCATAGACAAATTAATACAAACAACTCATCTATCAAAGAAGAGACACAGGGATAACAGAAACTTATATTCTAAATAAAATTAGCATAAATTTTTTGTAGGAAAGGTAGGTTAAAAACTTTACATTCACATACCTCATGCAAAGGACCCCCATACTATGCAAACAGGTCCAGCCACTTTCAGTTACCCTTAAGCGTGTTAAAGAAAAAAAAAATCTGTTCCTTCAGTTCTATTCAAAATGACCAATCAAAAAGATCAGTTCTATTCAAAATGGGGTGGACCTCAGTGTCATAGGCTATCTAAATGCTAATCTGATTTTTTTATAAGAAGATTTTTTAATCAACTCTATTCTGACTACTCTGATTATCAATAAGCAAAACAGCTATGCATATTATCAGCATAAGATAACAGCCACTGAGGGACGAGTTCATAGGAAAATAGTACCTTGGGGCAAGATTCTGTCCCCCACGCCATGGCAGAAATTGCCTGTAAAGAGCAGAACTATTAGACTTCGGAATTTAAACAGTGCAGAAAACATAAACCTGCATGATAAAACAATACTTAAACTATACGAAAGTATTTTTAAGATCTTTCAAACCTGAGCACCTCCAGCTTTAAGGATGTGAGTCACACCAGCCTTCTTAGCACAATACAGTACCTCCTGCAGAAAGACATCGATCAGCACTCAGTACATAATCTCCTCAAAAGAAATTCAATCAAAGAGCTTTTAAGGGGGAAAAACCTTGCATATGCTGCCATCCTGACTAGGGGGAGTTGCAAGAACAACAGTTTTACAGCCAGCAATCTGCGCAGGCTGGAGTACAAAATAAAAAGATATGTCAGCTGAATGTGATGAATTAGACAGCCACAAACATAAAATTATAGGAATAGAAACCATCAAAAAAGCAATGGATGCAATAAATCAGATTAACTTACAACTGAAAGCATCAGAGCTGTTGAAGGTAAAACTGCAGTTCCTCCTGGAACATAAAGACCTACAGATGAGATGCTTCTTGCTACCCGTTTGCATTTGACACCCTGAAAAATTCAGAACACATTAGAAAAATAGAAAAAATTAAGGTAACTGCAATAACAAAGAAGCAATATTGACTTACTTTCATGTTCTCAACACCTTTCTCAGCTGATTTTTGAGCAGCATGAAATGCATATATATTGTCATATGCCACATCAAACGCTTCTCTAATAACTGCATCTAGCTGTGATTATGAAAAGCTATAATGTGTAAACATTCAAAACAACAAAACCTCCATGAACAAGAAATGCAATTGGTGTAGAGGACTCCATATTAAACCATAAAGACTAAGGTTATTTGTATTAAGAATGTCCGTATAATATACCACTGGATCTGGGAGCTCAGAGACTTTTTCAACTATCTTTTCCAGTTCAACCTTGTCAAACTTTGCAGTATAGCTGCAAAAGAAATGTGAACATCACTAAGTCAAACTCATGACAAAAGAAGCTTCATGGTGAAGTGAAGCCTTCCAAAATATTACGCAAAACATATAAAATTTATAAAGGGAAAAGAGCACCAACTCTTTAACCGCAGCATCGCCTCTTTTATGAACATCATCAACAATGGGCTGGACCTGATAGTATATATAAACGAATCTATCTAAGCACCTCGTATGAACACAAAACCTAAATCAATATTCAGGATTATTAAAGAAAAAGCCAAAAAAGCTTACTGTGCTGAAAATGGAAGAGAAATCTATACGAGGACGAGCCTTCAGGCTTTCAACCTCAGTTTGAGTAAGTTCTGATAACCTGTACGACTTCATTGAACACTTTATACCTTTACAAAGAAATCCTGTCACAACAAACAACCAATGAAAATCAAGAAAAAGAAGAAACTATTAGGAAGACATATCTTACATTAATTAAAAAGAGAATGAATTTTTTTTCCCTGTTTGAGCCGGGGGTCTGTAAAATAGAGTAAGGATTTCAAAGACAATTTCCTCACAAAAACCAAAATCTACATGAACCACAAATAGGCAATATGTGAATTTTGTCCGACACAGGTGCTGTGACATGCAAAATCACACAGAGATACTACTTTAGCAGGCACAAGAACCAAGTTACATGAAATGTTTACCAATCAAAGGATGATGATTGATCCCACAGCCACAGGCATCAATATTGATAATCAAACAAAAATGAAACTAATAAAAATTTTCATGCTCGTTCGATGGATGTTTAGAATCTCTAGTCACTTACTAACACTTGAATTAATATGCCATTAGCAGAAATAATCACAGAAGAACCGAAAAATGTTATTTTCAGCCGCATAGCATACCCATGTTCCTACACTCAACAACCATCCACCTTATCAAATTAAGACCCATTCCCCGCTTTCCCAAACTCACATATCACTAAAAACAAAATCACCATTACTCAAATTCCCATATTTTTCCAAAGTGAAATCCTAAACAATATTTGGGGCCGGGCACTATAATAAAAGTCTAGAAGAGATGCAATAAATAATTCCCATACATAAGCAAAATGGTAAAATCTATAGTAGGATTCCAAACCAGTTTTCAAGTCAGCACTGCAGCACTATAGTAATAGTAATAGAACCATAAAATCACTAAAAGTTTGAACATGTACCTGAAGGGAAGCGACAAGAGCGGGTTGAAATTGGTGTGGGGGCACCGAATGGGTGAAGAATTAACCGGGTCGGGTAGGGTTTAAGGAAAGTGGGTATGGTCGGGTTAGAGCAAAGAAGCTGAAGCTGTCTGTCCATTACCATTTACCACCACCTTCATTTAATCAAAAGTATTATATGTAATAATATTCTACCATTACCATCACACACACACACACACACACACACTAACACTGACACTGACACTGACTCTGACTCTGACTCTGACTCTGACTCTGACTCGCTCAAGTATATTATTAAAATCAAAATTAAAAAGGTAAATTCCAGTAAACTACCTGAGGCTTGGGCTAATACCAACTAGGTCCTAAACTTTTCAAAAGTGACCATCTTGGTCCCTAAACGCTGTTAGGGACCGTTACTTTACTCTCAGCCTTTCTTCCCTCTCAGAATGTTTATGTTCAATTCTAATATCTCTTGATTCTTGAGTTCTATTCAAAGTGATTATACAAACATATACACTTAGCCATATAAAACCATAAACCCCCAAAAACCTCTGATCACAAAGCATACAAACATATCCATAATCATTTGTACTCCAACAAAAACACTATTTTAGACCAATTTTCAGACAAAATCCAAATCAAAAAAAATACCCACAGATGACCATACCCAAACCCCATCTTTCAAACCCAAATCAAAAATCACCAAATCTTTGTCACCCAATCCCTAAACCAACCAAGACCTGAACCAACAAAGGAGGAGGAGAACGATCGGTGGCGTTTCCGGTGTGATTCGTTACCTGTGGTAGTTGCAGAGGTCGTGGGTCTCGTTCCCTTGACGTTTGGCACAGAAACCTAGACTCAAACCCAAATCCAAACAGAAGCACAAATGCAAACTCTCTCTTCCATGGCTGTGGAGCAACAAAGCTAGCGTCCGTAGCACAGATACATAAGTAAATGTTATGGAATGACTGAAAGAACCTTTGAATTTGGAGAGGAACGATGGTCACGTGACCGGCAACGGCGCGTTGGGGGTGCTGTTGTTGTAGGTAGGTCAGGTGGCAGACTAGAGAGTAGAGACAGAGCGGCGGACGGGACTTGGGACTTGGGGGGAGGAGACAACATTCAAGATTTTAAGCCCAACAAATATTTTAGTCAATTTCTTCTTTTCTTTTCTTTTCTTTTTTAATGAAAAAAAAAAAAAAAGAGAATGACCTGAGTTGGAAGCTATATTTAATATACATTTTTTTTAAACCGAAAATGGTATTTCTAACATTTGAAACAGTTTTCTACACATTTTTTGTTACACTGTTTTGGGGAAAAAAAAATTCCACCTACCAAATAAATCCTTATTAATTTTATTTATGACAAATTACAATTTACTCACTTGTAGTTTAATCGAATTTTAAGTTACTTACATGTGATTTAAAATTTGACACTTTACTCACCTGAAATTAACTTAGTTAAGGTTTTGTAAGTCACCTCCGTTAAAAACAGGGTTAAATATGTAATTTTGCTCTACTTTTATATCTCTCTCCTCCAATAACACAAAAAACATAAAAATATATAAGATCAAAAAGATGTTGGTAAAGTTTTTTTTTTTTTTTTTCAATTGGTTTTCTCTTCTTAATATCGTGGGTTCCTTTAACTAGGACTGTCCACAGGTCAGGCCGGGCCGGGGTTGTGCACGTCCTGGACTCGACCCTAAACTTTCGAATAGGTGAAAACAGAACCCGAAACCGACTCGAAATGCTAGTCGGATCGTCCAGTTCAAGTCTCGTCCGGTTTCGAGTTGTATCGGTCATTTTCGGGTTTTGTCGCCGATGCTGTTATTTGGCCGGATCTGTTGAGATCTAGCCAAATCACGATGAGATCTCGCCGAATCTGATGGGATTTTAAGTAGTTTTTCATCGGGGAACTCCAAATATCACCAATTTTTGTAAGTTTCCGTCGAAAAACCTTCGAATATCGTCAAAAGTTTTTGGTTTTATGATCGGGTCGGGTGGCTCAGGTTTTAGGGAGGAAACCCACCAACTGACCCAAAGATGTCGAGTTCTGTGGGCGACGACCTACCACTGACCGTCATAATGGTTAGTTCAGGCGGTTTCCGATTCAGGTTCGAGAGGGTTGGTCAGGTTTTCAGATTGGGTGGACAATCCTACCTTTAACACTCGTCTTAAGCCTAATTAATTAGAAAAATGAAGAACAAGGCTTCTATTATCATCCAACAGATTATGGCTACGTTGAGTTCTATAGCTAAAGCCAAGTTAATAGCTATTGATAAAACGCAATTTTACCTCGTCAGTATGCTCCTTATCAGTACAATGGACGACCTTAAGATCCTGTATCAAAGAAAGTAATAAGCAAATAATGACACTGGTTTGGGGCCTGCCAAGGACCTTCCAATGCTTAAATTAGCTTAGACTCTTTGGAAATCTGTAATCTATAGAGTAATTTGTGTGTTCCATATATCACTTACTTGCCTCTCCTGGCTTTATATAGCTTTTGTGTGAGTAAATGCCCAATTTGTTGGCCTCTCTAACGTTGTACCAAAGCTAGAGGATTTATGGCTCAATAATGACCACTTAATCCCATCCCTTTAACGTTTGTAACGACCATTAAATGTATATCATTGGACGGCAGGAACGGCTCTGTGCTCATTTATCATTTGGTCATTGAATGCTGTCTAGAATTAATGCGCTTATGCTCGTCCATACTTTTAATCGTCATTAACATGGATGGTTTGCAAATTCGGACGACCATTTATCACAATCCGTCAGCTATCATGAACAAAATAAGTGCATTCAAAGCTCACCTTATAATGTTCTCCTTGTTGAAGTAAAAGAAGGTTATAATGGATTCACTCTCCCACAAGATCCATAGACTTCTTAGACAGAATAACAACAAAAACAACGACGAGGTAAAGAAGACTTATCAAATGTTATCAAATGGAGATGGGTAAACATGTTTTGAAAAAACAGATGCATTGTAACTTCTGCTAGTTTTCTGTTTCCTTCAATTATGTTAATCAAAGACTGATGTATTGCAAAATTTTAATTTAAAAGGACATATCTTAAGACATCTACATCAAATCAACGGTATGAAATGGAAAGGATAAAAAGAATAATCACTCTCAGAATCCTCTTGAGAGAGAAATTGATGGAGAGAGATAAGGTGAAAGCATTTTTGCTCTATTTTTTTATTATTGTTTGTTTCTCTAGAAGAAAGGACTCTAGTCTCTAAAAAAGAGATCCAACATCTTTTTTATCTACTTAATCTTATATTTTTATGTTTTTTGGGTAATTAGAGAAGAGATACATAAAAGTAGAGCAAAATTACATATTTAGCACTGTTTTTAACATAGATGGGTTATGAAACCTTAACTAAGCTAACCTCAAGTAAGTAAAGTGTCAAATTTCAAACCACAGGTAGGGAAATTGTAATTTGCCATTTTATTTAATTGAGCTTGGCATTTTAAATAATTGGAAGTTGCCGTTAGGAGTATTAGAACACTACCATTCGGGGATGCAAAAAAATACCTATTTTACATCCTCAAACACCATTTTATCTATTTTACCAACCTATTTCACAACTCACAACTCACCCCACATCCCAGTTCTTATTTTTAAATATAACCTAATAAAATAATATAACTACCTAATAAAATAATATTAAAGAAAAAACTCATTTCTCTCTTTTCTCCCATTTCTCTCTTTCCTCTCTTCCTCTGTCTATATCTCTCCGATGTGTCTCTATCTCTCTAGCAAACCAGCAGCAACCACCACTACCCCACCACCACACACACCACAACAACCACCAACAAAATAACAACAACAAAAAACCCAGCACTCAAACAACAATCACCAATCACAACCACCATCCAAACACCAAACCACCACCAATCCGGCCACCCAAACACCAAGCTAACACTGATTCAGCCATCCAAACACCAACCCACAGCCTATCCCATGCCCACCAAAACTCACAGCCCATCCAACCTTCAATCTTCACGCCGCCACCATCGCATCACCCACGACCACCAGAAACCCACAACCCACATCTCTACCATAGCCCCATTTGACCCACAGCCCACGTCTCCACTATAGCCCCACCTAACCCACAACCAACAAAAAAAATACCACCAAATTAAGAGAGAAAGACGAAGAAAGAATAGAGAGAGAGAGAGAGAGAGAGAGAAAAGAATAGAGAAGAGTCAGAGACAGAGTGAGAGAAAAGAAAAGAAGAAGAGAGAAGAGAAAGGAAAGAATATACATTTTTTTTTATCAACTAGCTACAGTGTGGTTCTATATACCCATACTTACTGTAGCAAGGATGTAAAAAAATTCGGGTTTACACACTCGGATGATGCTTGTTTTTATGAGTTTGGTGGGTAAATAGCAACTTGGGGGGTTTTACACCTCCAATGCTAATGCTCTTAGAAGACATGAGATGCTTGACAAATTAATGTGATTTGTGCTTTTTAAAAGTGGTGACTCAAATGAAAATGTCATTACTCTAATCACAACAAGATATTCATATTCGTGACAAAAACTGTAACAAATTTTAACATCATTAACAACTTTAAATTTTCACATCCATTCATTTCAAACCCAATGCAAATAGCAAATATTGTTCACAAAATACTACAAAATTAGCTCCTTTTTTTAAAAGGTATTAACCAATTCAACTATAAAACTCATAACTATAAAATCAACCTTACATTCAATTATATATCACTATTCAAATTTTTACAAATTGTTAGAATATCATCTTTATTTAAGCATTGTAACTTATTGATTCTAAAATATTTTTAAAAAAAGCATTGTAACTTGTGTTAGACAATCTCTTCCCTCGCTCTCTCTCTCTCTCTCTATCTCTCTCTCAAGTCTCACCTACTCTCTCAACAACACTGTTTTAAAAAATCGAACTGCATGTTTCAATCAGGAATCAAACCCAAAACTGGTCTAGTAAAAATCAGCAAAAACTCGATCAAAATTGGTGAAAAACTCGTCAATAATCGAGAACACTTGGGAACCGGTCCGTTTTCTAGCTCTTTGACCATTCCAATTTTTAAAACAATGCTCAACATAACTTCTTTGTATTTGGTACAACTTTGTAAAAACAAACAAAGAAAACAAGCATCGAAAATTAGAATGGGGATACACATGGAAAATGAAAAGTGCACATATTATCATCATTTGTGAGCCCAATTTTGTTACCGTTTTTCTTACACAAATCATTCTCTTGTTTTCTTCACAAAAAAATGATTTTATAAAATTTTCTTATGCCTAATTTTTTGCCTTATTCCTCAAAATCAAAACCGACAAAGTTATAATCTCTATCCTAGTAAACCTCAATTTCTAGTGTTGTTAATCAAGTCTTTTAGCATGTTCTTATTTATCTTGATACAATCTAAATGATGGATTTTTACTCGTGATGGCAGATGATTTCATAAAGAGAAATGTTACATCCACAATATTTTCATAACACTTTCACAACACTTTCACAACAAAATCATAAGTGGTAAGTTGTTATTGGTTCTAATTAATTTGAACATATCACAGAAACTACATTTTTACCCTCCAATAACAACTCTTAACAACCTGCCACTTAGGATTTGTTGTGGATATAAAATTTCTTTTTTTTTAGAAAAGAACATAGAATTTCTCTTTCACAAGTAAGTCCCTAATGATAGGGAAAGCATACATATTATAAAAGTTTTTTTTTTTAATTATTATGTATGGCTTTTTTTTTTTTTTAATTATCCCAATTTCTTTTTTCTTTTTTGAACGATTATTATTATCCCAATTGATACGCTTTACAAAAGGGATTTTCTTGAATTAAAGGACACATCATCAATAATAATTCCGTTTAAATGAACCAAGATGAAAAACCATACCCCCTCAAAAAAGAAGAAGAAGAAAAACCATAGGATATAAGCATTAAAATAAATGTGATAAAAAAGATTTAACAAGAAACAAAAGGAGTAAAAAGAAAAGAAAAAAAAAAGGGTAGGATCGGGCAAAGAAAATAAAATAAAATGGGCCTCAACTCAACACCTGAATTAGAGAGTGAAAGGTTCCTCCAAAAAATAAATAAATAAATAAAAGAATTAGAGAGTGAGAGGGAAGGGCTGAACACAAAATCTTATACCCTATCTACTGCTATATCTTTGGTTTCTTTCTTCTTCTACAAGAAACACCCAACTCTTCTGCACATAAAATCTGTCTCTCACCCACACTGTGCTTGAAAAGCCTGAACTCATCAATGATTACCAAAAAAAGCACAATGGTACCGCCTCTTTTCAAGCTTGGAACACTAGCCCTAAGAACTATCTCCAAACCCATTGCTAATAGGCTCAAAAAGGAGGCTGGCTTGCACCCCACGTTCCGCCAGTTCATCATCAATATTGCCCAGGTTTTTTTTTTTTTTTTTTTTTTTTTTTTTTTTCACCCTTTTCTTTTGTTTTTAAAATTTTTATTTCATACATAATCCTCATTGGCCTGCACCCTTTTGTTTTTTTTTTTTTTTAGTGATTGACTTTGCATGGATTGTAGAAAGGCTCATATCTTAAGATATATCTGAAAGCTTTTTTTTTTTTTTTAATAACCAAACCAACAAAATCATAGGGTTGGATTTAATTCCTCATACAGTGATGTTAATATCTTGATTAAGGATCTCACACGACAAAAGTGGGAGTATTGTACACAGTCTTTTTTTATAAACACAACCTAATTGTGCTACAGTAATTAACTATGTCACAGACAATAATTTACTTCATCTCCTTGATTTGATCTTTAGTCATAACATATATAGAATGGTCTCAATGTCTGTCTCAGACCACTTAGACCTGTCTGACTTAGAAAAAAGAGAGGCCATGGCCAATTTGATAGAATTCGAATTATGTGATTTTTGAATATTCAAGACTATTGAATTGTGTTTTAATTTTTAGAATCTGCATGATCTCACAAATGTTTCTTGCAGTATTAGTCTAAGGTTGGTATGACATCTTCAGGGTTTCAAGAAGAATATTGAAATTCAGTTTTTATGAGTAATGGAGTTAAGCTTACTGCCCAACTCATTAGACTTTTATTACTACTCAAACAACCTCACGCTGATTAATTTGTGGCTTTGTTCATCCTTTTTCTCCTACTTAGTTCCTGTAATTCTTTCTGCACACATACAACAAACTGAGCATCTTGGATGTATATTTTCTGTATGTTTGAATATCCATTGAAATGGAATGATTTCAATTTGTTGGGATACCACATCTGAAGCCATAATACGTGTCCATAAATTCATGGAGTGGAGGAATAAGGAAGATGTATTATTTCACAAGTTGGTGTCAATAATTCAAACAATAAAATTCGTGACAACCTTAACATGACAATTGGGCCTTAACAAAATAAACCGATGCCAAAAATTAATAGAATCCTTGCTACTTATTGGCATGTCTGCGCCTTTAATAAAAAGTGGTCTTGGATTCAATCCATAGAGAGAAGGCTGCCCCTACTAAATAGCCTAAACATGTTGACTAAAAACTTTTTTTTTTTTTTTTTAAATCTCAAGAAAATACAAAATGGACCTTCTTCAAAATGTAATAGAGACAATTTGCCATGTCATTTCCAAATACACATTTATTTTGGAGTTCACAATTACACCTTCCAATTTCATGATTATACTATTTGGAATCAGGCAAACCATCGCTTCACAACGACAGTGCAAAGACGCTTATATGGACATGCAACTAATGCATTGATCCGCCCTCTGGATGAAGGAAGAGCTGTTCAACTTGCTTCTGAACTTTTTGGGGAACTTTTTGTGTTCACGGTAATTACTATACCCTCTCTCATACTCTATCCTCATTATCTGCTTCAAAAAACAATTTATGTTATGCAAAGACAAATACATGCAAGCTTTCACCATCGCTCACAGAGTGAGACCTAATATAAATTCTATACCATTCATCCTGACACGGAATGCAGAAGCATCAAAAAGGAAAACACATCTACTTCTAAAAAATAAGAAACAAAACACATTTGTTAATAAAAATAATCTTGAATCCACGAAAATTCCTTGAATCCACAAGGAAAAAGGGTCTGGAATCCACTAGAAAATAGAAAAATTTTGAATTTTATTGATTGAATAATTGTTTAAAAAGACGTTTATAGACTTAAGAGCCTATTTGAGGGCTTCATAAAACTTAACAAACAAAAAAATATATTACAAAATAACTCCTAATTGATACCTAATTATAACAAGAACCAAATTTGACCTAAAAAGTATTAAAAGTACCTAAAAAAAAGAAAATAAATGCCCTAAACCTAAATAACAAAAATTACAAAAAAAAATACTAAAAATAATAAATTACAATAATTAAATAGTAAATTGCGTCCTACATCAGACCCCTTCACTTGAAAGTTGAAACAAACTCGTCCTCGAGTTTATTTTTGAAATTTGAAATCTTCTTTTCTAAATAAACAAATACTTTGAAAGCTTGAGCCCCTTGATCTTCTTTCCATACTTGCAACTCATCAATGGAATCAACAAATCAATTTGAATTTCTTTTTCCTTGGTCTTCATGTAATTGTAGAGATTTATCAAATAAGAACTGACAATTGAATCAAATCTACTAACCCCAATAAAATCAATAAACTTCAGTGTATCGCTTACCACCAAAGTAAAAGGATCTTGAGTTTGATAATCATATGATTTGATTTCATTGAGGATCTTGAAACTTTCCTCTTCAATTTCTTTTTATATGGTTTCTACGCTCACAACTTCAAGATCTTTCTCTATAATAGGATCTTCATTATTTTCTTCCACAAGAATCTTGATTTTAGGATCTTCTTCCAAAACAAGTTCTTCATTAATTTTCTCAGAAATCTCTATATTTTGTTCTTTGACTTCTACATAATCTTCAAGAACATTATTTTCTTCAACATGCAATTCTTCCTTTAATTGTGGAATATATGGCTCTTCAAAATAATTAAAGTATGAACTTCTTGGCTAATAATAATCTTGTTTTGTATACGACAAAAGTTTATCACAATCCAAAGAATAAAAGTTTATAGCAAGCATCTTTTTCATCTTTGGCCATGAACAAATTTTGTCTTTACCTCATCTAATTCTATCAGTATCTATTCTCGCCAACATAAGGCATATTCATTAAGTTTATACAAAGCAAGTTTAACTTTTCTTTCATCACAAATATTCTCATAGTCAAATAAATCATCTAGATCCAGTAACCAATCAAGAAAATCTTCTTTATAAAAATAACTATTAAAACTTGCAATTCTTCTGTAAGGTCTATATGAAATTTGCTTACCAATAGGTTGCCCGTGAGTTATGTTTCCGCAACAATTATCCCTATTGTTTCCATGCCCCAACGATGGCATTCTAGCAAAGATATTTGTGAGTGCTAGTTGTACATCACGTAATGCTTGCTAAGTTTTTTGTCACCGGAATTGCTACTGTTTCATACGTCAGCCACCAAACCAGGTAAGTCAAGGCTCTGATATCAACTGATGCAGAAAGCGGAAGTATCAAGAAGCAGAATACGTCTACTTCTAGAAAACAAGAAACAAAACATGTTTGCTCCTGAAAATAACCCCAAATTCATGAGGATTCCTTAAATCCACAAGGAAAAAGGGTTTGGAATCCACCAGAAAATAGAAAGACAAAAGTCGGAATTTTATTGATTAAATAATTGTTTAAAAAAAGTTTACAGACTTAGGGCCTATTTAAGGGTTCTGTAAAACTTGACGGATAAAAAAATATATTCTAAAATAACTCCTAATTGTCCTACATCACATCCCAAAAAAAAAGATTGTATGTACTGGTGGGAAAATTAGGTTCTTATAAGTTGATAAAGTTCCCCTGCTTGTCTACTTAGGTTGCAGGTATTTTATTGATATATGAGGTGCATAGAAGTTCTAGAGCAGAAGCTAGAAAGGAAGAAAAAAGGAAGCAAGAAATGGAGGTAAGTGATATGGAAACTGTTTCTCCCTCACACTACTTGATGCTTAAATTATGAGTTCCTAGTCAAGATTTTAGTAACTCTGGTATAATAATAAAAAAAGTAACGACTGTAATTTTTTATATGCTTTCTAATATGTTTTGACTGTTTGTTGTAGAGAGTGCATGTTGAATTGGCTGTGTTGCAAAGTATATTTTGATTTTTGAATTTATCTGTAATCAAATGCGAATATACTGATCACAAATGTTCCAATCTAATGGTAAGCTACATTTTATTTAGTATGCGCAGTGAGTACAAATTCAATCAGTCAAAAGAAAAACGAAAGAAGAAAAAAGATGTTACAACTCAAATGGCTGTCTATTCATCCGTAGAACTATGTCTGATTAACATAATGTTCAAAAGGGTTTCACCAAAAAACCATTATGACAGCAGTAAAACCAAAAATCTTTATAGCCCTTCTTAGAAAATCCAGTATAGTCTTGTAGGTTGCATCTGTTTGTCAGTTTGTTGGAAGTTAGCTAAAAGCTCTATCAATGTTGTTATTGATGTCGTTATCTTTATCAATTTTCTCGAGATTACTCTATTTTCCTGTTGTCATCGTTTTGTGACAAATTGAAAGAAATACAATGTGCAACTTTTTTTTCTTAATGTCATATTCAACACCATGAGAGTTGGTTAAGATTATCCATTATGTTCCATTAGATATAAACTGTAACCACTTTTTACACTTTACTAGGCACTGAAGCAAAAGAACAAAGATTTAGAAAGAGAATTGGAAGTTCTAAAGTACAGACAATCTGCGCAAGGAAGAGGGTATTTAGATTTTGTCAAACTCTGGCACGCCGGTACATTGGAAGGACATAACTGGGGAAGACCTAGTTATATGAATGCAATGTGACTCTTACACCATTATGTATTTTTCTTTTGGTTCCATGAATTAGAAGCTTTGGCTCTTCCTTGGCTTTAGATATTTTTTGGCCAAATTGAGTTCTATTGCTAAAAAGTTCATAAATGAAACCAACACTGAACTGATATTAATTAAAGTTTTCGAATATTCTATTGTGGTTTTTTGAAAATGCAGAATTAGGAAGGCTGTTTCTTAATAAACTAGTTTCGGAAGTAAGAGCATTAATGCTGTTAGATGATGTATCATATATTTCATCTTGGTGACATGCCACTATCTAATTAATATCGGCGTCCAAAAAAAGTAGGCCTTTGTTCTCCATATTGATCTATGGGAAATTTTAAAATATTCTGGTTATACTCATTCATCTCACATAAATAGTGTTTTTCACCATGAATTAAATTAGAGAGATCTAATATTATGCGAGAGGAAGGAGTAAGACATTTACTGTATTCTATAATAAAAAACACCACAACTTATTTAACACACGGGGCATTGGAAGTCTCAATAGGCACTAAGCCCATTCGGGAATGCTATAGGAATTAGAGTTTGCCAGCAAATGGAGAACACTAGCACCCATCCTCTTGAAGATACTGACAACCCAGAGAACGACTTTTTGAAGGATAATTCGAGGAAGAAAACGTATGCAAAGGTTATCTCCGATGCCACCATGCACGAATTAGAGGGAAGTGCAGACGAAGATGTAGCGGATGAGGGTTCTGAGGACGATGCCGAAAGGACTGACCGGGAACGAACGAGCGAGGAGCAACACCGCGATGAGGATGACATGAACACAAAAGCATGGGAAATCACAGTCAAGGCAGAAATGAAGCGTAAGATGGCAGGGCCCTGGCAAACTAATGTCATCCTCAAACTCATGGGTAAACAACTAGGTTATCGTGCTCTTCAATCCAGGTTAGCCGATATATGGAGACCAATAGGTAAAATGCAGTTTCTTGATATCGGTTACGGATTTTATATTATGAAATTTGAAGCTCTTAAAGATTATCATCATGCACTCATGGATGGTCCCTGGTTTGTGGGAGATAAATACCTCCATGTCCAGGCATGGGAGGATGACTTTCATTCATGCACAGCCAAAGTGACGACTACGGCTGTTTGGATTCGGTTGGAACAACTACCCATAGAATATTACCATCCGGATTTTTTAAAAACATGTGGGTATTAAACTGGGAAAACTTCTTAAGATAGATGCTGTAACCATGGAAGGTCCCTTCCGTTATATAGATCCATTTGAATTATTTTGATCCTACACTTGTTGATTATTTAAGCTCTCACTTGAGTGTCTGTCTCATCAGACACCCCCTCTTGTTTTCTGTGAGTTGCAGTAGTCAAGGTAACACTGTTCAGAAGTCTTCTCCATATAAATACAGCCAGAAAAGTAGCTGCAGTACATTTAATGCGATGATAGTAGTTTTCTCTTAGATATTCTGAAATTCCACTCCTTTGGTATACTTAGAGATATACGTCCCTGTCACTGGAATATCTTAGAAGGTTGCCTTGATCAAATAAGATGTACATCTTATCTGTGGTTAACTTATCCAAGGAGATATTTCTCCTCGGATCACCTTCCTATTTGCATCTTGCTCATTAAATCTTGAGTACAAACCACTCATTACCATTCATTGTTCCTCAGACTAATCATGCTCTCGACCAAGGCCCAAGGCCCAATATATTTTTTGGGCCTTCAACCCTATAACAGCAATTACCAATATTAAAAGCAAATAAGAAATATGATGATATCAACTAGTTAATTTTAGTTGCCTCCTATACATACCAAGGAAGTCAATACCGTACCGGAGGCTGTACCGGTTTAGCCAGCGGTACAATATATTTCGGATACCGGTCAATACCGGTATACCGTTTCGAGTTTACTGCTATTGCATAAATAAATATATAAATATAATATTTTCTAGGTATAATATTTTATTTAACCAAAATTTTCTTTGGACTAAAGAAAAATCAACTAATTTATTATTCTTTATTTGTCAAAAAATGATAATATAAATATTAAAAACGATGTAATGGCCTTATGGGTACATTAGTAAAGAATGAATATATTAATGTTTTAAAAAAATGAAAAGCAAATAAATTCAGACTTTTTTTTTTTTTTTTTATGGTTCAGACTTATTCATTACAAATAACAATTTACAAAGTTGAAAACTTGGAATTAGTGATTTGCTTTAATGAGAGTAATTCTATAATTGTGACCGTGGGGCTAGTTGATGCCAGCTATTGTTTAAAAAAGAGTGTTTGGTCTTATCTCTTTTCTCTGGTGAAAGAACCACAACTGATCTGACTACACAAAAGCCACGGTAAAAGAACCACAACTCAAGAGGCCATTCCAGAAAATTCCAAGTACAAATCGAAGGTAGCAATGGACTCGATCTTCAACTGCATTTTTTTGGAGATGAGCTTTTTTTCAACCTGTGGACAAGCGAGCAAAGCCAACAAAAAAAAAATTACACGATTTGAAGAATTTTTTTCGCCATTATTCTCAAGTCAAGACCAAGATCAAGAGAGCGAGAGAGCTGCCTTCGGCCTCTCCCTAAACCCAGAAAGAAATCGTTTTTAGACGGTGGCTCCAAAGAGATTTTTTCGGCGTCTCTGGCCACTATCCGGCCTGCTCCGGGCAATTCTCGGTTGGGTAAGTTCACAAATCTTTGGATTTTTCAGTTTCAGCGTTCTTCTGGGTATTAGCTTTGTTTTGGAAACCAATTCCCTTGTGATTGTGAACCCAAAAAATGACAGAATCATATTTCGGCCCGGTATTCATTTACCGACCGAAACAGCCGGATTTCGCCGGTACGGCCGGTATTTTTTCCGGTACGAAATAGGGGGTGTACCTGTACCGGTGCACTGGCCGGTACGGTATATACCGGTGGTACCGGCCGATACGGTACGGTATTAACTTCCCTGATACATACATACACAAACACTAGAATTCACATTTTTCCGTTCTCCTGCTAATATTTCGGTTCTCTTGGGAAGTTATGCTATATTTGGATATTAGGGGAAAGAGGGGAAGTAGAGTAAAAGGAGGGAAAGTAATTAAATTATATTATTTGGAAGTTTTTTAAGGAAGGGAAGGGGTTTGAAGAGGTTTTAACTACCTCTAACCCCTCATTTTTAATTTCCCCAAATTTGAGAGATTTAGAGAGAGTAGAGTACACAAATTATTGATTAAGTAAATTACCTAATTTACACCTATTATATTAACAAAATTACAATGTTTTGTAACGTTAAAAAAAAATCTGTAACCCACAATTCTCTCAAGCTCTCTCAGCTCATGCTGGCTCTCTCTCTCTCTCACGACTTCTTCACTCTTGGACTGTCTTTCACTCTTCTCTCTCGCGCCTAGCATTCTCTCACAAAGGTAAACTCTGTTTTAATTTTTATTTCATGGGTTTCTTTCGAGTTGGATCAAATATAATTCTGTTTCATGGGTTTCTTTTATTGGGTAAATTCTTATTAATTGTGATTTTATGGGCTAATAACATGTTATTTGTTTTGTAGGTGGGTTTCGGACCTGATTTCTTTTTTTACTTAAATTTTAAAGTTTCAAAATATTGCTCATAGCGTGTTTGATAAAGTGTTTGAGTGAGTCTAGATTGTGAATTTGCATAAATTTGTATATTGTAACTATATATGGATTTGTGTTTCTTGTTTGTTTTTGAATTTTATTTCTGGGTTTTGAAGGAGTTTGTTGTTTTTGTTGTGAAATGGATAAATATGTGTAGAAATTGTGGATCAAGATGGGAAGTCATCTCTACTTTCGCTTGTCAAAGCATTTGACTTTGTTTTTTACGTCTATGAAGGTTTCTGCAACCTCAAACAGGTTCGGTTTCCTGCAAAATTATTTTTGGGTTCTATGCTATTTATTCATGGAATTTTGCTAGGATATAATTGCTTTGCTTTTGGTTGGTTAGAAAGAAGAAAACTAAGTTAAACAGAGTAAAACTTGAGTTGCATGTGTATTTCTTTTTGTTATTTGTATCAAGAATCAAAATTTGTACTTTCGGCGTTTTTGTTTTAGCAAACAAAATTTTGAAAAGTAGAGGATTTGGTTGAAATGCTACAGGTGGATCTCAAGCTTAAGATTTGCAGAGGTACGTCAATTAAGAAAATTTTAATTCGGAAAGCACAATCATATTCTGCTGCTAATGTTATTGTCGGAACTGCTCGTAACCACATTAAATTGCGGCCATCGACCTCGCTGGCTAAGTACTATGCTAAAAAATTGTCCAAGGATTATTGGGTTCTTGCTGTTAATAATGGGAAAGTTGTGTTCAAGAGAGAAGGGTCTCCAACAAGTGCAAGCTACTCCAAAGGTTTTGGAATTTTTTTTTTTTAATTGATTTGTTGTTTTTTTGGAATGAATTATAGTACAATTTTCTTATTTTATGTACTTAATACAGGAACTAAAGACCATCATTGAAATGGGTTGCTTAGAATGATTCAGGGGACAGTGAAGAAAAACACGAAAGTACTGAACGAAGGCAATGCCAGTGTGAGTTTAAAGGAGAGATTTGAGAATGGTACTTACCAAGAAATTAAGGTGAATATGCATCTTGTGTACAACCTTTGGGTTATGTCGAACGAACAATGTATTGAGCAGGGAGTGATGGAATGATGACTGATTGCGATTTCATGCTAATAAACCCTTCGTTTGTCTCTTTACATGGCTTTGTTGGTAGTTTTTAAGAAAATGTCAGTTAGGCCTACACCATGAAATTTATTCTGTACAATCTTTGGGTTATGTCGTTTATGCAAACTGGAAAGAACAATGTATTGGGCAGGGAATGATGGAATGATGACTGATTGCAATTCCATGCTAATAAACCCTTTGTTTATCTCATTACATGGCTTTATTGGTAGTTTTAAGAAAAGGCCTGTTAGGCCTGCACCATGAAATTTATTTGTGGAAATGCATTTTTACTTGTATCCACGTCCAATCTTTTTATTTTTCTTCTTAAAAGGAGCATTTGGAACTTGGAAGTTGTTAGGAATGCTATAAGCATATAGATAATAATTATTGTATTGAGATTTAGTTAGGTATAATTCCAAGCATATTAATCACATTTAGCACATGTTGGAATTATTAATGCACATGGAGAATAATAGAACCAATAAAATAAGGTCATGTGGGCCAATGAGATTAGAGCTAGTCTCCTATGAATACATGATTGTAATCCAATATGAGATATCAATGAAGAATAAACCAATTTTTTAGTGCATTAGTGCATCCCTCTCTCTCTCTCTTTTAATCTCTTTATTTCTCTATGGAGGGTGACTACCTCTAATTAAATCAATTTCCCTACAATCCTCATCCATTTTCCTACAATTCACATCAATCCCCATTAGAAACCTCCGAGTTCCTAACAAGTAGTATCAGAGCCGTTGATCCTGAGATGAGCAATTGTGATGAAAGAAAACTTTTGAAAGAAATACAACAAATGTTGAACAAAGCCTTAGAAGAAGTCAATGATATTTCAAAGATGATGAAGGCCTTGGCTGAATCTAACATGACCACGAAGGAAGAACTTTCAAGAGTGCAGGAAGATCTTGAGAATATGTCCGAAGAAGAGTTACAGCTCCTTGAAGGAACAAGTGAAAAGTTTCAGGTTGTTGAATTAACAAAAACTACCCTTGATAGTGAAGATGCAAATGACAGTGAAGATGCGGCTGATCTTGAAGAGTTTCTTGATTTAAAGGAATTAGTGAGTTTCGATGGTCCATGCAAAGGTCCTATTGCGGTTCAAGTTCAAGTTCATGGCACATCACAAACTCCAACAATTCCTAGCGACTTCAAAGGCGCAGATGGTTGGGTCACTTTTCAACATATCGACCCTTTAGCCGTGCCAGTTGGGGAGAAAAAGAATGTGCACCAATCCTTAAGTTCTACGAAAATCTTTGACCCTAACAAAAATTGGTGGTCTTTTCTTTCAAATACGAGCATTGCAATCGTGCCCTGCTTCAATTCTCTGTACCACGACCTTTACCTTATAGAGGATTGGGCACAATTGAACTTGGACATTCTTGTCAAAGTGGGGACAAATGCTCATATACAGACAGATTATCTAGCTTGCTTTAGTGATTGTAAGTGCTTTTGGTTGGTTTCGAAAAAGTTGGAATGTTCTAATAAGGAACCAAAGAAACTATTATATGGTGTGGCTGCCAATGAGATCAATTGGTCATGGGTTTGGACCGCTTGGTGGGATCACATGAAATCACTTAATTTGCCCATTGAAGGCGTAGGTGATATTGGGCAGGGATCTCATGGTAAGGTTACCATCTTGCCAACATTGGTGATTAACAATCAGGAAAAACAAAAGGAGCTTACACGTTGGTGCAAACATTACAGTGGAGTCCTTGACCTTAATGTGGATGAGAAGCTTCTATACCATATTTTTAGTGCATTTGGTGTCATCCATATTAACCATGATGCTTTTGGGGAACCTAATGCTGCTATGAAGGTAATGTATGGCGAATGTCTTTGTAACCGTCAATTTACGGTGTCCTATGCCTACAAAATGTCATTGGAGTATTGGTTCTATGGTAGGTCACCTCTCATGTAGGTGTCATTTCAAGCAACACCTTGTGGATAAGGTGTTTTCAAGGGGAGGGAAATGTTAGGAATGCTATAAGCATATGGATAATATTTGTTGTATTGAGATTTAGTTAGTTAGGTAATTAGTTAGTTAGGTACAATTCCAAGCATGTTAATCACATTTAGCACATGTTGGAATTATTAATGCCCATAGGGAATAATAAAACCAATAGGATAAGGCCATGTGGGCCAATGAGATTAGAGCTAGTCTCCTATAAATACATGATTGTAATCCAATATGAGATATCAATGAAGAATAAACCAATATCTTAGTGCATTAGTGCATCCCTCTTTCTCTCTCTTTTAATCTCTCTATTTCTCTATGAAAGGTGACTACCTCGAATTAAGTCAATTTCCCTACAATTCACATCAATCCCCATTAGGAACCTCTGGGTTCCTAATAGAAGTAGAGAATGCTTGTTGTCCAATTTTTTTTTTTTTTTTATGAGTTTGTTGTCCGATTATTTATTGAAACTAGTTAGACAATTAACTAAAAAGAAATTCATCAATCTTCTGGTAAATGGAATTGGTATGGAAGGATCATTTATCTACTACATGATATCCATATGGGTTTATGAGCAGACTACCACAGGATCATAAATTTTATCAACTGGCCAATCTATTGAAGCAGCGTCTAGTTCAATTTCTGTGTTGATAAAAGAATTACTAGAATCAAAACCCGACTAGCCATTACTTCGTCGTTCTATTCTACCAGATAAAAAAGAATCTGAGAGGTCTTTGGTGCGACAGATCTCTGTGGTTCAATGGGCATTGCGGTTGCCTAATAGAAAGTATTTGTATATTACTAATTCAGATCTCAACCAAAATAGTTATGACCAGTGTGAAGATCAATCCTCAACTTTAGATAGTGAGAGTGGCATTGGTTCTATGTTTGGCAAATAGATGGACAAGGCATTCTCAATGGGCTCTATGTTTGGAAAATTCCAGTATCTCGTGTCATGATTCAAAATGGCATTGGTTCCTAAACGGATAAGTATGGTCATGAAAAAAAATGTTTCAGTGTGTGAAATTCTACATTTTTTTGAGAAATTATTGTCATTTGTTTTGGTTGAAATTTGTGTGCTATTGCTTAGTAGTTAGCAGAGATATTCTCTTGAGAATTTTGAGTTGCTTTCTTTTCTGAATAGTAAGTGGACAAACACTTTAATTTCAATTACATAGTAGGATCCTATTTTTTGAGTTAATTCATAGAGTCACTCTCCCTAACTTTTATTTTTTTTTCTAGTCTCAATTCTTCTCCGAATCCTCAAAAATTAAATTCAAGTACTAAGCAAAATAAAAAAATATTAAAAATAATAATAATAAATGAAAAAAACACTCAAAATTCAATATTTTGTTGATTTTTTCAGTAAACAAACAAACCAAACATTTTTTTCTTATTTTAATTATTATCAATTAAGGATGGTTTTTTTTAGTATAATAAAAAAGGAGAAAAAATATTTAATCATAGACCAATGTTGACTATTTAATTCACATCAGAAAAAAAAAATTATCAAAAAAAATATTGCATGCCATAGTCATAATTATTTAATCTAACAAATTAATCATAAACCAATGTTACAAGTCCATTTTCAAATAAGAGTAAATTTTTCTATTTAAAAAATTTAATCATTTCCTCTCTTTTCCATCTTAATTTTTAAAACATCCAAACAAGAGAAATTGCTAATTACTCCATTCCCACTTACTAATTTTAAAAACATCCAAATAAGACGAAGGATAACCATTCTCCTCTACTCTCCTCCCAACTACTCTCCTCTACTGTCCTCCCTCTCTAAACTTCCAAACAAGCCATTAGGGTTATCAATTTTCAAGATTCTTCCAATTACAAGGTGCGCCACAAAATCAGTTGTCTAATCCTTAATGCAGTACCAAGAGGTGTCTAGTTATCCAGATAACTCTAAGAAAGACCGTAGTACGTACGAAAACATTAGACCAAAACCTAATCAATTGGTGTTTCATCCTTTAAAATTTAATTACCCTAATTAATTAAGTTTTTTTTTTTTTTTTTTTTTTGAGGAAGTAAAATGAGGGTCTTTATGGTCATATTACACCCCCGGGCAGGGAGCCAGTGGCCTCGAGACAGGTTAGCTCGATCTCGGGGGCCCACCTGTACCACTGTGTGGGAGTCACCTCATTTGAGTACACCTCATCACTAAGTATGCCCACCAACGAAAACCTACTGGCAGTGGAACTCGAACCTAGGTGGGTTAGACGAAGCGTTCGAACCTTACCAGCTGAGCCAAGCCCCCGTTGGCCCCTAATTAATTAAATTCATCCCTGAAATATGTTGCATCTCAAGTCGGTCCCTGGTAATAAGTCTAATATGTAATAAAGTCATAAAGAGTAGTATCATGTGATATGTGCATAGCTTATATCACATAATATAAGGAAAACAAAATTGTAATGTAAAATTTGTGGCATACAACACCAAACTATTGCACACTTTTTCTATAGCCCAATTTTATTGGCTGTGTAAGATCACAAATCCAATTCAATTTAGGATAACCAATTTGTGAGATTCCAACCAAGAGTTTACAAGGTCTAGAGACTCTAGACCGTGTAATATTAGGCATTCGATGCCAACATGGTCCAGAAGAGCTACCAAAAATAATTCGGAAATCGAGGACCAAAACTAAGACCGTAAAATAGAGAAGAATAGTAAAAGTAGAAGAGAAAAGAACTTGAAGCCTACTTCATTGTTTGAATGTTCAAACGGTTGCATTGGTAATCTTATTATTCCAGAACCGATTCTAAGTTTAGATGATTTATTAAAAGATTTTAGACTCTATAGGAATTTCTTTGAAAATATAACAGAATTTGAGGGTTGATGTAAGAGATGTACAATTAAAATAGATAGTAACCTCGATTAAATATGGACTAGGTTTTTCCCCCCATTATTTTACTAATACTTGGGCCAAAATGGGCAAATGCCCCTTTCACACAAAAAAATCTAGCAAAATGCTCTCTTTTTCAAACTAATTACGGAAATGCTCCTGTTTTGAAACTCGATTTTCTAAAAATCGAGTTTCAATTTTAAACTCAATTTTTTGACAATCGAGTTATAGCAAACTGAAAAATTAAAAAAAAAAAAATTTTGGAACTCAAGTTCCATGAACTCGAGTACCATGTGAAGTACTCGAGCTCATGGAACTCGAGTTACTTAAAAAAATTCAAGTGGAACTCGAGTTCCATGAACTCAAGTACTTCACATGGTACTCAAGTTCATGGAACTCGAGTTCTAAAAAAAAAAAAAAAAAATTTCCTAAGTCCACGTTCGCTATAACTCGGTGTTCCAAAAATCGAGTTTTACATTTAGAACTCGATGTTTAGAAAATCGAGTTTCAAAACAGGAGTATTTCCATAATTAGTTTCAAACATGGAGTATTTTTGCTAGATTTTTTTGTGTGAAATAGGCATTTGCCCATTTTGGCCCTAATACTTGAGATAAATTAGATAAGAAAAGGTGTTGTCCTCCTAAAAAGGATTTTCAATGATTTTTTTATGAATATTATGAGATTATATTTTGAATGATTTTGTGTTAGAAATTGCCTTGAATTTTTATTTTAGTTTAATTATATATATGAATTTTCATGATGCAGAATGCAAGTTCATTCTTCATTTGTTGTGAAAATGTAATTTAATTGCTTCAATTCGTGTTAGGAGAAAAAAAATAGACTTTCAAGGATAATGTAATTGCTTCAATCCTTGCTGAAATAGAATATTTCAAATCTCAATATTTGACTTGTTTGTTATAATTATCACATTTTTTCTAAACAGATTACTACTAGCATATTTGTTAAAATCGTAATCATTGATTGCCAGACCATGGAATTGAAGTAGATAGTTCTTAAACCGTTTATAGAGTCGAATCGGTATGGAGTTGTGAGCTAGATGTTGGGATCGTGATTCTAGTAATATTTTTAAATATATATATATATATATATATATAATTTTTTTTTTTTGGCTAAAAGAAATATATAGTATTATATCATTTTTTTTCAATCAATAAAGATATAAAATATGAAAAAAAAATCATGTTAAATTAATTTTAATAAAATGATTTTTTTAATATAGACACGTTATAATGTAGACATGTGTCCAAAACTAGACGTGTGTTTGAATCCTAAAGTGACCAGTACATTGATGTACTGGACACAATCCCAACCCATTTAACATACATCATCCTTCCTATTGATTTTCTCTTTTTTTTTTTTTTTTTTTCTCTTTTTTTTTACTTAATATAGAATCTTACTATAGTCAATCCGAATTTACTTTTTTTTTTTTTGAGAAAAAACTAAGTAAAGTTTTATTGCTGAATAAAGTTCCTTTGAATACAACCTCCAAATTAGATGGTATATCTTCTACTCAAACATCTAGATCAAATATCTTGAATTTAAAAACGTTGGTAGTAGCTATGGTTTTCTTTTCTTTTCTTTTCTTTTTGTAAAAGTTACACACAGCCAAGGGGTGTTGAAACCACGACCACACCCTCCATGTAGAACTTTTTTTTTTTTTGAGGGGGAGGCTCATGTAGAACTTATTAGACTAAACTATACTTATGGTCCCTAAAAAAAATTGATATCAATTTGGTCCCTGTTTTTCTCAAAATGTGTCAACATGACCCTTAATCATAACACCGTAACCTTGTTGTAGAAATAATAATGTGTTAACATTTGCAACATAAAATGTTGATGTGGAAATTAGGGCCAACTCAATGTATTTTGGGACTTAAAGCGATAATTAAATTGAGAAATTTTATAAATTTAAATATTAATTAAAAAATATTTTATTTACTTAAAATCTATAATGCTTGTTCTTTTAGATGCAAAATTACTAATTAAAAGAAATTCTATCTATGAAATTATAATAACTACAATAAAAAAAATTCATGTTTAGAGCAAAGGAATTGATTTATAAAAAACTTCAATTAAACATAAAATTATTTAATAGTCACAAAATGCATTAATAAAGATGGATTTATTAAATTACTAATTGAATTGGATAAAAGAACAATTACGACTAAAAGCCCATAAAAAAAATTACAACTAAAAGAAATGCTATCTAATGGGTTAACCAACAAAATACTAGAAAATTTTAATAAAATTATATAATTTTTTATTATAACTTTATTTAGTAGTAATTAGTTATATATATATATACACTAAAATAGAGAGAGAGAGAGAGAGAGAGAGAGAGAGAGAGAGAGAGAGAGCCAAGAGGCTCATGAATAGTGTTTTTGGCTTGGTCAACTTGGTAAGCTTCTTTTCTTTTTTCTTTTTTTTTTTAAGGATCTTTATATGCTTACATTGTCCTTACAATGTAAGTTTACATTGTAGACACATAAAAAGTTGCAAATATTGTACACATTTGTCAATTTTTGTGTGTTTACAATATAAATTTACATTGTACAATGTAAACATAAAGAAATTGTGAAAATATTGTGACACAGGTGTCAATTCTTTACAGGTCAAAATAAAACAAAATAAAAATAATAAAATATCAAACCAGAAAATCTAGCACAACTAAAAATAAAAGTATTGTATTGTGAAAATATCATGACATTTTGTTGTTATCATAATATTTTCACAACTATTAAGGTGTAAATTCCTTATAGGTCAAAATAAAATCAAAACATATTATATTGGGATTCACCATGGTTGAAAATAAAGATATTGTAATAATGTAGTGATATTTTGTTGTGTTCATAGGCTTTTTTTTTAGTTTAGTCAAATTTGGTGAAATTCAATGTTTCATGCATAGTTTTTGTGAGTTGGTTTTTTTTTTTTTTTTTTTTTTCACACATTGTTTAAAATTTAAAGCTAAAAAGGACATAGTTTTACACCAAAGTAAAAATAAAAATTGGGTGCCTTTAAGTTTGGGAGAGAAATTACCCTCAATTGTAATTCTCTCAGTTAAACCATTATGAAATCATATGATTCATAAAATGTTCAATTATGCAATGTCTAATATATCTCTACTAAATTTGAATATCCTAAAAATTTTCTCCATATATTTTGAGTTTTGTTACCTTGAGAACTTTGATTTTACTAGGTTTGAATCTTCTCAACTTGTGATTTTATCTCATTGAAACTTCAATGACACATCTTTTGTTATCCTCTTCTTTTTTTATTTATTTTCTTACTTAAAAGGGTGTTCATTAAAAACTAAGTAAACTAAATATTGTGGCTAGACTCATAAAACGTAAGATAATAAAATAAATAAATAAATTATGAATAATAAGATCTTTATTATGGATAATTGCAGGTATTAGATAAAAACCTTCAATTGTAGTATATGACATTATTCATTGCTAAAATTTAAATATTATGAAAATGTTATAGCGAAACTCAATTACTTATTGTTGGAAAAAGATATTTGATATCATTCTTAGAAGTTTTTAGTGAGTAGATACTATCTTTTAGCAAATAGGTTCTAAGAAATTATCATGACAAATAGATAATCATAAATTAAATAGTTTCTCTAAGTTTAAGTACATGGTTTAATGTTTAGCAAAAAAAAAAAAAAAGTACATGGTTTAATGCTTTTTCAAATAGAAGTTATATCTTAATTTTCTCACTCAAGACATGTTTCCCAAACTAGTATATATATAAAAAGAGTGCACAAAGGATCACCTATAACATTTTTTTTTTTTTTAAAGCCTATATAGTTCGCTACTACTACCATCTGTTTCCAAGTACTACTATGGATTTTATGAAAGTGTTAGTTTTGCTTTGACGAGACAGAGATTTTTTGTATTTGTTTGTGGGAGAAATGAACCATGAGCACGACCCAAGAAGAGAAATTTTTATTGAGTTGCTAAGGTTATTACAAATTTCTGTTTCCAAGTACTACTATGGGTTTTATGAAAGTATTAGTTTTGCTTTGACGAGAGTCACGAGACACAGATTTTTTGTATACGTTTGTGGGAGAAAATGAACCATGAGCACAACCTATGAAGAGAAATTTTTACTGAGTTGCTAGGGATATTATAAATTTTTGTATATAACTAGTCACAAATTCGTGCATTGCGCGAAAATATTTGATTATTTTATAATGAAATATAATATGTAATTTATTTACTAAAATATTTGTAAAATCATATATTAGGATTAGTTATCTGTAACAAAGTAAAAAGTTTTTTTTTTATAAGATAATTTCATTTTAGATATATTAAACTATTAACTAAGAAATGTTCTTTGTTTATATAACCCTTTACCAAACCAACAAAGGGCAATGATTTTTTTTTTTCTCTAAAATAAACAATGTCATATTACTTCTTCTTTTTTCTTTTCTTCTTCTCTTTTCTTCTATTTTAAGTAATGAAATTTTGTATTCTCTATAAAAAAAAATTATATTTTTTTACTTTCTTTCTATATCAAAATTTTCAACTACTTATATTATGAGCCAATTTGCTAGTAATTTATATATGTATTAATAGCCAAAACTTAGGGAAAATCTAATTAGATTCTATTTGGATTCTCAATTTTGCATCACGTGTCCCATTTAATTTTTAATTTTGTACCAAGTGAATTATTGAGTGTAAAAATCGAAGAGTCTAAATCCAATTAAATTCTAAATTGGATTTCAATTGGAGTCCAATTTTCCACCACGTGTCTATCTAAGTTTTTAATTTTTGTCGAGTGAATTATTGGATGCAAAAACCAAAAACTCTAAAACCAATTAAATTCTAAATCATATATATATATATGTGTGTGTGTGTGTGTATGTATAATGAGAACACATTACATGTTTTAGAAAAGGCAAAACTATAATGTTGGTCTCTCAAGTTTACCTTGTTTGCACAATTGGTCCCTCAAGTTTCAAATGAGCACAATTAGTCCCTCAAGTTTTAAAACTGAGTTGTATTAATCATTTTACTAATTGTCATTAGTTGTGTTACTTACGTGACTAAAGGAACAATGACTTAACATTTTTTTATTATAAAATTATAAAATAAATTTACACGTAAGAAATTCACAAACTAGTACCAATTTAAAACCAATATTTGATTCACAAACCCATCGCTTCTAAAATATATATATATTCACAAACCCACCCACAAGAGAGAGAAGGGGAGAGTGAAGAAACCCAATCACTAACCCGCCGTCTGTGGAGACCCAAGCCCTAGCCGCCGCCGGCGACAGCCACTAACCTGCGTCCCTGTTTCTTGTGATTGATATTGTTGTATTTCACAATTGCAGGTATTTCTACATTTACAAACAAGGTTGCTCTTACTTATAGGAAAACACCAACTTGTTGAAGTCAAAGGAGGAAAAAATTAGGTACATGAGAAGCATCAGCTCTGGTGGTTCCCAGGTGGTGGTGGTACCCATTTCAAACACAGAGCCCCTGAGTTTATTCAAAGGTACACGTGTAAATTTATTGTAATTTTTTAATTAAAAAAATGTCACATCATTTAAAAATATGTCAACTTATTGTTTCGTTAACCACGTAAATTACACCACTAACAGTAGTTAGTAAAAGTATTAATACAACTCAATTTTAAAACTTAAAAGACTAATTGTGCTTGTTTGAAACTTGAAGGACCAATTGCGCATACATAATAAACTTGAGAGACCAATATTGTAGTTTCATCTTTTAGAAATGTATAGTTTTAAAACAGTGTAAGCTAATCTCATGTATAATTTAAACCTCTTCTAAAAAAATGTATAATTTTAACTATATAATTGTGATTATTTTTATATACTCATGCACATGCACAGGACTACACACTAGTAGAACATAATGGGGATTAAGTTTTCCAATCATGATAGTTAGAAATTAATGAGAAAAATTGAGTTTCCTCACCATTCATAGAACTTCAACTTGTAACCTACTATTTCAATGTTATCTTTAAAACAAAAATACTATTTTGGTCTCTACATTTTAAGATTACAATCAATTTGGTCCCTAAATTTTTGTAGCCGTCAATTTGGTCCTTGTTATTTTTAACTTACTGTCAATTTTGTCCTTACAGTTAACTCACTACTAGAAAATGTTTATGTAGCAAACAATGTGTATTGTTGGCACACATGAATACATGATCCTTATATGGCGTCTAAAAATAATATTAAAAAAATTTAGTTAACATAAATAAATTTAAAAAAAAAAAAAAAAAGCCACATCAAATCCCAATGAAACCTAAAAAATGTCTGCATTGTTGAAACTTTTGATTTTAATTCTTCAAATCCCAATGAAACCTAAAAGTTGGAAATTCGGATTATTACGGAATAAGATAAAAAAATATTTGGCAGAACAGAGCATTCTGAGAAATTTACAGATTGGCAACCGCATATTGAAAGTTTCCGCCCACAAAACTTTGAACTCCTATACAAAATCCAAGAATTTATTTTACAGGAAGGACCTATAATGCAGTATCCACGAACCAAAATGAATGTTGAAAGGAATGGTACTTTAGTAAAGAAGATTCCAGTCAATAAGAAATCATGGAAAATTCTTCAGTCAAGTTCCAGCACTATTTTACCGTGAATGTACCTCTTGTCTTTAGCCTCGTGAGCCTCTCTCACCTGGACGATGGGAAATGTTTTCTCCACAGGTATTTTCAGCTTTCCAGCTTCAGTGAGGTTGCGGATCTCATCGAGGCCTTCTGAGTCAGCCCTCATGAATGTCCAACAATATTCTGCACCATAAAAATAAAATAATAATAAAATAAAATAAAAAAATAAATGGAGATATGTTATTTATATTATTTTTATGCAGACAACTTACTACCTTCGACAATGCAGACATTGACACAAAAAGGGATATTAAATAATGAAAAATAAATTTTGGAGGAAAATACCATCTCATACTAATATTTTATAAGTCAAAACTTCAATTTTCACTCTCAGCTGGTATAAAACTCAACATTGATGAAGTAACTTCAAGACCAGAGAGAACACTATCTATAAATTCCTTCTTAGAATAGTATTCAATATAGCATCCTTCTGTCTACCCTTCAGAACTAATTATTCTTGAGCATTCTTTAAATTCCTAAGGGTAATCACAGAATTCCCCGCAAGCTTTTCAAAATATATGTCACAAACTAGCCTTTCAAACGCTCTGAAAGATGTACATCTAAATCATGCTAGATTTTTTTTATTATTTGTAAAAATAATTTTATTAAAGACTAATTCATAGAGTTTGTGCCTTCTGCTAAAAGCAATAGAAAGTGGGTTCAAGTCCGTAAATCAGCCTCTCCAAAAACAATTGGGAGTAAGATTGTCTACCATGACCTCTCTTAGACCCTGCAAAAGTGCTTTGTGGATTGGGTATGAAACTTTTTTTTAATGACAAAATAAAGTTAGAAATATAACGTTTGAAACACATAGTTTTATATGCACAGAGGCTGTATAGACAATAAGGAGAGCTAAATAGACATTAGAAATTGTCAATGACAGGATTAGGGGCAGATCCCATGAAAGATGACATCAGAATTTTTCAAAATATCATTCTGGAAATTAGACAACTGTTTTAACGAAGAACTAAATACAGTTTTAGATATCACACCACACATGGAGGATAAAAGAGAGTGGATGCATAGATTCCCTCATTTGGCAAGGAGTGTCATCAAGGTGACACTAGAGTTGTAGCATTCCCTCCATTGTAATATATAACAAAAAGGTCATACCCAGTACACAAACTTCCATTTCTATGACATACAGGATAGGTGATTGGTAGGAAGTCTTATCCCCAAAGTTAATGAATTTCTTTTTATAACTCCAAAAAATTTCTTCAGCAAAAGCCCATTCTTCAAATAAAATTTAGCAACCCAATTAGAGTCAAAGTTTATAATTTCCAACACAGTCACACACGAACATGCATGAAGGATAATTAGAGAGTGGATACCTAACCTCATCTAGAATGGTGTATAATCAAGAATAATAATGAAGTTGTAGCATTCCTCAATTGTGATATTTAATAAATTTCTATTTAAACTCCAAAAAATTTATTTAGCGGAAGCTTGTTCTTCTGACAGAATTTAACAACCCAGTTAAGAGTAAGTTTATTATTCACGCACATACCACAAAAGATGTACTAAACTAGGGCTCTAGTGTGTCAAAGGATGAAGCCACTCCTAAAGATTAATCCTCCAACTTGTGAATATAAGGTAATTTATACTTAGTAATTGGTTTACATTGATTCCCAGATCTTTTCATAAGCTTCAAACTATGTTTCGTATTTATTGTTCACCAAATTAGAGATGCATGTCACATCAGATCATCAATTAGGCACAATAACTATGAACCAAGTAATGGGAGTGCAAGAATCACGATATTTTGTTAATGACTTATTATCATATTTTCCCTTTTAACTTCCCCCTTTTATTGCCCTTTACTTGATGTTATTTGGCATTTGGAGTCGTTAATTGATCAAAAGTATAAGCAAGCTACCAATGAGCTATAGTTCAACTGGTACTTCCTCTTCCCATAATAATAGGATGGAGGTTGAGGTTGTGGGTTCAAGACCCACCAAGTATGTGTAATTTATCAATAGAAAAAATAAAAAGTATAAGCAAGCTACTCAGAAGGAGAAACATTAACTTTTAAATTAACATTTAATGTCACTTCTAATGTCTATATATATATATATGCAACAAATTACTTTTTACCTATTCCATGAGAACAACGGTATTGAATTTGTTTCTTCAGTAAAACAGCTGTTGCTAATGGAAGCCCTACAGCTATCCCATACCTATCAGTCAATGAAGCAGCCTCACCCTACAACGAAAGAAGCTAAAACCTTAAATGCTTATGTGGCAGCATTCAGGAAAGAAGCATCTAAAAATTCCTTTAAAGAAAACCAGGCAATATCTCAAACCTGAAGGGTCATATAATGTCCACCTCTCTTCAAAAGATTGATGCCTAATCTTTCTGTCTCTGGTACACCAATGGTGTCCAAGACAGCATCAAAATTTCCCTTTATTGCCAATTCAAGGTCCTGTAAATAGAACATTTTATCTCAGACTTAGTCCCCAGCAAATAGTTCAAATCAAATCAACTATCTACATAAGTTATCCGAATTTCAAACAGCTTGCATATGGGATGAAGCAAACTAAAAAAAGACCTCAGCAGTGTAGTTAACGGCCTGCTCAGCACCAGCTGCCAATAATCGATCTATGCTTTGACTTCCACAAGTAGTTGTAACATGGCAGCCTGCAGCAACAGAAAGCTGAATTGCAGCAAAACCTACTGCTCCACCACCACCAATTACTAATAGTCTTTGCCTGTGAAGAGTAGATGAGGATGCAATCATAAGGGAACACAGAATGATGACAATGCACCATAAAGAACAAATGGTAATTTTCAAGGGGAAAGTTAAAACAGCATACATCCCATCCTCATTTGTAGAGTTCATGTAAAAGCATAACTGAAGCTAATACAAATTGCTTTCAAAATAAAAATGCAGTTTAAATGCAGCAATCCACTCAAAACAATAGGGTCATTTGTGATGTACATCCTATACTACAAATTTTTTTCCATTAACACCCTTTCAATAATATTTACAATGAGCATCCCATTATTTAAAATCAGAGTTAAAATTGACAAATTAGTAGGCTAATGGTGGTGAACATTGTAAACTAATGAGAACTAAATGGTTAATTTTGAAATATTAGTACACCTAACCGCCCAACTAGCCCACCAATTAACTAATTTTGGATGGTGGGGTGAATATACAAATTATTATTAACTATTTGCAAAATTAGTAGTTTAAGGTGGTGATGCAGCGTAGCATTGCAAGGAGAAGAAAGAAAAGGAAAAACAGATCAACACTAGAATTCACCACCTAAAGCTGGCCAAAACCCTAGGCTTCACTAGCTAAAGGAGCTTGGAATCACCGCCAAACTGTAGAGTAACTCTTAACTCATAAAACATTGTACTCTATTGCATGGCCTCAAACTATTGCTGGAGCCTCTTCTTAATAGGCATCAAGGATTTATCAATAAGGAGAGTCCTACTCAAGCCACAATCACATCCCATAAAATCCTCAAACACAATAAAGTCCAAATTCAAAATTAAAAATGAAGTAACAAATTTTAATATAAATGGTGTTAGGCATGAGAGAGTGAGACTCAACCCTGTCAAGTAAGGCTCTAGATGATTCTCCACCATCCAAGCAACGATGGTAGTGCTCCAATAGGCCAGGATCAAGCTACTGCAGATCCTACTTGGTGATCCAATAACGGTCCAAGCTTTCCCTTTTGGCTAGTCTTCAATCATGAGGAAAGCTGACCCCAGAAGTTGGGCTTTCCTGTGGACACCGTCCCCTGGTCATCCTCGCCATCGAACCAAAAGGAATTGAATGCCTCCATTCCCAGTGAATACAATTTGCTCATCTAAAATAGCATCAAAGGATTCTTTATGTACCAGTGAATAGTCTAGTGGGAAGGGATGAGGGATATGATTGGTCATTGGATCAGGGGAAGTTTATCAGAAAAGGTAATCTAGTATGAGTCTGACCTTTGTAAGCAACAAAATCATTGAGATTAAAGGTGGTGCTAATGCCAGAGTCATAGTCAAGTGGGATATCAATGACATACACAATCCATTTCACTTTAGCACCATGAATGGTCCAACATTACAAGCCTGTAGTTTCCTAACGGTTTTGGAGGGAAACCACTTGGGGCTAATTCAAACCATGACATGATCCCCTGCTATAACAAGTCTGATACCAAGTTGATGCAACACAAAATTGTAAGAAATTGAAAGAAAAGGAAAAAACATAATCCTAGGCTTCACCATTTGGAACCACTTGAAAACCCAGGTCTAACCAACTAAGTGTGCTTGGAAATAGCACCGGAAAATTTTTATTTAAAATGCATTGCCCCAAATTATAGTTGGAGCCTCTTTTTTATAGGCTTCAAGGATTACATCAATAAGGAGAGTCCTAATCAAGCCACAATTTCATCCCAAAAAATCCTTTTCATTATCCCATGAAATCCTCAACCACAATAAAGCCTTCAAAATTCAAAACTGAAATCTGGTATCTCAGATGAGAGGGGGGAGACAGAGGCTAGAAGAATACTTGTTATATATGCAGGTCCATATTGAAACAATCAACTCAATGAAGCTACATTCTGACAAGTGGCTAAAGAACAATCAGATGTCTTTTCATTGTAAAATGATCATTCCAAATTTCTTAAATACTGTCTTCTCAGCTTTTGGCCAGTGTGTGCCTGTGGTAATTGGTGAATACTCCAATATACAGCTTTATGCCTTCAGACTATGGAAAAAATAAAATAAAAACAAAACATCTAATGACCATCAAAGCAACTTATTGTTAATACAACTTGATAAAATAAGTTGCTAGTTAATACATGGCAAAAACATAAATTTTTTTTTTTTAAAAGGCAGACCATACCCCTCACTTATCCTAGCAGTGCTTTTTATAGCACGCCATGCCGTCAGTGCAGCAAAAGGAATGGCACTCGCCTCCTAGTAGCACAAAAATAATAAGTCTGGTCAATCTCTGAAGTCAACAGGAATTATACAAAATTCAATATTTCACAATTAAGTAATAGATCATATATTGAGAGCTGAGGCACACCACATGGGATGCCTAAAATGAAAATCTGGCCCACTATAGTAATTTTTTCATCAGTTCTATTACAACTGCTTAAAAGGTTTCACACATGAAAGTATCGAAAGACATGCTAAACCAAGGCGTGGAAGCAGCAACTGCAGTTTTTGCAACAACCATTCTGAAGAGGCCTTAGCTCAGGTTCTAGGTGCAAGGTTTCCAATCTACCTTTTGAAATACTTG
Organism: Quercus gilva; assembly: GCA_023621385.1. NCBI lineage: Eukaryota > Viridiplantae > Streptophyta > Magnoliopsida > Fagales > Fagaceae > Quercus > Quercus gilva. The sequence goes on along the minus strand of CM042480.1, from coordinate 26,133,884 downwards.
GGGCTGCCTTTGGGATCTATATTCAAATCTAGAGAAATTTGAAATCCTATTCTTGAGAAGATGGAAAAAAATTTAGTGGGTGGAAGAAATTCTATTTTTCTCAAGGAGGTAGGCTCGCTTTAATAAAGAGCACTCTTTTGAATTTGTCGACATCCTTACCCTTTTTCCTATCCCTTCAACATTTCTATGCATATTGAGAAGTTGCAGATGGATTTTCTATAAGGTGGCATAGGAAACAAATTTAAATTCCACCTTGTCAATCAGAAGAAGGTTTGTGAACCAATTCAGCATGGGCTTGGGAGTAAGAAATTTGAAGTCATTGAATCAGTCTCTATCGGTAAATTCCACACACACCAATGGCTCTTGAACCCATGACCACACCCACCCTTAGAAGTTTGAACTTATAAAAAAATTGGGGGGGGGGGGGGGGGGGGGGGGCCGGGGCGCCACTTAAGCTAGACCTCATTGGCACCAAAAAGTAAAAAATAAAGTTAACTCTCATAATTCAAAATATTGCTCTTTTTTTTTTATCTAATGTGCAAAAGTAAACTTTTTGTAATTTTAACTTCTTTTACCATATACCAATTTTGATTAATAATTCTGCAGCTAAAAACACAAAACACTCTAATATTTACCACATGTGTAACTGCTACAGGTTTTGGAGCAAGCTCATCTTCAGAAAGAATTGCATAATCAGCATAAGTACCCCTAATGGCAGTTGGATGCAATGCACCAAAAACTTCTTGCCCAACAAACAGAGACCGAACAGAAGCTCCAAGTGCTGCAACTTCACCACTAATATCACGACCCAAAATGAGAGGTAGAAGTGGTTCAAATATTGAACGACCATAGCCTGATCGCATCTGAAAACATTAAAATCTAAATCATTCAATATGTACTTAAATCCAATGCATTACGAAGTGTTTAAGCACAAAGTGAAAGAAATGTCAGTGGAAATAGATTGAAATGTTTAAGTGTTGAACAAAGTTAATCTATATTTTGTGCACGTAAAGAGGTTGCAGTGATAAATTTTATCCTAATTCCAAGAGTATAAATGCAGGCATTTTAGTTACTTAAATCAGACAACAGTCCCTTAATAACCTTCAAAGTTAATGCTAGATATTTTTTATAATATTCTTCTCCAGTTTAAGTTTACCCAAATAACAGTAGAAGTTCCCAACACTTTTAGGTACGTTAGTCAAGTTTGGAAAATAGCTCTCCAACTGCAGTTAATGTTGTGGCATACTTGATAGACATTACTTTGCCAAGCTGCAAGTGCCAATTGATTAGGCCAAACTTAATCAATTGGTGTTTCGTCCTTAAAAATTTACCCAAATTTTAAGTTCATCCTTAAAATATATTGCATTTCAAGTCGGCCCCTATCTTTTCAAAACTTAGTCATTTTTACAGTATCTTATTATTTCATAACCAAAAAAAATGGGCACAATAAGGAATTGGCACACATGAAAGACAAAGTTGAAAAAGGCCTCCTTGTGTCACTGCAATGCAAAGCCATGCAGAGCCACATTTTGCAAAGAGGTTTCTAGCAAATATCATCAAGACAAGTAATCTCTATTTCCTATTTACCAACCTTCAATTTCTCTCAATTCTTTCCTTTTAAGGCAATTGGTTTTATTGGTGACTTTTTTTGGTGTTTTCATGAGGATATGATGGATTTTAACACCAATCAGTTGTAGGCTTGCGCCTATGTAGAAATGGATAGTCTGCAATGATTTTGGTAGTTGGGGGGATGGTTACTGAGCATGAGTGGGGGGTTAGGCTGTGGTCATGGTGACTGCCAGTGATAGATGGTGTAAGGGGAAAAAAAAATAACCAAAATGAAGTTTTATGAAAATCACAAGAACCAACTTGACAAAAGAAATTTTCTTTTTAAGGGCGGAGCTCGAAGTTTATGTGATTTTTCATAACAAAACATATGCTTTAACCTAATGTTTTTCCAGTGACTATCAGACAGCCTCTTTTTGGCTCTGGATGAACATTAAGGAGGATCAATAAAGTCCAGTCCTCCATAGGACATCATACCACCTCCAAAATTTAAATGCCTAATAGATTAGTTATAAAAAGTAAGTCAATACAGCCATCCACAGTAGCAAAGTCAAATCTTTTTTAGAATTTAGGAGAATGTGTGTGCAAAAAGTTTTATATAGCTCAGTTGTCATTCAACCACCAATATTTATTTGAATGCCCACAAAAAACAAAAAAAAACAAAAAAATCACTCTAATTGCAATATCAAATTTTTTTTTATTAAAGCCACACTATTTCCAAACAAATTAAGCTTTTGGGACAATTGATAATTTATCACAGTATCAAAGCAATAGGTCCTGGGTTTAAACCATGTTTCCACCTTACACTCACACATTAACAATCAACAATAATAATTTATCACAAATTACGCAGTTTAAGTAATAAAAGTAGAAATTCCATCACAAACTGGGTTTTGTAGGAATAAGATATATATATATATATATATATATATTACGTAAAGTACAAAATTTTGGACTAAATTATAGCATAAAAGCAAGCTAATAATATATTAATATTAGAGAGAAGAGAAAAGGAAAAGAGAGGTGACTGACTCTGGTATCGAGTGGGTTAACGGAGACAGCACGAGCGCGAACGAGGACCTCATTGGGCTTGAGTTCGGGTACTTCCACATTGGGCCGGACCTCCAGCACCTCCGGCCCACCGAACCGAGGCAGCACCACCGCTCTGCAACTCGTTACGATGCCTCTCTGACTCACCTTTGATTTCCAATCCCAACCTACTGAGATTCTTCTTCTCATGCTCACAATTCGCATTTTTCTTCTTTCTTTCTTTCTTTCTTCTTTATTTATTAGTTGGTTTGTTAGGTTTCAATTTCAAATGACCGAAAGATTGCTCATTGCAGAGTTAGTGTTGTTTTGAGAGACGTGTCACTGGTTTTTGCCGCATTCTGCTGACCTTCTTCCACGCGCCAACTCATATGCTTTTCTTTCTTCTTCTCCCAACCAATTATAAGCTTCTTTTTCTTTTCTTTTTTTTTCTTTTTCTAAAAAAAAAAAATAATAATAATAATAAGCTTTTTTTTTCCCTTAATTTTTTTTTGATGGGCCCTTAAATTATTTATTGTTCTTAAATCTCACACGGTGTACTTTTTTTACTTAGTTTTATTTTAAATAGTATAACTTTCATTTTTATTTGATTCTCAAAAAAAAAAAAAAAAAAACTTTCATTTTTATTTCTAAATAATTTAGCTTTTACATTTTTATTTAACATTATATATAAATAATTTATAAAAAATAAACAATTTTCAGACAGACTTTTTTCTTTTTCTTTTTCTTTTTTTTATATTATTTATTAGGGTTTCTTAATTTCAAATAAATAAAATAAAAAAGCACCTTACTATGAGCAATACCACACACACACAAAATTCACATTATTTTCCATAACAATTGACTTGTCAAGCTTTTACTCAATCATATATGACTGAACTCATTACTAACACTATTTTTTTTACCTACCAATAATAATCTACTACATCAACAAGATGTGAAATTTTTTGTCAATTTTTTTGTAATAGACTTTCTCCCTTACTATTCCCTTGAATTTGAGTAGTCTACTTGTCCCACACATATATACCATGTTAATAGGGAGGAAACCTTTAGGGGTAACCCCAAGATGCTATCTAGAAGTTTCAAACTCATAAGTCATAACCATATAAAAGTTGTGATTTTCTTACTATTTAAACGATATCCAACATAAAATGTAATCATGGTTTTAAAAATCGAACCGGTTAGTTGAACTAGTTCAATCAGGAACTAGACATGGAACTGATTCAATAAAAACCAGTGGTTGAATAGAAAAAATCATTGATTCAACCAATAAAAACTGGGAATCGAACTTGTTTTTGGTTCTTTGACTGTTCTGATTTTTAAGACCATGATTGTAATACAACTACTGATATTTATGGGTTGGATTATGATCCTTTAAAGTTCCTAGTGTACCTTTACTATTTATTTTCTAAAATTCTATCCATTCATTTTGAAAAAAGTGGATTGAATTTTGCAACACCGTCAACAATTTAAATAAATGCCAAAATAGTAATGTTTAATTTGTTTTAAAATGTTAATAACGTAGTAAAATCAAATTCACTTATTTCATAATAAATTTATGGGATTTTAGGAACTTCATCACAAAGATACACTGAGAATTCTAAGGAATCATTTTTATCATCAATAGTTTTATTGTCCATCAGTTATAACTTGTCATCTTAATAAATTGTGAATGTGCAGAAGCAATTGTAGACACTCAGTTTTGCACCCATAATGTAATCTTGGAAGATGACAAAATGACCATTTTATGAACCCAAAAACCATTGTTGCATTTTAGTCATTAACTCATTCATCACATATCATGAAAATGATCTTGAGATTCTAACGATCACAACGGTGTGTTTGGTTTCTAAATCAGACAGTCGAATCGAAAGATATCACAAGATCAAGTTTTAATAGTCTACATGCATTCATTTAGGTGAAACTAATTGATAAGGGAAGTTTTTTAGCATTGATAAACTCGTCCATAATGAACCCGTCAGCCTCACTCCCATGCCATAGCCCGAGCAATGATAAGATAAGGTTGACGGCGCCATCTTAAAGCTGATGATTGTACCTTTAGGGCATCAAACACCTAAAGGTGATGACAGGAATGTGTAGACGAAGGTAAGAAGCCAACGGAAGGAAGCTGAAAGGAATAATGGAACCACTGACGAATTTGACATGGCCTTACTTGGCCTACAAGTATAAGCACATAAGGAAATATCTTGCGCACCACACTCAACCCTAATCAAGAAAGTCCCATAAGGAAAGAATTCTGCAAGATACGCAAATTAAAAAGGATCTCTCCTACAAGGAAACACCTTTTTAACCAAGGCACAGATGTCAACCCTACACCACTATAAAAACCCCAAGACCCTCACAAACCAAGGTATGCATAATTCCCCCCAGCTCTGGCACTCTAAAGTTGTGAAAAAGTTCTCTAACTTAACCTTCGGAGGGTCTTTGGCCGATACCACACCGGTACTCTTCTAGGGTTTTCTTTGTTTTTGTTTCGCAAGCCTTGTTTTGAGCACATAAGTATTGTGTGGCTTATTGACGATTTTTGACATCATCAGTTGGTGCCATCTGTGGGAAATTGCGACTTGTAAGCCATACTATCGCTTCTTGGACAAATCGTTGTATGGTGCTCACTCGCTCGATGGCAACCACTAACAACGCTCAAGGAGACGAACCATGCACAAAGCCATACGATGCTCGAGAGACAGGTTCAAACTCTCGCCACTGCAGTGGAGCACCTTACCAAATAAAACCATGACCTGGAAGAACAATTGCGCCAAAAGAATGCAAACCTTAATACTCAAAAGGAAGACCAAGAAGGCACCAGCGCTAAGAGAAGGAACCAAGAAGGGCCAGAAGGTAGCAACGCCCCAAGCAAACTAGAACGATAGGACACGAGCTTGCTATCCATCACTAATATGATCCCACCTCAAATAGTCACCAAAATGCAGATGGTGAAAGAACGAATGGACTTTATGATGAACGCCCTTAGAGGACGAGTATCTAGCGACCTTGATGACTTGGTTCATCAAACTGATTCGCCATGCACAGCATTCGTCACTTCATTCTCCCTTCCACCAAAGTTTCGTATGCCGCAGGTGGAAAATTACAACGGATCCAAGGACCCCTTAGATCACTTGAAGTCTTTCAAGACCCTAATACACCTTCAAGAAGTGCCAGATGAGATCATGTGTAGAGCCTTCCCCACCACGCTGAAGGGACTCGCAAGGATCTGGTTCAGCAGACTGACGCCCAACTCCATTAGTACCTTTAAGGAGATAAGCGCCCAGTTTGCCTCACACTTCATCGAGGGACACAAGTACAAGAAGTCCACTGCATGCTTGATGAACATTAAGCAGCAGGAGGACGAGACGCTGAAATCTTACATAACCCGCTTTAACAAGGAGGCCTTTTTGATCGACGAAGCGGATGACAAAATACTCGTGGCAGCATTCACCAATGGGCTTCGGAAGGGTAAGTTCCTATTTTCTCTGTATAAAAACGACCCAAAAACTATTTTAGATGTGCTTTATAGGGCAACCAAGTACATGAACACGAAAGACGCACTACTAGCCCAAGAAGAGAAGCCCAAGAAAAGGGAAAGACAGGAAGACATACAGTCGGACAGGGGCGAAAGATGGCTAGGACCGGAGAACGGCGGGAGGACAGACGCACAAAGCCCCCTGTAGGGAAGTTCACGAACTTCACCCCGCTAACTGCCCCGATCAACCAAGTCTTGATGCAGATTAAGGACGAAGGAGCCCTGACCTTTCCCGACAAGCTGAAGGGAGATCCTAATAAGAGGTCTAGAGATAAGTACTGCCACTTCCATCGTGATCACGACCATGACACAGTTGACTGTTACGACTTGAAACAACAAATTGAAGCCCTTATCAAGCAAGGAAAGCCACAGAGGTTCGTTAACAAAGAGAGGGCGGACCCACCTCAAGAGCAGGCTCCTCGACGAGAGAATAAGCGTCTTAGGCCGCCCATAGGAGATATAAGAATGATTGTAGGGGGGACGACGGCTATTGGGTCGTCCAAAAAGGCCAGTAAGACTTACTTCAGGATGGTTCAGAACGTCCAGCTGACGGGTTCTATACCAAAGATGGCGCGAATAGACAACCCCATCATCAAATTCTCGAAAGAAGATGTCCGACGTCTTCACCACCCACATGAAGATGCACTTGTCGTCAACATACGAGTAGAGGAGTATAACACGCACCGGGTTCTGGTCGACAATGGCAGCTCAGCTGACATCCTTTACTACCCAGCATTCTAACAAATGAGGATTGATAGAGAGCGACTGGTTCCAACGAATGCTTCGCTCGTTGGTTTTGGAGGAACAAGGGTGTTCCCTCATGGTGCAGTCACATTATCCGTGACGGTGGGCGACTACCCCCAACAGATCACTAAGGAAGAAACATTCCTTGTGATCGACTGCTCATTCGCTTACAATGTCATCCTAAGACGACCTACCCTCAATTCATGGAAGGCTAAAACCTCAACCTACCACTTAATGATTAAGTTGCCTACAGATTATGGAGTAGAGGAGTTGTGCGAAAATCAGGTGGCTATGCATGAATGCTACATAGCTATAATGGAGATGGACGACCACCTTCAGGCCATGAACATAGAAGAACACCGGGCGGTGACAGAGCCTATTGAAAGGCTTGAAGAGATACCTCTCGACGACGAGGACTGGTACCCTCGCCAGCCCGATGGTCCGCTAAGCACTGACAACTTTTCTCAAAGATAACCGGGATGTATTTGCTTGAAGCCACGAAGACATGCCGGGAATAGACCCTTCGGTCATGGTACACAGACTAAACGTGTCGCCCTCATTTACACTCATCCGTCAGAAGAAGCGGGTATTCGCCCTAAAATGAGACCAAGCTATAGCGGAAGAATTTCACAAGCTACAAAAGGTGAACTTCATTAGGGAGGTTTACTATCCCGACTGGTTGGCAAATGTAGTAATGGTCAAGAAAGCCAGTGGGAAATGGAGGATGTGTGTAGACTTCACCGACCTGAACAAGGCATGCCCCAAAGATAGTTACCCCCTCCTGCGGGTTGACATCCTAGTTGACTTTACGGTCCAACACCAGTTATTAAGCTTCATGGACGCTTTTTTAGGTTATAACCAAATCAAAATGGACGAAGTAGATCAGGAGAAGACTTCGTTCGTTACTAGCCAGGGCTTCTTCTGCTATAAAGTAATGCCATTTGGCCTAAAAAATGTGGGCGCGACATATTAGAAGCTCATGAACAAGATGTTTGCACAGTAGATAGGAAGAAATGTCCAAGTCTACGTTGACGACATGCTGGTGAAAAGCAGAAGGGAGGAAGATCACTTGGAGGATTTCAGGAAAACATTTGACACCCTTCGTTCCTACAACATGAAACTCAACCCAGGCAAGTGTGCCTTTGGAGTGACGGCAGGAAAGTTCCTAGGATTCATGATGTCTCAGAGGGGTATCGAGGCCAACCTAGATAAGATCCGGGCCATAATAGAAATGGCACCCCCAAAGAACGTGAAACAAGTACAAAGCCTCAACGGTAAAATAGCAGCGCTGAACAAGTTCATGTTAAGGGCGACGAATAAGTGTCTACCTTTCTTCCGCATGTTGAAGAAATCTTTTGAATGGATGACCGAGTGTCAGCAGGCATTTGAGGACTAGAAGACCTACCTTTCGTCCCCTCCGTTGCTAAGTCATTCCCAGCCCGAGGAAGAACTATTCCTCTACTTAACAGTATCCTCGGCGGCCGTCAGCGTAGCCTTGGTCAGAAAAGAAGACAGGGTAAGAAGATCATGTACTACACAAGTTGAGCACTTCGAGGCATAGAGGAAAGATACCCACCAATGGAGAAGCTCGCCTTCGCTTTAGTTACAGCAGCCTGTAAGATTAAGCCATACTTCCAAGCTCACATGGTGATCGTCCTGACTGACAAACCCTTACAGCGAGCAATGAGCAATCCCGAAGCTGCCGGACGAATGGCATTATAGGCAATAGAGTTGAGTGAGTTCGACATACAGTACCGCCCGCGCACTTCCATTAAGGGACAGGTGGTCACCGACATCATTGCGTAATTCACCAACATAGAATGCTAGGGGGTAGGAGAGTGTCCTCAATGGACTATACATACGGATGGATTGTCTAACAAACGGGCTGGCAGAGCAAGCATTGTACTTCGTTCTCCAAAAGGGGATGAGATCTAACGCATGGTTCGCCTTAACTTCCCTATGACCAACAATGAAACAGAGTATGAGGCTCTAGTAGCAGGACTAGATCTCGCCAAAGCAGCAAGACTCGCAAGTGTGATTATTCATTGCGACTCCCAGGTCATCACAAACCAAATAAATGGTGATTATGAGTGTAAGGGTAAAAGGATGAAGAAATACTTGGAGCAAGAAAAGAGAAGGGTGGACGACCTACAGGCCAAGATTGTTCAAATCCCCAGGAAGGAGAACAAGCAAGCTGACTGTCTTGCCAAGGCCGCATCAGCAGAACACATGGTCATTTCCGACAAGGTACTCTCCTTTATTTAGCTTTCGCCATTGATAGATGTCATCGATGTGTAGGAAATAGGTTCCGAGAAGAATTGGACCACCCTTTTAATCTCCTATTTGAAAGATGACACATTACTCAATGGTACGAACGATGTTAGAAAGCTGAAGGTTCAAGCAGCACGGTTCGTCTTGATAAAGGACGTATTGTACAAGAGGGGCTTCTCCCGCCCATACCTAAGGTGTTTGAGCCCCAAGGAAGCAAACTATGTCATGTAGGAACCACTCAGGGTCATGATCATTGGTACACAAACTGATTCAAGCCAGATACCACTGGCCTACTATGTAGAAGGATGCCCAGACTTATGTCAAAGCTTGTGACAAGTGCCAAAGGTTTGGCAACGTCATCAGACAGTTGTCAGAAGAATTAACCCCAATGACAGCCCCGTGGCCATTCACTCAATAAGGGTTAGACATCATAGGCTCATTCCCGACAGCGGTACGACAGCTGAAACTCCTTATAGTAGGCATTGACTACTTCACGAAGTGGATAGAAGCTGAAGCCTTGGCCACCATCATAGAGAAGAACGTGTGGAGCTTTGTCTGGAGAAATATCATCTGCAGATATGGGATCCCAAGAGTCTTGGTCTCAGATAATAGGAAACAATTCGACAACGACTCCTTCGAGATTTTTCCTCACAGTTAGGGATCAAAAACCACTACTCCTCCCCTGCCCACCCTCAAGCCAACGGACAAGTTGAAGTCACAAACCGATCCTTGCTTAAAATTATCAAAACTCAGCTTGAGGGGGCAAAAGGTATATGGCCTGAAGAGCTTCCAAGCCTACTATAGGCATACAAGACCACAGCCAGAACACCTACAAGATAAACACTATTTCAGCTAGCATATGGAAGCAAGACGATTATTCCAGCGGAAGTTGGGCACACAAGCTACAGGATGAACAATCTCGATGAAAGAAAGAATGACGAGGCAATGCGTCTACAGCTTGATCTACTAGACGAAGTCAGGGCGACAGTTAAGCAGAGACTCACACGATACGAGGACCTCATGGCCAAGCACTACAACTCCCGGTTCAAACATAGAGACTTTAAGGTTGGAGACCTCGTCCTAAAGAAGGTAATGGGCGCTGCCAAAGACCCCACCCAATGTAAGCTCAGCCCTAACTGGGAGGGACCCTACAGAATCACGTCATGGCAGAGAAAAGACACCTATCACCTAGAGACGCTAGACGAACAGAAGTTGCACCATCTATGGAACACCGAGCACCTCCGAAAATACTACCATTAGAGAGAATAGCATAAAGAATGACACTCCTCATTTTCCAGATCATTTTAGTTAATTTTTGCTACAATACTATTTAAGCCCAAAAGACAGTTTTTTTTTAAGGAACAATTTTTCTGCATGCATTTATCATAATAAAAGGAGTTTATTTAGATATATTTGTCTATTTCTACATGTTTACTCTATGCGTTTATCAAATCTACGGTGGATGGATCCACAATTAAGTCCATAAGTGGATGAGTTCATCTCATAAGGATGAGTTAATATCATTAAGTCCACAAGTGGATGAATTTATGATTAAGTCCATAGAGTGGATGAGTTCATCCCATAAGGATAAGTTAATATTATTAAGTCCACAAATGGACAGATTTATAATTAAGTCCATAGAGTGGACGAGTTCATCCCATAAGGATGAGTTAAAATTACTAAGTCCACAAGTGGACGAATCCATAATTAAGTGGATGGGTTCGCAATTAAGTCAATAAGTGGACGAATTCATCCCATAAGGACAAATAAGTCCACAGGTGGATGAATTCATTAAGTCCATAAAGAGGACGAGTTCATCCCACAAGGATGACTTAATATTATCAAGTCCACAAGTGGACAGGTTCATGATTTAGTCCACAAGTAGACAGATCCATAATTAAGGTGGACGGATTTATAAAGTCCATAAAAAGGACGAGTTCATCCCACAACGATGACTTAATATGATCCACAAGGATGACTTAATATCACTTGATATGATCCATAATTAAGGTGGACGGATCCATAAGAGGACGGATTCATAACTTAGTTGATAAAGTTGATGAGTTCATCCCATAAGGATGAGTTAATGCTGTTAAGTCCACAAATGGACGGATTCATAATTAAGCCCATAAGTGGACGAGTTTGTATCATGAGAGTATAAGTCCACAGATCGATGAATTCATTATAAAGTTTAAATGGACGAGTTCAAAATGGACAAATCAAAATTATTAAGTCAAAAAGTAGATGGATTCATAAGGGCAAGGAATGAACATACACATACCAATAAGCAACACACATATTGAAAGCGACGAATATGAAATATCATAAATAAGTGAAGTTTTTACAAACAAAGCCCAAAAAACAAAAGGGCATTAAACATTGTCTAGATATTAGATCAAATTTACAATAAAAAGGAAAGAAAAAAGCTAAGTTTAGGAGGCTGTGGGGCCTTGTGGGTTTTCGTCACCTTAGGAGGAAAGTCCTGGACATCCTGAGTATGAGGGTCTTCAGCATTAGGCAGGTTAGTCGACGGGGTCAGAGGGATGACGGGCTGGTCCACGGCAGGTTAGGCGAGGACGACACTGTCATCTTTTGGAACCTCCTCTAACTCAGTGGTGTCGTCAGTTTCTTCAAAAATATTGTCGCCTACAAGTGTCAACAGTAGGGGATCATCCATAGTGACCTTAGATAAATCCAAGTCAGGGAAGAGGGACTTAACCTGCTTTAGGTAGTCCTCAAACCCGTCACCATAATAAACGGTACAAGAGTCTTTAAAAGATTGTGTAGTCTTAAACTCTGCTATGGCGTCAGCCTTGGCCGTCTCCACCTAGCCTAGAAGAGTCGTCAACTCTTTTTCCACCGTTGCCTTAGCTTCTTGTTCTTTCTTTTTCTGACAACCCTTCTCCTCCAATTTCTCCCTTAAATCCTTCACCTCCTAATTGAGGGTACAAACGGCACCCTTATGTTACTCTTGCTCGTCGATCAGGATCTTTATGCGCTTATGCAGACAAGTAGTCACCCTTTCTTTGGCGACTCCCCTATCCTGCAAAGCTTTCATACGAACCAGCACCTACAAAACAGAATAACCATCAGCTATTAAGCATAAAAATGAATAAATAGAGAAAAGAAAGGAAGCAACGTACCCGAGCAAGGTCGAAGAGGCCTAACGCCCCCAGTTCTTCCGTCTTTTGCTCAGCACAAGGGTCCACGTCCTTGTCCCTGATGATGGACTCCATCATCTCCAAGGCATAGTCCTTGTGAGTGAGAAGACGATGATCAGGATCCTAACTGACGAGGCTTGACGTCATCATTAGCCCTTTGCCTACCCTGTGTTTCGGTTTGGGAGGCGACAGCTTCTTGGGAAACTTCTCTCTAGGAATAACGGACACCTTTTTGGACGGGCGATTGTCCTTCCCGTCAGCCTTCCTCTTAGGCGCCCCTTTACTGGCAGCCTTGGGGACTGACGAGAACGCCCACTCCTTTCCCTTTGCCTTCTTCTCCTCTTTCTTACGCGCAGCGGCTGCCCTCACCTGCGCCCTCAGCCTAGCTGCCTCCATTTCTGCAAAGGACAAATGACGAGTATTAGAACAAATGACAACAAAAATGAATACAATAACGATGGAAGAAATACGTTACTTACGCTGACGAAAGTAAGTGTCTAACCTATGAGCTGCAGGCGTCAGCTCTGGACCACTGCAATACGCATGCAACGTGTCAAAGGTAATCAAATCCCTACACTTCCGTTACTCAAATGGTATTTTAAGAACCTGACAAATGAAGGCCTCTTACTCGTCAATTATGACTGGACGAACACTGGTTGAAAAAGAAAAAAAAGGACGACGTTAAAAAAAAAAAACACTTTACAAATAAATAAAAATGTAAAAACAAAGGCTGATGGTGCAAAAACCTAAATCTTTGACAATACCCCAAGTATTGTCAAAACCATGAGGCATTGTATCCCACTCTTCTGGACGACATACCCAATCCGTCCCCTTGACAAAAAAGTATCTGCCCTTCCAATTCCTGTTGGAGTTGGGCATGTCTGACACGAGCCTTAATGCCTTTTTCTGAGTAGCAAAATGGTATATCCCTTGGGACGAGACGACGTGTTGGGGTTTGTAGCACCAAAAGAACTCGTCTAGCGACAACTAACAGTTCCCACCACTTACACGACCCCATAAAATCTCCGCCCCTATAAAGATCCTCCAGGGATTTGGAGCAATCTGGCTGATAGATAATCCAAGAAAGTTAGCCAACTAATGGTGCAACGTTGTCAGTGGCAACCTTAGTCCCGCTGCAAATGTCGCATCGTATGTACCGACGTCTATAGTCTTCCCCGAGTAGCACTTCTCGAATTTTCCAGGGAGACGGATCAGGATATGGTCAGGAATCTGGTAATGATCCCTTAAATTCTTAAATATATTGATCTTCATCTTCAGCAAGAAATCATTAACGGTCCACATTTAAGGAAGGATAAACAGACGAGCATGTCCATTCTCAGGGCTTCATGAACTCCCAACTTTTAAGGGTTCTCTCATCCATGTCACCCTCGTCCCCATCATCCTCATCTTTCTCATTGCCTTCAGCCTCTCCTTCACCTTCAACTCCTCCCTTGTCTACCTCCTCATCTACCTCCTCTTCCTCATCTCCCTCCCCTACATAACTTTCCACATCCTCGTTAGGAGAACGGGCTGATGTTTCTCTCTCTGGCGACCAAGAAAGGCCCTCCTCGAGCTCATTACCTATTTGAAAGACTTCATCGTAGCCCACTCCCTCATGAACTAACAACTGCTCACTCGTTACTTCTCTAGACGTTTTACCTACAAGCGACGAAGGCATTCTAAGTACCTAAGTTAACGGCCCCTCTAAAAGGTTACACGATCAACTAAAACAAACAAGTAGAAAATAAAAGATGGGAGAAAGGAAAAGGTGACTTACCAAGTAAAGCAAACGGCTTCTGAAAACAGACGGTCTCAGCGAAGGAATGAAGACAAGGCAATAAAACGACCGAAGTAAAGTTCTCAGAGCAACAAGTTCTTTCTCTAAAAACCAACGATGAAATAGGAGAAAATGAGGGAAGAACTGAGATATATATAGAATGAAAAGTGCACGGAAGATGAAGCAACACCCTCGTCCAAAATCGGAACCAATCCGCTTATGCCACATGTCCAAAGCAATTAATAAGGGCTGCTCAAGGGTTCAGCCATAAATGCCCTCCCTTTTTCGATAAAACAAAATAATAAATAATAATAGTGAAAGCTACAATTTGAACTCCATAACCCATTGGCTGAAGCCGACGAGGTCATGGAGTAGGGGGCAGCTGATAAGGGAAGTTTTTTAGCATTGATAAACTCGTCCATATTAGGCAAAGGTGACGACCTTAATGAACCCGTCAGCCTCACTCCCATGCCATAGCCTAAGCAATGACAAGATAAGGTCGACAACGCCATCTTAAAGCTAATGACTGCACCTTTAGGGCATCAAACACCTACAGGTGACGACGGGAATGTGTAGACGAAGGTAAAAAGCCGACGAAAGGAAGCTGAAGGGAATAATGGAACCTCTGACGAATCTGACATGGCCTTACTTAGCCTACAAGTATAAACATATAAGGAAATATCTTGCGCACCACGCTCAGCCCTAATCAAGAGAGTCCCATAAGGAAAGAACTCCGCAAAATACGCAAATTAAAGAGGATCTCTCCTACAAGGAAACACCTTCTTAACCAAGGTGCAAATGTCAACCCTACACCACTATAAAAACCCCAAGACCCTCACAAACCAAGGTATGCATAATTCCCCCCAGCTCTGGCACTCTAGAGTTGTGAAAAAGTTCTCTAACTTAACATTCAGAGGGTCTTTGGCTGGTAACACAACGGTACTCTCCTAGGGTTTTCTTTGTTTTTGTTTCGCAAGCCTTGTTTTGAGCACGTGAGTATTGTGTGGTTTACTGACGATTTTCGGCATCGTCACTAATCACACGTGATTAATTAATTTTGATTGGTTAACAATTAAAATTAATTTTGATTGGTTAACAATTAAAATTAATTAAATGAGTTATTGTGATTGGGAATATTTTTATTAAAATATGATTGGTTGCATGGGAATAAAAGAAATAGGTTGATAATGTCAAAATTAGATTGATAATTAGGTTTTTAGGGTAATTATCCCTAAAATAATTGATTTAAAGGTTTAATTATCAAGTTAGAATGAGTTTTATCAAGAATATAAGTCCAAGACATGTCTATATACAATTCTTAACTAAAAAAAAAACCACTAAAAAGAGTCCAAAATGTGTAAGAAAATGAAAGTTGGACGAAATTGCTGAAAGTGCCAATCGGCACTTCAACATTGCCGATTGACACAAACTCTAGAATAGGCCCAGATACATTATGTTTGGGGGGGGGGGGGGGAATGGCCTTTTGCCTTTATTTTGTAAAAAATCTAGCACAATGTTCCTGTTTTGGAACTATTAAACACCATGTCCCTGTTTTGAAACTCAATTTTAAAAAAATCAAGTTACAGGTGGAACTCGACATCAGCAATGTCGAGTTTTATGCATATTTTGCCACTAAATTTTTTTTTTTTTTTAAATTAAGTGAAACTTGACTTTGCTAAAGTTGAGTTTCAATTAAAAATTTACATATAACTCGATTTTGTTAAAATTGAGTTTCAAAAATAGGGACACGGTACTTAATAATTTCAAAACATTGATATTGTGCTAGATTTTTTACAAAAAAAGGGCAAAAGCCCATTTTCCCCTATGTTTGGGTCAAAACTTGTTAGATCCAATTTTTTTAGGGATAAAACCTGACCCATCTGTTGATTTTCAAAGCAATCTTAACTTATTTTTTTAAGTAAATACCACATCTATAAATAGAGGAGACCACCCAAAATTCAACACCCTTCTTCCCCTTAACGTTAAAGAAACTTTGGAAGTTGTCCTATAGTTTTTTTTTTTTTTTTTTTTTAAGTGACAATTCTTTAGATTTAGAGAGATCCTTTCTCTCTGATTTCTAAAGCAATTCCCCCTTTTAGAATTCTTTCATGCATGTATATTTTTGTATTGTTTTGCATAACATGTGTTTCTTTATTCCACTCTTTACATAGTCATGTCTATGGTTTGTTCACTGCATGCTTTCTTTTCCAAATTTTAATTTACATGATTAGTCTAGGATTTTATTTGTTGTTGATTAACATGCATAGATCTAACGTTAAATCATTGTTTGAAATTCTAGATTTGCAAGAAATTTCATGCATAAAAACACTCTTTTATTTTCCATACAAAATAGATCTGAATGTTTTTATAAAATCTCTTCTTTGTTTTTGTCTTACAAAAGTAGATCTAAATGTTTTTATAAAATCTCTTTTTTGTTTTTGTCTTACAAAAATAGATCTGTATTTTTTTATAAAAAAATTCATTCTTTTATATCATAAAACTAGATCTATATGTTTTTATTTAAAATTCACAACCTTCATAAAAAAAATCAGATCTTAATTTTTTAATCATGATTCTCATTGAACTTTTTGTTGGGCATAAAATAAGATTGCAGATCTAGGATTTTAAAATAATGTTTTAACCCTAGATCTAGGAACATTAACATGGCATTTTTGTTTGCATCTCATTAATCTCTTGCGTATGGGTACTTAGTTGATTATTTAAAGTGTAGAAGGCTGAACTTTGTTTGGGCAGGATGGGTGCCTAACACATTCTCACATTGTAACCTACCCCCCCCCCCTCTCCCTGAGTCTAGATCCTAGGTTCGTAGATTGTGTTTTATCAGTACCCCAAAAAAGAGGTACTGATACACCTTTTTTATTTAGAGGCGGTCTCTCACATTAATAAGAAGCAAAACATGTCTACTTTAAGAAAATAGAAACAAAACATTTTTGTTTTTGAATGATAACTTTGAATCCATAAGGGGTTCCTCAAATCCTCACGAGGAGATAGTCAGGAATCCACCAGAGAAAAAATAGATAAAACCTTATAATTTTTTTTAAATTGAATATGAAATTATTCAAAAAATGTTTACAAACTTGGAAGCATACTTAAAGGCTCCATAAAATTTGACTAACAATAAAATATATTCTAAAATAAATCCTAATTAATATCTAACCATAATAAATATCAAATTTAACCTAAAAACATTGAAGCACCTAAAAATAATGAAATAATAACTCTAAACCTAAAATAATGAAAAATTACATAAAAATAACTTAATTAAAGAATTAAAAAAAAATTAAATCATAGATTTTGTCCTACATCAAACCCTTCCAATTGAAAAAAAAAAAAAAAAAAATCTTATCCTCAAGTTAATAGTTGGGTTCTGAAATCTTCCATGCCAAGCAAACAAATATTTGGAATCCTTAAAACCCTTGACCTTCTTTCCATACTTGCAACTAATCAATGAAATAAACAAATCAACTTGAATTTCTTTTACCTTAATCTTCATGCAATTATATAGATTTACCAAACAAGAGGCAACGATCACATCAAATCTTTCAACCCCAATAAAATAAATAAACTTTGGTGTATTGCTTACCGCTAAAATAATAGAATCTTGAGATTAACAATCATCTGATTTGATTTCATCAAGCTCCTTGACATTTTGCTCTTCGATTTATTTTTCAATGGTCTACGTCGTCTCGACTTCAAGATCTTTCTCTATAATAGGATCTTCACTAATTTCCTCCCCAATCTTGATTTCATGTTCTTCTTCTATAATTGTGAACGATTCTCTTCAATTAGGATCAGCAGCAGGGAGGCTCACCACGCTTTCAACCCAATCCAATTGGTCTACATTCAACACCAAATGACTCTAGGCAGCAAGAAAGAAATCAACAATTAGGAAAAAAAAAATTCGAAATGAGTTGTAACTAAGCCAGAAAGACGAGTGACGAATGACTCACCTGATTTCGACATCAGGCCCCAAGTACAATCAATGGACTTCACCTTGCCAACCTCTTCAGGCCTACACACCCAGTCAACACCACCAACAAAAAGTACCTCTCCTTCCATCTTCTATTGGATGAAGGGATTTCAGGAACTAACCTATACTTTTCCTCCCTACATTTAATGTAGTACGTCCCTTTAGTTGACAAGGTAGGCAGGGGTTGGTAACAAAATAAGAATTTATCTAAAGTCATATTCTTTTGACTATCACTCATAATCCCCCATAACACTTGAGCCCCTATAAAAGTGCACCAAGTGATGGGACTGACGAACTCAATTTCCTTAGACGATCTTATCAAATGTACTCATCCACCTCGATGAGGCACTGGTGAACACAAGAGAGCCATTAATAAGAACATTCAATGCCTTGGGCAGTTACTAAACAATTGGCAGACCGTTGGAGCCTCATTAAAACCCATATTCATGAGCCTTGAGGCATTACAAAAAGGGCACTAAAACTACAATTAAGGCCCCTAACGGCTAGGAACCACAAAACTGTATATATACACTTCAATCAGAGACAAACCAAGTATGAAAAACTCATCTAAAAGTATTCATAGATACTCTGACATACCATATTCTCAAAGGACTTTCATATACTGACTTTGGCATCAGAGACGGGGTGGCAGGCACCACACCGGTGACCACCTTAAGGGAGCCATTATTCCACTTTTCAGAGATGTTGACGAAGACACAGCTCCATCTGGATGAACTTACAAAGATTGACGATTTGCACTTCATCAGTTTGGCACCGTCTGTGGGTACGACATTCTCGCACTTAGGTTTGAAAGCGTAGTTTCCAATCAATTCCTATATTCAAATGGAGTCTAACCAAGATCCTACAGCATTAGCCCTTCAAGTTCAAGCTCTTGCAGCCAACGTCGAAGAGCTCACTAGACAGAATCAGGAGATGAGGTTACGGCTTTAATAAGAGAAGAATGGTCCAGGGCCAACCAAGAGGATGAGGGAGATAGCCATAGAAGGAACGACCGTCGAGGGCCAACTACTCTAGATGAACCAAACTCAGATCTTCTTCGGGAGATAAGAAAGGAGATGGACGAACTGAGGAATGCCATTAAAGGGAAAACAGATCGAAGCCTAGATAGAATGGTTAGGACAACAGATTCACCTTTTACTGCGGCAGTCGTGGAATGCCTAGTGTCGTCGAAATTTCGCTTGCCTCAGCTTGAGTCGTTCGACAGACTTAAGGACCCCCTGGACACTTTTAAGACAACACTAGGCCTTCAACAGTCTCCTGATGAAATATTGTGTCGTTCTTTCCCTACCACTCTCAAAGAAGCTGCAAGAGAGTGGTTCACAAAAAAGGATCATACAAAGACAAGAATACAAACTAGTAAGTATGTAATCATGAATATAATTAACGGCCCAAAAACAACGAGTAGCCATCATCGTTTCAACATTAAAATCAAAAGCCCATAAACGCTGGGCCAAAAAATTAGAATAAAAATATTGTTCTGGAATTAGAATTAAAAAGGCCCAAAATACTCCGGGCACCCAAAACATAAAAAAAAATATATATATATATATATATACAAGTAACAGGTTCAGGCATCTGGAGTGAGATCACCATCAGTTGGAGGCAAATGAGCACTCTCAGGGTCATCAACTTTAGGGGTCGTGGACTGGGAGGCTTCGTCAGTAGCCATTTCCTTGTCTACTTCCTCAAGATCGAGGTTCTCCAAATCCACTCTAGTAGGGTGCTTGAAGAAATACCTCCTCAGAAGCTCAAAACTTTTGTAATACCAACTGAAGAGCACTGTGTTGTACTCCTCAATTTGCTAGAAAGCCTTAACGGCCTTTGTAGCAAATGGTCTTGAGCTTCTCCTTAGCAGCCAGAAGTTGCTCGTCCTTTTCAAGAGTTAGCTGCCGCTTAGCTCTGAGGTCGTCACTCAAGGTTTTGGCCTTTTCCTTAATGGTGTTGGCCTTGTCCATGGTGACAATTAGTTCTTTCTTCAGTTTGGAGTTCTCCGCCTCCAGAGCCCCCATCCTAGAGATCATAGATGCAACCTTTGCTTCCTGAGTGAGGTACTTCGAGGTGATATGAAGACTCTCCCCTAGCACTTGAAAAGAAAATTGAAAGCTTCAGGATGAAAAGAAGAGAGAAAAAGAAAAAATCAGAAATTTGTCATAATCTATGTCTATGCCATAAAAAATTAAAAAAAAAAAAAAAGGGAAGGGAAGAAAGGCATACCTCAAAAGGAAAATGCAAAGAGCTTAGCCATAGAACGCATCAGCTCGGAGAAAATCACAAAGGAAAGTTGGAGAGGAAGAAGCTCAAAGCAATGATTGGGAGTTGGAGAAAGTGAAGGGGAAAGTGAAAAGAAGAGAAGTTTAAAAACCAAGGCACAAAAACTGAAATTCAGCAGGAAACCCAAGAGTCATACAATTGGAGCATTAACTCCACTGATTAGAGCATGCCACGTGGCCACGACATGTGTGGCGCCGCCACCACGCATTATATGTGAAGCGAAATCCCAAGAGCCATGTCCAATCAGAAAACCTTTCACCTTTTGATGGTCGTCTTGACACATCACGACGACTACAGAGCTCGGGGGGTAGCTAATGGGATTAACGAACTCAATTTCCCTGGACGATCTCATCAAATGTACTTGTCCACCTCGGTGCGGCACAGAAGAACACAGGAGAGCCATTAATAAGAACATTCAATGCCTTGGGCAGTTACTAAACAGTCGACAGACCGTTGGAGCCTCATTAAAACCCATATTCATGAGCCTTGAGGTGTTACAAAAAGGGCACTAAAACCACAATTAAGGCCCCCAACGGCTAGGAACCACAAAAGTGTATATATACACTTCGATCATAGACAAACCAGGTACGCAAAACTCATCTAAAAGTATTCATAGATACTCTGACATCCCATAGTCTCTTATTATTCTCAAAGGACTTTCATATACTGACTTTGGCATCAGAGACGGGTTGGCAGGCACCACACTTGTGACCACCTTAAGGGAGCCATTATTCCACTTTTTAGAGATGCTGACGAGAACACAGCTCCATCTGGACGAACTTACAAAGACTGACGATTTGCACTTCATCACCAAGTGTTGGGTGCCAGTTGGGAGAATGCTATGCCTAGTCTTCTTAATAACTTCCTAGTGAGACAATTCAAAGGGAATCTCAATCCACTGATGAAGGAGGCCTTGTAAAAACCAGTCCCCTAGCCATCATGAAAGTAACATTTTTCTCCAACCTCAGTTAGCTTGTTGAGCACGTTGTCAGGGATTTGAAATCTAAATTGAATGTTCATTAACCTTTTCTCGAAAAAAGGGAAGAGTAATGTTGGTTCACTTCCTACTCCTTAGGCAATATGAAAGGACAATCAAAACCCTTGGATAAAGAGGAATAAGAAGCTTCATTGACGGGTATAGCGCCTGACGACTCAGCATCAGACAAATACTCCCTAAACTCAACATCAGACAAATCTTCTCTTGAATTAGCCCCCGACGAGTCTGTTCTTGACGACTCTAAGGATAATACGTTGGATATTGAATTCATGCTGCTGCTTGGGGTAACCCTCAGTCGTTCGTCACTTTATGGTTAGACAACCCAAGACCACTTGTGGACTCGCACTCACTCATCTTACACCTACAATGACAAAATTAATACTAATTTCACTCATTCGACTCCGTAAGACCTATTTGTCTAAGAATGCGATAAAAGGAAAAAAGTTAAAGAATTTTAGTCATGCACAAAATTATTAGAATTGGAAGGATATGAAAAGTTTTATATTTTTTGGTTTGTTTGTTATTTTCCCTTCACGTGTATAATAGTAACAAAAATAGTCTAATAATAGTAGGTGCCCAATAACGAAAAAAGAAGAAGAAGGTATTATGTGCAATTCGTTTCCTTGATTGATTTGATTCATTCTCTCTAGAAATTTGTCATTTCTCTGTTTTTTTCAAAAACTTATTATTATTATTATTATTATTATTATTATTATTGTTATTATTATTATTATTATTATTATTATTATTATTATTATGTGAAAATACAGGGTTGACACGAACCTGTTCGCAAATCGATTGGCCCGACCCATTTTTAACTTGTTTGAAATGGTTTGTTTTTGAACCCGGCTCGTTTGACCTACAACCTGATTGATTGACCTGACTGTTTGCCATGTCTACTTACCACTATCAATCTACCACATCAACAGGTGTGAACAGAGTTGTCAAATTTTCTATGTCTATAGATTTTCTGAAACTTTTTTTATGTAGTTCATGTTAAATTAGTAATAATTTTGCACTTAAAACAGGATAACCGAGTTTAAGTAATATTTAATTTTTTTAAAGTATATTTAAATATATAAAAATTTCAATTTCAATTTTCGCCTCAAACCCTCAAATACATTAAGTCGCCCCTGGTGGTAGGTGGTTGGTTTGTAGTACTGGTGGGTTGTGGTGGATTTGGTGGGGTGGGCTGTGGTGGTGTTGGTGGTTGCTGCCGTGAGTGGTTATGTGGATTTTGTATTTGTTTACTTTTTTGTTCTTTGTTTTAGGTTATTTTAATATGTTGTTTCTATGTATTAAGAGGATTTAGAAAGTTAGTTATGTCTTCAAAAAATGTCAAAAAATACCCCTAATCTAATTAGATAATCCTTATTTTTAAAAAATAAAAAATTGGGTTAAAATTGTAATTCAACAAAATTCAAAAAAAAAAAAAAAAAAAACTACCATATAAACTTTTTTGTAAAAAAAATTAGCACACTTTCTATTTAAATATGAGAAGTGCTACGTTCACAACATTTTCACAACATATCATAGGTGGTTAGTTATTATTGGTTATAATTTGAATCTATCACTAAAATTACCTTTTTTCCCCACTGATAACAACCTGACACTTAGGATTTGTTGTGAAAATATTGTGGATATAGCATTTCTCATTTAAATATACTTCACACACATTTGACACATTTTTTCCTAAAAACTGGTATACACTAAACCTAGCAGTTTACTCCATTTCAAAACCTAAAATTTAGTTTCTTAAAAATTCATTCCTATGTAATTTCACTAATAATAGATAAATTCAAATTGAAAAATTACGGTTGTTTTTTGGCATTGGCTTAAAAAGCCTTTTTTATTTTATTTTATACTATTTAGCTTAATTTTTGCTACTATTCATGGGTCCTTATGCACTTTTTGGTACTATTCATAAGTCCTACTGTACTATTTCAACTACCTTTTAGCTTTATTTACAGTACATTCAGTAAAATGTTTTCAATTTCAGCTAAATAAGCCATTCCCAAACGGACACGTTAAACTTAAAATAAAAAAAGAGCCTCATCATACATGCGGACCGCTTGTGACGAGGCTAGTATATCTATACTATTTAAGAGGTTTTCCCTATTTGGACTGGACATTTTTTGGGTTCCAAAATTCCTCTACAGCCTACGTTTAAGTAAGGGAAAAACTTCAAGATAACACTGTAAAAATACGTCACTAACTCTCACCTAAAACATTTTCTATAAAATAGGATCACTTTCAAACTAACCCACTTTTTCAAAGCAACTCTACATTTATTGCTTTTTTTTTTTAATAGAAAAACAAGTAAAAAAAAAAAACAAGTTAAACAACCTCACGTTGCTATTATTTTTTCATCACACCCTTAGATTTTTTGTGATTGAAAAATATAATAATCCCAAATTATAATTGATGCAAATTATTAAATTTTATCCAAAATATAGAAGAGCCTCTAAGTAAGTGCGTGTTCAGAGGCTAGAATTATTTTAAATTGTTGTATGGAATAATAGAATATGAATAATGTTAGAGATACAAAATATTTTACAAACTGCTGATGTGGTTAGGGATGACAATGGGGTGGGGCGGGGCTAAAGGATGGTGTCTTCGTCCTCGCCCCATGATTTTGTCTTGCCCCATCCTCACTCTGCCCCGTAAAACTCTACTTTTTGTTAATTGAATAATATATCAAAGTGTTTAACAAGATAATCATTAAAAAAAAAAAAAAATCTCATAGTATAATATAAAACAAAATAAAGGTAGAGAACCACATTGAGTAGAATAAAATATGCATTTTGAAAAATTTACAATTATAATGCTTAGTAATGCGGAGCAGGGCAGGGCGGGGCGGGGACGAGGAGAGACGGGGCGGGGCAGGTCTAAAAAGTCTAAACCCATCCCTGCCCTGCTCTGCTCTGCCCCGCCCCTTGATGCGGGGCTAAAATCTTGCCCCATCCTAATCTCGTGCAGGCCGGGGAAAACCCGCACAGGGCAAAGTGGGGAGGGGCGGATTAAGTGGGGTGGGGAAAAATTGTCATCCCTAGATGTGGTGAGTGGTTATTGGTAAATAAAAAAGTAATATTAATGGTAAGCCTAAATGAAAACTAATAAAAAGTTAGTCACATTAACATTTTGTAAAATAGTTTGTAATTGTAGTATTACTCATAAAATATCTAATGATGTGGATGAATAAAATAGTGGGTTAAAAATAGATAAGTAAGAGCATTCACAGCAGTGGAGGTATATTGCTATAATGCTAAAATTTAGCTCCACAGACCAAAAAAGTAAGCTCCAGCAATGGAGCTATCCTTATTTTTTTTAGCTGATTTGCTACAGTACATATCTATAGATAGATGTGTACTGTTCATGAAAGCTAAAAAAATATATATATATATATATATATTTTAATAAATTTCTCTCTCCTCTTTCATTTAAAAAATATTTTCTCTTTCTTTCTTTTTCACTGTTTCTCTCTCCGGCTTCTCTTCTTTCTTCCTTTTTCCTTCTCATTTTTTTTTTCTCTCCCTCATCTACTCTCCTGACTATTCTAGGTTCATCTTCATCGCCCAGTCCTTCATCGCCGATCGTTATCGCCGATCTTCATCACTGATCCTTCATCGCCCAGTCCTTCATCGCCGATCTTTCATCGCCCAGTCCTTCATCACCGATCTTCATTGCCATCCCATCTCTGGGTTTCATGATGGCGGTTTGGCTGGATTTCATGGTGTGGTGGTGGTTGTGGTTGTGTGGGTAGATCGGCGTCAATAGGTGGTTGGGTTCATCGGTGGGTGGCTGGGCTGTGGGCGCCGATTAGCACTTTTTGTTTTTTTTTTTTCCTGCTGTGGGCTGTGGTGTGGTGGTGGTTGTGGTTGTGGTTGTAGGTATGGTAGGTGGTTGGTTGATTTTTTTTTTCTTTTGTTGTGGGCTATGGTGGTGGTGGTGGTGGTGGTGGTGGTGGTTGTGGTTGTGTGTGTGTGGCTGTAATGTGTGGACTTGATTGATTTTTTTTTTCTTTTGTTGTGGGCGGTGGTGGTGGTTGCGTGTGACTGTGATGTATGGGTGTAGTTAATATATTATTTTATTGTAGTGAGATGGATTATTTTATTGGAGTAGATATATTATTTTATTGTGATGTTTATATTATTTTATTGTGTTGAAAGCTAAAATAGATCTACTGCTACAGTATGTATGTGTGTAAAATAAATAAACTAACTTTTGGTAGAACTAAGTAGCTAAATTTTTAGCTCCACTGTTGTGGAGGCTCTAACCGAACTCCCGGTCCAAAGATATAGAAAATTATGACTTCCGCAAACGTGAGATTTTTGAAAATTACAAAACAATCCACCTTGGCCAATTCTCTTGAAATTTGGCGCTTGTTTTCTGCCTTTTGAGTTTGACACCTTCTCTCTCTAGAATAGTGGAGGAAGTAGAAGAGAGACAGTAGAGTAGAGAAACGAAGCGGAATTGAAGATGGTGTTTCTTCACAATAAAGTCCCTTCTCGTAAAAGACCGTCCTCTTCTTCCTCAACCGTTACCCCTTTACCTCCTCCCAAAATCCCCAAAGCCACAACACCAACACCAACACCAACATTTGACAAAATGACGTCGATTCTTGCGGAGGCCGGCTGTACTCTCCTCAACCCCGCTGGTCCACCATGTCTCCCCTCCCAATCCCACAAGTTCCGCAGCCACCTCCACCGCCTCTTCTCTTCTCCCGAAGTCCGCTCCGATTTCCTCTCCGCTTTCTCTTCCTACATTCATACTCCTCATCATCTTCGCAGGTCACTTCCACACCCCCCCCCCCCTTTCTTTTTATTTTATTTTATTTTTTTATAACTTTTCTCATTTTCTTTTAGCGAAATTCAGAAACATAATAATAGGTTTAATTTCATCACTTCATGAACAGAATTTATGGCTTACATTCAACTTCTTAGTGTTAGAATTATTGTTAAATGATTAATTATCATTTTTTAATTGATTAAGTTTGAACTCTATCTTCTCTCTACTTCTCATTTAAAAATTCCACACACTCACACATATATTTGTGTTAAAATTTAGGTTAGACTATTAATTCAACATTTCTTAACGACTTATACTTTTGGGATAATTGGTAATTTATCGTGGTGTCGGAGTAAGTGGTTCTAAGTTCCAATTCTGTCTCCATTTAGTTAAAAATCCCACTTGCTGCCTGCACTTATTGAGGGGGGAGTTTGGACCCATACAAGAGGAGGGGTCGAATTATGCTTAAATGATTAAATTTACAATTTTCTAACAGCTTAAGCTTTTGAGGGGGTAATTTATAACTTAGCAATCAAACAGTCTAATTGTCTGCTAGATTAAATATGTTTTATGTATGAAAATTTCTCAACATTTCGCAACATTTTCTGACTGCAGGGTTCTCACCCCTACGAATAATTATGATGGTTTTGGTTCGACCAGAAGCAAGAGTTTAGTCCAGCATCTCTTGCTGGTCCCATCTATCCAGCTAGACCTTCAAAGCATGCTTCTCGAGAAGCTTCCGGAATATTTTGATTTGAATGCAGAACATTCTGGAACACTTGTAGATGATATTGCTAGGCTTATTGTTAATCAGTTTCGGTGGCTTGATTTCATTGTTGATTCCAATGCCTTTGCTAACAAATTGATGCAAGTCCTTTCGATTTGCCCTCCAAATTTAAAGAAAGAGATCATTGGATCATTGCCAGAGATTATTGGCGATCAAAACAATAAGACTGTGGTTGATTGCCTGGAACAAATGCTTCAAGAGGACTCGGCTATCATTGTGCCAGTGCTTGACTCTCTTTCGAACCTTAATTTGGATGAACAGTTGCAAGAACAGGTTTTTTTTTGATACTTTGTTGTTGAGAAAAAATTTGGGAAACAAATGAAATAATACGTATAAGATTCAGAAACTTAATTTCTGTTCTTTGCTTTAAATTTACAGCCGAGAGTGCATTGGGCATTG
Source organism: Quercus gilva (assembly GCA_023621385.1). Classification (NCBI taxonomy): domain Eukaryota; kingdom Viridiplantae; phylum Streptophyta; class Magnoliopsida; order Fagales; family Fagaceae; genus Quercus; species Quercus gilva. The sequence goes on along the minus strand of CM042480.1, from coordinate 26,106,523 downwards.
TTTGGTGGCTAATGAAATATGTAGTCTCAAACTTTTGTTCTTTGGTACCGGAAAAACATGACAATTCACTTACTTGAGTTGGATGTGACTGATTTTTATTTAGTTGATTATTTCATTTCTTGACAAGCCATGAATACTGGGACTGTGATTTGTACTATCCCTATTTTGCTTCATTTGATCAGCAGTCAAATATGAGTAAAGCTACCATTTTGTGTTCAATAGCTTGAATCTAAATAGTTTTTATTTATTTATTTAAATTTCAAGGTCATCAGCATTGCATTATCATGCGTCAGAGTGATTGAGCTGGAGCACATGCCATATCTGCTTAGATTTCTGCTGCTATCAGCGACACCAGTAAATGTTTGGAGGATAATCTCGCAGATTCGTGAGCAGTTAAAATTTGTTGGTGTATCAAATTCTCGTGCATCACAACACAGTAAAATCAAAGGAAAGTCGCTTGTAAACAACACAGAGGCTTCAATTCTTGATGCCCTAAGATCAAGTCTCCGATTCAAGAATGTATTGCCCTTTTCTTTTGCTGCATAGGAATTATGGCTTTTGCTCTGTTGTAGTCTGGAGAATCTTTTATGCTCATTTTATTAGATTTTTGTATTTGTTTCTGTCCACAGTTACTCTGTCAGGAGATTCTGAAACAACTGAACTGCCTTGAGAAACCTCAGGATCACAAAGTCATTGACATATGGCTGCTTATGCTCATTTATAGTAACGGTGAGTCCCTGCAGAAGAGCATAGTAAAGATGTTCAAGAAAAAAATTATTGAAGATTGCATTCGGACAGTTATGCTTGATCAGTGCATTTGTGGAAACAAGGAATTAGTGAAGGTATCTATAACAATTATTTGGAATCACTTAACTTTGATTTTATAGCTTTTTTTATTCTATCTGCTTGTCTCATTGATTTTCATTAGGATTATTTCCCGTTGTTTCTTTCGTTGTCCGAGTGCCTCTTGGCTTGCAAAGAACAAAAAGCAAGGGAGTTTGGAATTCACATGTATACTTGTCTGTTTGAAGAGTTCATAGATATTTACTCAAGACAGGAAGTAAGCAGTTTCAAAATAAACTAGTTTGTTTATAAATGATGAAAAAGATTCTGGGAACTGTTTGTTGTGGTTTCTTTGCAGGTTTTAGGTGCACTAGTTACTCATGTTGGATCTTGTGTTACTTCTGAAGTTCAGTCTGCTTTGGAGACTATGACTCTGCTGGCCTCCAAATTTGCACAAGATTTGATTCCTCTGTCTTCTCATATATCTGGTGCCTTGTTTTTTCTAGATTCATGTGCATTTTCTGAAGTGATCTTTTCCAAGATTTCTTGATGTCTTCTTTGTTCTGAAATTCAGGTATTTTGGATTACTTGGATGGATTTAGTGTTGAAAATCTGCACAAGGTATTTCATAGTATTGTGTGCTTTCTTATATAAGTGGTCTACATGACATTGTTTCACTGGCTTTCCTGTTTGTGCAGGTTTATGAGGCTTTTAGCCATTTGGCACTTTCAGCTCGATCAAGTGCAGATTCATATGGATCTTCCATTGCAAATAAACTATTGATGATAATAAGGAAGCAGGTACTGTAAAATCCTTTTTGGTATGGAATGTATACATTAATTTTTTGATCATTTTGTTGAATTTTGGTATCTTTGTTTTGGTTGTATTCATTGTCTTTATATTGTTACTGTTATGTGTAAAGCAATTTGATTTGTTCTGCCCCTCCCACTGGGTAGGTAAGCAATCCAGATCTGAAGTACAAGAAGATGGGCTTAATTGGAACTCTACAGATAGTTTCCTGCTTTGGAGATGCAAATAGTGTTTGCCTTGCATCTGCATCTCAGGTTGGACCTAGTAGTAATTCAATTAGAGATATAGAGAGTGTTTGCATCCAATTGATGTTGTTTTCAGTGCTAAAATATTTCAATGAGCTAATGATATTTTAATGTTTTTGTTCGTGAATGATTTCTTTGAGATGCAATCAGCATTAGTTTCTTTGGTTTTGTCATGTTCTGTATCTTACCAATATATTCTAGATTGTGCATTCACCATTCCTGAACATCATTTTGCACAGAAGTCAAACTGTGAAGAGGCTTTGGAACTCTTGAATACATCTCTGGACTCTTGCAAACAGTCGCCCTTACCTTTGATTTTGTTTTATGATGAATTGAATGTAATGTTGGCCAATAGAACTCTTCATCCATCAATTATGGAATGGTAAGTTTAAGTTTAACAACCTGATGCTGGTAATTTAATGCTACATAGCAATATGGGAAAATAATCTTGTAATTTTTTTTTACTTTTTAAAATTTGTCTGTATGTTGTAGGGTTGGGAAACAAGTAGGAGAGTTCGAATCTGTTTTTTTGTCTGATCTTGAAAGTGGAAAATTGCCTTTTAAGGAACCATATTTTGGTTTAGAAGGTGAGTTTTGTGTTGTGATGCAGTGTAATCCTGTTTAACCTGTAAAAAAATTGTGCTGGGCTACTGATTAAAGTATCTTTTCTTGTTCTTTTTTGCAGGTGAATTGTGGATGAATTTGGATGGTGATATATCTCCTGTTTGTTTGAACATTTTGCCACTGGCTTCCTCTTCGATGCAGTAATATTTTGGCCATATTCTTCCATGTATTGTACCATTCAAAACTTGTCTAAATGACTGAATGCTAAAGTTGAAATATTGTTGAATGCAGGTCATCTTCTCTACAGATTCTTCCTGCTAACTTCCTTATACTATCCACTGTAAGTGCATGGTCCTTTTGGAAGTGAGAAGAGTAACAAAATGGGATAAATAATTGGGATTTTATGTCAATCTTTAGATTGAGAGGTTGACAAATCAAGGATCCCTTGGAGGAATTGATGCATTACTTGGCTGCCCTTTGCACCTTCCTTCCTCAAAGGTTAGAACCAACAAATTATTATTATTTTTTTTCTAACATCATCAAATTTAGAATACTCTTCTTCAGAGATTCAATTGCTTTTGTCTTGATCAAGGATTCAAACGTAGTAATTCATAAAAGTTATTGAAGGGTTTAAAAGCCTAAAAATAATGGGATGAAGCCTTTTAAGCTGTTCTTGAAGTCATAAATTCTCATATCTTTCTTTTTTATAACTCAACAAAATTAATTTGTTATAGGAAGAGTAGCCAAATTGAAACTTTTGTTTTACATAAAATCGCCTATACAAGAAGTAGAGTGTATGCTAAGTATCGCTAGGGTAGTAACTTTGACCCAGGAAAAGGTACATCCTAGATGATAATGTCAGAGGCTTGCAATTGCTGGCTAGGGTGACAACAACAACAATGCCTTAGTGTCAAATATTTTGGGGTTTTCTGATGGATTCTCCATAGATTAGTTTGGGTTAGCCACTTGTATTCTTTTCTGCCATTTTATTCTATCCGAAGTCATACCCACTGTTACTTCCAATTGACATATCATTTTTTACTACTTCTAGTAATGTTTATTTTTGGGCTTACCTTTTTTTGTTCCCTCAACTTGAAAGAATTATTTTTAATATAGTTGTAAATATTTTCCAAAAACAAGAAGATTATGGAAGTAACTTTTCATGCTTGAAAAGTTAATATTGCAATCGAAGGCTGCATAAATGCTTTGGAACAAACCCAATTGCCAACTTTTAGAGTTAACTTTCTGCCAGTACCAGAAAGAGCCCTTATATATATTTTTACTCAATGTACTCAAAACAATAGATGTAGTGATGAATAAAATATTGAGTATTGAGTTATGTTGGCCTTCTTTTTCTTTTCTCATTCCATCTCTCTTTCCTCCTCTTTGGTATTTTGTCAGTATTCATGGTATTGTTCACAAAGGACTAACTGAGTGAATATTAAATTTCAAGAACTAAAATAGACACTGAACCAAAATTTAGGGACCAAATGTATATTTTTGCGTTTTATGTTTTTCTTTCATGTTGTTGGACTTGGCAATTAAAGATTTAGAAGCAAGTTTGAGAGGCTTTAGCAGAGTGAAACTTTGGAGGAAAGAAGAAGGGTATCAAAACGCTTTGTTTGTTTCCCTCAGCATTTTCTTTTTTGTCTGGAAGGTCTTGCAATGGTAGACATAGCCACATTTGTGCCTTCGAATGAGCTTTTCTCATACAAGTTCTTGAATTCATCTTTCATGTGACCCGGCTGCATGACTCTAGTGCACTGAAATTGAACATCTGCTTTGCTTGTTCACAACATGGGTGAATATTGCAAGATTGAAAAATATGTTCTTGTTAAGTCCTGTAATTCTAAAAATTTTGAGAGAGAGGGGGGGGTGGTGGAGTTGGTATTGTTTGAGGTGTTCAATGGTGCTTTAATAAATTTAGACAGACAATAGGCCACTTCATCATTCTCTTTTGAAGAGCTTCAGTTGCAGTTTTCTTTTTGGTTTTTTTATTTTATTTATTTATTTATTTATTTATAGTTATGATTTGTCCTCTACATTAGAAGTTTAGAACCATTCATTCCTTTAATATCATTTTTTTAATAATTAAAATTGGATTGGTCCATTATTTAACTTACATTTATTCTTCTATAGCTTGATCCAGATTAATTTATTCATGAAAAAGAAAAAAAAACAAGAAAAATTTTATTTATTAATTTCATTATGCGAGGGAATTCTTCCTTGCTAGTAGAGCTTTGAATTTAACCCCTCAATTTCATGAATTTTATGCTCCCAATCTTCATATCAAATTGTTATTTTTAATTATTCAACATAGCTTTTGATATTTTTAGTTTTATCTTGATTTATAACTTTTATTTGTTATTGTGATTTGGTTTGGCTTCTACATTAAAGTAGTCTGTGAATACTGCCGGGTTTGCCTATTGCATTGATAAATTTTTGGCTTGTGCAATACCAGTACTTCTCTGGAGCCGGTTGGAAGTCTTTGGCAGAGAAGCAAAAACAAATTGTGTGTCTATCTCTCTATTATGCAGCAAATTGGATACGGGAACTGGTAAAGTCATTAAGTTTATAAATTTTGCTTTCACGTTTCAAAGGACAGATTATTAACATTGTAGTTTGTTACACGCCTGCTGCCACATGAAGCTCAATGCCTTCTGTACACAAGTGGAGGGAAGAATTGCATGTACAAGTCAAGCTACAAAAGAGGATATTGTTTTCAAGCTATTGAAGCGTTTGAGGAACCTTGTGTATGTTCTTGTGCTCTTGACAATGTTTACACAAATGGTCAGTTTTTATTATTGATGAATTGCAACTGTGGAGTAATTCACTGAGTAGTGCTTAACTGAAATTTTGGATAGGCTCGGCCAGGCCTAATCAGTCTGTGCCTTTCATTTCCCATCCTACATTAGCCAATGGCTCTAGCTTTAATGGCACTTCTCCCCTAGTAAGCACAAGGTGGAAGATGATGTTGTTTGAGACCCACTAGGTGTGTTTGTAACTTATCAATTAAAAAAAAAAAATCCCAACATACATTCTGTAGACTCCAAACTAGCCCAAGCACAGATCTGGTCCAAAATTTTTTTTAACTAATTGATTTCTGTTTGACAATTTCTATAATTATCACATAGCCAGAATGGAGTGATAAATATTTATTTTTGTTAATCTTTATAGAAGAATATCTTTAGAAAGAGGAGCTGAAATTCATGTGTCAACACTCACCATTTGTATTCCAACTATGTAAGGAAGTTTGTTATAAGAGAGAAGGGAATATTCTTTGAAAATCATAGTTGGTGAGGACGCCTTGCCACAATGACAGCTGATGAGGAAACCTCAATAGATATACCTCACAACTATACTATTGTAGTGTTATCTCGATTCGTCTAGAGGAGTATCACCCAATGATATCACTCACACAACACTTACGCAACAATATTAGCTCTCTAATACTCTCGCTCAAGTTGGAGCATATACGTCATATAAGCCCATCTTGCAACATATTATTGACTCTAACTGACTCCTATACAATGATTTTGTGAAGATATCCGCTAGATGCTCTTTTGACACATATGGTGTAGTGACTTCTCCACTTAGTAACTTATCTCATACAAAGTAGCAATCCACTATAATGTGCTTATTTCTATCATGGAACACAAGATTGGAGGCTATGTATATAGCGTCTTAATTATCACACTATAGTGGAATGAGATTAGGTACTGGGAAGCCTAACTCTTCAATAAATGTTGTAATAAAGTCAACCCACTAGTATGTGCCATCACTCCATATTCTACTTCAACACTTGACTGGGCAATTACATTTTGTTTCTTACTTTTGCATGTGATGATATTTTGATGGGGAATGTAACTAGCAGGCCCCTTTAAAGACTTATAAGAGGTGAGGGAAAGCTGGTTCTAGTGTTCACACATTAATTTGATGGAGAGCTATTTTGGGACCTTGCTTAGTCATCTATTTGTTGTTGGCTAGTTTTAATAAAGTTTTACTAGAATAAGGGCAATTTGATAATTTCAAAAATATGGAATAAGTTGTCTGTACCAAATGTGCATGTGTCTTATTTTAAGTTTTAAGTCCTTTTCCTATTTAGTTTAGAATAGCTTTTTTTAAACATGATACACTCCATACTTATGCTGATCGTAAGTAATCTATTGAGGATCCATAGCTAACTCCAAAACAATTTTGGAGTCTAAGACTATTGTGTTGTAGCATTAGTGTTCTAGATTTTTTTTTCTTGTTTTTTATTTTTGAGATTTTAGTTTCATATAAATTTGATCTCTATGCTCCAATTAGTGTTTTCCAACAGTCGAAGCCTTTTACCTCTAATTGTTATCTTTGTCCTTAGACATTGATTTGCATATGGACACTTATTTTTGGCCATATTAATGGATTTTACACACTAATACACATATAATTTCATTTTGCACTCACAAATACACATATATTGTAAATGCTTTCTGGAAAAATATTTTATGCTGAAACAAACAGGACATAAAAAGGAATTTAAACTGTAAAAAGACAAGGGCAAATAACACTCCCCTCCCTTGAGGTTTGGGAAAATGACACTCACCTCCAAACTTAAAGGAAAAAAACATTTTTCCCCCTTTGACATTTATTTATCTAAACTCTGTTAAATTGGCGTTAAAAATGTTGTGTACTAACGTACTCTTTGGTTAATAATGTATTCCTAAAATTGACTCTAAAAGTTTTTTATATTGATAAGTGACTTTAAAAATTTCAAATTCATTTTTAAACAATAAAAGCTTGAAAACTTCAGCAAATTGTTTTATTTCATAAATTTTGATTCAAAGTGTTAGAGAGAGGAGCGATTAAAAAATCTAAGAGGATCATTAAACTTTAAAAAATCAATTGGAAAGGTACTATAAGAGACTAAAAAATCAACATAAGCAACATGTTTTATAATATGCTTTATATTCCGTTACTAATATTAACAGAAAGGGGGGGAGTGTTATTTTTTTTAAATCTCAGGGGGGGAGTGTTTTTTCCTTTCAAGTTTGGGGGTGAGTGTCATTTCTCTAAACCTAAAGGGAGGGGAGTGTTATTTGCCCAATAGACAAATACAAATTGAGAAAAAGGGACAAAAGAGTGTAAAATTGATTGATAAAAATTCCTGAAATGAAGTTGTTAGAGGTATTAGGTTTATATGAGTAGGCCCAAAAGGCCCAATTCTATTGTAAGCCCATGTATGTCTAACCTTAGTTCTCTCTTCCTATATAAACTCATTTAGGGTTCATTGTAACTGGGTGAATTGAGATTATAGTAAAGATGTAGCCGTTAAGGCTTTCTCTCTATGGACGTAGGCTGTTAGGCCGAACTACATAAACCTTGTGTTCTCTCTCTTCTTTTATACTCTTTCTCCACTCTTATAAAGTCTACATGGTATTAGAGCCACCTTCTTGTCACCATGGTTTTCTGTCCTTACAGTGTTTTCAAGAGCAATCTTTGTCTTCCTTAGTGTTTCTCCGTTGTGTTTGTTCTCTTTGGCCTCACACTACTACCATCAAAACTCTCTGGTATAGTCCAGCTGCCGTCAGAAATCTCATCACACTGTAGGATTACTGCCTTCCACAAACCACTGTCACAGAGCCTCCTTTCAACCACCACCGTCAAGATCGTTGATGCCGTCAAGATCCGAAGTCCTCTCTATCTCTACAGAGTTAGACTGCACCCTACCTTTGTCAGACCCTTGCCGCACTATCCTTGCCTTAATCCTTACACTACTATGAAGTACTCAAGTTGGGTCACACACTCATGCTTGAAGCTCTTGGTGTGGATAAGTTATTGTTGAATGCAATTGTAGTCTCTCATGCTACTTGCGTTGAATAGTCATTTTTAGGCATCCTCCTCTCCTTTAATGTTGGGTAGATTAATGATATTTCTTAAAGTTAAAGCCTTATTCTTCATGAACTTCTCAAAAGTCTTTTTGACTTATTCTTCATAAACTTCTCAGAAGTCTTTTTGACTTTGACAGTAAGTGATATAGTGATGGTGTTTATACAACTTGCTGCCACGCATTATTTACTACAAGAATCAATCTTGTAGATTGCTCCATGTGGCATTGCTAGATATGTAGGTGGCTAGTGAAATTTGGTCTTCAACTTTTGGTAAAGGTAATCTTGTTGTGGACATTGGCCGAGTGACTTTCCAAGCAATATTTTACAGCAATATGGGCTCATGGATTGTAGTCAAGGTTTTCTCTTGCCATTGCTTCTAGCCACTATACAGGTTCATCCTAATTTGTTTCCTGTCGTGGATAGCATATGGACAACCTTGACAATTTTGGTGATTTTGGCAATATTCAATGCGCACATGCATACTTGATTTTATTGGCTTTCTTTCTATGGTTATGTGCACATGCATACTGATGTAGCCTTCTTAGGACCTTATTATCTTCTGGCAGTCTTTTATGGTTGTTGTTTGTTGTCATCATCAGCAATTCGCATGTTCATTATCTGATCTATTTATAGTTGTCTTCATGGTCATCTTCAAGGCATCTTCGAGTGATCTTTCTTCATCTTCAAGGCTTCTTCATCTTGGCAAGTTACATTCCAACCTCAAGCTTTCGTCAAGCCTCCACCTTGAGTTTGAGGGGGGGTGTTAGAGGTATTAGGTTTATATGAGTAGGCCCAAGAGGCCCAATTCTATTATAAGCCCATGTATCCCTAACCCTAGCTCTCTCTCCCAATATAAACCCATTTAGGGTTCATTTTAATTGGATAAATTGATATTATAGTGAGCATGTAGCTGTCAAGACTTTCTCTCCTTTCTCTCTATGGGCATAGGTTGTTAGGCTGAATCATATAAACCTTGTGTTCTCTCTCTTCTTTTTACACTCTCTTACTCCACTCTCATAAAATCTACAAAAGTAAATATGTTGCAAAGAAAAAGAATCAAAACTAAATTTAGAGATTTTTTGCCTTTTGATGATAGAGATAAGACAAAGGAAACCTTGAAACATAAATGTGGTTGGAAGTATTGCATACAACTAAGTGATATTACTTGATAAGTATTACTTACAACAAATAAAAAATAATAGTCTCACATCTCTTAAAAATTGGGTAGTTAATTCTTATTACTTTTCTCTTTATCTTGATAATTTTAAACATTGACATGGACATGGGCCCTCCCTTATTCAAAGATGAAAAATATGGTTTGAGACCCCTATGTGTTTAACCTTGCAGAATCAATAAATTTAACAATAAGCACAACAATTAAAATAAAAAAAAAATATCCCACACGCACATACCAATAAAACAATAAAGTAATAAAGATAGTGATACTGAGAATTAATTACGAAGTGTAAAACCTTTCCAATTGAAAAACCACTATGGGGACACAAATAGTCCCATAGAAAATCCACTAAATAAGGAATAATTACAATAGTCAATGACTCACAAGACCATTGTAGCCAAGACTCTCTATGCAGCCTCTGCAAATGTGTTGCTTGCCTTCATACTGCAGTAGTCCCAAAACCTTTGGAATCCTCATCTAATTCACCATGAACTCCTTGCCTGCAAAAGCTAGAACCTTTGGCACTTCAAGGTTTGACTGCAGTGAACCTCACTGGATATATAGCTCGGTGGTTTTAGTCTCAAGCAATCTCTTTGGGATTGGAAGATGAATGGGCTAAATAAAATGGGTATTTCTATAAAGCTCTAATTAAGGGTCTTTTATGATCTTGGCTATATCATGGAGATTTGAGGAATAAGTGCACAAGATTGAGAAACTCAAAATATTAAGAGAGATAGGAGAATTTTTCATTCTCAAAGGAAATTACTCTCTATATGGGTTGAGCAAACAAACCAAATGGCTGATGGCTTTATAGAATAAAATCTTCCTGCTTATGTAGATTTTCAGCTTGGAAGCATGGGGAACTCAACCCTCTCTTTTCTTGAACAAAAATAGCTCTCTAAACAAACACCCAAAGCTTGCTCAAGTTGAAAATGGCTGCTGCAAGGTGCTGAGCAAGTTGTGCATTCGGAATTGTGCAGAGATAACTCAAGATGCTGGGCCCTTTTTTAAAAACATTATCTGACGAGCTCACTTGAGTGGGCTTTTTCTCACTTGAATTAGCTTGCCAATGAGCTAGAGGCAAAAACTCTATCTAACTACAAAAGCTGATGCTGAATATCTCACTTGAATGGGCTTGGGCTTGGGCTTGCGCTTGCTTGAGCAAATATCTCTTGCTTGAGCACGAATATCTCTTGCTCGAGCAAGATCTTTTTTATGGCAGATCTGAGCTTCAATACATATTTTTTGAATTCGCAAATTCACCACGAATTATAACCCTTTCAAGTAATGCATTTTCACAGATATTTGCCAATCCAACTCCTAATGAAAGAATTTTAATTTTTTAAAGAAAGATTAAGAATGGAGCCTCACTGCTTAATTCAGTTTCAGTGTTGGAGTTCTGTATGCTTTAATCTGTGAAAAAAAGTGCCTTTTCCATTAATGTGAACTTTGAATAGAACTGATTGAAAAACACAAATAGTGTTTTATATATATGCGCGTGTGTGTGCGCGCGTGTACCCACGTGTGCACTTCTTCTATATTTTTTCCCCCTTTTTTGAGGTCAGCAAGGGTAGACACTCTTTGCTTTGTTATGCTGCAACTATTTTATTCTGATACTGTTTTACTTCCTATTTGATTCTGAAGCTGAGGTTCTAAGAGTTAGAAGGGATGAAATGCCTTACCTCCTACCTAAATGTGAAATCATGGTTTTAAGAGTTATGAAGAAATGAAAATATTTTGGATGGAAAGTTTTGATTATTATAAAAAAGATGGTGAAACTTGGGTGTTATTTATGAGAATTGACGATATGTTACAAAGTATTTACTTCCGGGATTTTGTTATAAATCATTTCTAGTTTCATCTGTCCAAGAGTTGGTTTTTCCTTCAAATTGTCATTTCTGTCATGATATTTTGATCTGTCTGTCTTGATAATGCAGATTTCTGGAGATCTTGTTGAACAATTCCATTGAAGGGTGCTCTATATCTCTACCTGAACTTCATTTTTATGATGATCATTTTGGATCTCCACTCCCAAACCAACATATGGGGCACATTGAAAAGAGTAAGCATCAGAAAACCCAAGACAGCAACATGCAAAAAAACAGGAGACATAAAAAGATATCAAAGGCCTCAAGTTCAGATGCTAATGGAAAACTCAGGCAGCCAACAATATTGGATGCTTTTAAGAAAGTGGGAGTTGTGACTAGCCAAGAGGTGCCAAATAAGGAGTCTTCAGCTTTAAATTCACAAGGAAGGGCATCTAATTTAGCAAATCAAAACCTCTGTGACTCTAGTGAGCCTGATATTATAGAAGTTTCTGCAGTTGCCAAAGCTCTGGAAGTGCAGAGATTCAAATTTAGGCCCCTTCTGGTTCAATGCTTTTCCATTTTGGCATTTTCAGAGGTGTGTGGGTGTAGATAGCATTTGGCATGAGTATTCATTGCATTTTCAAAGCATTGCCTGCAGGATCTTGTGAATTAGTGTGACTATAGTTTTCTGAAACTATTTTTTTAAGTAGTTATATTTTCTTTAATGAATAGCAAAATAAAATAATTTTATTAATTTTACAAATGAACTGTAATGCATGGTTTTGAAAACCAGCACGGTCAAAGAACCGTTTTTACTCCCAGTCCCCAGTTTTGACTGGTTTTACCGGACCAGATTGGTTCCCTGTTGAACCAGTTCAACTGTCCGGTCTGGTTTTTAAACTATGCTGTTATGTAGAAATTAGAATGCATTATTTCTCCTACAATTTAGACAAAATCTCACATTTAGGATCCTTTGATTTTATTTACCATCAATCCATTTTCTAGGAGGCTGAGTAATTTTCTGTTCTTGACCTAAAAATTCACATACTCCCATATTTAGGTTTTTTTTCTTTAAATTATGATGTAACTCATCTCCATCACATTGGATTCTGAGAGTGCTTAAGAAAGTGATTAGGAATAGGGTTGTATTGGCTTGTTTTAACATAGATGCATGAAGTTCTTATGACAAAGTTATGTGAAATATCTACTTCCTTTGAATATGTTTTCCAAATGCTAATTTAATTGTAGAACTAGAGATAGTATGGAGACAGCACAAATAAATTCTATGACCGCTTAAAATCTAACTTGTGCATGACATGAAGTAGTTTTTCCAGTAAAACTTATCTATTTGTAATAAAAACACTTAGTAACCTGATAAATAGTTACTTTTTTAAGTTTACGTATCCATGCTACAAATATATTCTCTCTAAAAGGAAGTGATAACACTATTAAAGGCGCTCAGATACTTTCTGGACACATGCGGATACTGTTCTAACTGAGAAAGAGAGAGGAGAGTAGTACCTAAAGACTGATTGCATAGATTGGAAGTGAGAAGGTTTCAAAGAGTTTTGAGTGCTGATTCTAGCTCTTCCACATTTGACTTTTGATTTCTCTCTAGGTTTTGTTTAATGTGGAGAGAGAGAGAGAGGGAGAGATGCCTTTAAAACTGAGGAGTAAGTGGAGTAATATGTATAGGGCTGACGGGAGCAGTGTTATATAGGAGTCATAAATGGGCAGATTAGATTTATTTTTGGTTGGTTTATGAGCTTCTTAAAGAGTAGTTATTGAAATTATCATCTAAATTTTTTAGGTAGGAATCTATTATCAGGTGGATAGCACATGGTCTAAATAAATCAAAGAGAATGTTGTTAAATATATAAAGAAGTTATTGTGTATCAGAATTTCTTCAAAATATTTTGATATTCATTTTATAAACAAACGTTGATATAATGTATATTGATAATTATACACACACTTGATGGGTTTCAAACCCACAATCTCATTCTCTACCTTACTCTTTCAAGGGCAGGAGGTACCATTTGATTTAGAGCCCATTAACACAATAATATATACTTGTCATAATATACATCTATTTTAAAACTAACGCAGCTTTGCCTTATTGTATCTTGATTTTTCAAAAATTGCCTTGCTGACATATCTAGCATCATTGCTCACTAACTCTATCAATATCTTTATCATTTTTCATAGTTGTGTTGGAATTTCTGCTGCTATCAGCATTTATACACTCACGCACACACAAAAAAACTGGTTGCCTTGGTTATAATTGCTTAGTTTTTCTCAAAAAAAAAAAAAAAAGTTACAATTGCTTAGTTAAAAAATCCAGCATTTAGTAGATGAAGCTGACAATTATAACTCACTTCGCAAAAGGTCATGAAGCTCAAATGCCAATTCTGAAACTGGTACTTGTTTCTGATTATTGAATCTGATTGCTGTTAGTCTGTGCACCTAACAATTTTAAGCTTAGTGAGATTTTGAAGAATAACTGTTTACTTGCAGTTTTGGTAATGGAAAGGTTCTGTGCACTGGGCTTAGAAGTATAACTATAATTGTCTAGTCCTAGATAGGTTAGGCTTAGCAGTTGGAACTTGCAAGTTGTGAGAGAAAATATTTTATGCAAGTATACGTCCCCTCAAATTTTGTGTTCTATTTTACATATAGAAAACAGGACCATTGATTGGCACAATGTGTTGATTGTCAAATAGAACTTCCAGAAAACTACGTTCTGTGTTGAACTACTTCTATTTTATATGTTTCATTGCTTAATGACATAGATTTCCTGTAAGTGCATCACAGAGTAAAAAACCATGCTGCTTAGTCTTAGTTAGATTTGTCCAGTATAGATGAATGGAAGAGTGTGGAGTTATTTAATGTGTCTTTTCAAATGCAGAATCAAGGTTCCTGTTGCTCTGATCCTGCTGCAGAGGTACCATTTTAATTTTACACTGATAATGGTTTACGGGTTCTTATTTTCCTTAACCTCCTTATAGATAACAGAAACCATATATTGTCTGCTAGTTTCCCCTATATCTATACCTCCTCCGGGATCTTCACTACAAGCTAAATTGTTTCACTCCGGGCAAACAATTCTTGGCTAGAAGCTTGAGTCCATCAGCTGGTTTCACCAGGATGACAATGGATGAATTCATGAGCAAAATTAGACCACTTTTTCCAAGTATTAAGAAGCATTTTAAACGTGTAGTTTGTTCACTGAAAGAAAGTAAGATGATAGTATTCAACTTGGTTGGAAAAATAGTATACCAGAGCTTCAATATTCTTTTAATCTTAGATCGGATACTTTATAGGTGATGAAACTTGTCAAGAACATTGGAAAGTTCAATCTGCTTCTGCTAAGAACCCAGATGTATCCAATCTTGTGCTTTCAAGATCCGCAGTTTCTACATTGGTTTTCAAGGAAACACTTTGTTGTTTCAGTAAGGTGAACTTTTTTACTCACTGTGTGTGTGTCTTTGTACCAAATCTGATACTTGATCTTGCTGATTCATTACAGAAAAGTTGTGGTATCTAAAACTATTAAACACCTGTTCTAATATTTAAGTGCAGATGCTAAATCTTCCTGCTATTCAGAGAGAAAAGCCCGTTCTCTCTGATCTTCTTGAAGCCTTCCAGCCCAACAAAATACCGGATAGCGTTTTATCAGACATACAGCCCAACATTTTACCTGGGACCGTAGAATATTTATATCTAGGTGCTTATTCATATATAGAAAGTGTCTTGAATACAGGTATAAACTCTGATATGTTTCCTTTTGTCGGTGTTCTTTAATTATTTCTGTTATTATTTTTAACCATATTGGTATTGGCATCTGGTTCCTGCAGTGTGCTCTTTTTCCTTTACTCTGGCATCAGAATCTCTTCTTACTCTAGAATCTATTGTAAACTCATTCCAGAATATTCTGGATAAGTTGGAGGAAAATGGTAAAATCACACACTCAGAATGTATCCAGGGGTTTCTTCCTGCATTGCACAGCAGACTTGGAGCATCTGCTCAGAAGCTTTTAAGGCATAACTGGGATAACAGCCAACTTGAGAGTGGTTGGAAGAGCAGAGTAAGAATATCTATGTTATGTTTCCTAGCTCTTTTTCTCCATATTTGTAATTTAGCCGTGATTAGGGAATGATCTTGGAACTTATTGCAGTATGTGTGTTTGCATATATGTTGTTAAAACCTTCTGCTGTTTGCAGGGAGAAATTATACAGAAAATGTTGCACATTTACTTGGAAAACAGTGAATCAACTTCTGATTTGCTGGATGAACTAGCCTGCTATATCTTGCCTCAGGTGCTTGAATTTGTTCCATACTTTTTGAATTGGGTTGGAAATTTTACCTTCCAGACTAATGGTGATATTTTGTTCTTATGCTATGTGTCAATTATGAGGGGGCCATTTTGAAACTAGAAATTGATCACCCTAATACCACCTATGTCTAGATTTTTGAGATTGTGTCCTTTGTTAAGGAGATGAGAGTGTACTGTACACAAAGGAACTTAATGAGTATGGATTTATGAAAATGAAAACAATAACACTGACTTGGTTCAAACTTGGATATATCGTCCATATATAATTAGAACCTGTCAACCCATTATGCATTGTTTCCTGTCCTTACCTTCATAATAGAGAGTTCTCTCTGTACAGGTTTCCCAAACTAAGGAAGGAGCTGATCATCATGGTTTCCCAACTTTATGTTCTGCAACATTTGTTTTATGGTACCGGGTACTGGTAAGGCATCTCTATTTACCTATTATGATTGTTTTATTCTATTTCTTGATTGAGATGTTACAGAAGATGGTGTTATGTGCAGCATGAAGTAAATCTTACTATTCTTAACAAATTGGTAAGCTGTAGATTCTATCTTTGAATCTGTGATCAGATGAGCTAGTAAAATTCACTATTCGTCATAGAATAAGAATTTTTGTCCTTCCCTTTCTTATTATTAGGTCAAGGAAGTCATTCTTTTAGAGAAACCCAGAGCTGGTGTTCAAGTTCAAACCGTTGAAAAACTATTGATCAAACTACGTCAGTCTGTGAATGTGGTTGTATCATTAGTTAACATGTGCAGAACTCACCATAAGGTAAAGAAACAGAACTCAGGGGTTTCTTTGTTAACATTTGTTTTGTGTTTCATGGTCACCTTCTGAAGCACAGAAGCCATTGGGTAGAAAAATATTCACATTTTAAAATGATGGTACAGGTAACTGTGCATGCCATGGCTGTCAAGTATGGTGGGAAGTTTGTTGACTCTTTTCTGAAAGGTATAGGTGTGACACTTTTGATAACGATGATCTGAGGTGCAATTCTTTGGGTACTAAAATCAGAATGCTTTCCAGTTTTTGACTTCTTGCAGGCCCACTTCAATATGTTCAATGAGCTTATAATCCAATTGGTATGATAAGGTGCACCAAATCTCTTGTGGCATGATTAATTGCAATACACATTCTAGAGATTTGAGCCTTTTTTTATTATTATTTGAATCAGGTGAGAGATCTTCAAAAGGCCACAAGAACAATTCAAGCCCTATGTTCTGAAGCAAAGGTTTAACTTATATTCCTACTTTTTTTGTTTTAATAAAATTTTATTAGGAAAAGAATCTGAGATTAAATGACACATCCATCACTTTGTTTTGGTTTTATTCTGTTCAAAAGGGCTTGAAACAAACGGTTATCACCAGCAAAATCCCTGCTACAAAGAGATCTATGGAACGTTTCTTGTTCTGTGTGAAGGCTCTTCTCCATACAACATCAAGTGGATGCTCTTTCTGGATGGGTATGCAATATACATCATTGGTTTTCTTGTGGGTTTTTTTTGTTTGGGGGGGGGGGGGGGGGGGGGGGAAGGGGAGCCTTGAATTATGTCTACTCTTATATAAATGTGTAGATATGTGTGCAGATTTGGATTGTGAATGTATTGTGCAGGTGTGTTTGTTAAGTCCTGCATCACTCATGTACTTCTGTTGAAAAAAAAAATTGAGTTGAAATTAGAAAACAAATACATACTTTTAATCCTTTATAATTATGCTCTGCTTTGGTTTTATTCATCAAACGTCTTATTTATCCTTGTCTGTAGATTGAGGTGGTTAGTCAGTCCAAGATGTCCTCATTATCTGTGTGTTTCAATGCTAAGTCCTAACCATTCATTTCTGTTTTGATAGGGAATCTAAAGCATAAAGACTTGATGGGTCAGGTGGTGAGCTCCCAGGCATATGCGGATGATCAAGATAATAATGAAGAAAATTCAACAGAAGCTGCTGCTGATGATCTACCTGCCACAGTTGCCAGTGAAGAGGAAAGAGAAGCCGAGTGAACGTGACAAGTGCTTGATTGAAGCTAAAACAAACTGAATTTGGGGTGGTATAACACTAATGAATTAATCATGCAATCCTGGTGTTGTCTTAATGCAACATGACTTGGGATAAAAAGGGCTATAGTAAAATACGGTACGGGCAAAGTATGATAAGTGTACAGATGCATATTATTCAGCTTCTTTTAACAAAAGCATGTGTGAAAATATGGAAACGACAAAGATTGGAAATGAGTATATATTATTATAGGGTCATGCTAACTAGTGTTCTTAGAGCACTCGTTAATAATCTATTTTAGGAAAGTTTTGATACTACTTTTCTAGAAAATACAAAAAGTTGTCAAAATATTAATTACTTTTTTTTTCCAATAAAAACTTTTTTTAAATGAATTATTAACGAGTGCCATAAGGGCACTTGTTAGCATTTCCCATTATTATTATAATATGATTGTTTTGGAAAATTTTGAAAAGCAAAAATATGGCAATTTTTGTCAATATCTCTTTTGGATATATATAAATATGTAATGATCAGTGTTTTATGGTCATGAATACTCAGAATTCAGAAGTTGACTCAGGAATTCTATTTGAAATAATCATGTCCAGTAAAAGAAATTTATTTCAATCATCATCATAAGTTAACAAGACTAATCTATCAGTAATGTGACGATGAAATTACATACCTAAACAAAATAATGTTCAAACATCTATAATAATTGATCTTAGGGAATCCATCATTACAATAGAAATTGTGAAAGAGGAAAAAACATCTAACATCTAACCACAAAGGATATATGCATCGTCATTCACATCATTATTAATATTTACATCCATTTCACCAAACGAGACATAATTGCAATTTTGTTCGCTATAACATGTTTAGAAAGTTTATTAAGCTTAAGGTTATACTAAATATTCGGCTCAAGTTTCAAGCTTCTAAAATGTATGGAATTTAAAATTGATTTTTTTTTTTATAAATTTTCTGTAGGCATTGACTTTCCTGGTGGATCTATAAAAGGATGGTGCGTATTTGATTTAACACCAAGTTTCATTACATTTGTTTTGTTATTAAAGATGTGGCATTAGGTATTGTGCAAAGAGGGAAGAGTTGATTGTGTGACACTAGTTTCATTTCACTTATATCACTCTTGACGCATACCATGGGATGCTTGATCAAAATAGGATAGTTGTTGTATGATATATGTCATGGAATGCAAATCACCTTCCCACTCATAATTGAACCTCTGAATCTTATATCTTTGATTTTAGGGGAACGCTAGAACCCTTAACGACTTAAGTTTAGTGTTATAAAAATCAATTAAAGAAAGGTTAATAATCAACGATGTTCACTTATGATTTAAGCATTATGTTTTCTCGTGGCAATTTGATCAAATATAATACTTGGAACTCAAGTTTGACAAACTGGAGTTCTAAAAAAGTGCTACATAACAAAATAAGTTTGGCCGGATGTGTTTCTTCTAAATTTTTCCTAAAATTATTCTATTTGAATTAAAAAAATAAAAAAGGGGGGGGGGGGGGGGGTGGGGGAGAAAGCAACTCTACTGCTGTCACTAATACATGACTTTGAAAGTACAATAGAAAGCAGCTATACAACTAATCAAATAACCAGTGGAAGTTCATAATTTTAGTTTTTAGATGAATGTTGACTTTTGTTGAAATATATCCATGTCACTGAACACTGTCCCTAGGTTCCAATGCATTTTAGTTACTTCAGTCTTCCACAATTTCTTTATATTTTTAGGGAAGTATACCTTAAAATACACTTGATTTAATGGACTGCATATAAAAAATATATATATATTTACAGACATATGAGATAAGTAATATACAAGGTATCCAAGATGAAGTCTGTGCGGCTCCTGCTCTGTAGAGAGTAGAGACTAGCCTATGTTCCAATTATACGTTCAAAATGCCTTCCTAATTCCCTCCTCCACGGGACGTGAACAAAGACGAAGAGTGGAGAGGAGAGATGGCCATGCCCCATAATAGGATTGGAGAAGCCAGGAGCCAAGGTAAAAGAGAAGGAGAAGAATTATACACAAGGGGACAGATCGGATCACGTTGAATATGCAGTAAGCTCAAGGCAGTAAGTAAGTAAGTAACAAGGAAAGATTTTCTTTCTATGTGAATCTGAATCAATAGTTGATCTCATCTGAGTAAGGCCTTAGCAGCGAAAGCAGTCTCCTGCCCTTTTCTTTTGGATGAATGGGGTTGGGTGGTTTAGAAGGTGATTTAATGAGCTGCATATAAATTAAGAGCGATATGAGTCAAAAAAATAATGATGTATTAATCATTTTTATGTAATAAATAATAAATGTAAATACTTTTTTTTATGAAACGTTTTTTTAATGTTTAAAATTTAAACTATAATGATGAAGCTTTGTTGTAATTAATTTGGACAATTTAATATAATAAACATCTCTTAGGATTCGTTTGGTTGGAGAGGTGGACAAGTGGAGGGATGTAAAAAAGTAAGTTTGTATAAATTTACTTATATACCGTTGCTAAAAAATGATGCCCAATTAAAACAAAAAAAAATGATTAAAAAAAAAATACAATCATCCAAATTTATTAAAAAATAAAAATCATGTCTAGAAAAAAAATCACATCTAAAAAAAAAATTGGAATGAGAATAAAAGAAACACTTAACAAGGGTACTGAAGCCCGAAAAAGTAAATGACAAAAAAAAAAAAAGGAAAAAAGAAAAGAAAGAGAATGAGAACAAAAATCAAACAGTTATTAAAATTGGAATTGAAAAAAAAAAAAAAAAAAAAAACCTACTAAAGTCCATGTGTAACTTGCACATGAGAATTTTTGTCCTTCACCCATCAGATTTTCTCCCACCAAGTTTTCTCCCCATTTTGAGGAGAAAACTTTTTAAGAGCATCCACATCAGTCTATGGAAATTTTTTGTCTATTTTACACGAAAAAATCTACTTTTTCTATTTTACACATCCACTTTTATATAACACCCACATCAGTTTATCTATTCTACTCATTTATTTAATAAAATATTCATTATTTTACAATTTTTTATTATTCACTCCCTCACTGCCCCTCTCTCTCATAGACCCACAGCCACCATCACCACCATCATCACCACCTAGCCACCATCACCACCCAGCCACCATCACCACCATCATCAGAAACCAAAAGCCATTAAATCAGACAACATTGGTCTTAAAATCCCACAAACCCCACTAGAAAAACCAAACTCCACTACGAAAATCAAGCTCAAACCCACCACCAATTTCACAAACCAACCCTTCCAAACCCACTCTTTTTCACTCTTCTCCATCCTCTCCATCAGATTCGATCTTGCACTCAATTTGAGAACTAGAGAGGCCAAAACAGGGCGAGAACTCGATCTGGGCGTGGACAAAATCGAAGCATTGAAAGAGATGGGAGTGCATTCGACGTCGTTGTTCTGGGCATGAGAAGATG
The DNA here is from genome assembly GCA_023621385.1 of Quercus gilva. Lineage (NCBI taxonomy): Eukaryota > Viridiplantae > Streptophyta > Magnoliopsida > Fagales > Fagaceae > Quercus > Quercus gilva. Next base: position 26,085,469 of record CM042480.1, on the reverse strand, counting down.
AGGGCTTTATGAGTGTGGTTTTGTGGACACTGACGGGCATGAGATAAAGTGTGGCATTGATGCTAGCCAAGCAAATCTCACAGTTGCAATTTGCATCTTTTCTACACCCAGGGTAGTAGCAACTGTCTTGAGTTTCAGACCTCTTGTCTTCCATGGCTATGGCTGTGGCTGTGGTGGTGCTTGCTTGACCTTGTTCTCATCGGCGGCGATGGCGATCGGCAGAAGCTAGAGGAAGAAAAATGGATGAGATGAGAGAAAGAGAGAGTTGTGTGCCTGAGAGAAAGAGAGAGAGGGAGGTGAGAGTCAAGTAGAGAGGAGAGAAAAAAAACTATTAAAATCCTAAATACACATGCTACAGTGCCTGTGTAAATTTTACACGGGTACTGTAGCTCGTTGAAAATTTTAGACAAGTTTACACATTTTTAAATGGACTAATGTGATGTTTTTTTTGCTCAAAATATGTAAAATTGGTCAAAATGTGTATTTTACACATTTATAAAACCACTGATGTGGTTGCTTTAATGGCCCAAGTGGGCTCTATCATTATTTTTCCCTCTCAACCGAACACCCTCTAAAAAGTTTTTCCTCCTCATTTTTTTTTTTTTTTCCATCCTCTTTAAAATCCACTCTACCAAACACACCCTTAAACTCTTTGAGGGGTCAGAAAAAATTGGTAAAATCAACACATATATTTTTACTAGAAAATAAAATTTAATATTTTATTCATATATGCATATTCATTGTACAAACATAAGTAAAGATTATGATTATATCAATTGTAAGGCCAAATTTTGTAATGGACCCTAGACAATAGAATTTGTAGAGCATGGGTAAAAAAGGGCTAGGCGCTAACAAGACAAACATCGGTTCAAGCCAAAGCACTCATCTAATTTTATAAAGGTCAAGAATCCCTCTAGAATCCCCATCATCTTCTTGATTAAGTATCGGTGAAGATCTTAATTAAATGTTTTTGGGTGTTTTTCTTGTCTTCGGCCCAGTCCGAGGATTCTCCCCCTTCAAACTGGCCCCCTCCCTCCCCATGTTAATGGGAATCCCTTTGGTTAAATAGCCTCCGTTTAGTTAATCTTAGCCGTCCATTTGTTGGTTATCTGAACCCTCTGCATATGGACTGTCCTATCATCTGCTTTTGCAGGTTTTATGTTAGTTCTCAGCGGTATTTAGGAGACTTTTTAAGTTGAAGTGACTGAGGTATCTGGGTTTGTTAGTCACCTCGTCATTAAGGTGGTCTGGATGTTGGTGGGATACTTTTTAATGGGTGAGGAATATTTTCCCTTTACTAACATCAGTTTGCCGAGGACATGGGCGTCTTCGGACAGGCCCTTTTGAGGGTCTGGGCCCCTCCTTTCCAATTTCAGCCTCTATATTCTCCTTGGCATGGGCCTTGGGCCGGCTGTGGAGTTTGGCCATGAATGTTGACATTTAGGGCCCCACATCAATTAATTGATTCAAGTGAAATTTTGTGACAGCGAGATTCAAGTGAAATTTTGAATCCATATACTTTCGTACTTCATAGATTGTTTGAATGGTTTTAATTTAATAAATTTATAATTAATTTGATTATTATAGGTTAAAAATGGTATGGTCCCATCAACTTTCTTAGTTTCGCATTTCGTACAATTTAACAATATCTGCATAATTTACTTTAACCTAAAATTTGAATATATATGGATAGAAAGTCATTGGTTATGAAGTAGGTGAAATTATTAAGTACATGGGGAGGATTGTTAAAGTAGTCATCCCAACCAATGAAATAATGACACTTATGCAAATGTGTGAGCCCAATTCCTAATTAGCATAAGAATGAAAAATAAAAAATTACTAGATGATATCACATTTGCATAAATAATAACGTTTTATTGATAAGAAAGACTAAAATGACCACTTTAGCAATCTTTCTAATAGACCTAATAACTAATAATTTCTCATGAAGTAGAACTCATTTTATTATGTGTATATATGGATAGAAAGCCGTTGATTAGAAAGTAGAACTCTTTTTATTGTGTGTTAACAAGTCGAGGTAGCCCTCAAATTACCAACTTATTTTTTGTTGACATTAACTTCTTATTTTACTAGCATCATAGACAAGATCAGTTAGATGATGGATATTATTGAATAATATTGAAAAGCTTTATCTCCAACACTACTTGACAAGGAAGAGGAGGTAGAAAAACACCTAAGATGCATGGACACTTTATTTAAAGTGTTGTATCCATAGGCGAAACTAAGGGGGTGAGAGGGGCAATTTCCCTCCCCACCTCCCCCAAAAACTCTTATATAATACACTTTTGTTTTTATAATACACTTAACAAAGCATATAATACACTTAACAAAGCATTTTGCCTCTGGCAAATTTTTTCTATCTGAAATTTGCCCCCTAGCATAAATAACAAAACCTCTCTACTTTAATTAAAAAAACATCTTATGTCCATCAGTTTGTACAAGTACATAGCACATTTTATTTTCTAATGAAATCAAAGTTTAATGCGCCCCACTTAAAATTAATAGTTTTGTTCCTTTGATAGGTTTTCACACTATGAATGGTAAATGATTTATGTATATAATTTTGTTCACAATAAATTTCACAATTGTCAGAATAATACTATATACATAATATTTTTTCCAACAAATTTCACAATTGTTGAACTATCAACTCTTATGTAGGCTCGTGGGTTCCAATTAACTTAACTGGTAAAGTCTGTGATGGTTGAATAAGATATTTAGGATTTAATCCCTGACTACACCAAAAACCGATACAAAAAATCGATTGGTGTTTTGGTTTGATGATGAAGAACTATTATCAGAAGCGGACGCTATAAGTTGGAAACTCTCTAAAGAAAAAATTTCTTAAGTAAGCCCACCACTTATACTACTTTATTGTCTACCATTTATATAATTATGAAAGTCAACTTATAAACATTCCAACTCTCCTCTCGGTGGGTCTACACAATTATTATATCTTTAAAAAAAAAAAAAAAAAGGTCTACGAATGTTCATATGTTGCACCTTGCCTCCGCTCTTTTTCTAATCACTTTAGTTTTTAATATTTTTTAGTGGGTAAAATAGGTATCTAATTTTTTTTTTCTAACTATCTAATTAGTTATTCTAGTTTCAAAAGTATATCACTTACTAGCATCTCGAGTTTATAAGGCTTGATTTTGGCCTATAAATCGAGTCTCAAAGACTCGATTTTGATGGCCTGATCACATCCTACATGGCAAGTTTTTCCACGTGGTGACCACATGGAAATCGAGTCTTAGAGACTCGATTTACAATCTTTATAACTAATAAACCCAGAACATCAGAGAGAAGAACCCAGAGAAAAAAAAAAAAAACCAGAAACAGAAAGAGAGAAAAGAGCCACCACCGTGAAACCAAAGAACCCACAGCCACCACCGTGCGCGACCCAGCGCGAGACCACCCAGGCCGCGCACTGGTGCAAGACCCAGGTCGCGCGCTAGTGCGCGAGAGCCAGGCCACCTACTGGTGCGCGAGACCTAGGCTGAGCTCTCTCTCTCCTATCTGATCTGAGTCTAGATTCTTTCTCCATTTGATCTGATTGTACTGGGATCTAATTTGAGTCTCTAGATTCTTTCTTCCTTTGAACTAATTGTACTGGGATTGGGATTGGGATTGTTGTGTTTTTGGATTTCTAAATTTTTTTTTTGGGTATTTCGGCTTGTACGAGAGACTTGAGACTTAATTTTTGTAAATTTTTTTTTTTTTATAAATCGAGCCTTAAAGACTCGATTTCCAGCTGTGAAAGACTTGCCACATTAGGCCATGAAAATCGAGTCTTTGAGACTCGATTTATGGCCAAAATCAAGCCTTAAAGACTCGAGATGCTAGAAACTGATATACTTTGGAAACTAGAACAACTAACTAGATAGTTAGAAAAAAAAATTAGATACCTATTTTACCCTTTTTTAGTCTCAAACTCTGTTCTTGCTATGATCCAAATTTCAACATCTTAAATCTTGTAGGGAAAAAAAATTTAAACTCTATTTATTTACATCTCTTAATTATATAAATATATAATTGTTTATTTAGTTTGTTATTAATATCAATTAATTCTTTTTAGATTAGTTTTGCTTTCAATCTCACTTCCTCCCCTGAATTGAAAACTTGGTTTGCCACTATTGTATTTGTGTCGTAACGGTATCCTATTTACTATATCATATTATAATTTTTCAAAAATTGCTTGTGGTGTCATATCGTACCCATACTTGTGTTTGTGAATCCTATGGAAACACTCTCTTATTCTATTGCAAAACTTTATAGGGATGACAATGGTATTGGGTGGAGTTGGATTTGGAATGCCCCATCCCATCTCCTCTTCAAGATGGGAAAAACCAATGCAGAGCAGATTTAGGGCGGGTTGGAAGCACTTAACCACACACACACCACATGCAGAGTAGGTTTGGGACGGATTGCAAGTATTTTAAGTAATTTTTAAATACTCTTGGAATATGGTAACGTGGTGCTTCTTATTCTCACATTCATGGTGAACCCTACTAATAACAATAATAATAATAATAATAATAATAATGATAATATAAAAAAAATACACATTTTTCTACTAATATAATCAAACTAACTTGTATTAAAGATATTAAGATACAAATAGTATAGTAGTTTTTTTTTTTTGATACCAGAGAAACATGCATTGAACAAAAGGAAACATTACAGCAAAGTTCACCAGGCTTAAACATAGCCTGGGTTTAGCCTACACTGATGTACAGGAAAGGAAGTAGTAATATAAGCTCAATCCAAAACATGAGAGATAACAACTATAGGAACAAAAAGGTGGTTTACAATGAGACCCTGAAGATGTAACTGATGAAGATCAGAAAAGAGGGTCTGTTCTAGCCGAGTAGGCTTCCTAGTTTGATTGCAAATCTGGTCAAGCCCCTTACTATTACTCAGGATTAGAATTCTGTTGAAACCCAGCTCCTTGGCCTTAAAAACAGCTTCGCTCACAGCATCCTGGATAGCAAGGTAATGATTCTTTTTCCCACAACTGCTGCCCGTGAGAATAGGTTGACTCCTTCCTGGTTCAAAGCTTCAAAGGCAAAACCACACTTCTTGGATCTTTTGTTCTTGAAGGCTGCCACTTTGAGGATTACCTGCCAATTTGGATTAGTAAGCTTCTGCATATGTTGCTGTCTGGGTGTAATTTCCTGCTGCCCATCCGTTTGAAATGCTTCTTGATACCTCTATTGTCAGCAAGAAATAGTATAGTAGTTGAAATTATGTCTTGAAGAAATGATTTTAGTGTTAAGTCTATTGACAAAACTGTTTATCAAAGGATAAGAGAGTTTGCGAATTTCATTATCTTCAAAAAATATTTTGGCAATTGGCATGAATACTAAAGTAACCGAAGATAAAAGATTGGATTTTTCCCAAGAACTTGTAGATCAGTTGGTTGGCATCTTTTGGTGTGTTCATGACATCTAGGGTTGAAATCTCCCATTTCCATTGTAGCTATCAAATTATTTTAAAAAAAAGTAGATTTAAATTCTACTAGACGGATTACAAGAAGGATGGAGCTCTATTAAACTAGAACCGCAAGGATGGAGATAGGATTTTATATTAGGAGGGCAAAATATGAATGCAAATGTTGTTAAAATGTCATCTCCTATTTTATTGCAAAACCTAGTTTTGGTGGGCTTGGGTGGAAAATAATCATAAACAAATTGTGGCACATATAAGTCTTGATAGTGTGTTCGATAGCTTTTCGATCAATTGAGATGTTTAATTGTTCAATCAATAGAGCCTATTTTCAAGTGAACGAGAATCGCATAAGGTTTTCAATATGCAATCCCATTCATTTGTCCTACTACTAAGGTTTTGTGCTACCAAAGGAAGACTATATAAGAAAACCTAAAGGACGTGATTTAAGACATTTTAGAGAGTTGTGCTTTTGCATTTACGGGTTGTGAGAACCGAGCTCTTGAAAAGTAATCATTTGGAGATACTAAAGATTTGATGATCCTAAAGTTGTTGCCCCATCTAAAAGATCGAACTACTGGAACCAAAACTTCAAGTGGGTATTTGAAGCAGTGGACAAGAGGTTCACGTGCAACAAATTTCATAACTAAAGAGTCTTTGGATTCAAAATTGCAGTGCTACTAGATCGTAGCAAATTAGAATACGGTTATTATACTTCAATTTAGTTAATGAATATGTTTTGCCTTTGGTGTTTGTACTCTGTAGGTTACGCCTCCGTAATTGTAATTATGTTTTGAAAACACGATTTTAAATAATAAAATCATAATTCAAATAATGTAATTCAATTGCAATTTAGTTATTAATTATTAGCATAGATTTGTGTAAGGGAAAAGAATTAGCTAATCAAGTAATTTATGAGCAAGTTTTGTTCAATATGGAAATATACTAAATTAAAACATGTACGCTGATCTATCTTTTAGATTTTTTAGGATAACTCTACTACAGAGTTCTTAAAATTGTATCCATTCATTTTGAAATAGGTTTAGATTTAATTTTGCCACATAATTAATAATTTAAATAGATCCAAAAATGGTGATAGCCATTATTTTTCTTTATGATAATATGTATTTCATCCAAAAAAAATTTATACTCATTTCAACTTGACTCAGGTAGATAAGATGAGTAATTATTAAAAAAAAAAAAAAAAAAAAAAAAAAAAACGTACCGATGGAGTTCTTAGTTTATAGACAGTGGCCTCTCCTGTAAGTTGTTGTAGCCCTATCAAATTCTTGAAAAAAAAAAAAAAAAAAAAGTTTATTTACGAACATTTCTCTCTCACGTTTTACCAGAATTTGTAGTAAGCGTCAAGTTAAGGCTGGGTGGTGGTGATTTTCTTCAATCCTTAATAGTTAACAAAAGTTATTTATACATATAAAAGGTGATAGGGAAATCTCAAGAAGTTATAAAAAAAGAAGTGTGTTTTGCAAATTGGCCACAGTATCACAACGACGTCGTTGGAAAGCCCAAAATTCCAGAAGGCACTATAGTATAGTATAGTATAGTATAATAAGCTTCCTTCCCGATCTGCTGCAGCTATGTCAAAATTCTGTGGAGTCTAAACCAAACCGAAACCAAAACCATATTCCAAAGCTGTTTTTGATTTTTCAGGTATGCTTCCTTCCACTTCCATTCCCCGGATTTATTCAATACGCTGCCGTTTCAATTCTTGTTTTTATATCTTTATCTTTTCTTAGCTTTCTTTTCCTAGGGTTTCATTGTTTTCTTTCTGCTACTCTGACTAAAAGTTTTAACTTTCCGTTTGGTTCCCAAGAAAACGGAGGATTTTAAATTCTGGGTATTTTGCCTTATCTTTTGTTGTATGGTTCTCAGTGAGTTAGGATTAATTTGACTGGATATTCTTGTTTCTTGAATGATCAACAAGTTATATCTCACTTACACTTACTGCCAATCAAGGATTTCTTGTTTAGAAAACTTACTCCTTCTTTGGTTTGTTGTTAGGGTTTCCTCCTTTTTTTTTTTTTTTTTTAATTATTATTATTATTATTATTTTAAATTTAAGTGGAAGTAGTAATTTTGCTTGTATGCCAAGTGGGTTTTCTATAATATACATTTAGGGTCCCCTAAATAAGTTTGCTCAATTGCTAATGTTTTTTTTTAAAATGAAATTTGCGAATTTGTTTGGAGATTTCCTTGATTGGTTAATTTTTCCCATTTGTTTGATCTATCAAAATACCTAATTGCTCAATTGTTTGGATTCCCCTTTTATTGGTTGATTAAATTGGTAATTCCTTGATTTAAATATATGTTTTAAGTTAAGTTTTTGATCCTCAATCATTGTTGATAAATCCTTACTGGGTATATATATCCTTTGCAAGTGCAATATCCTTCGCGTTTAGGCTATTGAGTTATTATTCTGATGGTTGAAGATTCTAGGTTTAGTAATGATGGAGTGGTGATTTATGTAGGCAAAAAAATAATATAAATACTTGAGATGGGATCTATCAAAAATAAATATTAGAGAAGGAAACTCCTAATGAGAAGGTGCTAGTTGAAGCACTGATTAGGGGCACTTTACAAGCTTGAAAATCTGCAGCTTTTTATATATGTTACTTGATGTTATTTCATTTTTGTTTATTCTTCACTTTTGGTCCCATGGTTTGGTGTTGTAAAACATGAAGTAACATGTTGAATCATTGATGTCAAATAGATTTGAGCTGACAAATGGGGAAAAGGAAGTCAAGGGCTAAGCCTCCACCAAAGAAGCGAATGGACAAGCTTGATACTGTCTTCAGTTGCCCCTTCTGCAATCATGGAACCAGTGTCGAATGTCGTATGTTAGTATTAATTAAGATTCATTTCCCTCTGGTACATGATGTTTTGTGGCTCTGTCTGTTTTGATTGAAATATAATTTTGGAATGCTTTCTTGGACCATATGGATATGTGCTTCTTAAATTCATTTCAGCTGTTTTCCAGTTCGTTTTTATGATGAAATTACTTTTCACAGAGATATACACAAATGAATATTTGGGAGAAACATTGTTATATGACTAGTTGACAACTTTCACTTTACTTCTGGAGTTGTTTTTTTTTATTTATTTTTAATTTTTATGTTGTGTCATCTTCACCTTTTTTTTTTTTTTTTTTGGGGGGGGGGGGGGGGGTGGGGTATGTTCTTATGAGTGTTTCCATCTTTTTGAGTTTTTGTCTTTCTTGTTATGCACCTTTTGCTGAGATTGTTCATGACACATGCAAAATTTAAGTTGTATTTCCTGTGTACTTGGGTTGTGCTTTGCACTTATTCAATGGATCATTTACCTATAAAAGAAAAACGAAAAGTTATGAAAATGGGGCAGCTCAAATTCAGGTTAAAAATCTATCAACTGGATGTCCATATTTTACATCTACTGAATTGCTGTATCATACCCAACTGAAACTTGATGAAATGTTATCATCATTGTGTTATTTTTGGAGGGAAAAATAATTCTTCCAGCTTTATTTTCATGGCATAATTTTCATTAATTAGAAAATGTGAGTGGGAATTTTATTATTAACATGAGGTAAATATCCTTAATAGCATTGAAATTCTTGTGCTGCCTAATTATTCTTCAATCCGGTAGCGGGGTATGCAACCAAGCACTCAAATTAAATGTTAGCTGGAATCAAAGCTTTAAGCATGCTTTTTTCTTTTTGGTTAATTTCTTTTGCTGTTAAAATAATATCCTTGTGCTTGAATATGTGAGAGATGGTGTTAGTTTTCAACAACAGATGTTAAATGTGATATATGTTATTAACTTATTTCTAAATATTATTATACAATTCTTTCCCTTATTGGGAAAGCTTCTTTTTTTCTTCCAGGTGACAGGAAGAAAGTTGTATCCTTGGAGTTTGTTTGAGGCATGGAGTTTTTGTTCCATATCATTGAGGATGATGAATCATTACACTTCTAGTTCTCTCATTGTTTCTTTATTAAAACTTGTATTTATCACGAGACAGTAAATTTCAATCAAAAGGCCATGATTGATTTAGTTTGAGTGGTCCTGAACATAAATTTTGTATAGTATGTATTGGAACTGAAATTATATTTTGTTTCAGTGATATGAAGAACTTGATTGGAGAAGCTCTTTGTGGGATCTGCCAAGAGAGTTTTAGTACAACTGTAACAGGTACGTACACTATTATCCTTGGCTTTGGAGAATTAGCTATTGAAGTCTTCTGTTTATTAAAAAAAAAAAGTGATTGAAGTCTTCCTAAACAGGACTTTGTGTGTGCATGCACGATTTCTATGGTTTTCAGGACTTTTTATGTGTGTGGATTATCAAAATGGCTCTTGGTTTCCTTGAATTGTTTGCTGAATCCAACTGAATTTATGACCTGTTTATATTTATTTCCTGGGGATTGGCCTTTTTCTTATTTGGTTCGACTTTCACTTGCTTTCTTCTCTGTAATCCTTTTGACAAATAATATCAGTGGGGAACTAATCTTTCTTTTATCTTGTTTTTGCAGCTTTAACCGAACCCATAGATATGTAAGTTGAAAATTTTATATGAATTGTATCCAAAACTAGAGAATTGGTTTTTCCTGATATCCTATGATCTCACACATACCATATCTTTTAACTGCAGATATAGCGAATGGATTGATGAATGTGAGCGGGTCAACAACCTTGAAGATGATGGTGCGTAGGAAGCCATTAAGTTGTTAATAATGCTGTTTCTCTGTTGGAAGAGAGAGAGCAAACCAAAAAGTATGTAGTTACCGTGTCTGTGTGTCTTGAGAGGACCTTGTTGGTGAGGTCACCATATTTCTGAATTTGATATAGGACTTCTCCATGTATAGTAAGTTTGTAATACTTTAGACGACAGTTTGGTAAATATATGAATCTTCTAACTTAATCGGGGGTTGTTTCAAATAATGCCGTTATTGGGTAAAACATTTAAGTCATGCTTTATCAATAGGAGCATTACCTTCCGCGTTCCATTACATTAAAATAAGGACAAAATTTAGCTACAAACTTACTTGTATTCAATAACTACAACTTTCACAAAAAAATTAACATACCTAGTACCTACGTATTTTGAAAATTTAACCATTAAATTGTATACTCTTTATATTTTTAATATATATGGCAAAAACTAAATTCCATGTTAATTGGATGTTATTTACTATTCAATTTGTAAATTTTTTTTTTTATGAATAATGTTAGACCACAAAAATTTGGAATTTAAACATTTAATTGATAACATAATTATTAATCTTTTGGAAATTTTGCAACTATGGAGGCTATAAGAAGAAAATTTAATTCAATTGTGGATTTGTCAAAATTCATATTCAATAAAAAGTAGATATTAAGTGCAATTGTAGCTTAAGGTTACAATCAAGTTTGTACCTAAACTTTTTTCTTAAAATAATATGTTTTCTACCCAAAGTACCAGTAGCATGCCGACACAATTAAAAAAAGGGGGGAAAAAAAACCATATCTAAAAAATCCAAATTTGAGATCACACAACATTAAATCCAACGACCACCGCAACAACCTCAATGTCGAAGCCACCACTACAATGGTTTTGCTATAACTCACCTACAAACAAGGTTTCTCTCCAAACTAATTAGGAGAGAAACCTTTCAAACTTATCTTATATATTTTTATTGGATGTGAATTTTGAAAATATAATTGTTAAATTGCACGTTTTTTATGTTCTTAACACGCATGTCAAGTTTTGTTCAAATTGGATGTTATTTACTATTCAATTAATGAACTTATTTTTTATGGATAATTTTAGACTATAAAAACTTGAAATTTAAACATTTGTTGATGAGTTAGCTATTGGTCTTTCATCTTCTTGAAATTTTACAAGTATGAAAAATATATAAGAACATGCAATCTAATGATTAGATTTTCAAAATTCATATCTAATTAAAAATATATACGAAGAATTTGAACAGTTTCTCTCTAAACTAGTTTAGAGAGAGACCTTCTCCCTTAGTAATACCAAGCCCATGGCCAAACCTTCTGCTGCTGCCAAAACCCAAAACCAATCCACCTCCAACCTAGTCCAACCACCACCAACACAAACCAACCACTGCCCAACTAGGGATGGCAAAATGTACCTGACTTGTGGGTACCCAGTCCGACTCGACCTGTTTAACATTAGGGTCGGGTCTGGGTTTTCATTAAAAAAACCCGAAGCGGGTTCGGGTCGGGTCCAGGTATTAGGCATACCCGGCCCAAACCCGACCCGTATATAAAATATTAAAAAAAAAAAAATCCTAAGTATAAATACTAATTTTTCATTCACCCTCAGACCCATTCTCTCACCCTCTCATTCTCTCCCAAGCCACCTCCCATTCTCTCCCTCTCCCTCTCCCTCACCCTCACCCTCACCCTCACTCTCACTCTTACTCTTAGTCTCACGTCGTCGGTGCCGCTGCTCGTTGCACCTCACCTCGCCGGCGCCGCTACGTTCTTCACCTCGTTGGTCTTTCCTCCCTCCCTCCTTCAGCTTGCTGCAGCCTGCAGATGCCGCTGCTCTTCCCTCACCTCGCTAGGCCCTCCTCCACCTCACAAGGCCATAACTCTCTCATCTCCCTCACCTCGTTGTGGCTTTTGCAATGAAAATCGTTCTTTTTTTTTTTTTTTTTTTTTTGAAAGGATGAAAATCGTACTTTTTGTTCAAAGAATCAAATTTATAATATTTAGTTTTAGTGCTATTTTGGTTGAATAGGATTGGCTTGTTTGATTTGATTTTGTAGGGTCTTATTGTTTAGACCTAAGGTTTGTATGTTAGTTCTTGTTTCTACTTTTGATGTGGGAAAATATTGTAATGAAAAAAAAAGGGTTTCCGATCTGTTGGTTGTTGAGAAAATAATGGGTTTTGTTGGTTTTCGATTGTTCAGATCTGTTGGTTGTTGGAAAATAATGGGTTTTCGTGAGTGTTCTTTTACCCTCCTGTTTGGTTGCTGAGAAAATCAGTATCAGGCATTTTTTTTTTTTTTTTATTGGGCCACAGAATGGGCCTTGTGAAGTACCATGGCCCAACGGGGCCCGTGGAGCCCGCGGGGCCCTGCAGGGGCGGGTCCGGGCTCCGGGAAAAAAATCCGTTAAGTAAACGGGCCGGGTTCGGGCCGCGGGTCTTGGCCCGCGGGTCGGGTTCGGGTATGAAAAAACCCGGCCCAAACCCGACCCGTTGCCATTCCTATGCCCAACAAACCCAAATCAACCACCAAAATCCCAAATAATAATAATCATAATGAAACAAAATCAAAATCCACCATTGTAAGTTTGTAACAAACTTTACCAAATTGAGGAAGCATCGCTGAGAGTTTTTAACTTTTAAATGTTGCAAGTTATAAATTTTTTGCATTTTGGATCCTCAAATGTAGATAGTATTTTGTGCATTTTTTTTAACAATGGGAGTTGCTTTACATTTTTTAGGCTTTTGCGTTCCCAAATGGGAATGTTTAACAATCAAAAGTGGCTTAGTTTAAAACAGGCTAGGGAGGGAGTTACGTCTTTTAGACATAGCCTACAGTTCTTTTAGCATAATGTTTTTTTTTTGTTGGGGTGGGGGGGCGTGGGGGTGGTTTGGTCTAGTTGAAAGTGCTGACTTGACCAAAAAGATGTAACTCGATGTGGTGTAAAACAATTTCCTCTATTGTTCACTATTGAACCTCCCCTCCCTAATCCCTTGACAAATTTGAGGGACTAGTTGTCCTATTACCCATCTAAAAATGACCAACGAGCAGGAGTTATTGACCAAAATGTTCCAAAACTCATTAATTGAGGTTGAGCTCCGTCCCTCTACCCACCCCACCCCCTCGACCTTTCTCTCATCACCTTTCTTTTTTTTTTTGCTTATTTTATCTACTTTGTGCTATTAGTGTTTTGCAAAAAATTATTCATACACATGAAGAGTCCTCCTTCCTCTTGTGAGAGGAGGGATGACTCTTCTTATAGGAGTGAATAATTCAATGTCCTTTGCAAACATATCATCCATGTTGGCAATCATTGGGTTGTTACATACTCTCCCTTTAAAAGCGAGAATCAAACTTGTATTCCTTAAATTCAACCCACTCTATCCTGAAAAATAAAAAAAAATTTGTGATCTACACTTTGGAAACATAAATGCCTCAATATATATATATATATATATTTATTTATTTATTTTAATTGGCCTAATGTTCAAGTCCATAATCCAATTAACACATCTCATGAATTTAAGAGATATTGCTTTGATACCATTTTGTTAGCATTGGGAGTTCTAAAACTCCCAATTTGCTATTTTAAACCATCTAACCACAAAAACTAAGCATTATCCGGATTGTTATTCCTAAAAACTTTTGCAACCCAACTACATTAACAACTTACTTATAAGATGTTACTGTAGCTGTAGCAATCTAAAAATTTGTGATCGACACTTCGGAAACATAAATGCCTAAAAAAAATGATTTATTTATTTTAATTGGCCTAATGTTCAAGTTCAAAATCCAATTAACATATCTCACGAATTTAAGAGATATTGCTTTGATACCATTTTGTTAGCATTGGGAGTTCTAAAACTCCCAATTTGCCATTTTAAACCATCTAACCACAAAAACTAAGCATTATTCAGATTGTTATTCCTAAAAACTTTTGCAACCCAGCTACAACAACTTACTTATAAGATGTTACTGTAGCTGTAGCAAGTGTTTATTTTTTTAATAGTTTTTAATTCTCTCTCTCTCTCTCTCTCTCTCTCTCTCTCTCCTTGCCACCAGTGTTGATTGACCACTGTGGGTTGTGGGTCGTTTGGTAGATCGGCATGCAGGTGGTTTTCGGTGGGTGGGGTTTCGGTTTAAATTGGTGGTGCTAGCTTCAATGGATTTGTTTCAATGGCGCTGGAGAGAGAAAGGGATGGAGAGGTAGAGAGAGAAAAGAGAGATTAGTTGTTGATTTATAATATTTTATTGGGTAGTTTATATTATTATAATAGGTTGTGTCTTAAAAATAAGAAATGAGATGTAGTGTGAGTTGTAAAATGATATGTTAAAGTAGATAAAGTAACTTTTTGTGTGTTAAAATAGATATATATATTTTAAAATACCTGGATGCTAATGCTCTTAGAATCTAAGTCTCATTATTTGAAATCTCAAGGCTTAACTAGCCTTAAAATCATATCAATCATACAAAGCAACTAATCTCGATACCAATTGCACCAAGTTTGCTATGATATCATCCAAATTAGCATCAATTGGGGCATTACATACATCCCCCTCCCTCCAAAAGATATTTTGTCATAGAAATCGCACTATTATTCCCTAAATTCAACCCACCATAACCTAAAAACTCTCCAAATTTGAGATCGTTAACATTTGAGAAAAGTAAAAATCTCCAAAAGTTTTATTTTCCCGTTCTTAATCAACCTAATGTTCAAGCCTATAATCTGATCAACATATCTCATAAATTCAAGACCTATTACTCTAATACCTTTCTTTCACGACCCTACTCTATCATGTGAAATCTCAAGACCATACTAGCCTCAAAATCATATCAATCACATAATGCAACACAACAAAACTCAAAATCAATTCCACTAAGTTTGCAAGTAGATCATCCAAGTTTGCAACCATTAAAGTGTTACACCTATGACGGTTGAGAAGAAGTTGTAAAGCAAAATAACATGTATAATTGACAAGAAAAAGAAGTCTCCATCACATTGTTAGTCAACATTTTCGAGATGCTTTCTGCCTAGCTCATTCTTCTTGAAAGCCTATCGAAGTCACTTTGAGTGCTATAATTTAAATAGATACTAAAAGGAGAGAGAGAGAGAGAGAGAGAGAGAGAGAGAGAGAGAGAGAGAGAGAGAGAGAGAGAGAGAGAGAGAGAGAGAGAGCTTTGTAGTTGAATTTAATTGGGAAATTTAAGAAATGCATTGCAAATAGTATCATTTTTCCTAAAATAAGTAAATTAAACCATATAACTTATGGGAAATTATTGTGTACTCCTAGAGTACCATAAACGCGTACTCTCTCCTCTCACATGGATAGAGGGTCGCACTAATTAAATTCATGATGGAACCCACAATTCATGTGAGAGGGAGGACTACGCATTTATGATACTCCAGGAGTACCTAATAATTTTCCATAACTTATTGGCTAATGTAATGCAACCATATGGTTAAATTTAATTACGCTTTTTGGTGGTTTACCCTTTTATTGAATTGTATTTTTAAATGATGTGTAATTTTAATTGAACTAGTCATAAAGATTGCCATCTTATTAGTATCTTCCCATTCCACTAATGTGAATAGGCAAAATGATGACATTAAAAATGAATTTAAAACATAAAGGACATGTTTGGTAGGAGGATTTTTGTTTTTGTTTTCAAAACAGTATGAAAATTGTTTTTCAAAAAATTGAAATTGAAACTAGTTTTCTGATAATAATTTTTATATCATACGAGTTTGGCTTTCACTTTTAAGAATAATTTTCAAAATCCAAAAAAAAAAAAAAAATTGTTTGGGAGACCATTTTTATTTTTGAGATTTTTTTTTTTAATAAAAAAATTATAAAAAGTAACGTATAGAATATGTAGATTACTTTTTTTGTTTGGATAATTATAAGGAAATAGAGTTTATGTACTTTTTTTTTATAATATAAATTTCAAATTTGAAGTGTGAGAATTTTTTTATGATAAAGATAAATTCCTTAATTTAAGAGATAGAAGAGTTTGGACAAATCTGTGAGTACACTGTTTTCAATTTATTTGCAGCTATGTCATTAAAAACATTTTATGTATCTTAAAAACATTCTCTTAGCTGTTTTCAAAATCTTGTTTTGAATAAGAAAAATATGATACAATTTTCAAAAAACTATATTTAGAAAACATCAGCCAAACAATAAATTCAAGTGTGGGACCCACCATTTTATGGATTACAAAAGAAAAAACTAAATTTAAATAATCTTACCAAAAAGACCCTAAGAAATTAAAATTTTTAAAGCATAGGGGTTCAAAATCAAAATCAAAATCATCCAAAAATGTATGGGTGTAATTTGCATTTTATATTTGATATTTCCATTTCATTAATGTGAATGGACCAAATGAGGAAATTAAAAATGAATTTAAAATATTAAGGGCTTGATTGGTACGAGGATTTTTATTTATTTATTTTCAAAACAGTATAAAAACAATTTTCAAAAAATTGATCTTGAAACTAGTTTTCATATAATAATTTTTATATTTTACGTGTTTGGCTCCCACTTTTAAGAACAATTTTCAAAATACAAAAAACAAAAGTAATTGTTAGGGAGACCATTTCTATTTTTAAGATTTAAAAAAAAATATTTACAAAAAGTAATGTGCAGAATTTGTAGATTACTTTTTTTGTGGATAATGATAAGGGAATAGAGCTCATCATGTACTTTTTATTTTATTTTTTATAATGATAAGTTTCAACAATAAATTCAAGAGTGAGACCCACTATTTTATGGATTGCAAAACAAAAAATTATATTTAAATATTTTTACCAAATAGACCCTTAACAAATTAAAAAATTTTAAAGCATAAGGGATCAAAACAAAATCAAAACCATCCCAAAATGTATAGGTGTAATTTGCATTTTAGTTATAATAAGATTAATATAAACATTAGTAATAACTAGGTTCTCTAAGTTTATAGACCTATTAATAAATCTTAAATGAAATTGTTAAGTGTCTCTTTAACTTTTTTTTTTTTTTTGAGAAAAAAAAAAGTGTCTCTTTAACTTGGTTTCAACATATTACTCAAGTTAAAATCTTGTTACTCGTTCATATCTTGTCACATAGTTTTAGAGGTCTCAAAAAAAACTTTCATTATATATTTAATCTTTCATTACAATTTTCACATCTTTATTGTAATATAAAATATATTTTTATTTAAGTTCAAATTCAATTATGTATTTAAAACTTTCATTAGGAAAAAAAAATCTTATCACATCATATTTATATTTCTTTAAAGGCAGAATATATAATTTCATATACAAACTTAATCAAAATAAGACACATATAAATAATTATTATAGCTATAAAATTTAATATTTAACTAACAAATAGAAGAGTAAAAAAATCATATTTTGTTAAAAAAAAAAAATTATTACACCCGTTACTCAAATGAACCAAAACACCTTGTTATTAAAATTAAGGGTAAATTAAAAAGTTGGTCCATATCCTTTATACCATATGTTAATTTGGTCCTTAACCTTTTAATAGTGTCAATTTGGTCCCTAACCTTCTCAGTGTTGTATCAATTTAGTCCATACCATATCAATAACCAATTGTATCACCATGTTAGAGTCAGATTAAAATATATATATATATATATATATATAAAAATCCAAACTAACATGTTCACAACAAGGAACACAAAATCAAATTCAAACACAAGAAAAAAAAAAAATCACAACCACCAAATTTTGTTTCATTCCGTAATATTTTAATTTACCCAATTAACAAAAAAAGAAAAGAAATCAAGCTTAAAATTTTCCCAAAAAACAAACATGGCCTTATCAAATTAAAACGCCTAATTCTCTGTGATCCTTTGGGTTTTTCTGCTAGTCTA
Organism: Quercus gilva; assembly: GCA_023621385.1. Taxonomy (NCBI): domain Eukaryota; kingdom Viridiplantae; phylum Streptophyta; class Magnoliopsida; order Fagales; family Fagaceae; genus Quercus; species Quercus gilva. The sequence goes on along the minus strand of CM042480.1, from coordinate 26,067,407 downwards.
ATTCTTTTGCTTAATAGGTAAACTAGCAAGTCCAAGTTCTTGCCTCTTTCCTTCGGCTGCATTTTCATTTTCGAATTCTTAGGGATCCAAAGTTTGGGTTTGTTAGAATGAACTCATCATGAAGTCCTAAGAAGGTCTTGATGTCCTATTGGTAAGTCTTGGTTAATTGTAATTTTATACTTCAAATCTGGGTGTGAGAGACTGCAAAAATTGGGGTGCTCTCAAAAAAGAGACTTGGGTGCTTTTAAGGGCACCTCTCTCTTTGGGTAAGTGGTGTGGAGTTGCCACTTATTTTTTATACCAAAAAAAAAAAAATACAAATTACATGATCAAAATACTTCATTGTCATTGATTGAATAAAGAAAAGTATAATTTTGGTAAATTAACTTTACAAGACTTTAGGTCCTAGTTACAATCTATGCAAAAGAATAAAAAGCTTTGGTCTTAGTTACAATCTACCAAAATTAAAAGACAAAACACTAATCTACCTATCCAAAAATCGTAAGCTCGAGGGCTAGGTTACGGAATGGGAAGGCGTTCGGCACCCGTTTCGCCCAGATAGAGTCTAGTCTTCTAGACTCTAATGACCAATATACCATTTTTGCACGATGTTAAATGATATATTGAACACACACAATACACACTTAACAAAATTAATTTAAATAAATTTGCCTTATGGATATGTCCTCTTTTTCAAGAAAATTTAGATCTGTTTTGTGAATAAAAAATTGGATTTGAAAAAAAAAAAAGTCAGATCTTTTTTTATGTAAAAGAAAGAATAAGATTTTTGTTAAAAAGTATCAGATTTGTTTTGTGAATTAAAAAAAAAAAAAAAAAAGGATTTGTAAAGAAAGTCAGATTTGTTTTTATGTAAAAGAAATGAAAAAAAAAAAAGACTTTTTGAAAGAGGACCCACATTCATGAGATAAATTTATTATACATGCATCATATAAAAAAAATAAAAAAATAAAAAGACAAGACTTCAACCTAACTTTCAATTCCTTCTTTTAAATTTCAAACTCTGCAATTTTGTAACAAAGAAAAATTTTTCTAAAAAAATTAGATCTGTATTTATTGAAAATATAGATAAGTTTTTGTGTTTAGAGAAAATCAGATCTGAAAATACAGATAAGTTTTTCACTAAAAAAATCAGATTTGAAAAATACAGATCAGTTTTTGGTTTTCATAAAAGAATTTTTGTTAGCCATTGCAGATTTTGAAACTTAAGAAAAAGAGTTACAATAAACAATCACCTAAGCACAGGTTAAAGAAAATTTTAGCAACATATTTAAGCATGGTAACCATATCAAGAATTGAACATAATAAAAGTATGCTAAACATATTCATGCATCAAACAATAACCAAAATCAATGAAAGAAGAAAAGAAAGAAGAAAACCAGAATACCTCTTGCATGAGTGTACTCTTCTAATGAAAGAATATTTTAGAATTCCAAGAAATTTGTTCACCTCTTTGAAGCCTAAAATACTTTACTTACAAAAAAGAAGTTCCTAAAGCAAAAGCCTCTAGAACGTCTGTAACGTAAGGGGAATCAAAAAGTTAGAAGATAAGCCCTTAATTCTGATTTGTTTCCTCTATTTATAAAGGTTGGGATGCATAAAAAATGAGATCAGATACGAATTGGAACGCGTCCTTATCTCTAAAAAGTCGTAAAAGATAGGCCTTATCTCAATCAAGGAGTCCCCAGGCTGTGCCAACAATTTGGGCCAATCGGCACTTGGGGAGTGCCGAATGGCCCTCTTGGGTGCCAAGTCTGCGTTTGAGTTTTGGTCCCATTTGGACTAATTTTTTAAGGATTTTTGAGCCGAGAATTGTACTTAGACGTATTTTTAATCCGTATTCTAAAAATTAATCACTTTTTCCAGATATTCAGGTCTTTAAAGTGATAAGTATCTTGTAGATAAATATTTCAAAAAGTCTTGATTATCCACTTTATTCCCATGCAAGCAAGTCTATTTTTGACACTAACCAACAACCAACAACCAATCACAAAATTTTTTAATTAATTTTAATTGTTTAGCCAATCAAAATTAATTTAAATTAATCATGCGTGGTTGGTTCTATCCAAACAAAATGCATGCAGACCGTGCAAACTTGATCATGTGATATCTTTCAAACCGACAATTCGATTTGGGAATCGGACATATCGTCGCGACCGTTAGAATCACAAGATCAATTTTATGATATGCAATGAATGAAATAATGCATGTAATGCAACTCGAAATGTTGGGTATATGAATGGTCACTCTAGCCATCTTCCTTGATTAAATTATGGGTGCAAAATTGAGTGTCTACACTGGGCTTTTGATTTTCAAATCCCATGTTTCTTTGTTTTTGTAGCTTGAATATAATTTGTCCATATTGCATTGTTGTTGTGAGAGACCGCGCCCCCGGCCCCCTTTTTTATAGGAATGTTAGGCTAAACCCACGTGAATGGGTGGAGTCATATTATTGCCTCTCAAAATGGAGGTTCGACTAGTTATATTTTCCCCTTTAGATTAAGGGTTTTACAATGGAGTCGCCACTTATTTAATTATTGGAAAAATAAGAAAACCATAATAAAAAAATTCCTCATTTTATTAATTTGAAATTTACATTGATCATAGGAAAATTACATGGCTTTAGTCCTAGATACAATCTAAGATAAAATACATGGCTTTGTTTCCTAGTTACAATCTAAAAATCGAAAATTACATGGATAAGCACTTGATCTACTAACCCTTGATCTAAGTTCGGAGGCTATGTTACAAAGTGGGAAGGTGTTAGGCACCCACCTTGCCCAGTGAAACCAATCTTCTAGACTATGGTGGCCAACATTCATATCATATCATCCAATATGTCAATCAATTTGCATGTTGAATTTGAAGTGTGTGCATGTGATAAACCCTAATTCAATTGATTAATCATTTCATTTGGATTGAAAAATAAATTTTAGTGAATGTGTGTGGATGGTGATAACCTAGATTCAAAGATTTGAAAGAATTGTTAGACAAACATGTTTTTCATATTTTTGATGTGGATTTAAGATTAAATCTAGTGATATGCATGAACATGTGATGAACAACCAAGAACATGTGAAGAACATATAAGAACAATTAAGAACATTCAAAAAAATTCAAGGGAATTTAAGTGATTACTGTCATGCTTTAATCTTAAACTCTCATCATGGAAATACAAAAAACAATTTGGGAAAAAGATTATACCTTCATGCAAGATCCATATGGTGGAGGAGGAGACTTTTGAGGGAGATCCTATGAGTGGAGGAAAAAAAGAAGAACTAGGAGAGGAAGAGTGAGTCTTACTCAATACCTTGAGTCTCAGGAAGACCAAGATATGACAAGACTACTCTACTTCACTAGAACTCAAGAGAGGAGAAGAGAGAGGGGTTTTTTTGTCTGTGTCTTGGAATGAAGGAGGGGGAGGGTTTATATAGTAGTAGTGGAGGGAATATGAATGGAAGGCCATTTAATGAGGGTTGACAAGGATTATGAACCTAGACCTCATTTTAGCCTTGGGGAAAATCTGGTGCATTAAATGGAGAGATTAGTGGGAGTGGGGAGCAAGCCAAAATTCGGTTTTCCCGTAGCTGCTGTAACAGCTTGTAGAGCCAACTTCGAAAAATCATATCTAACCTAATTCTGATCAGAATTGTCTCGTTCTTGTACTCAAATTGAAGCCCCGGATGTCTAGTTTCTGGGAAAATTAACCTCATTCACAGATTCAAAATATTCTGAGAGATATTGATGAAATGGTGAGCAGAGGTCATTTGTTAGAAAATGGTTTCAGCACAATTAACATTAATAGGTCCCAAATTAGCTCCCAATTAACATTAAATGGCTCCAATCACTCCCATTTCAGAATTAATTGGTTCCAAATTTACTCTAATTAAAAGATAATTACACAAATTACTCATTGAATAATTAATGTTTAGCTATCTAATTAATTAGGTGTATGCAACCTCACCATAAAATGTAGTCCTAACCAATCAAATTATGACACATCATTGATCTCAAATTGATCACTCCTATAACCAATTGAAATCAATTGTTCATAATCATATATAGTTGGACTCAATTTGCGATAGTACATCTTAGCCATTAAAACTTGATTTGATGATAACTTTCAATCTAGTGGTCCGATTAGGGCTTATGACCAGTCAATTTGATCGTTACAACATCAAGATCATTTTGGTGAAATGAGTCCAAGGATCTAATGGCTAGAATCAAGATGCATATTTTCAAGGCAAAATTACCCTTTTACCCTCCATGCGTGGTTAAATACAGGTTGCAAAATGGGGTATCAACAGTTGTCAAGCGGGGTGGAGGTTTTGGGTACCTTTTGAACTTGTGGAGGATTAGGTAGGCAATTTCTAAGGCTGGTTTAAGTTAATTTGGATGAAATGATGATGTTGTAGAGCTTGCTGGACTCGTGGGTGGTTGGCAACCTCATTGACATCATTGAGCCCATGGCCATGACCACAATGTTTACCATCTCTCTTGTTTTCGACAATCATGATTGTAACTTGGATTGAATTTTCTGGGAAGAAACTTTCATATCATATTTTCTGGCGTGGGGAGAAATTTGGAATTTGATATGACTAGAATGCCTTGTTGTGAACATGTTAATTTTAGGTTTTTTTATTTTATTTTATTTTTTAATGTAATATGATGTGGCGGTAATGTTGGCGGTTGATGTGGTATAGAAATAATTTTTTATTATTCTGTTTGACAAGTCAGCTTTTTCCATCCAAAAGATAACGATAGAGACTTACTTGACATGACATTGATAAAGTTAGGGATCAAATCGACACAATTGAATGGAAGGTAACTAAAGGGCTTCTCTACCTTGGAACCTGGGACAATTGAGAGGCTTATCTCAATCTTGAATTGTGACGACCAAGGGGCTTTTCTACCTCGATCTTGAATGAAAGGTAACCAAGGGGCTTCTCTACCTCGGAACCTAGGACAATTGAGAGGCTTCTTTATCTCAATCTTGATTTGTGACGACCAAAAGGCCTCTCTACCTTGATCTTGAATGGAAGTTAACCAAGGAGCTTCTCTATCTCAGAACCTAGGATGATTAAGAGGTTTCTCTATCTGACTATTGAATTGTGACGACCAAGGGGTTTCTCTACTTCGATCTAAATGGAAGGTAACCAAGGAGCTTCTCTACCTCGGAACCTATGACGATTGAAAGGTTTCTCTATCTTAATCTTGAATTGTGACAACCAAGGGGCTTCTCTACCTCAATCTAAATGGAAGGTAACCAAGGGGCTTCTCTACCTTAGAACTTGGGACAATTGAGGGACTTCTCTATCTCAATCTTGAATTGCGGTGACCAATGGCTTCTCTACCTTGATCTTGAATGGAAGGTAACCAAGGGACTCCTCTACCTCCGAACCTGGGACGATTGAAAGGCTTCTCTATCTCAATCTTAAATTGCGGCAACCAAGGGGCTTCTCTACCTCGATCTGAATGGAAGGTAACCAAGGGGCTTCTCTACCTCGGAACCTAGGACGATTGAGAGGCTTCTTTATCTCAATCTTGAATTGCGACGAACAAGAGACTTCTCTACCTCGATCTGAATGGAAGGTAACTAAGGGGCTTCTTTACCTCGAAACCTAAGGTGATTGAGGGGCTTCTTTACCTCAGAACCTGGGGTGATTGAGAGGCTTCTCTATCTTAATCTTGAATTACAGTGGCCAAGGGGCTTTTCTACCTCGATTTGAATGGAAGGTAACCAAAGGGCTTCTACCTCGAAACCTAGGGTGATTGAGAGGCTTCTCTACATTAATCTGAATGGAAGGTAACCAAAGAGCTTTTCTATCTCAGAACTTGGGGCGATTAAGAGGCTATTCTATCTCAATCTTGAATTGCGGTGACCAAGGGGCTTCTCTACCTCGATCTTGAATGGAAGGTAACCAAGGGGCTTTTCTACCTTGAAACCTGGGGCGATTGAAAGGCTTCTCTATCTTAATTTTGAATTGGGTGATCCAGGGCTTCTCTACCTCGATCTGAATGGAAGGTAACCAATGGGTTTCTCTACCTTGGAACCTGGGATGATTGAAAGGCTTCTCTATCTCAATCTTGAATGGTGGCGACCAAGGGGCTTTTCTACCTTGGAACTTGAAGTGATTAAGAGGCTTCACTATCTCAATCTTGGACGGTGACAACCAAGGGTTTCTCTACCTCAATCTGAATGGAAGGTAACCAAGGGGTTTCTCTACCTTGGGACCTAGAGTTTTGCCTTGTCATTTTGTTGTTGTTTGCTCTTGTTGAAATTTTGGACATTTTATGATTTGGTTGGAAATTCTCGTGTGATCATGTTGTAATCTTGGCTTTGAGGCATTCTTGAATTGTTGAGCTATTTGTGAGTTGGTGAATCTGTGCTTCTGGTTGGAGTTAATCTAATAGAGGAAAGCATGTGGATGATTGGAGGTTTGTAGCTTGTGGCATGCATTCAATCCTCTCAATATGTGCTAAATGAAGTGAACTGGGTAAAAGATGATGCTTCCTTAGTTCTCTTTGTTTGAATCTCCATGATAATGGATCTAAAACTTATCTTTGTTGATTTTTCAGAACAGCTGAATGGAAATGGCTGATGCCAACACAAGATCCTTGGAGGAGAGGATAAAACATCTTGAACTTCAGAACCGGCAACAAGAATCTTAGTTTTATGCAAGTCGGGAAGGAGACACTAAGGGTGGCTCCTCTAGGGGTGGGTCTAAGAGATCATCCTGTAGGCGAACCTGGAATCCGAATGATGCTTAACCAGTATTTTAATTTTCTTGCAAAAACAAGAAAGTACTCCTTAGACAATTTGCATTAATTTCGGCTTTTAGCTCCTTATCCTTGGATTGCTTCTGATCTTGTTGAAACTGAGATAAGACAAGTGTAGAATTCACTTGAAGAAGTCTTGTAGTAAACAATTTGAACTTTTCTGACCATCTTTGATGTGATTTGTACTTACTTGAATGAGGCACAACCAAATGCCCTTAGTCTGAAAACTTATGCATGATTTTTTTTGAAAAGGTTTTTTTTTTTTTTTTTTTTTTTTTTTTTTTTTTTTTTAAAGGAGATGAGCGATTTTTACTTGTTCCAGAAAGAGGGGATAAGGCATAGCCGAATGCCCCTAGTTTAAGAGATGAATGCATGACTTTGAAAAATCTTGATTTGATTAATTTTCTTACCTTCTCCTTTTTGAAAACAGTGATGCAGGTGATTGATTTTTTTTTTTTTTTAAACAAATGGACAAGGCATGTTTAAATGCCCCAGTTTGACAAGTCATGCAAAATTTTGAAAACTTTATTGCACAATCAATTTTTTGAGTGAAGAACGGATTCATAACAGATCTGAAAAGTGTCCGAAAACAAAAAAAATAGGGTAAACGGGCCTTATTCGAGTTGGGTGCCAATCGGCACTTTTAAGAATGTCGACTGGCACTTTAAGGCGCCGACAGGCACACCCAATTTTGGGCCGACTCCTTGTGCTTTTCCAATGCGTTTCTTGTGTTTTTAGGTTTTTTGAAAAATATTTTCTCCGTTTGAGACCATGAAACACTTTCCTAGTCAACTATAAAACTATTAAAACTTATTTAAACCTGATTAAGGACTAATGTAGCTTATTTTAGCATCTATCCTGCAAACAAATCTCTACATCAAAGTTATCAAGAAATAATAATCACAAGCAAGAGTTATCCATGGCTAACAATCAAAATTTTTCTCATTCAACCATTCATGATAACAATAGATGGGTTCATAGCTTTGATTTTAGTACCAAGGCCTTGAGGAGTGTCAAGATCAAGTGGGATTTCCTCCGTGCTGCTGTGAAGTTCTGGGATCCTGAAGATCATGTATTCTAGTTTAAAACTACTAAACTTTGTCCCATAATTGAAGAATTTTCAGTTATTATGGGTTATGATCCTGGCAAGAAATCTGTAGCAGTTTCTTGTTATCCCAGACATAGGGAGATTTTGTTCGATGCTTTAGGACTTCCTACTTCAATTACTAGTAGCATGATTGAAGGGCACATGGTGAATCTTTGTGTAGTTCTTTCAAGACTAGTTAACAAACCCACTCATGGAGTGACTGACAACATGCAGAAGAATTTTGGCTTAGCTCTTTTCTTCGTGGGAAAACTTTTACTTTGCTCTGGAAGGCCCGGTTTTGTGAATGCTCGAGCCATAGGCATTGTGAGTCAAATTAAAGATGGTGATAATCCTGCTTCTCTGATCTTGGCAGAAACTCTTTTAAAATTGGACTTTGTATTTGATGGTGGAAAGTCACAAAACTTTCTTGGGAGTCCCTTGACTTTGTAGATATGGTTGATGGAGAGACTGAACATGATTGCCATGCCTTCTATCGTTGACTATGGTCTTGACAATTTCCTCAGTAGGGTTGTCCTCAAAACCGAGTGTCAAACTAAGAGCGACTGGGTGAAATTTTTGAACAAGAAATTCAGTGTCTCAATTCGATGGAATTGTTATTGGTGGAAGTGCCCACCCCCTTTGTTGTGGTCTCTAGGATCAGATCACATCTTCATAATTGGATTAAGAAGAGTAACTTTCTATAAGGCAGATAAACTCTTGAGACAATTCCAATATGAGCAAGGAATGCCTCGTGGGAGAGGAAGAAAACCCTTCACTCCTGTAGAGACAAATCCTACTTCTATAAGGAATATGTTGTTAGGATTGGAGATGGCTGACTGAGTGGATCAATCTTTTGTGAAAGTTCACTTTCACAGGATGACCATAGAATATTCTAACTGGTTAGTTAACAAGATTGAGGACAAGGAGGTTGACATGGTTGCTATGAGAAAACAATTCCTCAGAGACAATCAAGAAAGACACGAGGCTGACAACTACGAGTTTAAAAGGAGGGTCAAAGACGACGAAGTACCTAGCATAGACAAAATCAATGAACAACCAAAGGAGAAAAGATTGAGGATAAAATGATCTTCTAATTTTGGGTTTGAACATGTTTATTTAAAAGTTGATGTGAAACTCTTAGGTTTAGGAATTATTTAGAACTTTCAAGTTAAGGGTTCTGTTTAGGGTTTAAATTTTTAGGGTTTGGCTTTTTTATGGCTTGGTTTAGGGTTTGGGTTTTGATTTCTGTGTAATGGCATGGTTTGATTTTGAAAACAATTTTTTGCTTAATGGGTGAATGGTGGGTTTGGGGAAGTTGTGACCAGACCAATGTATGGTTGCCTACGTACTTTCTTGGTAGAAGGATCAGATTATCATATAGTTCATTTTTATTTTCCTTAACTTTTGCCTAGGCTACCCTTTCAGGTTTTCAACCTTTTTTTTTTTTTTTTTTTTTTTTTTTTTTTTGACGTGCCTAAGAAGGGAAATAACTTAATTTACAACCACTTCAGTTGTGGTGTTTTCAGACTACCACCTTAGACGTGTTATTGCTTTAATTGATCTGTATTGGTTGGCTCAGTAAAAGGATTTGCATCTAAGTCCATCAACCTTACTGCTCCCTCAAAGTATATCTGCTTGATAATATATGTGCCTGCCCAATTTTGCTTGAACTTCCCATTTGTATCTTGAACCGGGGCTCGGATTTCTTTCAGCACTAAATCCCTCAACTTCAAATCTCTAGCTCTTACTTTCTTGTCAAAAGCTTTCCTAAACCTCCTTTGATAATCTTGAATGTGATGAAAGGCCTTGAGTCTCTTCTTATCCATCATGCATAATTGGTCGTATTTGCCCAGTCCACTTTAGAGATTTCACTCTCTAGTACTGTTCTCATTGATCGGACACCCATTTCAATGGGAAGGATGGCTTCCATCCCATACACCAATGAATAAGGAGTGGCTCCTATGGAAGTTTGAATCAATGTCCTATACCCCTAAAGTGCATAGGGTAATTGTAGGTGATAGTCCTTGTAGTTTTTTGTGCTCTTTTTCAAGATTCGCCCTATATTCTTGTTAGTAGCCTCAATTGCTCCATTAGTTTAAGGACAATAGGGGGAGGATTTATGGTGCTGAATATTGAACTGTTGAAGTAGCTTTTCTGTTTCTCCCTTGAATTGCAACCCATTGTCAGAGATAATTTCATGTGGTACCCCATATCTGTAAATGATATTGGTCTGAATAAATTGAGTAACTTTCTTCGAGTTCAAAACCTTGTATGAGGCAGCTTCCACCCATTTAGTGAAGTAATCAATAGCAACCAGTATGAATTCATAGCTATTGGATGCTGTTGGGTGAATCTTCCCAATAATATCTATTCCCCATGTAGAGAATGGCTAGGGTGAAGTCATGGTATGCAACGACATAGGTTGCATGTGCTTCTAATCTCCATGGACTTGGCATTGATGGCACTTCCGAACATGAGCTGCCCAGTCTGCTTCCATAGTAGTCCAGTAATAACCTTATCTCATTATCTTCTGTGATAGCATGTGTGCATTCATGTGTGGCCCATAACTTGACTCATGAACCTCTTCAATTATTTGCTGTGCTTCCTTGGCGGTCACACAAAGGAGATGAATTCCATCATATGATCTTCTATAAAGCCTCTCACCACAAATAATATAATTAGTGGACAACCTTCTGATGGTCAATTAGTCATTATTGTCTGTAGACTTTGGGTATGTCCCATCCTTGAGGTACTGTAGAATGTCTGAGTACCATTCACCTTTTCCATTCATTCCCTCATCTTCTTCTATTGACATGCAATAAGCTGGCTCTTCTTTTTGTTCCACCACTATTGATCTAGCTTCATCTTCCTCAGTACCATCAATTATAGAGGCCATTGTTGCTAAAGTATCTGCAATTTGATTCTGCATTCTTAGCACATATTGGTACTGGATCTTACTGAATTTCGAGGCCCACTTTTAGAGACATTCATGATAAAGCATTAGCATTTCTTCCTTGATCTTCCATCTATTCTGAATTTGAGAAATTATCAAGGCTGAATCACCATATACTTTCAACTCTTTTACTCCAAGACCTAGGGTTGCTCGCAACCGCAAAATGCAAGCTTCATATTTGGTGGCATTATTAGTGGCAGGGAAGTTGAGCCTACCAGAGAATGGGATGTGTTTTCCTTTTGGCGAAATTAAGAAAACTCCAATGCCACTTCCATTTTAATTAGTTGCTCCATCAGAATACATATTCCATGATTCTAACTCAATCCCCATGATATCCTCATTTGGATAGTCTCATTGGATTTCTTTAGCTTCTTTAGGTGAACAGTGGGCTAAGTGATCAGCAATTGCTCTCCCCTTCATAGACTTCTGAGTCGCATATTTAATATCAACTTCTGACAGAAGTAAAACACATTTAGCTGTCTTCCCATCTTGCACAGGATTTTCCATTAGATATTTCAAAGGATCCATTCTTGCAATCAAAACGACCTTGAAAGCAAGCATGTAATGTCTGAGTTTACGGGTTGCCCATACAAGTGCTACACATTTCTTCTCAAGTGATGAATACTTCTCTTCATAAGCCAACATCTTTTTGCTGATGTAGTAGATCTTATTCTCTTTCCTAGACTTCTCTAGGTATTGAACATTCAAAGCTCCCATTGCTATATCCGTAGTTGTGAGATACAACAATAATGGCTTTTTAGGTATTGGTGGAACTGGTATTGGTGGCTTCATCAAATAATTCTTAATCTTCTCAAAAGCTTTTTGGCATTATTCATTCCATACCATGGGAACTTCTTTCTTGAGCAATCGGAAAAGTGGCTCATATGTCATGGTAAGTTAGGCTATGAATCTGCTGATGTACTGTATTCTCCCTAGAAACTCTTGGATCTCCTTCCCAATGCTGGAAGGCTTCATCTCTACAATTGCCTTGATTTTGTCAAGATCTACTTCAATTCCCCTTTGACTTACCATAAACCCCAACAGTTTTCCGAATGTTACGCCAAAAGTGCACTTCTTTGGATTCAACCGCAACTTATAGAATTTGATTCTTTCAAAGAACTTCCGTAAAGCTAGTATATGCCCTTCACGGTCCTTAGACTTCACTATCACGTCATCAACATAAACTTCTACTTCTTTGTGGATCAAATCATGTGACAAAGTAGTGGCTGCACGTTGATAAGTAGCACTAGCATTCTTAAGACCAAATGGCATGACCTTGTAGCAATACGTCCCCCATGGAGTAATGAAGGATGTTTTCTCCATATCTTTTAGAGCCATCTTATTTTGATTGTATCTTGAAAAACCATCCATGAATGATAGCTTGGCATGACCTACTGTATTATCAACCAGGATGTCAATGTGAGGCAAGGGAAAATCATCTTTTGGGCTAGCCTTATTAAGATCTCGGAAGTCTACACTCATTCTCACTTTCCCATCCTTCTTTGGTACGAGAACCACATTAGCTAACCATCTTGGGTAGTTGACCACCCTTAGAAATCCTGCATTGTATGTTTCTCGACTTCTTCCTTGATCTTGAGAGTCCACTCTGGCTTCATTCTTTTCAACTTCTGCTTGATCGGCTTCATGGTTAGATCCGTTGGAATGCAATGCTGCACTATGTTTATATCATTCTAGGCATGTCTTCGTATGACCATGCAAATACCTCTTTGAATTCTGTCAGCGACGACACTAATGCATCTTTCTCAGAGGTGGTTAAGGTATTGCCCACTTGTATCATTTTAGGTTCATCATCAGTTCCCAGGTTAATAGTTGGGTTTCTTCTTTTATAGGTTCTACATGCCCTTGATTTAATTCCTAATTATTAAGAATTTCTTTACCAATTTTTGAAATAAAAACATTCAAAGCCAACAAATAAGTAGAATAAAAAATCATATTATAAGGAAAAGAGTTCTCAACAGACTCAATAAAAACAGACTCTATAGGACTATGATCACAAACAGACTCAACATGAATAGTAATACTAGCAGAAACAGACTCAATAGGAATAGAAACAATATTTTTGGTAGGAGTGACTGGCTTGATGGTCTTAATCTTCTTGACAGGAGTGATTGGCTTGACAGTCTCGATCTTCTTCACAGAGTCCTCCATGGGGTGGGCGGCTCCCTCCCATGCCCAATTCTTCAACTCTGTTGTGGCTTTAACTATGGTGGGCAACTCCCTGCGAGTTCGTTCTTCCCTCAGCATCAGTACCAGGGGGTCTTCATCTATATAATCCATGCCTTCACCATCAATCTCCATATCTATGGGCTTGTCAGTCACATAATCATCCAGACACTCTATAATGTCCATCTACTCACCAAACAGATCTTGCTTTCCTTTGTTGCTCAGTTGGATGTATTAGGGCAGTTAGTCTGACTCATTCTCTCCCATTCTCTCATCCTTATCTTCAAGACTCTCTAGTGTTAAGTTTATGAAATTGTGGATCATCAACTTTCTGTCTAGAATGGTCAATCTAGCATCTATGTCATGTTCCTCCTCTGTGCATGGGGTCAGTGAGCCAAGTTCTGAATTGTGGAATGACCCTAACTCAGGAATTTCTCTACCATGCTTGTCATAATGAGGACCTGACCTTGAGCTACCATCAGTAATGCAGGTCTAATCTGAAGGCCGCCTGTAGGGGTAATCATTATAGTCTATATTATCAACTTCTTCAATCCCCTCTCCTACAGCTTCCAAAACACATTTTCTAGCTCATATTCTTCACTTTTAGTGCCATCCTCCATGTCTGCAGGTTCAATTTCAACATCATCCTCTATATCTCCATCATAGTAGTCTACGTCATTATCAGAGTAATCTTCATAGAAATGTCCTGCATTTTCATCCTCTCTATCACTAGGGGGTTCACCCCAGTCATTGCCACTATATTGTCTATCATAGCCTTCACTACTGTTACTTTCACTATCACTGTTGCTATCATCCTCATCATTTCCACTGTCACTACTGCTATCATTACTACTACTACTATCACTCTTGCTGTTGCTATTCTCATCATCATTACCAGGGGCTTCTCCCTCTTCCTTGTCTTCATCACTTGTCCTTACTTCATACGGGCTCTTCAATGCGTATTGGCAAGCCTCCCAGTACTCTTCTTATTCTATATTACAAATGGCATCTCCTAGAAGCGTAGTCATTGCATCAAGGTCCATGTAATCAGCCCAATTAGTAGGGACCCAGTTTGTGTCTTCCTTCTTCAGTTCTAGAAGCTTGTTGCTGTAATCAAATAATAGTTCAAACCCAGGCACCATTGCTCCTAACTCAGGATCGAATCTCAGTTCAGGGAATCCCCAATAGCGTTGACTATCTCCAGCTTTGACAAACTTTTCGCTCAATGTGGGAGTAGAGAGCTGTAGGGGTTCTATGGGACAAGGAAGTTTCTTGGCTTTGCCCTTGGCATGGGCCATTCTT